>CM040395.1:51402802-52042802 GCA_022702515.1 Ilyophis sp. 1 JC-2022 | reverse complement strand
TGTGTGGTGGATGACGATCAGCTCACAGATTGACAAAAGGGGCTATACACTGTATATACGTATATAATATGCTAACAGCATGACGATGATTAATAAATGTGGCTACGACACACCACCCACCCCAATCGGCGAGACTATAGGCTGAGGCCTGTGGAAACCAGAACGGCTCGCCGCACGTTTTCCCGAGGCCCGGGCCCCTGAATTCCATCATGGTATTTCCACCCCTCACCCCAGTCTCTGCATAATCCAGCGCAACACATTTCACACAGAATTCCCAGAGTTACAACACCTTAACCATGATCCTCTCTAACTCACAGTACGGCATTGTTACGTTTAACCCTTCGGTGGTTCCAACCCCACCGCCCCCCACCCCAGTAACATTCGCTTACCTTAATTACCTAAATAAGAGGTTTGCATAATAGCTGGGATGAAGCAAATTAATGCTAATGACAGAGATGGAAGGCAGAGAATCGCGGCCCATCATTCGTAAAGCCTTCCTCGTGGTTCTTCTCTCATTGTTGCAGTCTTGTGAAAAACCGTCTAAGATGTGCCCCTTTTGGGGGTTCCGATTTCTGCAGTAAATTTTTACAAAAACACAAAACTCCCGCAATTCGACTCGCAACACCCCGACATAATACGATACGATATGACGTGCTCATGATTGCAGATACGATTATAATAAGTGCGCTCGTATGCATTACTTAGTGAAATACAGCACAAGTTCAGTGCCGAGCGGTGTTCAGGACACTGCGGATTTGTGGATTGCTGCTTGCGCTAGGATTGCGTCTTGGTTGGCACTCAAAAAGGATGACATCATCCCTGTACATCTGAACTTAACAATCAACTCAGCACACTCACTGCACTGTGCTGCCACTGTACCCAAACGGCCGGCTGCAATTTAATGACCAATCATTTCTATCAGCAGAGTGCCCTCCTTTTAAAAATAGGCTTGCAGTATAATGCAAAATAACGTTGTAAATGCACCACTGAAAGCCAGTCTTGTTGTCCCGTCAAAATCTCGAAATACGCGAACAGAGACTCTTGGATGCGACAACACATTAGGAACAGAAACTCATATGTGCAGAAAGAGGCTTTCTTGCTGGCCAAGTCTTGAAGGGTTTGAGAGTACGGCATGTGGCTATGGCGTGGGACTATGGTGTGTTGCTTGCTTGCTGAGCTGGTGTGGGGCTATGGCATGAGACTATGGCATGAGACTATGGCATGGGGCTATGGCATGGGGCTATGGCATGGGGCTATGGCATGAGACTATGGCATGAGACTATGGCACGGGGCTATGGCATGGGGCTATGGCACGGGGCTATGGCATGGGGCTATGGCATGGGGCTATGGAGTGGAGCAACGGTGACGGCATGTGGCTATGGTGTGGGACTATGGTGTGGGACTATGGTGTGTTGCTTGCTTGCTGAGCTGGCATGAGACTATGGCATGGGGCTATGGCATGGGGCTATGGTTTGGGGCTATGGTTTGGGGCTATGGTTTGGGGCTATGGTTTGGGGCTATGGTCTGTGGCTATGGTCTGTGGCTATGGTCTGTGGCTATGGTCTGTGGCTGTGGTCTGTGGCTGTGGTCTGTGGCTATGGTCTGTGGCTATGGTCTGTGGCTATGGTCTGTGGCTATGGCATGTTGCTTTCTTGCTAAACTGGCGTGGGGCTATGGTTTGGGGCTATGGTGTAGGATTATGGTGTGTTGCGTTCCTACTAAGCTGCATTGTTTCATTAAAGAATATACCCGATTTCATAACAAAAAAACAACGTGCTGAAAAAAAATGAGTATCATATAACACTGCCTGCATGATATAACACTGAGGCTGACAGACCTACGGTCACTAGCTACACATTACTCTGGAGTGCAAGGCCCCTAATAAGGGCCCCCACACTGCCTGGAACAGGAATAACAATCAATATCAAACAATATTCCGTTTTTTAGCCCCGGATTTCACACACTAAGGCAGGGGTGGGCAACTCCAGGCCTCGCGGGCCGGGGTGTGCGCATGATTTTACTGCCACCAGTTACCACGGCTCAATCAACTAATTAGTCATACACACAATCACCAATTCACTTGTAAATTACAGAACGATAAAGCACTACAATACACGCATACCGGCACAAGAACATTCATTAGCTGCTGTTCATATCGCGGATATGTAGATTAAAATATCAGATCATGTAAACGATTGGGCTAATTAAATCATTGTTAACTGGTGGCAGCAAAAACCTGCAAACACACTGGCTCGCGAGGCCTGGAGTTGCCCATCCCTGCACTAAGGCGATGGATTTTAACCATCTTATACAATCGATGACAATTTTGAAGATGACACGCAGTCAAGTTCACAAGCAACTTTCAAGTCAGCGGCCCAATAAAATGGGTCGTGCTAAAAAGCAGGTAAGAAATGAAAATGAACACGGAGTACCTGGGAAAGGGCTTAAATAAACCTGCCGTCAGAAAATCTTGAGCACAGGGAGTACTGTACATTCCGCTACGCCACTTCTGCAATTGAGGGAACCTGGGGAGCAGCCAAGATTATCCCTTATGCCTCCCTCTCTCGCTCGCTCCCCCCCCCCCCCCCCCGGTTCCCACAACCTCCCTCTCTCAGTCTCTCTCATCCACTCCCTCGTTTTCACCCTCTCTTTCTCTCGATCACTATACACATATCAGCAATTTATGCTATGATTACACATACAGTTCCAAATTTTTTATAACATTATAAATGGGGAAATTGCTCTTTATGAGAAATTCAGAGCTGGCCTACTACTCTCACGTTGCATGCTGAAACTGGCGATCAGTGTATCCTTGTTCTTTTCGATGACCTACATGCGGCCAGACTCCAAACTGAATTCCCTGAGCGAGACTGACAGTCTACAGAAAGACATAGCCGCTGGAGGAAAAGGTGAGAAAGAAAATTCACTGAACCTCAGTAATTCTCATTAACCAGCTTTTGGAAACAGTTGTTTAATGTCCAAATGTTCAACACGCGTGTACACTGGCCCATTGCATCCTTCAGCAAAATTATTTTCATTCGTAAAACCAAATTTTTTCCTTGACTGACCCAGACTTAAAGATTTATTAATTTGTTTAAATGTGATTAAACTAGATTACTGGCCATTGATGGCCAATGTGTGATTTTTAGTTACCTAGTTACAGCAGGTAAGTAAGATTTCTGGAATGCTGACCTGGAATTCATGTATGGTTTTCTGGTTTGTTCCTCCCAGACCAATAATGATATAATTATGGTAGGTGATTACCCTATCATAAATCATAAATCTAAAGGTGAATGGAGCCTTTATGGAAATACTCAACCAATGTCAGCAACACAGTTTCTCACCGCTGCCAGTTCCAATGTCCACACCGGAAATTTTCGGGATGGTTTGCTCCCCCAGTTCAACCAACCAATCCAAAATGTTTTAAACGACACGCCCATTACAAATTCTTCCGTAAATTGATTAATCAAAATGAAAATTAGGGAGGAAAGTGCCTTATGCCTCAGTAGGGGAGGAAAGATAGGCAAGGTGAGGGCGTTAGTCGGCTTCAACTAAAAATAACCCACCGTCTCGAGCTGTCGGACTGCCTCGTGACGTACGGTCGTTCCCTGTTAACGAGTTACGACCACCATGACAACGGACTGGGCCACACTGGCGACACACCCGTTGACCTCCCCGGAATGAACTCAGCCGGGGCCGCTTTCCCACGAGGCTAAGTGGGCTGCCGCTCAGGTCGACCCGGGTCAGCATGTCCCCCCATCTTCGTTTCAGCGCCCGGTGGGGGGAACACGGAGATCTGGGTCTTACTGTACCGTCGGTCACACTTAGTTCTGCCCTCTGCGTCCTCACAAAGCCCTTCGCCCAATTAAATTTCAGCGAGTCGCAGATCGGGGTTAGCGTACGGCGGTCGGATTAATGCGCCCGAGCCCGCGGTAGCCTCGGCTGCTCCGGCCACCATCGCTCGCGGAGGCCGCCACCAGGGGAAGCCTCCCGTCCTTAAAGGCGACTTCTCCGAAAAACATTAAGCTCCGAATACGTCAGGATTAATTACGCGATTAAAGCGCGTTTATTCGTTTTAATGAGCGACCCCCACCCCCCCTAAAAACATGTCTCCATAACTCAAGGGGACGTGCTAATCCCCCGTTGGCCGCCCGCCAGCACGCACCCTTCAACACGCAGCCGGTGCCGTTTAAAGGCGCGACCCGTTTCAGGGGATCTGACAGAGGTAATCCTGCTGCTGAACCGTCGGACAAGACCGCAGGGGCTGCTGTGGAGGTTTGCGTGTGTGTGTGTGCGTGCGTGAAACCCCACGTAACTGGAAAGAGAGGGTCTAAGACCTGCGCACGCTCAAACTACACAATGAATTCCCGCCAATGAAAAAATAAGGACAAGGTTCTTGTAAACAATATTAAGCATACAAATTTGCAGTATATATATTTTGTGTTAAAAAAACTGGAAAAGCTTCCATTAAATTCTATTTATGCTGAATGGAGCCTTCTATATAAATGTCTACACTATTATTCCTCTTTGTTTATTAATGTTTTTTAGTTTTTGGTGGATGGCTTGTTCAGAAAAAAAAAAATCAAAGCCGTCTTAACAGTGTAAAATAAGATGCCACTTACAACTGCAGGCTATCGTATTACGTTACATCACCCATTTGCCGTACAGACATCTTTTTCCAAGATGAATTACAGCCCTTGCAGTTTACCCATTTACACAGGCATACAGTTTACTGCAGTGTTACTTAAACCAGCCCTTAGAGGCCCACTGTTTATTATGTTTTTGGGTTCACCTGGACTGTCCCCTGATTACTGCTGATTGAGCTGTAAACTGAATACTCCTACTTATCTTAACGTCTCCACAACAAACGTGATGCAGATTTGGTGTGAAGAAACGGTGCTTTTGGAGGCGTGTTCGCAAGTCAACATTTGTTTAGGTCACATGTCGAGTCCTGAATGAAAACAAATGAACGTGAATCGAATCAAACCGAAATAAGAGCGCTCATCTGTAACCAAAAGCAGACTCAGGAGTAAGATGGGCTTTGTGAACCAATTCAGGGTTTTTAAAAAAAAATCTGAGGTAAACTGATGACGGCTGGCTATGCAGAAGCACGTTATTTCAGAGCGGGTGATGTTTTTGATGAGGCTTTGTCGATGGGCGTCTCTGCTTATGTCACTCTTCGGATGCTCTCAACCAGACCGCGAAGAGAGACTAGCTCTATCTGTCCCTACACTCCACTAGTACTATCTACCGCCGGAGCACTTGATGACCAAATGCACTGCACGTCTAGGCAGTGTTTAAGCACTTTCCCTGACTATGTACCTACATGCACTTCCCTCAGAAGCTCGCGCTCAGTTAAGTCACTGCAAAAATAAACAGCACTGAGCCAAATGATGACAGGCTTAAGCAAATACAGAATGGTTTGAATGCTTCGTGTGTGTGCAACGGGCTATTCGCAGTCTGTCAATCAACAAACATCCACTGGTTAACTGATGGATAGAAAAGGTTTCTAATTCTAACAGACAACGGGTGGCCCTTTTAGGAGCCTGGGTCAAATTAGAAAAACAAGCCAACAATGCGGAGGCTATGTATCAGGCTGTGCACACAATTATGTCCTTTCAAAAGGCATGTGGTCATGTCAGTAGCAGGCAATGCTGGACTGACGACATCTTTCATTTCGGCCAAATTGACCTTTGACTTTGAATGATGAAATACCCATATGGTCACATGGTCCCCTCCATGAATTAGGCAATCAATTAGAGATTGTAGGGAGAAAACAAAAACTCCACAGCACTCCCACAGTATGGCCAGGGAGAAATGCTTTTGACAGCCACCAGGTGGAGCTGCAGCACCTACCCCTACAGAGTGGGCAGACGGAGGTCGCCGGGTCACGAGGGCACAGGTACATCCTGTGCCGCATTATTCGTGCCATCGCCCCTTTAGCGATCACCACAGCGCACGACCAGCGGAAACGTGGGAGAGGTCCGCAGGGGGTCTTCCCACAGGAACTCGGGAGGGGGGGCAGTGGAAACCCACCGCCTGTGCGCCACTGAAACCTAACGCCTCCGCCCCTTCTCTAAAGGCCTGGGTCTGGAGCTCCTCTCGTGCGAGGAGGGAATTGGGTGCCTGAGCAGGCGAGCGCCCTGAGGGGGGGTGGGAGTGAGAGGGTGGGGGGGTCGGGGGTCTGTAAATGGTGCACAGCGCACGGTGGGGAGAGGCTGTAAACAGCGCACATCGCTCCGCAGCGGATTTCAGCCCAGGATTCTCTTGCAAACTCCTTCCAGACGGCGAGACGGGCCCAGCGGAGAGGCGGGCTGTCAGCAGAGGCTCGGCAGGACGGGGCGCACGGCGGCGATGACCTCCCCCTGACTCATCATCCGCCATGCATCCTTGCACAGGAGGCGGCAGGCGGGAAGCCGCGCAGATCGGGAGGCCGATTAGCCGCAAAGGCGATGTGCCCAAACGCATGTGGGTGCGCACACGTAAGCTCACACAGGCACCCACAAAGCATGTACACAAGGGAACACATGCAAATGCCGCAGCTTCTCCTACAGTTTGAGACTGGAACCATAAATTAATTTCGAAGGAATTGAGAGAAACTTTCAGAAATATTCTCCCGGGCAACATCTCAATATGTGAGACTCGAGTGACAAAACAAACCGCTGCAGCACTCAGTTAATAAAAGAACAAGGACAATTGAGATGTATTTTAGCCTACGAATGGCAATCACACCACACCAAGCTTATCCTTTCATCCACACCCGTAGAAAAAAAAGGAAACCATTTCTTCCACTGCAGCAAAACAAAACAAAAAAAAAAAAAACTCCATGTTGGGTGATTGATGTGACAAGAAAAATATATAAGTAGTAAAAATTTGTCAAATTCTGATGCAGATTTAATAATAACCAAGGTACCAGGGGTTCAGTCATCTACAGTTCACGTTGTGCTGTAGGCAATGGGAAATTTCCATACAAAACATTTCTCCTTTTCAGAATACTCGAGCCTGTTTTAATAAAAAATGGAGCGGCGAGCAATTTGTTGTGTTATGACAGTGTCTTACACACAAAAAAAATAAAAATAATAATAACCTAAATAATTTAGAAATGTCAAACCAAAAGAAATAATAAAAACATTAGAACAAAAAGTACCAGGAAGCTCTCGCCCCCCCCCCCCCACCCCGCCGAGAGATTTTATAGTACAAAATAAAACCCCTAAAACCCTTTCATAACTGCTACATAATGTAAGAGCAGAGCAGGGGCCTGAGCCTGAGCCGTGTGCGTGAGAGCGATGCCAGTTTAAACACACTCCTGAAAGAGCCGGAGAAGTGCCCCTCCACTCCCCTTGCGGCCGCTCTGTGACGGTCAGGTCTCTACGGCTGCGCCTCCCTAACCAAACAGATCCACAAAAAGAACTAAGCTGAGGTAAAGGTTGACGGAACAGCGCACGTGTGCACAAGGCTCCTTCAGAGGCACTGCTAACTCGGTCACGCTGTTGGTCTGTCCAACTAAGCACTCTCCGTGTTCAAAAACGGTTTACCACCCCTACCTTTATCTAAACCAGCAATCGCGTACAGTAAAGATGTTTTGCGTTAGCTGCATTGCACACTACTGACCTTACAGTATAGAAATTCAATGATAGCTGTAAACTGATGGTTTCTGAAAATAACTACTTTAGGGAGAAGTGCTACCTTGCTGTACTGCAGTTCAAACCTTTCTCATGTCATTGAGACTAAAATAAAAGAATAACAAACAGGGCCAGCTTACTGTCATTATGAGCAATCAGCGCGCCACACTTTTTCTTTCAGTGAGCTTGGCATGGGGGGGAAGCAAAAATCAGATTTAATAAGTTAATGTGTAGCTGCGATCCTAAACCGGAGACCGATTTGTTAGTAAACATGCAGCATATACTCTAAATCTGGGTTCCATCACTGCTTTACACCCCGGAGCCTGAGAGGCACATCGCAGCGGTCACCTCCCACTCAGCCCAGCATAAACGCTTCAGCACAAACCCTTCAGATAGCCACCAACTCTTTTTCCTGCCAGAACAATTTTTATTTTTTCCCCTAAAAAAAACCACAAAAAAAAAAAACTGTTCTGTTTTCGCCTTGCAAACCTGGTAGGAAAGTTGCACAGCGCTGTCAGTTTAGCTTCGTCAAACACACTGGCTATCATACAATAACACTGTAATAAGCTTCGTCAAACACACTGGCTATCATACAATAACACTGTAATAAGCTTCGTCAAACACACTGGCTATCATACAATAACACTGTAATAAGCTTCCTTGCATAGTAATAGAGGGAATTCCTATAATGACTATCAATACTTTTGGAAGTAAACTTACTGGGGGCTTGGTTTTCCGTATTAGTTGCGCATACAGATATCCAGTAGGCTAATGAACTTGTCACCAACCAGTGCCAGGGGCTTGATCATGTGACTGAGAACGGCTGTTGCGATGTCACTTCCTTGAAAACACGAAACCAGGAGACGCAAGCAAACATGAGCCGGCTGTGGCCAGTGGAAAACCTTAACCCTTCGAGACAACAGCAGAGAAGATATATACTGTACTTAATGCATGGTTCCGCTGAACAAACATCATGATCATGCATCAAAAGACTTAAGAGCTATAGGCCCAAATATGATTACATAACCTAATGTACGCAAATGAAACGGAGGCAGATTCTGCTGTGACGATTCCAATCCAGATCTTTCGGAGGGCCCGAATAAATGTCAAAACATGTTTCACACCAGGATATTTTATTAAGGTCTCTGTCCTATTTTAGAGTAATCAACAGTCCCTTACAGTAAAGGAGTGAAACAACTCCATGTGGACCCAATTAAGAAGATACGTTTTCCCAGAATATCCACCACAGTGTCGCCACATGTCTTTGCAGCCCAAGAGACTGATTACACAGTTCTGCCTCAACCTCGTGTGACCCTGTGTCGATTTCCAGTTAGGCTAACTATAGCTCAAAAAATCTGCTGATATGCCACAGGTTAAAAGGGAGTGAGTCACTTGTTGAATTAGATACGTGCGATAGTGTGCCAGTATGCGCCGTCACAGTGCTTTCAGGGCAAAACCCCACAGGTTACGGAGCCGCCGCGTGAGTCACAGGGTAGCAATTCAAACACGCTAACAGAGAACACGCCACATCAAAGTCAATTTAAAATGAGTTCGGATGAGCCAAACCGCAAGCGACCCAATCACCTGCTGCAAGAAGAAATCTCTCTTTTCGGAATAATAGAGAAGTTGACTAACGCTAGTCTTGACGAAAACTCGGTGGAAAAATAAGAGTCCTTCCCGGACGGAGGCGTCTAACCTTGGGGTGGGAAAAAGGCTTTGGAAAGTTGCTAGTGGAAACGACTCGGGGGCGCTGAGGAGTCTGTTCTGGGACGAGAAAAGAACAGATAGGATCTTCCGCGGGAAGGAAGGGCAGGGTTTGTGCCGGTTGACTGTTGGGGAGCGCGTGTGAAAGGGAAGTGCTCGTCTCTTTTTAGGAGGTGCTAGAAAAAAAACCAGGCCCCGGGGAAGACGGCGAGGGGAACGCCGAGCGCGCCGGTAGACGGAAACAAACTCACAGAGACGAAGAAAGGAAGGGGAAGAGCTGCCCTCTCCAAACCCTTTCTCAGGGAAACCCCTGTGTGAAACTGGACAGTGCTTCACCTCGCGCCTTTAAACACGCTCTTCATACGTTGCCGCCACAAAGTTTTGTGCACTGTCTGGACTCGCCTCTTCTTTTCCAGTAGGTTCATCTACGTGTGGGTCATCATATCTCCGTCTTAATAAACAAAATAACGTGACCCACACTATGCGAGCCTCGGAGAGTTACCATACAAATAATATACAGGAACGAGGCTTCAGAGAATGGCAGCCATTTGCTGCAGCAGCTGGGTAAACACTTGAGGCAATCTCTGCCTGTATACCGCCGATAATGAGAGCATTTCCCAGAGAAAATGGCACGGCAAACCGGACTGACACTCGCCTTTAATGGGCCATGGCGCTTTTGTTTCGCTGAAGATACAGTAGATCTGTGGTCAAGCTGGCTAAGATAAGGTGGCCACAATACCCACGCACTATGCCCGCCCCCCCCCGCCTTTTTCATGACTCATTTCTCACAGGCCAACAATTCAGTTGTGTTTTTTTTCCAGAACTGCAGAATGAATGGCCGTATCCATTTCCTGTTATGGACCAAATGCACATTCTCATCATTGTGTTTGAGTTCTGCTTTTGGCTGACCTGATTTCCTCTTTGTTGATTAATGTAAAAAAAAGAAAGAAAAAAAGAATTCCATTTAAATGATGAGCAAACAGAAAGCCATGAAGCCTGTTGTTTTTGACTAACGCAACCACAACAGGCTTCGCAATTGACCTCGAGCCCACTAATTAACGAACGCGGAAAGAAACAGGCCGTTCTGCGTGCGCCAAGCGTACAAAACGTACACACTTGATGAAACCTAAACTTCAGCCGATTCGACTGCGGCCATCGCCGCTACGCATCGCCGCTGGAGTGGATCGACTCCCCTCCCCGCTCTCGTCATGGGAATAAAAAAATAAAAATAAAACAAACAAACAAATAATTTGGATCTCTGAAAAGCAGTTATGCAAACATACAAATGACAAAAGCTCATGTCGGGCCTTCCAGCTGGCTGTAGATGACCCCTCCTGTCTGCGGGTGTCTGCAGGATTACCTCACGCTAATCGCACTCATTATGTGAGGCTTCTAAACACAAGGAGAGGCTGATCCATCAAGCTTCTAATTACGCAATGATTTCACCGCGATACCACCCAGGGAGAGAGGGAGAGACCAAACTAGCAAGGGAGAGAGAGACAGCGAGAGCGAGAGACTGAACGAGAGAAAGCAAGTGACTGAACGAGAGAGAGAGAGAGAGAGAGAGAGAGAGAGAGAGAGAGAGAGAGAGAGAGAGGAGACGCCAGGCGCCACGGCGTGCCTGGACCTGGATTGGTGCCACACTTTGCAGGTGGAGCTGCCTGTGCCGGCCTACAAGTGCAAACAGCTGAACCAGCGCACCAGCGCAAGGCCCCGTGGGCGCGCTCTCCTCTCGCCCTTCTCGGTTTCACTTGAAACGCACTTAGGAAAATGCCCTCTGGCTCGAAACGAACGAAGAGGGCTAAGATAATACTACGCTAGCATCACGTAGGCATACATGTCTAATCTGTACTGAAATTACGGCATGAAAAAGCTAAATCTAATTATGTATATGTAGTTACATGAAGCTTGCTTCACAATTATGTATGAAATTACACAATTAAAAGGCCACAATAATGCGGAAATCCACAGAGAGGCTGATACACAAAAATCCTGTGACCCTGAAGAGACTCGAACTCGATTAAGAGCCACAATGGAAGGACGTGCCGTCTGCACACAACCATAAGTAAAGGGAACTGGGCGGACAAGCCTTTTACGATGCCAAGGTTGAACGGTTTCTTTTACCGCCTGTTCTGTGACCCTCATCAGGTGTTGGGAAAAAGTGTGAGGCGAGGTGATGACGGCTCTTACGTATGTGCCGGAGGGCTGACACTGAGGTACGGACCCGGGGCTGAGGATGGGCGAGCCGGCCGGACTGCACAGCTCAGGGAAGGGGTTGGGAATGGCGGGAAGCGAAGATGTCCGCAGCTCCTCCTCCTGAAGTCTCCTATGGGGGGGGGGTATGACAAAAGGCTATTAAAGACCACAAAGAGACTTCATGGTGTGAGTTTGAGGCACCTCATCAGGCTGTGTGCTCTGGATATTTTATAACCCAGGGAAACTCTTAGTTTGGACTGAAAAAGTATTCATAGGTAGGCTTTATAAGGTCCATTTTCTCTGGCCTGGATTCAATTGTCTTGAGTTGTTTACTTGGATTCACAAGTACATATAAGTGTTTATTTTCTCATCATCACCAGACATCATCACCAACTGCCAAACTATGTAAAATCTATGTTAAAGACAAATTTTGATTGAATCCAGGCCGAAGTTAAAGTATTGACTGTATCCAGGCCAATGTTAAGGACAAATGTTGATTTAATGCAGGCCTTTTGTGTGAAGCCAGGATGTCCAACTAACGATGTCCCTGGGGTTTGTTTCCAAATACCAATGAGAATTTTCTCAGAAAATAACTTTTTACATTAATCTCAAGTTCACTTTAGTGGCACATGTCAAAACTGCAGCAGTCAAGGAAAGTAGTATTTCTTTGCCCTTTAAAATGATGAAAGCGATTGCTGAAGGTTTTTTTTTTGTCTTGAACACAGCATGTGACAAGGTAGAAAAAGAGTCCGCTGAAAACCGACTGTGTGGTGACAGTTCAGAAAGTTACAACTGAAAAAGAATAGTAGATAAACAAGAATATTTAAAGTCAGGCACAACACTTGGGCCTTTAACAACACTTTAACGGATGACATCACCGAATCGCTGTTAAAAAATGCATGCCCCCTCGTTAGGATACCTTGGGCTCTGCAGCAGCACTCTACGCAGGGAGGGCTTTTGATTACCGCCAATATCCATCAAAGTCGCGCGAAGCACAGAAACACGTAAGGAGAGAACCTAAACTCCCGGAGTGTTTTCTAATGACTTGTTCGATCAAAAAAAACGGAGGGAGAAGTTCGCTGACCGTCATCAAGTAAAGCTCGCCCGTGGACCGCCGGCAACTCGGCTGAGACGCTCGGCTTTCTCCCCAACCCTGAAAGTTTAATAAGGCGCGCTTTTGAAAGGGCTGCGTCTGAACGCGGGCCCGGGTGCCATCGGCGGGTCGGAGCTGAATAACAACCTCGGCGTGAACCCAAAAAGAACCGGTGAGAGCGCAACGCCCGGGCTCGCGATACGCCTCGTTATCCCCAAGGTGGCGTAGAGATGAGCGAGCCGCGCCTCGACGGGTTATTAGTTCAACCCAGATTGTGTTACTGATCTTAGAGCAGGTAACAGGGCCTTGAATCAATTTGCCTGGCAGGCTATTAGTTCAATCACAATCCAGTCTGCGCCACTGACAGGTAGAAAGTACTGCAGATTTAATCAAAGCCTGTCAGGTTAATAGTTCACATCCAGATGACACTGCTGAGAGGCAGTTGGTAGTACTGTTGGTTTAATTAGTGCTTCCAGAATCTACCACGGTATCGGACACTGCGGCACCACTGTTACTCTTTCACCCTTTCTTTTGGTGGAGAGCTTTGAATTTCACGCCACATACTTTTCATACAATGCGTGAACAACAGCGTCATAATATCGTTCTGCACTGTACGGTGTTGTCATCTGGCGGCCCGGCAGGAGAGTGGGATTATCCTGAGGGTTTTGGGATGACAAGGGAGTAAAATCGGGGTGCCAGATTGGGGGGCGGGGATGACGATACAACCGGGGAATAATGTGGAAAGTTTCCAAATCCAAAATCTCATCATCTCCACTGTTTGACCGGTCCTTGCATTTCTCATAACAACAGTAAAAAAAATAAAAAAATAACCAGTAACATTACTATCTATCTATAACCGTGTATAACAGAGAAAACAACAGTCAGAGCAATAACCGTGTCTCAGTGGGGAGGACGGGGTCCGTACCTGACAGCGAGAATGTGCATGGGCTGGGACCGGCGGACCTTCTGTTTGGGGGAGGTGGGCTGCAGCTGAGCTGGGCCCGGCCGGTGGGCGGGGCCGTGTGTGTGCGTGCGGTGAAGCTGTCCGTTCTGGAGCAGGGGGGCGGACTCCGCCGCCACGCCGCACGTGGAGTACAGGCTCTCGAAGGAGGAGTTCATGTCGTTCACTAGGGCCTCCAGGTCCACGTCGTCCTCTGTGAGGCGGAAGCAGACAACGGAAATTAATTTCTAAAATTCCTTCTCTCTCTCTCTCTCTTTCTCGCAAACAAACGCCGCGTGAGTACACAGCACTTAAACACGGAAAGTAAGGTACAGTATTATTCCAAAACATGGCTAAAATACACTTTGCACAAATGTATGGTAATCTAAAAAAGCTGCAGTAAGTTTAGTATTTATTTTGAAGAAAATGGTGTGCCAACTGAAGATTAAATTATTATCATTATATCTACTTTTGTGATCCAATACAAAAAAAGAGAATGTAAAGAAAATACAAAATACCACAGTGGTTTGGTCAAAGCAAAAAGGTTTCCTTAATATTAAAATGAAAAATTACTTTTAATGAATAAATTCACTTCCGACTACCGTTTAAAAAGAAAAACCTTGCATGTGTTTAAGCATGTAGCGTGCAGTCTGCTTACTTACAAATCCATAAATAAAATGGTTAAATATAGCACAAACAAAGCAGCCATAAAATATCTGTAATATATATCCCTCTCTTATTATAGTGATGAATCGTGCTTGTGTGCCGTGACTGCAGCAGTGATGTGGGGAGGACTCTTATCACCAGGCTCCTGTCAGACTGGAGGTAGTGAAACGCAATGCTCCCGCCAGGGAGAGGGATCGAGGGCCTGCGGCCGCATCACGACATCGCCCTGTATATATCACCATGTACATATCACCATGTACACATTACCCTATATACCACCCTGTATATATGACATGTATATACAGTGAGAACCATAATTCATTGGACAGTGACACATTGTTTGTTATTTTGGTTCTTTACTCTAGCACTGAGTTTGAAAAGATAAGATGACAACGGGGTTGAAGTGCAGACTGTCAGCTTTAATTTGAGGGTATTTTCATCCATATCGGATGAACCGTTTAGAGATTATAGAACTTTTTGTATGTACCCCTCCCCCAATTTCCGGGCATCAAAAGATATTGGACAGTTTAATATAATGTAGAATAAAGTAATCATTTTTAATATTTGGTCACATATCCTTTGAATTCCATGACTTCCTGATGTCTGTGACCCAACAACATCAAAAGACTCTTGATATCTTATTGTCTGGTACTCTTACAAGTGATTCTATAATTTAGCTGTAAATTATGCTGGAACAGTATGGAATACATGGTTGGCGAAATGGCTGTAAGTCATCAAGGGTCTGAGGTATCAAACGAGCCTCAAATAATCACTCTCCTGCCAGATATGCAGTAGATATGGATGGATCACTTTAAGGATTGTTTCTCCCGACTCATTTTCCGATTGAACTCCTATGAAAAAATAAGTTAGGAATGCAACCCTTCAAGTGATCCATCCATATCTACTGCATATCTGGCAGGAAAGTGATGGTTTGAGGCTCGTTTGATACCTCAGACCCTTGATGACTTACAGCCATTTCGCCAACCATGTATTCCATACTGTTCCAGCATAATTTACAGCTAAATCTAGTCCCATAAATCTAGTTATATTATCTTGTAGGAGTACCAGAATATAAGATATCAAGTCTTTTGATATTGTTGGGTCACAGACATCAGGAAGTCATGGCATGCAAAAAAATATGCGACCAAATATTAAAAATGATTATTTAATTCTACATTATGTTAAACTGTCCAATAGTTTTTGATGCCCTGAAAATGGGGGGGAGGGGGCTATGTACAAAAGGTTCTGTAATTTCTAAACAGTTCATCCGATATGGATGAAAATACCCTCAAATTAAAGCTGACAGTCTCCTTTCAAACTCAGTGCTAGAGTACAGAACCAAAATAACAAAAAATGTGTCACTGTCCAATGAATTATGGTGCTCACTGTATATCACCATGTACACATTAGTCTATATACCACCCTGTATATATTGCCCTGCATATATCACCATGTACACATTACCCTATATACCACCCTGTATTACCATGTATATATCACCATGTACACATTACCCAATATACCACCCTGTATATATGACCATGTATATACCACCCTTTATATATTACCCTGTATAGACATCCTGTATATATTACCCTGTATATATCACCATGTAAACATTAGCCTATAGATGAACCTGTATACATCATATATATCACCCTGTATATATCAGCTGGTATATATTACCCTTTATACATCTGTTGCCTCCCGATGCTCCCTTGTGAGTGCGGCCTTTAAATCGTTTGTGCGCTAACGAGTTTCCTTCGACTCGCCTGACTTTTGATTGGAAATTGCAGACACCTGTTGTGGATTTCCAGAGAGCATAAGTACTTTAAGCTTCTCTAGCTCGAGGTTCGTTTGCATTTCCTCTGTTATTGCTTCATGCACGTTACCAGCTTCGGCTGCCGTGCTGAACCGCATTTTAAAGTATTATTGTGGTATTTGTTTCAGGTAGTATGCAGTGCTTACCATTTTTGGAGTTTGGCGTTACACGTTTGCTGATTGTGCTTCTGCGCGATTACCCATTTGGAAGACGGTTTGACTGTTTTGTGCGAGCAGTCTCGTCTTTTGAATGTTGCTGTGTATCCAGAAGGACCAAGATGCTTCTGCTTGTTAGTTTATGGCTATTTGCTGAGTTGTAGTGTCTGTGTGTAAGCTATTTTGTGTCTCGTGGAGTAATTTTGTTTGTGCTAGTCTGATAGCTTCTCTGAAGTAATTATGTGTAAACACAGAGACTCGCTACAACGGAAGAGTTATTTTAATAAAAACATTTTGTAAGTTGCCTGTTTGTATTTTAAATAGTTTGTGTTCCAGCCCCTTCGAGCCGGGGTCACAAGAATCACCCCGTATATATCACCATGTACACATTACCCTTTACATAATCCTGTATATACATCACCCTGTATACATTATCACTATATAAATATATTTATCACCCTTTATATAACACCTTGTATCACACACACACAAAAGTATACACATGAATGGCACAAGGATCTGTTTTGGCCATGTCACATCATTAATGCTCTGTTAATAAGAGCAGGGTATCACAGGAAAAGAGCCATGCTAATTACTGGCTGCAGGCTGGAATCTGAAGTCATCATATTAGGCTTTAATAGTGTATGTGGTTCAAACTGATTACTCAACAGTTTGAGTTCAATCAGCTTCTATGCTTCACTTTCTAATTATTTGCAAGTACAACCTTCTTCAGAACAAACACTATTTTTACCATAGTCACTTAATTCATTACATTTATGCAGTGTTTGTGAGTCAATGTTCGTCAAGAATGTTGATTGGCCTTTGTTCAGTTGCTAAGCTACATTTAGCAGTTTTTACAGGATTTTTTCTTTTTTCTTTTTGCAAGACCTATATCCTGGTCTTTCATATCCTGGGAGCTGTTATGAGCGAGAATCCAAAAGCCCCTACATAATCTGCGCCATTCGCGAAAGGCTTTCTGTGCTGCGAAACAAACAAAGACAGTTGAGGTGCCCGACAAAACGCTTTCCGACAGGTGGACCTTGCGTGGCAAATTTTTTTTTTTTGGGGCAAATTACAAACCCTATTCCAAGAAAGAAAGCTAAACAACTGACTCACCAACTTCTATGAGGAATAACATTACCAGTGCATGAAGAGGATGTCTGTTTCCATAAAACAAAGTTATGTAGCCACTGTGCTGATGGCAGTTTTTAGACAGAAGAGCTGTGGTGGAGATCTGTGATATCACCCTTGTGCGTATAAAGAAGAGGTGTCAAAGCTGGCCAATAGAATTGCATGCCACTTGCGCACATACCCGACCCACCAGGGTTGACTGCATCGTTTTAAAGGTCCACTTACAAAATGGACAGATGGCTGGGAGTCTATTAAGCTGAAAAGTGTGTGTCTAAGGAGTTAATGAACACAGAACATTTAAAAGCTTTTTAATTATCTATCCATTACATTCATAGCACATACCATGGAAAAAATGTCCGCTTTTTAGCTGCCACAGTATCCAGTGCTCGACATTTGCGTCACTTTGCTTTAAATAATTAATATACTGCAGTCTAGCATTTTACCACTAGATGCCACCAAACACCAAAGAACAGGGGAATTATAACTAACTGCCAGGGAACCCCATAGAGCTAATCGTCTTTCAGATAATGTATTTGAAAGTACACCCAAATCAAGTACTTTTCTCAGATTTTAGCTTGAACTTTTATTTTGAACAAAACTGTGAACGATTATAAAATCCTGCGCCCACACAACCCAATGATATGGAAATTATACAATGAAAATAAAATTACCTGCTTCCATATGATACAAAAGCAACACAAACCCAGCAAGACCACATATCTCTGTGATATTTATGCTTTGAATAGCTTTCCAAAAATTTGGACAAATATAATTCGTGAAGTTGATGCCAATGTATGAATTTCTTTCCAAAACAAAAAATAATTGTTTTTGAAATGCACCCCCAAATGCAAAGTAGTTTTAATATAGAACTTCACCGTTCCCACTGTAAAGCATGGGGGGGGGGGGGGGGTGATGGTGTGGTCTTGCTTTGCTGGTGACACTGTTGGACGAGTTATCTAGAACTGAAGGCACACTTAACCAACATGCCTACCACAGCATTCTGCAGTGACACACCATCCCATCTGGCTTGCACTTTAGTTGGGCCCTCATTTGATTTTCAACAGAAAAATGGCCAAAAACACACCTCCAGGCTGTGTAAGAGCTATTGGACAAAGAAGGAGAGTGATGGAGTGCTGCATCAGATGACCTAATCTAACACCCAACCTAAACCCAATAGAGATGGTTTGGGATGAAAAATGTTGCTACATGCTTTGGGATCAGTTGGACCAGAGAGTGAAGGAAAAGCAGCCAAGTGTTCAGCATATGTGGGTATTCCTTCAAGACTGTTGGAAAAGCATCCCAGGTGGCTACCTCATGTTGGTTGAGAGAATGCCAAGAGTGCAAAGCTGGTATCAAGGCAAAGGGTGGCTACTTTGAAGAATCAAAGATGCATTTTGATTTGTTTAACACTTTTTTGGTCACTGCATAATTACATTTATGTTATTTCATAGTTTATGTCTTTACTATTATTCTAAACTGTAAAAAAATAATAAAAATAAAGAAAACCCCTTCTATGAGTAGGTGTGTCCAAACCTTTGACTGGTACTGTACATGAAAGCAACAGAAACCTGAATTACAACACAATGATTTATTACCTCTAATAATTCACACTCTGCATGTTTATTAAACAATTGTTTTCATCAATAGGGGTTGAAAGCATGCAGATATACTTTTCATTGCCCTCATCTCCAGATAGTGGAACAACCTTCCTCAAACAATCAGAAAGGCGTATTTACTGGCATATCAACTGCAGATTAATGTTTCTTAAAAATAAAGAAATAAATACATCTTCTCTCCCTGTACCTCATAGGTCTAAAGGCATGCACCATGGCTGGCACTGTTATTGTTGTAACTATAGCTTTTGCGTTGTTTGCTTACTATGTGAAATGCGATTCTGTAAGTTGCGAAACTGTCTGCTAAATGTCTACATTTCATCATAACTAAATGAAAGTAATGCATACGCATTTCATTTTGTTTTGAAACAGTCTAGCATTACATTTTAATTCTAAATTTCTCCTCACCATCTTCCAACCCCGATGACAAAACAGACTCAGTCAGTTTGTCAGAACTCAGATTATCTGATTTAACTGGCTGGCACGACCTCAATTTAAACCCACATCCAGGATAACTCCCAGTATAAATTAGCACACTGTAGAGCAGGCTTAAAACACTAGGGGCATGATTTACGAAGACCTCTAGCATGTGCAAAAGCTTTTAGCGCACGTAAAAATAAATAACATGACCAATGATTGGTCACGGAACTTGTTTCGCACCAATCGTTGATTAGTTTTGTGTGTGCTAAAAGGTTAGGTGTTGCACATGCTAAATCAAGTCCTAAAATAAGCGTGTTGCCACATAAACACGCTTTGTTGCACAAAATGCGAACGGCAGAGTTAGTCTGCAGTATCAGCAAAAGTTAGCTTTTGTTTGTTTACCCATTATTCCAGCTTTTGTTATACCCACTATTCCAGCTTGGAAAAAAATATGTTTCTTAAACCATTATTCCAGCTTGGCTCAATGGTTCAAGAAACACCCCCCGAGTGTAATTTTGACATAACTCACTAAAATGTGACAGCTCAACTGGGTCCAACTGCAGGGCAGCATCGTTCATAATCTTTACCTCGACTGCCTGCTGCAGGGCAGAAATTTGGTGACATTAGGCGGGGGCTGAAAGTATCTCATGTTGCTACATTTCTGTAATGGTTGTGGGGTTAGGTTACTCACACACAAATCTCAAAGCCATCTCAAGAGGCCTTGCTGGTTCTCTACCTCCAACACCTGCGCTCTCACTACAACGCTGGACAACTATCTTCGCCTTCTGCGGTCTACATACGCACTTAACCGTGAACCGTCCCCGACGCGTCCTGCAACGCCAAGCGCAGCTCCGTATTTATATTCCACGCGACCTGCTGGACCGATCCCGACACATTCGCACTCACATCCGCATGCGGCGTTTCCCGTGCCGTTAGCCTAAACAATAGCCGCCCGCCGCTGCTCCGGAAATGAGGAGCGCCATTACCGAACATGCACCTGACCCCCATATGAAGCTACCGTAGGCTATGCCCGTTTTACTCTGGGGCTCTCGATTGATACAGCTGGCACACCCAGCTTTGCTCTATTGCCAAGGGCATGTTGTTGCATTCCTAAGTCCAACACTTTCAAATGCAAATTAAATCGTGAGTGTGCCCTCTATCAGGACTCCGACAGGCAGTGCACTATCGATGACTGAAGAAATGTATTCTGAAGAAATATTCTGAGGCAAGCTGGTGTAACACACTCTGAGAGAGTAGTCTTGTTTCAATGAATGCTAAATACCAATTTTATAATTTATGTATGGCATACCACACCTTAAAAATAACCGTTAGTTCATGTTACAGATATTAAGTGAGCTCATTAAGTTAAAGGTTATCACCTAAGAATGCCTACCCTGGATGTGTCACTAGATAGCTAGTACCGTCAGCCAGCTTGGTAACGTTAGCGCAAGCCGGCTAGGTAGATAAACTTACTTAATGTTAATTTCTGATATGATTAGACAAATTGTCTACACTAATCTAGTGCTGAGTAACAATAATTAATTGGCTATTGATAGCAAATGCAATTTCCAGATCAAAATAATTTGAGTCTCCTTAAACACTGATGCTATAATTTTTCTTCCTGTTGTCAGATAAGCATTTAAAGGAAGCTCACACTTGTATGAAACTGTATGCAACTGACAATCCCGCACATGTTAACACACTCAAAATCACATGCACGCACTCGCATTAACCTGACAAGCGCACGCACACGCAAACGTTCAGAAGGTTGATGTGATAATAAAGATTATAAAGCATACAGTTTGCCTGCCTTGGCATTCTCAGCCAGGCAGCTGCAGGTCATTCTGGCCGTACGGCCCTTTCATAAAACAGTAACCTGATACTGTACGCTGAAGAATTTACAATAGCGTGAGGAAGCAGATGTTTCATGCGACGGAATACTGGCGGGGGCGGAAATGATGAAATTATCTGCAGAAAGGTGTGATGCTTAATCGAATACCTAGAACGTCTTGAATTTTTTAAATATGCATTTGAAAGCCTCTTTAACGTTGCCATGGTGTTGAAACAAAAAGGGAATTTAAAAAAAATAATTTATAATAATTACACAAGTTGAACACATAAAAAATGTATTGTGCTAATTGTGCCCCAGGTGGCAGTCTGAGCTGTTCACTATTAAAACACAAATGGAACAAACTAATGCATGATTCCCCATAGTTACCCAACAGGCCGTAAACCACTTTTTAACACTTACACATCAAATCAACCATACTAAGTGTAGCCTGGTGTACGCACCAATTTCATAAGATAAAAAATATATATATTTAGAATATTTTTTTAAATCATATGTGTTGTGATATTGTAGATGGCTTTTTGTAGGTACCTAACATTCATAATACTACCATTAATAACACAGTATTGATATTCCTGTTCTCTGAAAGGGAAGCGTTCGCTAAGGCATGGCGTAAGGTGTGTGAGGATTTTGGTCAGCTGCTGGCGACAAGGCAATTGACCCAAAGGAGAACTTTTAATTTCTTTCCTGTCACTTTCGGCGTCTGATAAATCTACAAAAGAACTACAAAGTGGCAAGGAGACGGAGGTGACGCGATCCTAAACCCTGCGGGATTATTGTCAAGCGCTCTTTAAAAAAAATAAAAATAAATAATGAGATCAAGGGTATTAGGCTAAGAAATGCTAACTATTTTCACCTTGAAATTCGGCTGCCTTAGTCTGCAGTAACGTGTGGTCGTGCAGAGCATTCTTAACATACCAAGGGAGAGACGGAGATTGCTGTAGGAGACGGCAGAGAAGGGGATTACGCCGAGGGTATCCACCCAGAATCTCACACTAAAAATAACCGTAATACTATAATTACATTATTTCTTCAGCAGACAGAGTCTTATCCATGGGAAGTCGAATAGCTTACATTTTTATATGCTATTCATTTAAACAGTTGGGATATATACCAAAGCAAGGTTAAGCCCTTCAAAGGCGCTCAAAGGCAGAACAACAGCAGTACTGTATTAGGGATTTGAACCTGCAACCATACGAATGGAGAGATTTCTTAAACGCTAAACCACGCTGCTGTAAAAGCATTTGTGGTATAATTATAGCTCAGCGCAGACAACACTGTAACAATAAGCTTATGCTAAGAGGTGGAAACTTTTCAGGATGGCCACGCACGGGACAAACGCTCATTCATTTAAATGAGATGATAATTATATAAAATACCGAAAGAGTTTTCTTTTTCCAGACTCTCTCCAGGATGGGCCTTAATGCATGATAATCTGAACACAAAGCTATTCCAAACATTTCCTGTTATTATTAACGAGACAATGCAGAAAGCGTGCACTCTAAAGCTTCCATATGGCACCTTTCAGTGTGAAAACAGACACATTCATTACAACCAGATGTGCGCCGCATGCATTACAAGTACCGCGATAAGACAGTGGTCATGTCCTTCGTCCAAAAAGCACAAGAATGCAGAGATGTTTGTAAAATGACTGTACAGTAAAGCACTTAGGGAAGCCGAGAGAGAGAGAAAAAACACACTCAGGAAAAATGTTTAGTCAGACATGCCAAAGATTTATAAATCTGCCTTTTGCGGGCCATTGATTTGATATACATTTCCTACGGCTAACTAAATGTTATTCCTGTTTTCCCCGTGGCATGTACTGACCCTCCAGTGCTACCATAGAGTTACCATTAACGTTAGCAATAGCGATTCTGCAGTTCTAATGTCAATTCCAGAAGGCTTGTTTTGCGATTTGCTATTAAGCAATAAGGTGTATAGAGGCTAGTGGCCTACACAAGTTTAGATCCAAGGGATTTGGTTGCGCTGAGCGCTTGGTCGTAAACCATTATTGTGATACCGTCCACCACAAGCTTGCGTGGCCAACTTCAATTAGACGGGGAAGAACCGGTGGTCCCATCTGACAACTATACAAAATCTTCTGGAACATCATGTTAATTATTAAAAGATAAATAAAGTACTTAATGTTTGTGCAGAGACTTGTGGAACACCCAGAGCCGGGAACATCCTGAGTGTGATAAGCACTATTATATTTATACTTTATATTTATGCATCAAGAACAGAACTGGAAAGGTCATCATCAAATTATATTAGGCCCGAATGGTCCCACTACAAATGACAGCACCCCCCACAAGCATCATGCCCCACACATGTTGTTCTCACGCCCAAGGCGTCATAAAGTGCTGAACACAAACGCCATCATCATGCTTTAGACGCAGAAGGAGGCCTTTTGTGTCAGCATGTTGACACACTCGGTCGCAAAATCACAAATCCTACTATGGCGAAGGCTTTGCTCATGAATATTCGCCGCGTGCGCGTAGATTTTTGTGAGTTTGTGATTCCCGTACCCCACCCCCAACCCCTAAACATAACCTCACAGGAGTTCACGTAACTCGGGCTCATGTCTGAACTGTTAAGATAGTGGGCGTGGGCGAGCTCGACCACAAGAGTTCACGTAACTTTCTACCGGATGAAGAAAAAAAAAAAAAAAGGATAATATTGAAGTGCCACAACCAAAGAAAAGTTATATGGCCACAAGCGTCAATATACGACGCAAAAGGCTACCTTTGGCGTCAGAGGAGCGACGCTTGGGTAGAAGCGTCGCTATGTGACGAGTACAGGTGATACCACGTTGCAGCCCCACAAGAGAGAGAGAGAGAAAATTTGTCCATCTCCCCTGAATCAGTTTAATTTAATGTGCCTTATCAAAAATGGATATATACAATCCAGACCAGTTCATGATTGTGAAACATATCATCATGGTCACAAGGCAGGCATGAAGATAGCCAACCGGGATGAACCCATATAACGTACGGATAAATCAATGAAAGCGGATTTCAGCGAAAAAGCACTAGTTCAATCTGAACTAAAACTTTCTTGGGAAATTTACTGTGCAGAATCTAGAAGTTGCGGTGAGCAGGACTTTGCTTCTCCTGGGTGTGATTTCAGGAACATATTTTCTACAGGAGAGAGGAGGGAGCGTGTTAAGACGGTGCTGCCTTAAACCGCTCTTTCTTCACCTTCTGGAGACGGGAGACACGTCCACAGCAAGTCAGTAATACGGCGAGCGGCTTTGCTCCCGTGAAAAAGGACCGCTTCTATACAATCGACCAATGAAAACGCCTAAAATCCAGCTGCCAGCATCTCTAGAGCGCCCCAAATGGTACCGATGGCAAACTACGGTGCGCTCATTAGCTCGTTTCATGATTGCGAAAGCAATGGCAAAAAAGACAGAGCGCGGAGAACGGCACCGGCTTTATTCCACCAGGAAGTTAATTGGATGAACAGAATATACAGGATTGCCCATATACTTGACAAAACAAGTAGTCATACATTTTGCATTATTGAGAACTGTAAGCACAGCTAAAGTGTACTGGAAACAAACTAAAAAGCCAAAAGGCACTTGGGAGTGTTCATGGTGTTACTGTAGCTTCATTAGCCTGAGGTAAAACATTAAGCGCGACCGTGCCGCAAAGCTTTTGGCCACAGATTACAAATGTCTACTTTTTTTATTGCGTGATTTGCCATGGACAAATGTCTCGAGGAATATGGTGTTAGGCCAAAAGCGGCCCCCAAACTCCCATAATGCAACTCACGTGAGTGTTTTTATGAGAGATTCGTTTTCTTTATACTAATAATGAAAATGGAGCAGTGTTGACGGCAAAGAGTGAACATTTAACGCAGGAGCGCAGAGTTCAGTAACTGTACCCCGCTCCAATGCAACAAGCAGAACATTTAACGCAGGAGCGCAGAGTTCAGCAACTGTACCCCGCTCCAATGCAACAAGCAGAACAGAGATTTATATGCCAGCGTTTTCACCCGGTGTCAAGCTCAAGCGACGCGTTTCAAACAAACGGCCTTTCCGTCAGGCAGCTGTACGTTCTTAGGGGAAGCTGCACAGCTGACCTGCGTTTGCACGTATCCGACCGATCTCGTGTTCACATCTGATTACATAAAAAAAACTGCTCCGATTAATTAAAACAACGACAAGAAGATCCTGTAAGTCACCGAGTGCAAAGCCGACAAGGCTAATGCTCCACAAAGCCTCGACGGACATGAGAAAACACAGGAGGTTCCATAAATGGAAACATATCTGGAGTCAGACAGAGAAGCAAGCCACAGGGCAAAGTGGTGGGGGGGGGGTTGGCGTGGAGGGGCTGGTAGGTGTCACATGTAACTTTTAAATGACATGTTCTAATCTGTCTTGATGAAATTGATCTTCCTGTGTACGGAGTCCAAGGGACAAATCCCCTGATGCACTGCGCTAATGATCGCTGCTTGATCGCAGAGGCAGACCTTCATCCTGTGCTCTCCCTTTTATTTATTTATTTTTTTTTTATTTAATACTACATAGACAAAAAAATATCTTTCTAATGTGATTTCTGCTCCATTTATTTCAATGAGAGCACCGAGCATTCTCATCCGCTGCCAGACATTCCAGCGTGTTCCAGGCCACACCTCCCATGCTGGGTCAATATTGTGCTTAAATCTCATGCTCCGATTATTACGGGCGAACGTTCTGTATCGGACAATCGCATCGAAAGAGTAATTATAACGGCCCCGCCTGGGTCTTTACAAACCAGCCTTTGAATTGGTTAAATGCTTACAACGGAAACATGATGAATACACAGTATAGCCCAGACAGTGCTTAATGACTGAGTGAGTATTTATAAACACATCTAACCCCCATACCAAATGTCCGCATATACACATGCGTGCAACCACACGCAAGCACGCACGCACGCACGCACACCTCGACCTCCCCTTTCCTCTGTCGTCTCCCTCTCTCTCTCTCTCTCCCTCCCTCCCACACAGACGCCTCTACCCATTGCTGACAGTACCCGTTTTAAACACAGACGTAAGTGCTCTCAGACTTGCAGACACTTCACTTAATCTTAAACAATGTTGGACTTCATTCACGACAAATTGAGGTTACCGTAGTAACCCCACGAGTTCAAAACGCATTTAAACCAAAGAAATGAGATAATATACCTGATTTGTGAGGGAGAAAGGATAAGGATTGTTACGTTTTTAAAAACGTAAAGGCAGTCAAATCTGGCAACTATGTAACAAAAAAAGGCAGATATTTAACTTAAACTGCAAAGTAGTTCTAGAATTCATTCAAATTCATATTATATCCTCATAAAATATGGTTCATTCCACAAACACATACTCCTTTTGAATTGGGAAAACACTGAGTATTTACATTGGTCAGTAACTATTTTGGTCCTATTTTTTAGGTATACAGTATTTAGAAAACTATCAAATGTGCATTGCTGTGAACTCTACAACATCGATGGTGTGAGCACACTTGCCATGTTGGTTAGGAGAGTTCCGACTGGACGACTGTTGGAAATTTGGTCCAATCAGATCAGGTGGTCTGTGAGTGGCAGCCCGGTCAACATTGTCCTGCCAAGACAAAAGAACAGAAAATTAGTTCAGCATCCCCATTTCCTTCTACCGGTGTAATCATGATCAATGCACATCGCCAACTACAAAGACCATTGTAACCGGTTTGTATTTAAATTATTCTCCATCAAGGTCTTTACGGCGGGACTGAAAGGCTGAAATTAGAAACTAAACGGTGAACTCAATATTGTCTGACGCCAGTTGAATATTCACATTACAGCAACAGTGCCGTTTAACCAATAGGCTAGGTCTGAATGGGAGGAGTAGGAAAGTGTTCTCAGAACACCGTCTCACGACTGGGAGAAATCTGGATCATTCACGGACAAGAGACTGATGAAGTTCAGTCTCACGTTGGCACTCGCATGCACACGCGCACGCGCGCAGGCAAGGACACATGCACACGCACACACAGACAAATGTGCACACGCAGACAAACACACGGTCCTCAAAATACACCCCTCGTTACCCCAGGCAGCTCCATAAGGTCAAAGGCCATGTTTGCCTACTTGCAGGAGGAGACGCGCACGTACAAAAAAAAAAAAAAAAAAAATAAACAGGAGGAAACGGCAGATTCACGGCAGAATCGCTGAAACTAGCACAGCAAACGCGAGAGCAGACTATCTGATATCTGTGTTAGGAAATCTTTAAACATTATTTATTACATTTCTCGCTGTGAAATATGGACACATCGTGTTCCTGCACCTTGCATGCACGAGGAAAGCCAACCACTCTTGACAGATAAACTCAAATATAAATTTTTTTTCCAAAAAAGATGTGTGTAGCTCCAAATTCAAAAGACTTAACCCCTTAACTAGCACCGACCTGAAATGGTTTCGTTTATTTGCATCTATTGTTTATTTTAAATTGTTACATTTTTTTTAAACAATGCAATTTTCTGGTCAAACAATATAGTCACAATTCTATTTCTATAAACTGTTTTACAATTCCAAAATTATAGCGACAATGGTTCCTTATTTTATAACATGATACAAAACAGGCCCGATCACTCCTTATCCTGGAAAATACAAAAAAACTAAACTTCCACTTCCACTGTTTTTGAGCTTCAGTTACTTTGTTTCAGTAATACTTCTAAGAATAATTCTGAGTCTTGGAAAACAAACAACTAAGGGTGACCATACACAAGAGACCAGGATTATGCCTGCAGGCAAATGTGTTCAGAGTAAGCATTTTATTGCCGGGCTTGTGTTCAAAAAGGTGGTGCTTGTGAAGGGGTCAAAGGGAATGCGATACATTTCCATGAAAGTAGACCGCAGTGTTGCACGAAAGCAGTGTTGCACGAAAGTAGACCGCAGTGTTGCACGAAAGTAGACTGTAGGTTTTCATAATGATTTTTTCTCCACATATTAACTGGGAACATATGGACATGCCCATAGGATGTAAAATATTCCAATTGCTGCTTAATTTTTTTTTACCATGATCACATTTGATTAGCTGGGAAATGAAAATAAGTCCCCACCCTGCTTTTCAGACCCAAAGCTAATCCAAGTCAAGTGCGTCTAGACATGGCCATCACCAGACAGACCTAAATAACCCAATCACCCAAGTGTGACTGATCCCTTCTGATTTCAACCCAAACTACGGTGCATGAGCCCGCCTGACCGCTTCTTAACTTCACTTTTACAGTGAGGTCAAGCACAGCAGGCAGATAAGACAAACTGCACTCTCTCCCTCCTTCTTCATATTCTTTTTCCCCTCCCCCTCTCCCCCTCTCTCTCTGAGACTGAAATCCTGTGTCTGCACAGGTCCTCCTCTCAAAAACACACCCACACTTCTATAAAGCATTACCATCATCTTAAATTTATGAGCTCTGAACCTGGCTCCCATATAAAAAAAAAGGCCTAAACTGAAAATTCATATTAAAAAAAATATATAAAAAAACCGGAGACAAATTTAAGATACCATTAGCAATGCACGGATAACTGAGTTTTGTGTTAAAATGAATTCCTATTTGGCCAGTTGTTTCTCAGTAATTTGTTATGAATAACTGACACAATTATGGGTGAGCTGTGTCTGCATGTGCATCACTAGCTAAAAGGGTAGCTACAAAATCACCCAGGGTAGCATGGTATACTCTATCCAAAAAATCACCCAGGGTAGCATGGTATACTCTATCCAAAAAATCACCCAGGGTAGCATGGTATACTCTATCCAAAAAATCACCCAGGGTAGCATGGTATACTCTATGCATGGTATACTCTATCCAAAAAATCACCCAGGGTAGCATGGTATACTCTATCCAAAAAATCACCCAGGGTAGCATGGTATACTCTATCCAAAAAATCACCCAGGGTAGCATGGTATACTCTATCCAAAAATCTCAGGTGAGTTTGACCAATCAGCAACAATCAACAACCAGATGCAACAAATTCAAAAGAATGCCACCAGACTTCCAGGCAACCGGTTATGAAATAAACAATGTCATATCGTCGAATGCAGTGAAAAGGGCAGGGTCCTTTTGTTTGTTATGTAGCTACTATAGTTATTTAAACGCAAGTTCATACTGTACATTTCAGTAATAAATAAATTGTTGAGGAAAGCGCCGACCTTTATGTTAAAATACAAACACACAAGTGAATAAGTAGCTCATTTTGAGATAAAAAAAAAAAAAGACTGACTGATAATAAAAGAAGAATGTGACCAATAACGCGGTTATAACCGCTGCGATTGTAAGAGCACACGTTTCCAAACTGAAAAGGGCTTATGGTAGCCAGCTGTGACAACACAGAGGTGTCTCTCATCTTTGTGCAGCTCAGCCAGACAGTTTTACTGTAGACAGGCCAGTGTGGTTTGAGGCATGCTTAAGTGCTCTTCAGACAAGTGGGGACAGGGGGAAGGTGGATTCTGTCTAACAGAAACAGGGCCTCATACTGAAGACCGCTTTGTCTCATCAAGTGGTTCTAGGTGAAAATCCTAATCCACAAGATCAGCAACGTAGAGCTGTGGTTATGAAACTGACTGACCGACCATAAACTTGTAGGTTCAATCCGTGAATAAGTTCCGTATATGAATAATATTAGAAAACATCAAGCGGTGCCTGTGGGTCAACTGTAAAGAATTCACGGCGAGTTTCTCTGAATAAGGTGGGTAATTTAAAACATAACGAATCAGAGAACCACAGCTAAAATGATGAGAACCGAATCTGTGATTCTGGGAGAGAATGATACAGAATATCATGAATAATAATAATTCTTATTATTATGTTACACAAGCACAGTTATCTTCTTCAGTTATTAGTGAGAATCTGACCTTTTACCCTGGAGAGGACACTTGAGATGGACAGATGTGCATGTCGCTCTGAGTGTGCCTGATCTGGCTAAAAATGCTCCCAACACCACCATCTGTTCAACTTCAGTCATTGGCCAACACAAACATAAAACAAATATTGGAACTGTGTGCTGTGTTCGTCCAGACACGCTTTTCACAACCCTTTCCATGAAGAGTTTTTATGACTTGCTATGTGGGCAGAGATCCTGCCTTAAAATCAATACAGTGCAAATAAATAATAATAAATACAAAAGGGAAATGCCGAAATTCCTTTTAACAAGTTCATTTCAAGTCTAAACGGGCGATTCATTTCTGTGAAAAAAAGATTACTCTGCAACCTTTTCAAACATACAGCCAATAAAAAAAAAAAAAGCCAACGCTGTCCGTTTAAATGCAACGACCAATTTGTCAATCCCCGGATCTTTAAACGTTTTCTAATTTAAAGCGGTTCAACCCGAAGGACTGAGGAAGAAAAAAATAAAACCACATTTTCAATTTCCAGCTTCTAGGAAATCCAAGAACAGAGCCTGAGCTTCCAGGAACTGAGCGCCGCAAGAGATCCCCGCTCGGCTCACCCTGAAAACATCTATAAAACTCGAGACGGAAATTTACAACTCTGAGAACGCTGATAGGTTTCAGGGACGGGAGGGGGACCTGACGGATATTGCAGTAGCCTACGAAAGGCAACCACAGCCACGGTCCTAATGACAAAGCCACATTTCTGCAGCGCGGAGCTTACAGAGCACGTCTGCAGCTTCACGGTCTGCGGCAGGCCAACCACCTCTGCCAAAAATGTTATCGCCGCGCATTCAAGGAATCGAAAGACCAGAAGACCCACACGTACAGTTTTAGCCTGTTGAAACTGCACTAGCCTATACAAATTAATTTCAAAAACAACAATATCAAAACGATAAGTTTCAAGTCGTCACTCCTTTTTTGGCATCTCATTCGTGGCCCAGTGCGCAGACAGCACTTCATTCTGCAAATGTGGATGCGAAACATTCAACATTATGACCGGATATTTTTGAGTCAAAAAGTTCCTGTAATAATGCTGAATGTTTCGCATCATTAAAGTACCTATCCCTTCACAGGCCACGTAAGGGAGGTCATAGTAAAATTTAGGGTATTTATTTAAAAAATACATCCACCTTATTGCGTGCAAAATAAAATGTTTAATAATTCCTGCTGGCCGTCCTCGCATCTCTCATTAGTAAAGTATAGGTAATATAGGGGGACCAGTAGGCTAATTCTGATTCGCGGAATTAGCCTATACGAGTGGTCAAGTCTAAATAAATACATATATAAAAAGATACTGGAAATTGAAACAGGTGTTTATGTACCAAAAATGCAGATAGGCCTACACCATTAACGTTGTCGAACAAAGTATGCGTTTACGTCAATATAGCTCAATATGAACAGCCATCCTAAAAGCTTTGAAAATGATATAAAGGAAATTCTCCAAATCTGTAGTTTAGCTAAAATTTGAGTCACGGGCATCAGTCAGCACAAGCACAAAAAAGACTTTGTTAAACTTCCGTTAAAATTTAAAAACAGGACAGATCAGATGAAAACCCAATCAGATCTTAAAGGATGACTTTGCTGGCAGGGAGCTATGGAAATTAATTCAAATAGGCAGTGAAAGAAAAAGATCCGAAACAATATAAAATCCTGAGTGACATTTATTGATAAGCAAATATTTTTCATTTTTGAAAGGGGGTGTGATCCAGCAAACCATCTTTTGTGGTGGCCTAACAAGTTGAGCAGGCTTTAAGTGCAGGCTGAGCTCGACAGCCTAGATATTGCTAGATTGCATCATTCGAGTATATCTGGGATCACAGTAGTACAAGCAGGACAGTTGCCTCTTCATCCTGCCAGAGTAGGGTGTGTTACGTCAGCCAGGATTCCTCAGTCGACTGCTGCATAGGCGCCGGCGCCCCCTAGCTACCCGCCAGGTTCTTACACAATACCAGTTTGTCTCAGTGGGATGCATGTCTCTCCCCAGATTTGTGCTATAGCTCCTTTTAGTCACTGGCTCATGGAGATTTTGGAGAGAGCAACACACCCTGTGCTGGAGGTGACAAGAGACCTCTGGCAAGAAGGGGGGAGGGCTACTGAGGCTAGAGCCCAGATGAGCAAGTGATCATGAGGCTTGAAACAAGTGGTCTGTCTCAAACCTACGAGCTCTCCACGATCTGCCCCACACAATTCCAGAACACCAGCGAAACCCCAAGTAACACAAGCTACTTCCCGTGAAGAAAAAGTCACAAGGCTACGCAAAGTCAGTCCTTTTTAATTTACAAAGTCACACTGAATGACTCACCTTACACTGAAGCACTTCACGACTAGAGGCAGAATGCTGTAAACCCTCAGACTGCACCCCCGCCCGCCCGCCCCCAACTCTCTCTCACCCCCCCTCTTTCTTATCAGAGCTCCTTCCTCTAGTCTTTGGGGGAGAAAGGTTACAGCTGGAAGAACACAAAGCCCCAACTACCGATTTACCCAGCAGGGGATCCCTTACCCTGCACTTGTGTGTTCACCAGTCCGTCGTCAGACTGAAAGGCAAATACAGTAAAGAAAGCTGAGCAACGTGTTAAAGTTCACGTGCACAAATTCAAGAAAGGAAACTCAAGAGCAAAATATGAGAAACAGAAAAGGGGGGGGAAAAATAAGGCAAGAGGGAACTTTGACTTCCACAGAGGTCAATTTTGACCGTCCATTCACAAGACAGTGGTTGGTGAGCTTCCCCTGCAGTGCGGAGCAAAGCTCCAGTTCCCCGGCTCCAAGAATGGTCTGGAAATCTGCCCAAAGGCCCATAACATTCTCCCAGAGTTATATAACTCTGCATAAAGAGGTCACCTTTGGCTTCTTATTTATGCACACAAAAGCTGTCATAAAGAAAATGAGCCAGTGCACAAAATATCACAAAAGCTGCAAAAATGAGACAAGATGAGAAACTTCATAATCTCATGTTTATTTACACGGAGCACTAAAATATTAGGTTTGGTCAGATGACGGGCTTATATTGTATATAACGGGAATAGCGGCAATTGCCTTTTGTCACGTGGACCACAGCCCTGTTGGGTGAGCCCTAAATCCACAGAGTGGTCTTACAAAACAGCGTAAACAAACAACAACAAAAATGTCCCAAAAATATGTAGCAATACAAGCTGGTTAATCCTTTCAGGGAGGCCACATTTTTTTATTTTTTTATTTTTTTAAAGGCTTTTTTTTGTAGAATTCAACTGCATGAAATGTGATGTGCTCAACAGGAAGGCATGCTCATCCGAAGACGTGACCGGCGAGGCGTAGTTTCTCAGATTTTTCATTTGTGCCTTCATGCCAAAATCTGTTGGCCATGCTAGGTCATGTGCGTTCAAACACAAAAGAGGTTCCTCTTAGGGACCCGGTCCCACTGATAATGTAAATGAGTAACTTTCCCCACGCTCCCTTCTCAAGGCTCACCTTATGGCCTCTTACAAACTTTTTCCCTCTCTTTTTCACGGCATCTTTTTTAGTTTCATCCCCCCATTAGTTGATTTTCTCCCAACATTTACTATCGTGAGAATATATTTAATAATTATGACACAGAAACTCTACAGAGCATCCACAGACATGGTGTTTAGTAAAAAAATTAAAAATAATAATTTAAATTAAAAAAGCGATTAACCACAATAATGGACCAGGATGCAAGCTTTGCAAGGTTTATAGGTAGCGGAGTCAAGTGGAGTCTAGGTCAATTTAAAAGACTCTCATGAGTATACTTAATCCTATTAAATCCATGCATGTAAAAAAACAGTTTGGAATTTGTTAATGAATACCAGTTTAGAAGTCAGGTTTGTTAATATGAGGCTACCTTTTACACGTACGCACGTACATGCACACGCACACACACGTTCATCTATTTAAAAGCGCACACAAGAAGCACATGTTGCATTCATACATATTCAACATGTAATTTACATTTGTATAGTTGATAATTTTTATGAATTCAACATTTTGTTTACTTGGCATATGAGGCTATAATTGTCTTTCAATCATCCAACCAATAAACCAGTACTGTCAATGTTTCCATAACCACAGTAAAATAGTGATCCTAGATAACATACAGCAATTTTAAATTCACATTTATGCACAGTATCACACATCTCCAAACCAAGCACATTAAAATGGTTATCAAAATATTAACAGCTATATAAAAGTTTCAAGACACCAAACAGCTCAATTTAACATATCACTCTGTACACTATAGCACAAATTTGGCACAAATACACATTATGTAAAACATTCGGATACGATTAGTTAGGCAACGTTCATTCTGTAAGTTTCCAGAATATTACCCTGCGCAGTGGATGAGGTTTATTCAAACAGAAAATACCTTCTCATCCAGGCAAATTTGGAAAAAGGGTGTTGCTCCATTTAAAATAAAATAAGAAATGGAACTTACATAGTGACCTAATGTATTCCACTTGAATCACACAACTTCCCCCGTTTTCTCCTATTCCAATTCTCCTTAACGCAGAATTTCTGAAGCACACGCACGCACGCACACACACGCGCGCGCAACACAGCACACACACACACACACACACGCAACACACAGACACACACACACACACACACACACACGCGCGCAACACAGCACACACAGAATGAAAAGCACAATATGCATATTAATGCTCATTCTTGAGATTTGTTGGTATGCTGTGAATGCCCAGACTCCTCAATGCATGAACTCAATGACATGGGGGCCTGAGGGTAAAATTAGCATGGCCCTTCACTTTACATGACAACACTCACACACGTGGGACATGTGAACTCACGCAGGGGCCGTTTATATTTACACAAGTCTGTGCGACAAACAGAATTTTTTGCTTACATTAGAAATACCACATCCTCCAGTTTTCCTCTGTTGCAATCTTTATAAAATGTGAATCTTCTCTGAGGGCAAATGCCTTTTTCTTAAGCCCCAGTCTGTATGGAGAATGCCAGATATTCTTGCCATCAAGACAGTTCTCTTCCCTATCAAAGCTTACCACAGCAGGCAAGCTCTTTAAGTTAGAATACTACTGGATGCTCTATCAAACCAATTTTCTGTGCAAAGTTGATCCTTGTTGCAGTGAGTGAAAAGGCTTATGAATATCGATGCATTGTGAATCTGCACAACTTCTGAATTTGAATAACTGCCCAAGAAATGATAAGCACACTAAATATGCATAATCAGTTTGGAGAGTTTCCATCCATTTTCTTCCACGTCTCTTTTTTACTGCTTTTTTATGTATAAGAATTTATATAAATACAATCAAATTTAAGCTGAATTTGATATGTATAGAATATAATAGAATAACTTTAATTTTCCTGTTAGGGAACTTCAGTATGGAAATGTTTTCTCCCACTTGTTTATAATAATAATATATATAAAAAATAAAACTAAAAAAATATATTTTATTGAAAGAAATATGCATAATCAAAACAGTTAAAACAGCACAGCAAGGCCCGTCAGGTCATGAATATGAGCTCGGAATACATTTTTTTAAAAAGCAAACCCTAAACTGAAGCATCTTGCTGAAACCTTTAGCGTTCAGAGTACTGGACATTCCAAACCCCCGTAATTAATAACCTGTCAAACTTAACTCACATCCCCTGACACACATGCATGCGCGTCCACTACAATTATTCGACTGGGATCCTTTACGTTTGTTTGATCCCTGGCAGTTGACTTGAAAAATGAGTTCAGCGAGGCCTCGAGGACAGTAAGTGCATCGATGCGTTTACAGCACAAACAGGTTTCTCACCCCCCGAATGCATGGAAAAAGTCTCCTTTCTACCCATAATCTTCCCATTAACAAGCCAACACTTTTGACAGCTGTACGTACAATAACAAATATAGATTCAAAAGGGCGAACTCAAGTGACCTTTTTTGACTGGTTATCAAGCGCATGCCATCTCATTGCTGTGGATCTGGAAGGTATGTGACATTACGTTCGCCAGAGTTTACTGGACAGTGACTGAACACATAGCATAGGAAAAGTTCTCTCAATGTCAACATTAATGTTAACATTCTGAACACTATAAGAGGAGAATAGACTACCACATTATTTTCAATACCACTATCAAACAAACTCAACAAAAAGAGCCCAAAGAAGTAGGCTAAGAGAGAGTTCAGTAGCTATGGGAAATATGCAGCTAAAACAACTTGCACTAATTATTATTTGGTGAGATAACAGCTCCGTGTGGATTGGTGTTGATTTAACTGTATATTGTTCAACTTGTGGGTTACATTGCACTTACCTATGACATATTTGTCTAAAACTAACTAAAACTGGTTATGTGCACCCACCAAAAAACTACAGTAAATATTTTAGCTATCTACAAACAATACAAATAGGCCTACAGGTACACAAAAATAAATGGGATGATAAATAAAATGACTTTAAAGGTCTTTAATTACCTGGTAATTTGGCTGGTGAAGAAAATAATCCGGACATCCGGCTAAAGCCATTTTATCCCTCTATAAACTCTCTCTCTCGGGTATCAAATTCACTTTTGATCGGTGTAACAAGAACCTGTGAAGAGAACGAATCAACACGTTAACTGAAAAATGCTAGCTAAACACTTTGCTCTAATTTCAAACCCAGATTTCAGGCTGGTGTGGAGCAGATAACTAAATGGTAACAACAGGAAACACGAGGCTTCATGTTACTTTATTCTTTATGGTAAAGCCATTTGATTGGTCCAAATCCAAGAGTCAATGACAACACAGTGAAGCCTCACTTTCCCATTGTAAATCTAGATCCAGACAGTTCCACAAGTTAGCAAACAGGAGTTTCTCAGACAGCCTCCACCTCTGAGGACCAGAGAAGTATGTCAGACGAATTATGGCCATTGAACATGCGCATATTCAGACACCACACACTTCACACTCGTATAAATCACTGCATCTAGACACAGAGGAATTTTGAGAGCATTCACACTATTGTGTCACCGAGTGCGATTGATTTAGGTTTTTTTTTTGTTTGTTAATGTGATAGCTTTAGTTGGATATTTGTTGATTTACTTTTGACACTCTAAACGGTTGGTTGAAAGTGGCTGCTATTATTTAGCTAGATTCCATTTGTAGCTGTGTGTGTGTGTATTCTAGGTGTACACATGTATGTGTGCGTGTGTCCCACTGTGCATTTTACAGTGGACCAAAACAATTGTATGGCTAACTAAATTGTATACAAGATTAAATCATGCCAACTTGTCCAAAGAACCCCAGAAAATGTAATGATCAAAACTCTCAGCTGAGAGATATAGGTCTAAAAAAGCACAAATTCTCAGCCATGCATGTACAGACATTACCACATAAAACATGATTCCACGTCTAAATAACCGACACCATGAGACACAAACCTGGCCAGACTTCACAACGGGTATACGTCAAGGATTGCCAAGGTCTGCACTGGTACTGTAAGACAAGTTGTCAAAAACTGTCACAGTAAATCATTCATTGGTCGCTTAAAATAGGAAGCAGCTAACTCTAGGTTTTCTGAGAGTATAGTCTTACCTCGCGATGAGATCGAGTTCGAGAACACGGCCATAAGTCATGGTTTCAGCACTGGAACACTTGCGTCTGACAAACTTGAACCAAAAGTGTTTGCTAGTCGACCGAAGTCAATAGAATCAAATGCCATGTTTAGGCACAATGGAGCTACCAGCAGCTAGATCTTCGGCCAGAAAATTTAGCTGGCAGGACATTTTTGTCAGCTATGCTACAAGTGCACTGTAGCAAAAATAACCAAAAGTTGGCTGGACATCCTTGGGTTTGTTAAAGTCAAGGACATAGCGTTCCATTCGATCAGAGGCAAGACTGAAGTTTACTGCAATTTGAAATGAACCACAAAGATTAAGATTTAAAGATTTTCGAGGGTATTTCAGATTTCTCGGTGGTTCTAGAAAGCAGAATTGATGCATAGCACAACGCGAGAATCGCAATCTCAGTCTTTGGGTAAATGGTTCCAACAAATTGAAAATGTGTTCTGTCAAAAGGCCTACGCAAAGTGTGCAAAAGAGCAGTGCGGGGAGAGCAGTGGGTATTTAAATGGAAAAGGATTCAAACACTGTACATAGTGGTGTCTGGCTTGAATGCCAGCTAGGATGCCACCTTACCAGGTAAAATACCATACCTGTATATTGCCACAGTAGAAATGAATATTATGAATCCCGCCCCTGCATTGCTTGTTTCTCAGCACCCTCATTGCAAAGCAGTACTGAAAACAGCTCAGACAAAGTACTAAAAGCCATTTCTAAGCCCTGAATTATTTAACGATGATTTGTGAAGCTTAGCATTTTTAATCGCCCTCCCCAATTTAGACCCAATATATCCAAACAAGGACTGTATGAGGACAGTGCTTAACCTTCAAACTGGGATTGCTAATAAAGGCTCAGTCATGAATTTCCAAAAACAATACGCCTTCCTCCTCGGTAAGCAAACTGAAGACTCAATAGTAATGAGCCCAGTGTGTGTGTGTGTGTGTGTGTGTACAAACCATGATTTCGACGTGGGTGTTCAAACATGTTTTCCTGTTATGTGCTGCTCTGAATACAGTGGGAACTCACACACGGGGCCCCGTAGATCCAGAGATCTCCCCTCACAGGAATCTGCTTTCGGAGCACCTGGTCTTGCTTTCTCAGCTTTTTTTCTGAAACCTCCCATATTTTCACAAACACTTACTTTGTTCATAATCGCTGCTATGGAAACCCACTGGCCGTTGTGATCATCAAGCTCCTCAGCCCGCGATGAGCGTCTCTCTTATCGATGCAGTCATTCGCTGCTCGACTAGCTCTCGTAAAAAGTGACCTCCCCCCACCTGGACCAATTGACACGGTTTCTGCTGGCGACATTGAGCAGAGATTTTCCAGCGACTTGTCTGACACACACACACACAGATGTATCTAGCAACGAATGTAGTCAAATAAAATGTCCTGGAAGGCTGTGAGAATGTACTGATTTCATAAAGAATTCCAGAGGCCTTCGTGCCAATAATACTTGAATGGGCGTCCATGCTCTTGCGACCAGAAAGATGAAAATAAGCAGATTCCCAGTTCCATCCTGTTGCCTTAGAGATCACTGGCTTGTTACTCACAAGACCTCAAGAGTGACAAGAGTTTCAGTCCCTATGCATTTAAGTACACTGTGAAATTGAGATGCTAGTGGCTAGCTGTCTCCATATGAAATCAATGAGAAAGCCGCTATTATGTAAGGTTGAAATAAATCAAATGCAACTGAAAATAGCGTAACTGCAGTCAGAGCCTCACACAACATCAACGCTGCCTTCACACTACTGTAACCAAGGTGATTCTAGTTTTGTCTTTTCCATTTGGTTTTATTTCTGTATTACTTTTGCATTTTATTTTCAATTCAGTTTAGTTTCAGTTCAGATTTAAGTCATGTGTGTCAATTTATTTCGTTTTTATTATGGAGAGCCATACCTCTCTAGTTTTTTTGTTATTTAGATGTAGTTTCAGGGGGATAATGTATATTTCAGTTAAAGTGTTTTAAGGACTAAGTACCCATGTCTTAAGGGAAAGTGAGTTGAAACATCAACAGCAAATACACTCATTAGGCACTGAAACTCTGTTTACAGTATGTATACAGCATTTTCATTTACTCAACGGAATAACACTTTTTAAAATTAATGCTACGTTTCACAGATTAAAACGGACAAGAACTACATTTCAAAACAGACGTTTGGTGTATGGTGAAGTAAAACAGGAAGGCAAGTCAGTTTGTAAATGGCCCCTTAGCTAAAACCAGTTTGGGTTCCCCTGACGTATAGCCTAAAAAACAAAACAGATCCCGCAATCATTTCCTGGAAATACGTCTGTGGGCGTGCACAAGGTTAGCTGGCGGAGATGATGTGGAACCACGTGGAGCACCGGCGGGTTTCCGAAAGGTGAGACTCTGGACAGTCCAAGCTAAACGGTCAGCTTTCATTAGAATACTTATCACTGCGAGTCCGCGCAGAACAAAGGCTCCGAAACAGTGGAACACTTGACCCGTTGACCCATTGTGCTAAAAATCTAGGCTGTGCCCAGGGAGACCGTTAAGGCCCCCGCGCATTAACCCAACGGCCCCGGAGAAGCCAGGACTGTCGATTCTTGGGAGCTATCATTCTTTCCGGTACAAAGCACACCGGATTGACGTTCCTTCCTGCATCCGCTCCGAGTCTGCATGGGGAGAACAAAACAAACATTCCGGAATGCTCAGAAGCAACTTTTGTTGCCCCCCATCTTCGGAATCCATGATAAATAAGAGGTTGCGGTTCAGATTGTATCATCCATCATCCATCATCCGTACTGGGCACCCAATAAACAGATACAGTGCTTCGAAAACTTATTTGTCCCCACTGCAAATTTCTTGTTTTTTTTTGGCCCGTTTTTGGAACCAAAATCACATTTGATCATAACATAAGTAATAGTATGAATAAAAGGTGATGAGATATAGCAAGTAAGACAAAAAACTAACAAATGTTACATTATCTACTCAACAAATAAGCATCAGATACTAGAGGGAACCCCTGCAGGAAAAGGGTCCCCCCTAACTTCAGTAATGTAAAGTCTGCGTCGTGTTGCCTGGGAGTGGGAGAAGGACCACCCTGTCTTACAGTATTGTTTCAGATCCTGCGTGGAGAGCTCACATCAGGCCCTTTAAATGTGTCTTAATAGACTTTCAGCTGTGCAACACATCCGAATGCAGAATACTCTATTAGCATGGAATATCTGGCATACTCATTATCTAGGTCCTGAGGCATCACAGCAGCTCAAAACCATCACCACTGCGCTTCATATTGAGTATGGAGCACTTCAGCATTGGGGTTCATCCATACTAATTTCCATATTAATTCAATGAGAGAATTAGCTTGGGCCACTCTGGGCTATGTCCATCCAAGACCTACTGGGCACAGCACATCATTTAGATTTTTGGAGAGTGTTGAGTTGAGCATGTGGTCGCCCATAGGCAGTTTAGATTGTAGTGAACCACAGAGGCAGTCCTGCTTTGGCCATGAATTCCATTATTTAGACTGTAGAGTTAATGGTCTTGGTTTAATGCAGTATCTTTGCCATGGTGAAGCTACAGCTATTTAAAAATAATATAAGATGTGAGTCACTTATTTTCCATTACAATGGCAGATCATTAAGAAAATATATTGAAGTCAATGCAGCTCTATAACTAGAATAGCCATTATTATACTTCTTATAATAAGGAAAACATGCAGTGTTAACAAAATAATATATATGTATTCACAGAGTTTTCACACTTTAAGTTACAACAGAAAAACCAATAAAGCACAAGAATGCCAGAACTCATTTCACCGTTTCTAAATTTTCCATAAAAAAAAAAATCAATGATCCGGCACGAATCCACGGACGGCAAGCGGTTTCCCCAGCCACGGCCTCATGAATCTCTGCAGCCAGGAAGCCGAGTCGAAAAACGGCAAAGTCTTTCCGCCACGAAAAGAGAGAGGCCTTTCAGAATCCCATAATTTTCTTAAAATGTCACGAGAAACTCGAAATACGCCACCCCCTCCCTGGCCCAATTGGCGCACCTGTCAGAGCTGTGGAAAGCACGGATATAAAAAGCCGGCGATGCCGGCGACGCCGACCGAGCGCGCGGCAGCGCAAGCAGAGCGCGGGGCAATTTAGCCGCTAACGCCGCGTGAGTGGCTGGAGACTGACCGCAGAGAGCCTCTCCGCGTGACTGCGTAACGCCCCAGGTATAGCCCGCCGCAGGATTCGGTGTCAGCGAAGAGCTTAAAGTTAATAGCACAATGCGAGTGTTGTGGGAAACCTGATCGGGTGAAGAGCCTAGTCACACAAAAAAAAAAAAAAACGTCTGGAGGCACGGGGGGCCTGGATGGTTTGCATCCCCTCTATGCTGCATTGTCCATCGGTTCAACTGTGGGGAAATTCCCCCCCATCATGTGACATGTGACCTGACTGGGGTGCCTCTGTCTGAACCAGTGTGAGCTCCTGCTCAGAGCAGTGAGCGGTCCCCAGAGCAGACAGACATTAGCCTGCTCACTGAGAGGAAAAACAGATGTACTCACACTCTCTTTTCCATGGGCAAGGTCTCTCTACAGCAATCACTGCAGTGTTGTTTTTACCCCAAACTGAACTGAGGTCACACGCTTTTTTTTTTTTGCCACAGCAAGAGAGATCCACACTTACTACTTAAACAGAGCGTGGCCTCTGAACAAGAAACTCAAACGCAGGCAGGCTAAGCGGAACGCAGAGTCACAGATTGAGGGGACCTGACATTCAGGCCAAGTTAGCGGATCATAAAATCACTGAGTGATAGAGGTATTGTAAACCAACTGAGCGGATCAAAGAACCACAGAGTGATATTACTACCGTAGACCAAATTAGCGGATCACAGAATCACCAAATAATATATCTCTCATAGGCCAACAAAGTGGATCACAGAATCACTGAGTAACTATCGAAGGCTAACTAAGTGGCTTTGCTATTCTTAGCAAGGGCCTCCTCTTTGATGCAATCTCTCCTCACCCTAGAAACAAACTTTTCCCCACAGGAAAGTTTCTCTCAAAGTATGTAGACTTGTATAAATTCAGACTCCATCCACATTAATACCTTTAAATTCAGTTTGAGTATACTGTAGATTCACAGCAATAACCGGTCCAAGCAGTTTGAGATTGAAAAGGGCTTTGATAGAAGATAGTTTCCCCAAAGTACACACGATGAAGCTGTGACACAACAATCAGACAATTTAAAAAAAGAATGAGAAGGCACATTTTCACACAATGGTTCAAATCGACGCCGAGTGTGTATAATCGCATATTTGAAAATGATATGCATCTTCCTTTGAATATTTCCTTGCTGCTGGTTAATGCTTTAAATATCTGCTGTTCTGCATTTTATCACAAAGCATGTCAACTATGCACATTTCTCGATGATTTCAAGGAGTTACGGCTACATCTCAAAAACCAATTAAAAAGAGAAGGTTGGGGAGATTCAGTGTGAAACATGGCGCAACCTGCCCGGCACATTATTCCACACAGTCATGAAGCCCAATTCCTTCTGGCCGTCTCCCACTCTCACACACTAACCCCTGGACTTCACACTACACCAACACACTGCCTCCTGAGAGCTATAAATCTCCCTCCCTTCCTAATTGGGCTGCCCTTGAAAATAGCTGCAGGTTATTTATAGTTCTCCTGGTCAACTATCAAAACAGCAACCTTGAACGGCGTAGTTCGGCGCGAGTCACGTATCGTGGCCAATAAGTTTGGGGGGGAGCAACTCAAACGTTCCCTTCTTGGCAAGGGGGAGCTTGTCCGAAACCGATGAAAGTTAGCGTTCAAGATGTATGCCATGTTTTCCTACGTGCAGGTCCCCTGGAGCTACTCAAAGCCCTACTAAAGATAGGCACTAAAGACAGAATACAATCGTCGGTCACTGGCGGTTTGCGCGCGGTCAAGAAATTATTGGGTGCTGGCAGTGTTAGCTTAATCTGACCGCCATGCGATACGCGACCTAATCAGCTCCACAGGTTCACTCCAGAATTCCAAAAAAACCCGTCAGGGTGGAGGTAAGAGTTCAAGTGTTGTAAAGGTCTTAAATAACGAGGAAAGCGCAAGCGTGCCTTTGCCGCCCAATTTAGATATGCCTGCCGGGGGAGGGGGGGGGGGGGGGGGCAATTTTGCTTTCAAAACGTTTGAGGTCAATTTTCACAGTCTTTGGCTGAACAAGTCCAGTCAGGTCGGATGAAATCACCTTTCACGCCCTTGTCACACTGGAACGGGCTGCGGCATGCTCTCTGTTGGGTCACTACGTAGGTCAGCTAAGCAGGCCAGCATCGGCTATAGCGGGACATGTTTAGACAAGGCATGTGCAAAATTTGTTTTAAGGACATATATCAGAGTGACTTTTCTGACCAGACCACACCACAATTTTCTGATTGAAAAGGCAAGCCTTGTGCCGGTATGAAATGCAAAACTAAATAAAAATTATTATTTATTTTTTATTTTTTTAAATCACAGTAACCATATCGTTACTTCTAATTTAATGAAGCCCCAAATGTTCTGTGCATTGTATGTACAATTTTATCATCTGGTGCTTACTCTTTAAATATCCAGATGCAACATGTAATTGTGCACTTGTTCAATTATATATCCTTCCTAATGCAACATAATGCGTAATCTGTACAATATTCCGGCAATGTCTTGTTCTGCAGAATAAGATATCGTCTGAATACTCGTTGCCATGGCTATAACCGCTGCCTGGATATACAAGCTAATGTCAAGGAACCATTACTTTGCAAGTTGCTTTTGTATAGTAGACAGCCAGGCACCCTCATGCAGGGTGATTTTTATTCCAACTATTATCTTATCCTCCAGGCGTCCTATTTCAATAGCTATATTTAAACAGGATCAGAGCTTTTCTAAGCATTCTGCCCAGAATCCTAGCCCACAACCCAACCGCCCTCAGGTACTGACAACAGTTCTTTTGTCACAACTGTACAGTGCTGCCAACGGATTGATCAGCATCAGTCTCGAGTCAGTCTTGTATTGTGTCTGGCTTTCTTTGCTATGTCCTCAATTCCTATACACATTCTTGGAGACATCCGTGCGTATACAGGGTTCTTACTTGTATTTTCTGTTGACCCAGCAGTGTTCTCCCCAGAATTTTTTCACAGAGTGGCGCTCACGGCAGGGGGGGGGGGGGTTGTAATGGAGGGTTATAAAAAAGAAAGTTCCGCACCTGCATTAAAGCAAGACTGTAATTGTTGGGTTTGCAGCGCGTGCCAAACTGAAAATCTTGTACGAAGGAGAGAGGAAATCCGGCCTTTACAAAGTAAAGATTAGGCCGACAAAAAGACACAGGTAACACGGGATGTTATTTTGGTTACGCAGTGGCGCAAGTGACTCTGTTACATTCTTTGGGGGGGGGGGGGGGAGACTGCCTTCGCGATCCGCGACCATACGGGAACCGTACCCGTGTTTTTAAGTCCCGCGGCAAACACTTCAGACGTACCTCCTCCGATGACATTGCTCCTCCAGCGCCGGGCCTGGAAATTTCCACCTTGCCTTCCGCTGAGGACACCGTGTGCCTGACCAGCAAAAGACCTTTGGTTCGCTCCAAAGTTAGCAGGAGCTAATGCCCACAGGATCAGACAGTGAGTTCTGTCTGGTCAATGTCTGTCATATTAACACGGCCATCACGACCTGTCAGCAAGCGTCTGCCTCTGTGGCATGAACAGGACTAGTGCTGAGCTGGACCATGTGATAGGTAATCTATTCCTGTTAGCGGGCATCTGGGAGAGCACAATGTTCCCCTTTCACACAGTGTCAGATGCCAAATAATATCATTTTATAAACACAAGCTTGGTTGTGCCATAAAGCGACAGAACGAGTTTTGGTTCGGTAAAGTAGTCGTTCGGTTCTAAACCAGATACCGAAGCAATTTTTGTACTCTTCTGTACGTTGCATTTTATGTACTAAATTTATGAACTCCGAGTATCATCAGGAGGCTTAGCGTGCCAAAATATTCAATATCCGCCATCCTTCGTTTCCTTTCGTCAAATCATTTTTACCAACAAAATGGCTCCACTGTAGAAATCGTACCACAGAAAGAGCCGTGTGCAGCCTTGCTGATTGGCTGTAGGCCCTGAAGGCCTGTGGGACAAAATGCCAAGTCGGTCCTGGAATGCTGCCCTGTGTGGAAAATATTCGCTAGCATCGGGCAATAGAATGAATGTGCTCTTCGTCCAGCTGTGGAGCCCCGAGAGGTCGACCAGACTCGGGCTGGGGGTAGGGGCAGGGCTATGAGTGGACTCCGCCCACGAGCACTGATCCATGGATGAGCCAACCTGACCTGTTATGCCAAACCGAACCATTCCGTGGAAAAAGATTACGCTGATCCAGGGTCGTCGATTACAAGACTGTACTGGAGGGAGGGGCGGAGCGCGTGATTCTGCTCTCACACTTGGTATGAACGGCTTCCATAGACTCATTGGGATCGTCGTGAACTTCTGGCCTTCTTTCAGAAAGCTGCCCCGGTGGTTGAGAGAGCCCGGCACCGAAGGCTAGCATTAGCGTGCGCCGCATTCACACACTTTTTTCTGCGAAGGTTCAGCGCAAAAGACACGCGAAGAGCGAAACGGAACAGGAGCGTAAACACTCGGCTAATGGACGGCGCGAGAAAAGCCCGGGTGCAGATTACAGGCTGCACATCTCACTCGGCAATTTAAAACCACTTTGCTGAAGTCATGCCTCTCTCCCTCTCCAAAGGGGCTTTGCTGTCAGCTCTTGCTGCTCCGAGTGGGGAAGGGGGTGGGGGGTGGGGGGTAAAATAGGCAGTGACCTTCGAGTCAGCCTCGGGCTGCATTACTGCCCGAGGTTTAGAGGGTTAATCCAGGCCACGAAAAAAAGATCTTACCACGGCAGAGACAACTCGACCATACCGTCACCTGAGGTGGACTCAAAAACACTTCTACGAGGACCGGTGTACTGTCATACTTGACCCATTTGAGGCCAGATGTGAGGATTTATAATATGGCATAAATGTACTGCACAGTAAAAACTAAAAAAAATCCTTTCAATACAAATCATTGTAGGAGAGTCGTTTTTCTCCCACCGCCATATTTTGCAAGAACACAGTATTTGGTATGAGGTCACTGAAGTGTGGACAAAGTGAAACACATGAAGAATCAGAAAATCACATTTGCAATACTGCTGAACTGCTACGGATAGGATGGGACAGCGTTTGGCCTGGTGATTTAAGGGGAACAAAGGGCTGTTCCTGGAAGGTTCCTATTGAAATCGCATGAGGAACAAGCCCCAACAGAAAAGATGAGGATCATCTGTCAGTGAGCTCAACTGGTAAAACAGTTATCTCAAGATCGGTGCTAGAGGATGAGTTGGGGAGGGGGAGAATCTCATCTCCAAAGACATAACAAAGGCATAGTGTGTTCACAGGGCCACACTGCTAAAATAGTGGAGTGTGAGCCATTGTTTGGCCATCAATGAGAGGATCTCAGTAATACTCAGGGCTCAAATTCACATGCGTCTCCCAGGTCCGACCAAGGACAAAAGGCATCCAGGACTCTTCTTGGAAAATGCAACCATCGCATAGCCCCAAATGATTATTTTAAGTTTGTATAGTAAGTTGTGTATTTCTTGACAAGCACAAACCAATAGACGGCCTTCAACAAGAAATTAGCACGTACTTGCCGTGAAGGCTTTCCCCACGTTTTGATTTCTTGACAAGAGTAACCCTGCATGCTCATTTAATTATTCCTTTTACTGATACTAGTAAATTGTACTCTGTAAATAATTTTTAAAGGGAAAATGTATCATTAGGCTTCTGATTACAGCATCTCTCTTAGGGCACCGAGGGCACTGAATTAATACCATAATAGTGTAAACTCATAGGTACTCATCGTCTCCGAGGTAACAGCCTTGTGAACAGAACTATGTCCATAGTGGGAACGGGAACGGGAACCTCAAACTGCTTCACACCACAATCATCAGATAAGCTTGGACCCTCCGAGTCATCCGGGCTTAAGAAAATGACCCGTTCTTAGGGTTCAGCCACAGCCTGTTAAAGCGAGCGGCCGCGGAGGCGGTGACAACAGCCCGAGGGCTGGCTTCCGCAGCAGTTGGGATAGCGACAAATCTCTCCTGTACTGGCGGGCACTGCTGCTCGACAAAGCGATGTACGGGGACGTCTTCCAAAAACACTCACCATCTGCCACAGATATCCGATCACTCCCGCGAACCTCCACTGCCCGTTGGATCCGGTTAAAACAGATGGATGGTCTTGCTGGAGCACCGCTACTTCATGAGCTTGGATTCATACTGGAGACGCACATTCTTCAGCGTGACAATACAACAGGGCTGGATGGTGTTTAAGAGCACAAAAATTTAAAAATGAACCGGTGCAAGAGCTGAATAGTGCTGGTTGTATAATTTCCACACACAGAAAGAAAATGTTTTAAATAAAAACCTGCAGGCTATCCCCAACGCCGCTGACTCTAAACTACCTCTCCAAGTTATTTTTACAACTTGGCAATCTTTCATGGCGAGCAGTGCTGAAATTTAAAGTTTGTTATAAAACCAGGGAAGGTGAGCAGTATTTAATGAGGAATATTCAGCATTGCTATCCTATTGGCAACCGCAACATCGCCTAAGAGTTGGAGGTGTAAATAAAAAATTTTCTGCTGCCAATTCCTCGAGTAAGCAAACAAGGGTTCCATCACAACATAAACACACACACACACACACACACAGGACCAACCTGTGGCAATTAGCAGCTGTTTGGCTCATCAGGGGGACACTTGGGGGCCTATCCAAAGCTGCAACTGGTTACGAGTTTGTGAAATCGGTAACACACACTGCACTCCTGCACCTTGTTTACATCACCATGCCTTTAAGGATGATGATGATGTAACCATCTAGGACGTTTCTGAGCCCAATTCATCTGCACGATTTGATGTAACACACATTTAGAAGTCGGCAAGTAAGGGCTTGGCGTGTGCTTGGCTCGTTAATCACTTTCTTTACAGTTCACCATATTGTCATAGCGAGTCAAGACAAGCAGTGTGGTAGTTTGAGCCATTAAGTATCCTAACAAAAGACTATAATTTAAAACAATGCTTTATTTCACCTCCGCATGCAAAGTGGCATTATAAAAGTTCAAACACAGCTGTACGTTTTCTTGCTGTTAATGTCAGAACCAAAAAGAGTCAATCTATAGCACGGAACAGAGGCACAGCATGCATTTCTTATTATTCTAAGCAATCAAAAGCTATGGAGTGCTTGGAATTTCTATGCACACCCTTGAACACAATGCTGTTCTGCTGAATCTCCCACCACCCGAGCCCTCATCCCTCTACACCAAGAAACAACAAGAGATTTACTCTCTCTTTAAGGCGCCCCGGTACTAAATCTACACCTTCAGCTTTACAGGAACACTATCGAAATCTGGAGCACGTTCCCACACAATGAGCCTTATCACCTCGTTTCAAAGCACCCCCGCAAAATCCCGTAGCATTTAAAAAGCCTGCCAAAAGGTTCTTAAAATCAGCCGTACTCCAACAGAGTCCGCAGCGGCGAGCATTGCAAATCGAGGACGAAAACAAGCTTCCCCTTACTGGCAGAGCATCGCCAAAGCCATTTATCTTGAAGCGTTTGCGAACGTTTGACAAACGTGGCCTTTGAAGAAAAATCAAGGGCGTATCAAAACGCGGAGCGCACGGGAGCACGCATCGGTGGGGTCTGAACAGGCGTGAACAACGTCCTTCGAGTGCGGGCCATGGGGGCGCCACTGAAACATACTCGCCAGTCGCCACCACCTTACAAACGTACAAAACCTGTGGCGGAGGAAAGGAAAAAAACGAGCAGTGCCAATGTACCGACCCAGCAACTTCAGTCCAAACGCCTGCATCCCTACATTCATTTATAAATAGACCGCAAACTAGAAATAGCAGACCAACAGCACAGTTCCGGAACAATGCAGCATAATGCCTTGCTTTTATAAGAGCATCAATTAAAGCCTTACATTTTAGCAGCTATGCAGAGAAATAATGAGTTTTATGGCACCGGTAAAAGCTTCCCCCATCAGTAGCGCCGTTCTCTTACACCGGTGGGGTTTTATGTAACATTGCAGCATGTACACAACACTGCATTCTTTTATCCAGCCCTGCCTCCTTTCACTTAGTCCAATTCCTGGAGTATATTATTAAGTGAAGAGTCATTGAAGAATCGTGTCTGAGGACAACTTCTTGGAGGCATTTCACAGACCCTGATTAATTCTGATCTAGGAGACAACTGCTCACTCAGGCTATGGAATAACAGTAAGCATTTGATTTAATGTGACCTCGGAGCTAATCGTGATCTGTCAATCACCACCTGTATGCAAAACAGCATATTTTGATTTTCACCCGCAGATTGTGAAACAACACACCTCTGATTTAGGCCCCATCACAACCAGAAAATGTACTATTTTTATCATCTGCGATATCCTTTTCATGTCCTAATAAAATGAGTGTGCAAGCTGAAGGATATGTTCTAACTCAGTCCAACGCTTTACTTTCAGAATCCACCCTAGCACTCGGTGTGAACTCTGTGGTTCTGAAAGCAGAGCTTTCTGTGTTTATTTGCTTTTGATTGCCGTTCGTAAGTTGAAACCAGCTACTTTAGTCCACGAGGTTAGCCGTGCCAGCAGCTGTATTTGTCGAAACACGCTTGCCTGCATCTCAACTCAACGCTTGGCTGTCAGTCTTAGCAAATCCCTTGATACAAACGGGATCAATGTTACCCTGCACTACAGCAATCATAGTAACTGCTATAGGTCTAGTACTTTGAGAAACTGGCTGATTCAGCAAACCTCCAAACTTCCAAAGTAAACTTCAGTTTGTCCCTTACGCATAACTATAAACCAACGATTTGGCATTGCATGACTGAGTATGAATACAAATTATATCTCTACATCTCCTGTACAAAATGAGCAGCCGGCTGCATGTGCCATTATACAGTACCACAATCAACCCTATTGGTTAGGGTTCTTTTGGCAGTGCAGACGTATGCTTGGCACAAAACTCCACCGCAAAGCCAGGAAGTTTTGGGTCTGGATTCAGTGCAGAGTGGTAAGTCTTGTGAAGGCCAAAAATCTAACTGCACAGTTGGGTTGCATCTAATAAAGCAAGAATAACACAGAAATATGACAACAAAATTCTTCCTTCAGAAAACGGAATAATACCTTTTCAAAGTCACAAACTGGAAGCCTATAATAAAATATTGGGGAAATGTGTCTAAACACGTCTAAACTAAAAAAATAACAAACATATTGAAACATAGAATGCACTGGGCTCCTCGTATAAAATGAGGGTGGGGTGGTGTGTGCAGTAGCCTATTGCCTAGCTATGGCTGCACTAGTATTGTGCCATTTCTAAAGCTCTGCTGGATAGCGAACTAGAACAAGGAGGATGTGGCAATGTTCATGACAGTAAGCCCATGGACAAGTGTTTGGCAGAGGCTGCATATATAACGTGGGATATTGCGTCCGAACTTCAACGAGGGCGTGCTTCTGATGCACCAACAGATTATTATTCGGTATCGTATTCGCTCAATTGGAAGCTGTAAATAGATCACATTCTTTATAACTGTCAGTCATCTGATAACATTTTTGTCAAGCTTTAACGAAACACAGCCGAGGTTCGTTACTGTATCACAGGTCAGAGATTGGTGGAACTTAAAAGAAACTGCGACCACGTCAAGTTTAGGGGCAAATAGTACATTTCGGCAGCGTAAACGTAGCTAATAGCAAGATAGAGCCGATAAACTAACCGTTAGCTTCAAGATGCAGACATAGGCTAAATAAACCCCAATCACGAGGCTAAGTGTTACACTTACTAGCTCCCATTAAATGTATCCATACCAATTTTAAAAGATGATATGAATAACTTATATACATTAGCAGCCGGGAAATGTGCTAAATTAGATGGTGACATCGTGTTTTACGGACTTAGTTACATTCAATACAGCGTTCTGCAGTGTTTTGTTGGTAATATTACATGCAGTGTGCATTATTTTTATTCTACGACTTTACAGTTTACACCATGAACAACTATCAGATGTTGGGGGAACTATGACACATTTCCCTATGCAAATGCGTGCTGCGCTTATGAAACTCTATGACAGTTATCATTTACCAATGTAAATATGTTAGAAACCAAGACGATTTTTTGCACGGTTCCCCTATTCGCCTGACTTGTAATGGCGAATCACATCGTATGATTTAATGTAGAATAATACTAGGTTATGGGGTTACGCGAGTTAAACATGTCACTGCTCTAACGTTAAATGTGGCCTCAATATACATTCAAAACTCAGCAAGCCAACGCAATGTCAATTTTAATGTGTACATGCTTTTACTAAAAACATGTAAACTCTCTCAATCTCACTTCAATGATGCCAGTAAACATGTAACTTAATCTCAGTGTGGAAGATACAACCCCACCCCCACAAAACAAACATTACTTCAGCTAACTATCACATTTTATGAAGCTGCCCAACAAATTGCACGTCGTGATGTCTTCCGTGACGTCCAGTATGAAATGGAAACACTTACCGTGCTAGCAATTTCGCTATTCAAATACAAACTTAAACTTAAAGAAACATGCTGAACACATGCAGCTTTAATTATCGCTTTGAGGTTAGCTAAGCTTCTTTTTTTTACCATCTAGATATAGCCTACCCCCACCCCTTTGCACCCTACCCCCCAAACCTCTCTCAAGCCGCAACTTTGCCTCATCTTTGGATAGTTAACTGCCCACTGAACTTTTTAAATGGGGGAAGCTTAAGCTATTCGCAATATGAAAAATAGCACGCACGCTAATGTAGTGGAAGGACTCACCTTGGAGCCAGAGCTCTCCGCCTGTTTGGGAAAAAACTACGGGAGAGACGCAGCGACACGCGCTTGAGTATGGGGTGTGCTTCCCGAAGATGCAATATTCTGCAAATGTAACGTTGCCGAACTCCTGTTGCAGTCTTCAGTGGTCAAACGGTGCACCGTCTACAGGATCCTCGCTCAGCTGACTCCCTCAACACACGAGACAGAACTCCACCTTCTGAGCAGGGCACCCCCTCCCCTTCACGCACTCAACACCTCCCTTCCAGGAAGTCTAACTTATTAACCCGTTAGCTGTGTGTGGGGTGTGTGCCCCGCGTGTAGATTTGCAGTCAACGTCCACTCTCCGCGTCTTCTGTTGAAACCCCAACCCCTTCTCTCCTGCATTATTTTCATTCTAGTGTGGGAAAGCATTCCTCTGTGTTTTCCCAACAATAATACGTTATGCAAGTTTCGTAAATATTTTCAACAAATATTTTTCTCAGTGTCCTCCGTAAACAAGAAAACGACCCCGTCTTGCCTACAACGCAACCGCCCTCCCAGCTGTAGGCTAACGTTGGTGCTACAGGCCGTTTCCTATGATATGAATGCAAGATGAAAAGGGCATGTTTTACAAATTGGTCACGTTTTTGGTTCTTAATAGCTTCTCATTTGCATGATCGCATGCTGTGGTCAGACTTGAGAACGCAAGAACAACATCTTTGCCAAAGGTCCAGAACATTAAAAATATATCTGGAAATAATTTAACACACACTGCAATTTCTTATACCAGATAAGTGGAAAAAAAAAAGTTAATTAGGCACACCAAAAAAGTTTAGAAATACTTGGTCAATTTGTGATATGGTCATCACAACTATGATAGTTGAAGTGTAAACGTATCGGTACCATGGACAGGGTCAACAGAAAAAAAAATTCATATTTAAAAAAGGTTGAGATAAAATGAATACTATTGAAATGGTGGAGATACCATCAATGACACCAAACTGTTATCAAATCAATTAGCTTCACTGGCCAAACATATACCATAATACTGGATACCATATGCATATGGTATGTAATACCAAGCAAGGAACAGTTTGTTCCCCTATATCCTCAACTTTAATGCAGCATAGGTTTTGATATGTAGCTCTTCTTACACAGTAAAGAAGGCTCAAGTTGTGCTACAGTGATACACTATGCACTGTTTAAGTTTGTGTGCCTGACAGTTGAGCATATACAAAATACAATAGTTTGAGCACCACATGACTGTTATTCTATAAAACCTTGTTTATTTCAAGCTGACTGAATTCCTGTTTCTTTTCCCCTAAACCCAGTGGGAATGTTTTAGCATCCAATTCATGACCCAACTGTCTGTTATCTATTAATCACCATGCAAAATACATTTATTTCTGTAAGTATTCACAACATTTTTCAATTGCCTGACCAAGATGTTGGGTTGGTTTTCCATGAGGTTTGCTACCACGTGGCGTCTGTTGGCAGTGTTAATAAAACTTCCTTCAGCAGATGTGGTCGTGTTGTATTGTGGTGCATTTAATACTGTCCTGTACTTGTAAACAGAGTGGTGCAGGTTTGGAATCCCAGTTCTCTTGAGCAAGATGTTACAGTGGCTTTAACGAATATGAATAGATCTATTGCTTCAATAAATACCTGTAGAAATCTGTGTAGAACTGTTTGATCAAGTAACATGATTTGAGGGCAGTAATTCAGTGATTAATTTCATCAGCAGGCTGTCTTGATGCCTGTATCATTACATTACATTTACATTATAGGCATTTAGCAGACGCTCTTATCCAGAGCGACTTACACAACTTCTTATTACATGTATCCATTCATACAGCTGGATATATACTGAAGCAATTCAGGTTAAGTACCTTGCTGCTCAAGGGTACAACAACGGTGGTCCTGGAATGGAACCTCGAACAACCTTTTGGTTACAAGTCCAGCTCCTTAACCATTATACTACACTGCCGCACATTGCTTCATGAACCTGTCAGGTGGGGCACGCAATACATTTAAAAAAAAATTATTATACTTTATTGACCCTGTGGGGTAATTTGTCCTCTGCATTTGACCCATCCTAACTACTTAGGAGCAGTGGGCAGCCACTACAGCGCCCGGGGACCAACTCCAGTTCTGACGCCAGTGCCTTTCTCAAGGACAAACCTGACATACATGTCTTTGGTGTGGGAGGAAACCGGAGTGCCCGGAGTAAACCCACGCGAATATGGGGAGAACATGCAAATTCCATGTAGAGAGGACCAGGACCAGGATTCAAACCCAGAACCTCTCTCTTGCTAGGTGACAGTGCTAACCACTGCACCACGTTTACGTGCAAAAAAGATGCGTATGCCATTTTCCCCACGGACTTTGGATTTATAAAAACAAACTTGACGTCAAAACATGCGCACATGTATGCAGCGTATGACTCATGTGGACACTTTTGAGACTGTGGGAATTGGCAACTCCGATGGCAGGAAAACTAGCATACGCATATTTTACATAAGTATGCATCCTTTATACATGAGGCCCATGGAGAGGATGTGAGGTAATGGCTAGGGAACTGTTAGGGTAATGGCTGAGGACCCAAGGATTCTGGGTGCTGTTGGAGTCTTTAGCTTGATTCTTTGTCTCAGTTGCTCCAGAACAAGTGCAGGTGCATGAAAAATGCACATAGTTCTATCTGAAGTGTGTGCTTACAGGTGAGGAAGCACACATTTCCACAGTGGTCATCTACAAATTATCATGTGTCATCTTGGACATGCCAATCTCCTGTGGCATTACTCTCTCATTCATCAATTGGACAGTTGAATCTCACTCTTGCTCTTCTGCTCATTGGGTTCAAGTTGATGTGGAAAATGATGAGCTGGTGATGTGTCCAGTTGCCCTATCAGATAGTAAGTTATTTGGCTATGTTGCACCCCCTTCTGGCAGACTCTGGAGTTGCAGTAATGCACTAACTGGGAACTCATGACATTGCTACATTTATTATGTAAAATAGCAGCATTGCCCATTTCAGTCACTGTAAACATCATTGCTAGGGGCGATGGAGTAAGGACCTAGCCTCTGGTCTCTCTAGACTGTGTCTGAGTTGAGCCAATCGGGATTCAGCTTGAAGGTTGATTATGTGTCTAATGGCTCTGATGAAAGACAGATCAGAAAACCTTGTAGCTTTCCAATGGAAAAATAGTTTATTCTTCCTCAAATTTGGTCTGGAGTCTTCAAATGACCTGGAAAAGCAGACCCACATTTTCTGTATTTTAAAAAGTGTTGGAAAAGCCAGAATTATTGTGGCCTCAGAGGTAAATAATTCCCACACCATGTGCTGTAAACATACATACAAACATGTCATGCTGAACCATGGTACAGTTTTGAAAGTCACTTGGAGCACTACACATGCCCAGTTACTAGAATATTCCACAGATCATGGACTGAATGAGAGGAGACCAGAAGGTTTCTGGTTTTTGGAAAGGGCAAGAGGGTTCAGAAGATGTCTGACCCACATTTCCAGTGAATGTGTCCAGCATGTATTCTCACTCTTGAAAGGGTGAGACAATAAACAGACCAGGGAAAACCTGGAGGGGTTGAACACGGGAAAACCAGAGTTTCTCACTGCTCCAGGGAAAACCTGGAGGGGGTTGAACACGGGAAAACCAAAGTTTCTCACTCCTGTCACGTGTCATACTCACCTCCCTACCGGTCGAAACTGCAAAAGCCTACACTCAGTGCTCAGAAAGCATGCCCTGCATGTCCCACTAAGACCCATCCTTTCTTACTGGGTTTCAGCCCAGGTAATGCAACACTGAACATTGTCTGCTCAACGCCAAAATAAGCGTTGCCGTCTGCAAAAAAAAGTGCAGGCCGTCTGCGAGCATCACACGGACCAAGAAACAACGAAACACTTTGAGTATCAAATTCTTCCTTTGTTATTCCTGAGAACTCCTGCTGTACAACCTTAATCTGCTGTAAAAACACTATCAGAGGAAACAGCAAGACTATTGTGCAAATGGTGTAAAATATCAAAATAAAATGAAACCGGCGCCCGGGACCCCTAGATTCCAAGCTGTGACGTAAAAGTCTGCTAAAATCACTGGTGTTGTGAAAGCGTGATGCTACTGAGGTCCCGCATTGCTTGGTATCCACCCCCCCCCCCCACACACTTGCTGTGACCTTAACTGTTGGTCTCACTTTGTCACCCCGGGATTACATAACAAACAGCCCTGTGTGTCTCGCATATCAGGTTTTCTCTTCTGCTTTATTAAAAGCCACACTCAAAGCTCAAAGCCAAACAATACCCACTCCCCCACCCCCTCTCTAATAAATTCACCCATCACTGGGAATGTTTCCATGCCCAAGAATTCTGTGGCAAGCAGGAATTCCAGGTGTGGTAAAGGTGCCTCCAATCTAAGTGATATTGCAAACCTTCAGTCGTCCTGCCTGACCTTATACACTTTGTGCTTAATTATGTGTTTATTTAGCACACAGCCTAATCCAGGATCACTCGTGTACACTTAAATATTTAAATATTAAAAAGGTTAAATTCAAAATATATGTTTTACAAACTGAAATATATTTGTGGTTCCCAAACAGTTAATGAGTCCTGAAATTATTACATAATTGCTGAAGAAGATTCCAAATGTGTTTAACAAGTTTATCTTGGGTTCAGGATAATATTTAAGCAGCTGTATGCTAAACCCCAATGCCTAGGAGCCCAGTGTGTAACTGCTAAGTATTTAAGAATGAGCAGAATTTGCATTAAAATCTTAAACTAACAAGAGGTACCTTCTGGGATTGATATTCAAACATTTATAGTGGCTTTAATGGTATTTGATTTCAAAATGAACTCATTTGAATAGGAGTTTCTGACATACTGTATGTATCTTAAAATTATAGTAATTTAAAAAAATAATAATATCCCAGGTCTGGTGAGCATGCAAAATTGTTTTTTAGATCCCAACAACCAAGGGACTTGAAAACGTATCGTACATAGTAACTCGCAGAACGATAACATTGAGGCGTGAAATTGACAGGTTTCTTTGTTTGTTTACTTGTTTGTTTGTTGTTGCTGTTGTTCTTTTTTTCTCAAAACAAACTTGAATCATCTGAAAATAAATGTCTGCCGAAAGGCAGCTTTGATCCGGCGTCTTGTTTTCCCTTTAAATTGTTTCTGCTGGGTTCTGGCCAGACACCTACGGCAATTTCGTAACATGGATCGGAATGCCCACAAGAAAGCAGGAATTCCGACCCGGAGAAGGCCTGAGGATCAACCGCAGCAGTCGCTGTCGCCCGGGGAAGCGGGACGCCCTCGGTAAAAGAAGAAACCCATTCCACAGCGGTTGTACCCAGAACTTACTGGGCCGCAGAAAGAACCGGAGTGGTAGATGGGCTGCTCTCAGGAACGTGGAGCCCTCTGCCCAGAACCAAACGAAAAAGAAAAGCATTCCAGTTGAGCTTTGATCCAAAACGAATTCAGCGCAACAAAGTCGCGCACAGCTTACAAATGATTGAAAGATAATTAAAATATATATACTGCGAAAATGATACTTGCTACATTTCTATGCACCGTGTTCTGAGAACACACACGCGACTGAATTACGCAGCAGTTCCAGCCTTGCTATTCTGTTTTTTTTTATAGCCTACCATGCTTTTTTTGATTGCCCTAAACAGACGCACGAGAGAAAGACACGTTTGCACGGAGATGATACCAAAGGGGTCATGTCTCACACTATGACTAATATATTTCTGGAAAACACGGAAGTGCGCAGATGTTTTGGAAAACTTTTGTCAGACCGATAAACCCATATTTGATATTTCGCCATAAACGGACCAATAGCCTTCATTTGGCAAAACATAGCTTCATGGAGGATCACAAACAGCGGAGAATGCGGAATCCACGAGTGAAATGGCTTAGGCCTATCACAGGGATGCTCCAGACACCCCAGTGAGTTTGTGGCCTGTTTATATGGGCAATATCGATATACTGTACTCCCTTGTGGTAAGCCATACAGCGAGGTTTTTACTTGCACAATGTTGACTTAAAAATGTTTTGCCGTTACCTTGTTTTCGTGCTAACCCCTTTTAGAATCTCATTTTACTTTGATCTGTGATGTGCATCTCTTAGCAACAGATAATCCCTCACTGGCGCATGGTGTAGCTACTTGTTTTTTTTATTCAGTGATATTGCGTAATGCACCGTGGCGGCTGTAACTCCCGTGCCTGGGACACAAATTTCTCTGTGTGTATCATTCAATAATATTTACCAGAAGCTCAGAGACCACTGGACCCACCTCCTCCAAGGCCTCACGTTAATTTCAGTTCATGTGGTTTGATACATAAGTATAGGCTGCCCACTGGACATGGCAGTGTAGCTGTTCTATGGAGGGCATTATTTTTAAAGGCTTTGGCACAACTTGGCTGCAGCTCCCACACTATAAAAGGGGTCAGGGTGAGCACTGCAACAACAAAACAACAAGCCAAATGAGCCAATCGAAGCGGCTTTGCACAAAAGCGGAAAGAAAGTGGTAGTTCCGAGATACTACCTGTCTATTTCCGCCATTTTCCCCATTATTCATTTAAACACAGCCTTCGGCTTCAGTAACAATATATGATATTCATGCCATGATCAGATACATTGGTGTCTTGTGTCTTAACTGTTTGTTTTCATTTGATTTATTCAATCTGTCAATGAATAAGAAATGCACAACGTCACATTTGCTCGGAACATTTTCATTCTTTCCAGCTCTTACCGGTTGGGAATTGGAGGAAATTCCCTCAGAAACTATTTCAGCCAGGAAGGATCACAGCCTATAATCAGAGTTAAAACTTTGGCTTATATAGGCAAGGTTAATATCAAACAAATAAACAATTTTCTTGGGGAAACGTCGCTGGTTATGGCGCTGGGATAAAAAGTAAGTTAGCCATCAGAACTGCAATGGCAATGTATAAAAGAACAGCAGGAATTGTATGTGTACATACCAGTTCTGCAAATGAAACATTCTTCTGCTTGGGTTTTTCCTTCTATGTTCCTTTCCTCCCTCTGCTGATAATTGTGCGTTTGCAGTGTGTAGCGCTGTTCTCTCTGAAGGTCCCTGAAAGTCATTTGCAGGATCAAGGGTTTAGCAGTTGATTAATCCTAGAGAACATGATCTTTATTTACAAAGAACTGTGAATTCCACTCATTCCTCATGGTGAGCTGGGCAAGGAACTCAACCCTTTAAAATCAACATTGTTTTGGTGTTCACCGCACTGGCCAGCTGAAAAACGATACATGTTGGTCAGAGGTTTTTCTTGGACCGACACATAAAATGCACCACCTTCGCATCTGGCACAGAGGAGGAATCAGAATAGATTCCCAAGAAATAGAAGCACATTATTCTCTTTTGACATGATCGCTGAAATAAGGGCTTCCGCCTACTTTCTGATTTTATTCTAAAACCTGGAAGCGATTTCCTTTCCCAAAAACATTCTCTCCAAAATCAGACAAGAGCAACAATAATCTTGGGAATAAACTGCTATTGGAATTTAAATATACGCTTTCCAAGCAGAAATCCATTTTCGTCCAATGTAATTAAATGTATGCTAATGTAATATGGGAATGCGGTAACCTTAGTAAGACGGAGTAACCGGGGGGATATTACCCAAAGCAGGATTACTGAGTTAGCTGGATAACTGCACTGAGTTCAAACCTGAACCCTTCAAAATCTGGAACGTGGACTAAAGTGAGGAGCTGTTCCGGATTTTACTTGGTGCAGTTATCCAGCTACCTCAGTAATCCCGCTTTGTGGAATATCCCTCACATTCGTTCAGGGTCAGGCAGAAGGAATACACTTTCAGGAGGTGCTGTTCCACCTGCCCCATTTCCACAGGGTCTCCCAGGGCAGTGAACATGGATGGCTGCTCAGAGTCTCCATGCTTCCTACCCCTTGCTCTGTCCTGTGCTAAGTGCTTTCACATATCTGGTGCCAGAGGGACAGGCAGCCAGGGGGTAGCAGGGAGGGGACCGCCGAACTTAACCACAGCCGCCGAGCGCTCCCGCCCCTTTCTCTGAAGAGAACGACCCATTGCAAACAGCTGCCATGCGAAATGAAAGCTGTTGCACAACAAGGAGTGTAAGGGGATACATTGAAATGAACCAAACGCTTGCAGTGACCCAGTAAACTACTCTACAAACCAGGGCGGAAATAAGTCCAGCTTCCGAGCTACAGCTTGTCAGGTTATGCTATACAGACAGAGCTATACGTTCGTCATTCACTGCCTTTATTTTAACTTTAGTGAAATTATTTTCTGCTAAATGAATCCTTAGTCTACTCGGTGCGTGTTATCTATATTCAGGACTTTCTCTACATATTGCATGATGTGATTCCTTTCACAGCCCCATTGGAAAAGAAATTCTTGATTTCTTCTTTTTTGTTTTGTTTTAATTCTGTGTTTCACAGATCAGACTCAGCTTTGGCAAATTGTCGTAGAGTATGAGGACGTGTATGAAATGCTTTCCATTTGCCATAGGTATGAAGCGACCCTCAACATAAACACCAGATGTACCTTTTTCATTTCAACAGCATCACTCCATCTCACTTTTGATATATTTGTTTATTTGATGTATTATCTCTGGATCGTCTTGAATTTTATCTTAAGCGATGTTTCAGTTAGTATATGAGGGTCTGTTGATACAATTATAATAGCAAATTTGACAGCATGAAATTTTGAGTGAGGGTATGGGAAATCTTTCCCAACTCAAGGAAAACGTCTCTTCTGCACCTATAGCAAATGTATAGAAAGGCATTAGCTCAAGGTGTCCATTTTGAAGACCTTAACAGACACTTTCACTTTGAACATTCACAATATGTAACCCGAGCTGAGCCGAACTCTGCTGCAGATTGGCTGTAAACCTAGTAGTGACCTCTTCCCACAGTGAAGATGCACACTGGATGAATGAACCCATTGCCCTCGGGTCTGTGGTGGGGAGGAAGGCCTTTTTCAGAAAAGCACTTGAGTCACGCTTACTGGAAGCTGCTTCCCGTCGGTCAGTGTAGAACCCCGCTCTCCAGCGGGTACCGCCAGCTCAAAGTTTCCACAGACACAGTGGCACTTCTGTGGCAAGGACGGCCTAGTGATTAGTCACATTTTGCTTACCATTTTGTTTGATTTCTATTGGAGCATCATAGTCTGTTGATCTGAAACAGTGTAGAAAATGAACGGCTGGTTTATAACACTGCTCTATAGTGAGCGAGTGAAATGTCTGACACGACGGTCCACGTTAGATGCTGTATATTTTTTAATTTAAAGTTCAGGAACATAAAAAAGACCAGAGCTCACAGAAAAGTGTTCAAGCCTAAAGCTAATTGGAGCTGCACATCGGCGCAAAGACATCTGGATTCAAAGGGCCTAGAAAAAATTTACACGCAGAGGTCAAGGCTCTTAGTGCAATAAAACAAGCTTTTAATACGCTGCAGAAACAGTGAGATGTTTCTTATGGCTTGTGTGATATTTAATTTACTTTAGCACTAAAAGTTGAATTATGGAGTGGGTGGGGCTCAGCGAACACAGGGCTTGACACGTCCGAGTTGGCAACGCCGCCCAGTCTCCGTTATCTCTTGCTGATAGCCGAGGCTTTGGTCCAACAGCAACACGGTCCAGGTGACCGTGGCGTCTCTTCTTGGGTAAACATCCTGCCCTGTTTTCATAGGATTGAGGGTTCACATTCAGACTATTGCAGTGGGGATCCTGTTCTTCATAAAAACGAGGCATTTTGGGGACCACGATAGTATGGTACGGTGTGTCCTACTCTATCCTACCCAAACTTTACACATGCTGCACGCACATACACAGTAAAATGTTCAGTGTTAATTCAACTCTTACAGAGTTTATATGGCCAGAGTGGACTCATATGAACTGTGTTAGAATTAACACTGGACATTTTACTGTGCACACACGTGCACGCACACGCACACACACACACACACACAGGACTCTGTGTGTGGGTGCTTGCACACGCACACATACAGTATTGTATGAGCATACAGGCTTCATTGTGTTTCTGAGTGTCAGTCCATCAAGATCATTATCTGTTAGACAGCGACATTTACAGAAAAATGATCTGACTGTCTTTGGCTCTTTGTACCGCACTGTGTGTTACAGCAACACCTTGCACAATGTTGAACTGCAGGAACACAGTTCTTAATGATGCATTATGTATCTCAACATTTACGTCAGGGTGCATTATATTAAATGGGAAATAATTTGTTTCTCTAAACGATATTTCTATGAATACATAGTCGGCTACAAGCAGTAAAAACATAAATCTGAAGGGTGCTGGGTATCATAGCTGAATGGTGCCCAGGAATGGGGTTTCAGTCAGTTGGATGACCACGTCCCTTTGTTCAATTATGAGCATCCACATTATCCCTGCACAAGCACTACATGACATGCCTAACTGGAGGACTAAGGAGTGAAATTAAGTGGTTGACATGTCTAGAAGACAAGCACACGCTTGTCCGCATTGCCCCAAATTGACAGTCGCAGTTTTTAGTACCAATAGGAAACGTTCAAAATGGGGGAGGAATGGGGTTAAAACGTAAAAAAATACACACAGATAGAACACACAGGTATTTTAATGTCAGGCAGGAGACAGCGGCTTGGAGAAAAGCAGATCCCAGGTAACATCTAAAATTGTCATTGCACAGATTTAGGGCGGTTTGACACAATTTCACGGCAGCGTTTTGGGAAATGTTACGACAGGTGTTCACATGGCTGCCATTGCAAACGTATTGTTATAAACCATAGGGAGTTAAGTGCCCTTGGTGTCTTTGTACTGGCTGTAATGCAGGACCCAGTGCAGCTTATTGTCTCCTGCTTCAAGCGGTCTTCACACCAATCGTGTCCTATCCTTCTCCCAGGCTACTGCTAGCAATAAACCTATCGTTATGGAATATTGCCAAAATGCTATTAACATTTTACAAAGGCCATATTCTCTCCAGAGAATTCTCCCTGCCACCATCCTGCCTTTTCATCCTTATTAAAAAACCAATATATGTTAACATCTTGGAAAATATTCACCTGTAAATGTAAGGGCCGTGCTACCATGTGTAGCATAGTGCGAGACATTGGAATTGCTCTCATTGTTATGAATGCGACTTTATGCATATGTGAATAGAACATATTATTCTGTTGTGCATACATATTTGCCATGTTTGCATTTAATTAGTTTGACAAAAGCAGATTTTGTAGATTTGTAAAGAATGATGGATCGGCCTAGTATAATGCGTCCTGGCGAGTGGAGAAAAACTTCTCTTTAAAAGTTTAGGTCCACATTTTAAGAAGTTCTTTGTTCTGAGGGCAGCGCCATGCCCAGACATTTGGTCATTAATTATCATACTACCAAGTGGCGAGTTAATTTAAACACAGAAGCCTTTGGGCTATTGGTATTATATAAAAAAAACAAGAGAGAAGACTAGAGGAGGAGAATAAAATGTGATGTACATGTATGTAATGAGAATAAATCAATTCACATTACATGTCAGTCACGCCCATTCATTACAGAAATCAGGTTTAATTCCTCCCTCTATTCTTCTTCAAAAGAAACGTAAAGATCGTAATCTGCCTTGTGTTTGTATGGCTTCTCATGGGCTGTGGGTGAAAATAAGGGCTCTGGGTCTTGTTTCACTTTTAAATGTAATGGCAAACCTGTGTTTTAAATATGCTTTTAACGGCAGTCTCGCTTGAGTGACATTAACAGCGTTCAACGTCGCCTCGATTCAGCCCCGCAGCGGCTCAGCTGTAAACCCCGCCGTGACCTCAGCCCGCAGCGAAGATGCGCGGCGCACCAATGAACCCGTTGCCCTCGGGGGGGCCTGGGCGGGGAGGAGGGCAGTTCTCGGAGATGCACTGAGTCACGGTTACCGTTACTGCAAGCCGCGCCCCTCGCTCGGTGCGGGACCCGCCCCTCATGTTGCGGAGGGTCTGGCTGCAGGGCGGAGCTGGAGCAAGCGGCCCGGGCCGTCCCTTTACACGCCATCCACAACAAAGGGTGATCTTTGTTGAGTTTTTTTCTAAATATACTCACTGCATTCCACTGCTGAAAATTGTATTTAACACCTTTATTCATTGTGGTTGTTTCTGCACTACCTAGCAGTCTTTTCCACATTTTCTCAACGAGCAGCAAAAATGTATCTATAAAAGATTGCATGTCCATATTTCCTCGTAAAATGTATGCTAATATAATCAAATGTTCATCCTTATCCTCTCCAGCAGGGATACAGGCTTGTGAAAGCTAGCTTTCAACAGCAACCCTAACGTAACATTGGTCATAGAGAGCAAAGGCAGTTGTATGTTCTTACAACACCACTACAAATGTATATATCATGCTGTTCTTTTCTATGAAGGCTTGGGAACTTAATGAACTTCCAGTTTCACTGCATCTATGATGATGTATATCGCTCCCTTTTCACATTGGAAAGCAATATGACCCTAATCAGTTTTGGCCTGGCAGGGTTCCAGTAAGTTCTGTGGGGTTAAGCCAGTGAAAAATAACAGGAAGATCACTTTTTACAAAATGTACTTTGTAAAAGTATGAACAGTCATTATAATTCATCAATATCATACAATTAGTTTAGAGTTCATCATGATGTTTTTATTCATGTTATGGCAAATTAACAGAACAAACGATGTGTTTGATATGTCTCTCTGTGGGTATTTGCATCAGCAAGAGGTGAAATTAAAGTGATCTCTCAAATTCAGTTTACTCTCCACAAAATATAAAACGCCTCCATTTGCAGATCTGTTCATGGTCCATTTTGAGCCTAAGCATCTCAATTTAAGCATTATTTGGCCGTGCTGTTGTTTTTAATTTTCCTGTTGTGGTGTGGCTGTGATAAAGCGCCCAAATGCTTCAGTATATTTACCACAAGTGGAAAACAATTTTCCCATTCCGGGATTAATAAAGCCATCTTTTTAATACAAACCCCAATTCCAAAAAAGTTGCACATAAAAGCAAAAAGCAGTAATTTGTCAATTCTATTTCACATATATATTTAATGTTTTACCTTATCAACTTTATGGATTTTTGTAAATATACGCTAATTCCAAATCTGATGCCTGCAACACGTTACCAAAAAGTTGGGACAGGGGCCAAAAAAAAAAGATTGGGAAGTTAAAAAAACACTTATTTGGAACATTCCACAGGTAAACAGGTGATGCTATCATGACTGGGTATAAAAGATATAAAAATACTCTTTATATCTTAATTTCAGGTACTCTTACAAGCAATACTATAACATCTCTGCATTTGAATGGATTTATATGGGAATTGGAGTGTGGGTCTAGATTTAGCTGTAAATTATATGGGAATAGTATGGAACCCATGGCTGGCTAAATGGCTGAAAGTCATCAAGGGTCTGCGGTATCAAATGAGACTCAAACAATCACTCTGCAGCCAGATATGCAGTAGATATGGATGGATGATCTCTTGAAGGCTTGTTTCTCCTGACTCATTTTTCCATAGAGTTCAATAGGACTCTACCTGATCTACCTCATCTTAGAAGCTGTTTCTAATCAGTTTGCAGTTCTACCATGTAGTAGACCATTCACCCTCATTAAAAAAAAGAAAAGGTTAGTTTTTCCCCTCGCTCTTCTGACTCAGAAACACTCTCATCTGTTCCTACCATTGGAGTTAGCCTAAACTGGAAAACCTCACTGCCCATGTCAGTTTTCCCAGCATCCTCAGCTCTCTGCTCGTCTGTGGCAGACCACACCACAACTGCAAAAATACCAGAATGGGCTTTTTCACAGAACATTCTGAAACAGCTTGGGGAAAAAAAAACCCAAAACAAAACAGCAGAGAGTGTTTACGGAAGGCGGGTTACGCAATGCGCCGATTGCGATGTTCAAATGCGCTGCTCGAGTCTCTCTGGATGAAGGTGCACGTTAAAAAATACAGGGGCGCAATTGCGCAACACGCTGCCCTAGTGCAGCCCCCACAATCACTGGCTGCACCTCCCTTAACAACAAATGCAATTATTATTCAGAGTGAAAAGGAACATCAACTTCCTAATAATACCTTATGCATAAAAATATTAAAGGCCAAGCAAGAATGGTTAACCTCAGCTGCTGTTCAGTAGACCACGTTCATGTAATCATAGAAGACTCTCCTTTTATCAAAACTGGCAATGGCCCAAGTTGGTTTTACCAGAGGGCCAAACACATGTTATCTAAGCTGGCAAGCACACAAGTGCATTTTGACTTGTCATATTCTTACAATTGGCTGCTTGGATTATCTTATCACCGGGCGCTATTTTCACCCAGCAGCTAACTGACATCTGAAGTGCTCGTTGACGATAAGCAACAGAATTTACCGGTTCACTGGTAAGCATTCTGAAACACACGCACGCACACACGCACACTCACATGCACACGCGCACGCACACACACACACACGTGATAAGCAACAGAATTTACCGGTTGACTGGTAAGCATTCTGAAACACACGCACACTCACACACACAGTGTTTGAGTTCTCACAGTAGATACTGGGACACACCATTAAAACTGTCAAAATAAAATGCTAGCAAAGAGGCAGAGAGTGAAATGCTTTGCATAGCCGCAGAAATGAGAGAGAAAGCAGGCTGAGTCATGGGAGGGAGCGTCGCAACTCAGGGTTCACCCCAAAATGGCGTCACCAGAGAGCCAGCATCAAACCACTGTGATTCAGATCACCCTTTAAAAAACAGTTCTGGGAAAAACAAAACAAAAGGAATGTTAGGATTCTATGTTACGAACCAATTATATGCTGTTTAAGGCAGGACCATAGAGTATTATTATCACAACAGGATACACTACTGTCCTTCCCACACACAATGCTGAGGTTTGCGGGATAGTTCAGATTCGGAAACATACTGGCAGTTAGCGGAACTTGAAGAGCAATTTGAATCTTTATTTGCCTCAAAAATGCAAGATGACAATCGCTTTGTTCTCGCAATTGCAGTAAAGGGAGAGTGTCATATTTCAAAACATAATTTTCAGAAGCGGAGAACGCTGTACTCGGAGTGAATTTAACGGATGCTAATTGAGTCAGATCAGAAAGATAGAAGATAGGGTTTGGGAGGGGGTAGAGAGACACAAAGATCCCAGCCAGACTGTATAGGTCTTTTCAGCATGCTGGTCTTATCTGAATGCTGATCTCATCCTCAACACTAAACAAAGGGGGGTTTGGCAGATCTGGCTGTGGGTTGGGTAAAGGCTGAATACAGGACTAGGTACCCTTAACCAAATTTTTATCACCCTGTTTAAAATATGCAGACCGTAGAAAATGGAGCGGAGTTCGTCGACCACATTTTCAGCCCCGTGCGTGCGACCTGGAGCACTTTTGACCGATTACCCCATGTGTGAATCAATGGCGCTCTCTGCAAACCATTAAAGAGCCAGGCCCTCACTTTTGAGAGGCCGAATGGACATGTTTTTAAAAGAGACCCAGTCAAGTGCCGAACTGCTGAGTGATTACAGTTTTGCGGGGCTATATATTTAAACCGAGGGTGCCCAAACCTTTCAGCTGGCGGGGCCAGTTTCAGGGCAGAGCAGAGGTCGGTGCGGCAAAAACATCTGTCTAATCTGAATTAGACACAGCGCCTTGTCTCTGTATGTACTGTAAATTACATCGCATGTTACGGGCCTGGATGATAAATTCCCTGGTGTCAGTGGACTGTAGACATGGCAAGACGAATGCCCTGTAAAAATACTGCCAGAGCCCTTACACAGACCCTGAGAGGGCATCTAAACAGATCAAAGCGCAAAGACAAACAGGGATTCTGTTATTAGAGAGATAAGCAGCGGGTGATGTGGGCGATTCTGAAAGGGGGCACACACGGGCCATACCGGATGGGACATCTTTGCTTAACAGAATTTCATAATGGATGCATATCCAGGGTCCTGACCCCGGTAGAATGCAAGTATTCTTTTCATGTTTTGAAAGGTTATGTTTTTATGGCAGTCTTTGGCCATCCTTTAATGCCATTTCACATAACCTCTCTTCCCTGTTGAGAGGGTGGTGAACAGACTGGCCATTGTCACTTGATTATGGAGTGTATTCAGTCAATGCTTGGTTTGGGAGCAAAAAATTAAACATTTTTAAATTTAAAAATTACATTTCTCCAAAATCAAATGCAGCCTAACCCAGAGCTCTTGAAATAGCAGTTGTCTTGTGCAGAATGCAGATAATAATCTAGCTAGCCCAGTTAGCTAGTGGAGTAGACTAGTGCATGTTGCATTTCAAGTCATTCCGTAACATTATCCCATCGTACCCTTTCATATAACTCATGAAAGAGTATTATTCACGACTTGTCCGATGTAAGACTCATCGCTTGACATTTTGGTTGCTACAATAGCCAGCTTCACGTCACACTACGTTCAGCGTTGTATCACCACCATGCACAAAGACACAGGTTGTGAGAGAAGCTACTCGCAGGGGCGGAGTTTCTATCGAGAGCAACTAGCGAGGTGGTGTCATGCATTGGGCAAGACTCGCAGTTCTCCCTTGTGGACACGAGATGTAGTATCAAATAAAATATTGTTTCTTTACAATAACCCCTCACAGTCCCCCCCAATGTTGAATACATGTATACAGCCTTGGTGCAGATACAGATAAAATATTTCTTAGGTTCTGGGGTACAAATCAGACTGTAATGAAAAGCAATATCTATACACTGCGTTAAATGCTCACAAGATTAATGTTACATCATCTATTTTCATCACCAAAGAGCACAGCAGGACAAAGTTTCACAATAGCTCATTTTCAGATTCAGTGCGGATGATGCTTTTTCCTTTTTCAAAATACAACTGGAGCAACAAGCTAAATTTATGTTCAGGTTACTATAAAAACATAACAAAGTCAAGCAGGTTCAATTGAAGGGATGCAGAACACCATAAAAAACAGGAAGTGCTTCTTGTCCCTTCTAGAATTTCATCCCCTAGATTCAATCAAACGCACTTAGCCAAGTTAAGGGTATATGCAATTCAGTTAAACCAGATTTATGTTTTTTAAGATTACATTTAAAAAAAACATTCTAAGGTGACTGAGACTGAAAACTCCAAGAAACAGGAAAAGGTGTGGCCTGAAAATTTAAAATAGTGCCTGGGAGGGGTGTGGGAGCGTTTTTTCGAAGGAGAAAGTCAGCTTGCCCATTGCAAAGCATCTGTAGGCCCGTTTCCAGCTTTACAATCCTCACAGTTTTAAAGGGGCTATATTAGGCTTTGAAAAACCTCTTTGTTGCTTTAGCAGTATGTTTGGGATCGTTGTCTTGCTGTAGGGTAAAGCAACGGCCAATTAATTTGGAGGCATTTGCTTGAGCTTGAGCAGATAAGATGTTTCTGTACATTCATTCTGGTGCTGCTATCAGCAGTTATATCATCAATGAAGACATGTGAGGCAGTACCTGTTCGGCCCATACATGCCCAAACCATAACACCGCCACGACCATGTTAGGTGGTATGCTTTGGATTTGGGGTTTCTTTTGGCCTCCACACTTTGCTGTTGACATCACTCTGATACAACTGTCCACAAGACCTTTTCCCAGAACTCTGCAGGCTCTTTTACGTTTGTCTTTTAATTCATAGCAAACGAACCTGGCCATCCTGTTTTTGCGACAAACTAGTGTTTTGCATCTTGCAGTGTAACCACTGTAGTTCTGTTTCTGACGTCTTCTGCACACTTCTTCAGTAGTCACTGACACATCCACGCCTGCCTCCTGAAGAGTGTTTCTATTCTGTTGGACAGTTGTTTGGGGGGGGGGTCTTCATTTTGGTGAGAATTCGTCGGTCGTCGACTGTAGAGGTCTTCCTTAGCCTAACAGGCCCTTTGCGATTACTGAGCTCACCAGTGGTCTCGTTCTTATAAATAATGTTCCAAACAGTTGAATTTGGTAAACCTAAGGTTTGGCCTATGTCTCTGACTGTTTTTTTTCTGATTTCCTAGCCTCATAACAGCCTCATAACAGCTTCCTTGACTTTCATTGGCACAACTCTGGTCCTCATGTTGACAAATGCTAATATCAGACCCCAAAGACCCCTCACTAATGAGAAACATCTTTGAAGCAATTTGTCCCAAACAGTATGGTGTATATACTGTATATGACCTTGTCCTGGTGATGTTTTCTGTAGTCAAATGCAACCAAGGAAATAAAATGAGCTCTTTAACTTTTAACTATTTTTCATTATATAACCAGGCCAGTAGGTATTCATCTGGAAGTAGCAACAGCCTATTTCCACACAGCTGGATATCATGCTGTGCTATGGAGAAATCTGAGGTTAATTTAACATGTTTGAAAATGTGCAAACCCAGACACAACTTTAAGCATGACAAGTTGGCCATTTTAAAGAGTGGCCTGACCAATCAATTGCAACCATGGGTGTCAATCATTCCACAAAAACAAATTTTCACCACTTACTTTCTGCCGCCGTATTGAGATACAGCAGACTTTTATAGAGATTTAATGCCACCAATTTTGCTATGGGGTGGGAAGCTGGTATCTGATACAGAACTGGCCTGGGATACACATCCCTGCTTCTCACCCTCCCCTCCATCAATGTGCCTTCTTAATAGTCTTTTCCTCAAATATCCCAACAAAACCTCATCAGTTCGGTTATTCAAGACAAATGAATCTATCGAGAGGACAATCTTTTCCACTGGGTCACTCTGTAGTAAAGATATGGGCTCAGCTTCACAGAGCAGGTGTATATGTGCAGCCAGAGAAAACCAGAAAGATACAGCACAGTTGTTGATTGTTCTATATTAATTTCTATATTCTTCAATCATCACATTGTGAATAAAATGGCCTGTCACTGAAAAACCATAGTAGAGTATCTGGCCCAAGTACAAGTGAACGTATGTTATTCCTTCTGTGGGCGGTGTGCTGCAGGGGACTGACTTGGGTCTATTCATAAAGAGACAGCATTCTGTCTGCCATTGAAAAAGCCACCATCTGCTTTCATCTGCAACTTGAAATCTTTGCATCCATCCTCAGCGTAACACCACCAAAACACGGCGGCCTGAATAGTGACACTTCATACCAGAGGCCCGGACGCAACCCGCTCTTAACAATCGCCCTCTTATTCAGTTTTGGAGAGCGTGGTGGTCGGGGAGGGGTGTGGTGAAAAGCACCATGGCAGCGTAGCCTGACAGGCGATCAGTTATGAAAACGCTGGTGCCACAGGAGTGTTTCACAATGGGCATTCCTGGGAAAGGGCCTGTATACACAGCCACGCATACTTGAGTGACACATGAGCTCGGCGAGGCAGCGGGAACCGGGTTCTGCTGTTTCACCTGGTTTTCTGCGGACTGACTGTACGAAATGTCAGGCATGCGGTCTGAGCCTACGCCGCTGCTCGCGTGTGCTTTCAGCGCAGAGTGTGATGAATAGACGGGGGGATGGGGGCTGTCAACATGGGGGGTTGTTCCTGTACAGTAGATACCCTTTGGAATGGAGCTGGGTCATACCTCTAAAATACCCTAAATGCAATCATTACACATATTATTATTAGGGGCCAAGCACCAACAGTGCATAGGCCCCTATTGTAATTATTCAAATCTTTCACTATTATTATTATAGTTTCTGTCATGGGAGTCTATGGCTGCCCAAAAAACCGCTTGGTGGATTTTTGTGAAATTTGGTCAAGGTATCCAGACACAAAGTTTTGGTTCAGCTCTTTCTAGTGCCACCAATGGGCCAAAACTGTTAGATTTTCGCCTGTAATTTTTGAACGATTTTGCCTCAAGTCATGATTCTTTTTTTCCCCGTGGTCTCATCCTAGACCATTGAACGGTTCACCACAAAATTTGGCAAGTTCCATCTTGAGACCAAAAATGATAAAAAAAATAGTTGCTACATCAAACAATATGGCTACTGTAAAGAATCGAATTTGATGGCGAAGGTGCCAAACAGGAAGTGAGCCATAGCTCTGCAACGCTTTGTTGGATTGATGCCAAACCTGGTACAAGGGGTACACACCAAGTTGCCTGAAATTTGACCACTTGGGGAGTACAATATCAGGAAAAATATGTATATATATTACTCTGCAACCAAAGTAGATATTTTAACTAAGCTTTTTGTGGACCATTGCAGTAATGGGTCCCGACTGTGAAATCATATACCCTTCGGCCATTTTGTTTTTTTGTCAAAAACCTATTCAGACATCTCCTCCTACAGCTATCACCCTATCTAGCTGAAATGTTTGGTATGTCGTCTTTGGGCCATTGTCTTTAAGAGTTGTTAAAAGATAGTTGCTTGGTCGAACAATATAGCTGCAATATACGATTCAATTTGTTGGCGAAGGTATCAAACAGAAAAAGTGGCAATATATCTGCAACCCTTTTGTCTATTGGCATCTAACTTGGTACACATGCTTACTATGAGGCCTGAGGGCACACACCAAGTTTAGTGAAACGTGGCCACTTGGGGCCGCTATACCAATTCTTTGCAATTCATGGAAACTGCTGGAGAATGCTTAGCATGTGCACATTTATATATATTTTTTGTTTTGTTATTAATCTGAGCTACAGTTTGGGGGAAAGGGTAAAATGGACTGCAGATGCCATAAACTACAAAAGTCCATTCAGGCCTTCTTGTTTTATTACTACAGTTGTGGAAGTGCCACCAGCCCTCTTGACAAATAGATAAACACACAATACACAATACAATACCATGGGAGACGTAAAATAAAGAGCTTACCTCAGCACACACTGGACTAATCTTCAAAGCTGTGTCATTTCATTAAACCCGTACCTTTGCAGAGAGCAGCTCCTTCAGAACTTCTATCGCCTGAAAGTTAATAACAGAAAGCTTACATGCCTACGTTTACACTTCTCTCCAACTGTAAACAGTTAAATTGATATTTTACTCCCTCATCTGTCTGTCATCGCAGTTCCACGGGGTACATCACTGAGACCAATATGAGTTTTATACTCATACATGTACTAACAAACTCTTAGAAAAAACATGAGGAAAACAAATCGCTTCAGTGTGTCTAACAGCGATGACCTTTGACCCATCTGTACCTTTTGCACCTCCGTTAATCGTAGTTCTTCTCTTGACAGATTTTGCACCCTCTGGGATGAGAACTGGATTGGAGCCAAGAAACAATTCCCCCCCCAGTGGATCGGTTATGGTGTGATGTCACAGCCTGCATGACTGCAGATGATAACGTTTTTAACTGCTGGCTTTGCAGATATATCACAGTTGAGATGTTACACTCAATCACTTTTGGAGGGAGTTCACTGCAGGGAGGAGAACGTTCCCTCACGCTCGTCACGTTTCATCTTTCTTACTCAGCAATGGGGGAAAAAAACTAATTTCTTCACAAGCTGTAAAAAAGGAAATCTCCTCGACTGCAACTCACCTTAACACTATAACCAGCAAAACCCCACACAACACCATTACATTACATTACATTATAGGCATTTAGCAGACGCTCTTATCCAGAGCGACTTACACAACTTCTTACATTTATCCATTCCTATACATCTGGATTACGTTGCCACAAAAGACAGTGTGGCTGCAATCTGATGAATTTATAGCACATATAGCACTATATGCAAAGAATGTAGGATAGAAGTTTAAAAATAATTGAGAAATCTCTCAACAGAAAATACAAGGCCAAACTATTCCTCATTATCTTTAATTTCAGTTGAATATTTAATTTTAAAAAGTCTATCTGTATAAAGCATTTCACTAATTTATCTCATGTATCACTTATGCCACATGAAAATAGTATTTATTAAGCATAATAGCTTGTTAATATAACTACGTGATAACATGTAAATACTGTGTTTGTACACATGAATCAGCCTCTTGCTAGGAAGTAAACTGATCTCAATAGCTCTTGCCTAACTTACAGATAAGCAGTGTTTGAATATCTGAGCAGAAATTAAATTATACAAAACTTACAATAACATTACATTTACAAAATGCATTTCTTGTATTCTGGATTCAGCCAGTAAAACCACCAGACTTATTGTGATGTATTGACGCTGGGATAACCTGCACGCGAGGCTTGGGGGGGAGGGGCCGGTAGTGGGGGCGGATTTCAGGAGCACTTCAGGTAAAGTGCCATGCTGAAACGCTCAGGGGAGCATCACGGCTGCCCTGGGAAAAGAAGAGCAAACAGAGCAGGTTTTTAATAAGCGGAGGAGGAGGGGGCATGTTTCTCCAGTGTCTCCGTAGGGCCGCATTTGACGCCACAGCATAAGCACTCCCAGTCAGAGCCCGTGTTGTTTTACAGCAACGGTGACCCCGCTAACATCTCGTTTCTCCGCTTGCATCACCAGGCAATGGGAGATGATTCATTTCTTCTCGTTCCTGTTTTCACAGTAATTTCTGTTTAGAAATCCGCTCTCCGTCTCTGCGGCCTTCAGTTCAGGGACACTGCCCTATTAATTCCAGAGCGCACCGCACAGTTAACTCCATAACCCATAATCCACTGCACTTTAAGCACAGCCTATTCGTACACTGCCTTGGCATGCTAAAACTATAATACAACCCGCACAGGCCATTATAATTATGAATGTGGATGCCAAGGCCAAAGTTGTGTAGTATTAGAAGATTATGTTACAGTTCGGAGCAGTATGAATTTTGTGTATATATAGCGTGTATCTATAGAGGCCTAGTCACCTTTGCTCTACATATGATTCTGTTTTAGTGCAAAAATGCAACTACAGTAGGACTGCATGTGCGGTTTGACGGGTTTTCCTCGATAGCATGATAGCATTTGAAAAATGTATACCATGTCCTCCGTACTTCAGGCTTTTTAAATTGAATACAGGAGTCACATAATCCAGAGCAGATGTGACCCAAAAAAAACAAAAAAAAAACACCACAAAACCATTGCAGGATGCCACATTTCAGCAATGAAACTTGAGCTTAATACACGGGAACTGGCTCACCATTGACTATTGTGGATTTTATGCATTTCATAGTCACAGACATTGAAAACCGCCTTCTTTCCCCCAGGTTTCTCTTATTTATTATTTGGCACTTTAAGAATTGTGAAGTGATATAAGCAGTGACAAGAGGTACTTTTTAAAACTAATGTATCCCACTCTTTCTGCAATACAGAGGGCAGCCCGCCTGTGCAAGGCGGTGAAACGCTCAGCTGACATTAATGTATTTGTTGGCAGGGAAGATAACTTTTTTTCATTTATTTTTTTACAGGGGACAGAAGATCAGATTGGATTGAATTTGATGACTCATGGGGGCTCATCGTTTAAAAGGTTTTGTCATTGAGGGGTTTAGAGCACACAATAGATGTAGTAAAGGCCCTGCCACAAATCACTCCGCCAAGGCCGGGGGACTGTCCAGCAGTTTATAGTCTTTTCAATGTGCCTGGGAGATTGGGAGGCCGTGTCATTAACCGTGCTCTTTCCAATGAAGATGCACAAAATAAGGTTCTCTGTTCATATCGAGATAACTTAAATCTGCAGAGGTTGTTGCCAGTGCCACCATATGTATGATCTCAGATGCATAGAATGAAGGGCCTATTGATTTGGCATCATGGTATCACTGTATCATTTTACAAGTGTTCAACCAGATATTATTTGTGGAAATTGCAAGGCTGCAATATTACCCTGAATATCGAACCTGAAAACACAGTGAAAATACGTAAGCTGTCATAAATAATAAATATGCAACTAAGTGAACATATGAATAATTCACGTAACAGCTGTGCTCCCATTATCTGGGGTGGGGGGGAGCAGAGAGTTCAACTCAGTCCAGCGAACCACCATCAACAAATTAACTCTGATATTCTCCAGGTCCAAAGGTCAAAGATCAAGGTTGTAGCCATTCAGTGAATCTTTGCTTTTTTAATTTTTTTTTTTATAGCCTTCTGATTAATCCTGCTGCATTCAAACTCAAAAATTCAATGGACAACAATATTAAGCAATAAAGAGGCTTCCAAATCAATGCCCTGTTTATAAATGACAACTGATGAGAATTTATTGCTTCATTATCTAAGCACTTTACCGATTTAACAACAAACGGTGGACTGGAAGCTCTCATGCAGTGGACAATTTTAAAGCACTTTACAGTAAAGGCCAGGGGGGAGGGGTAGAGTTCAACCATGCTCCATGCTCCATGCACCAGTTGCATAGAATGCACAGTTCTCTGGTGCAGCTCAGGTTGTAGACTTCAGAGAATTGTGAAACTTCTCAGAAGACCAAGGCTGTGTCCGAATCAGAGCGCTATCTACTGCGCCCTGTATCCTGCGTACAGCGCACTGGCAGAAGCGTGCCGTTTAATGCGCGCCGTTTAGCACGCGACGAGCAGTACACGAAAAATATCCGCAATACCTATTTTCCAACCGTACCGTGGAAGTGTCGTAAGACGTTCCAGCGGCCATGTTCGCGGCGTGTTGTTTTTGTTGTATTTGAAGGAAAACGTCAGCGAAGCTGCATCTAATTTTTTAAAACGAAGCCAAAATGTTTGTGTATCATATGGGGGGTGTAAAGTTCACCTACTTAACGATTTTTTCATCCCGTCTACTCAACAAGCCTACCCAATAGTGTTGAAGGGTGCTGATTCGGACACAGCCAAAGTCTGCACTACAAAACTGACAGAACATATTTCAGCAGTATGGGCTTACAATTACAAGTGCCAACTGTCAAACTTTCAAAAGTTGCTCACAAAAAAGGATAATGAAATTATCTGATCGGCAAACCTATTACAACACTAAATGCTGGTAAGAGGTACCTTAAGAAGGCCAACAATATGGTTGCTTGGCTTATCATTTTCCACATACAGTATATGCACCCGCCTACTTTTTCTAGAAAGAGAATCGGAAAATTAAATCCACAAAGTTTTTGAATAAACATACCAAGCATTTTTTCCAAGTACACAATTTCACAAGGGTTTTTTTTTTCTTTCTAGTCCAGGTGCATTTTTAGCTTTTTAAGAATGCAAGAGAACACCGTTTTTGTAAATGCAGCGCTCAATGGGTAATGTGTTGTTTTTCACCCACTTTATACACCACAACAATGGCACTTGAAAATATTTGTTATGGCTTGTTGCATCTTTTATTGAGAATGTACAAGCCAGAGCAGTGCCGTGTGAGGGATTTTTTTTCCATGGGCTCTGCTCTTACAGCAGCCCCTGCTGAGCTACTTTCATTCTCTCCCAGCTCCGCATTCCTGCAGTTCTCCAATCAGAAGGTACATTTACCGCGCCGCTATCATTAATTAAAAGGGCTGCTTTGTTCTTAATCCTGAAGGAATCCTGGCTCTTTTGGATAGATTTTAATCAGGCCCCCTAACAAAGTCCAAGCTATTTAATCACTAAATACAGCAACCTGCTCCAGCACTGTCCGCTAGCCCTTTATAATGGGACCACACACACGCGGGTGCGGGCGCACACTCGCATGCGAGCCGCAAACAAGTGCTCATGCGCACAGAGTTTTGAATTACACTGACACACATTCACCGATAATATCTCATTAACAGAGGCCCTGCCCGTTCACGGTTGATAAAGCACAAAAGCGTCAACGCGGGGCAGTTGCGAGCGGCGGGCGCTAAGTTTACCCTTTCCGCCGAAAGACAAAATCAAGCCCGTACAAGATGTCCCCGGCAACGAGACGGATATTTGTCGGTCATTTCACAAGTTCCAAGTATGTAGAAGGGAGAGGACGGATACGTGGGATTAACACCCAGCTGGATTCCTTTGGATTCAGTGTTGAGTGTCAGTGTTCCTTTGCAGCCAGGGTAAGCTTCCAGCTTTAAGGGAATGAGACTGCTCAACTCAAAAGGCATGCGCATTGTGAACGGCTTCAGATGCAGCATGTGGAATGCATTGTGAAAATACAACGTATACTGGAAGAGCAATGAAGTAGAAACCCCTGCTGGGCATTGGACATCTCTTCCAAAGTCGTTAGATATGTTTGTTATTAGACGTGAGACACACCTTATCACTTTAGTAATAGCAAAGTATTCAACTTTGGAATATCTTGTTCTGAAATTAATATATTAGAAAATTACACTTGTAGGACTTAATTATAATAAATTGCGATCTTGTGATTAAAAAAAACGAATGGATTAGAGCCTCTGGGCGTCTCTTGGGTCATTAGAGCTACAGGGTGTCCCTTTGTGTTCTTGTGCATGGATGGGCCCAACGTTCTGGTCCATCCGGACCATGGCAGTGCTGACTAAGGCTAGCAGCCCAACAACTGGCTCTAGCATGTTATAAGCACAAAATAAGCACAAAACAGACCTTTAAAATTTAAATGTTCTTGACACTTCTGTCAACAATTATATACACATTTATAGGAGAGAAATGTTAAATTACAATTGAAACAATCATAGGCGTCTCAATATAGCCAAGGTCCGCAGATAATTTAAAAAAGAGTGAGTCATTTTACAAAAGGTCTGCCCAACTCAATGTTAAAAGCCATGTTCTGTCTGCATCACCAGGGCACCAGGCCACTGGTGAAGATACAGACTTGGGGTGTGAGTTGAGTGGATGTTCTGTGTGGATGTTTGGAGATGCGTTCGACGTTTGTACGGCGACATCGGTTTTCTCAGAGGCTGAAATCAAGAGGCCTGCAAATCTCTGGCCAATCATGCTCAGGCTTCATGGTCACATGTTCACATACTACAACGACGACGACTGAAGAGAGCTAAACCTCACAGACCAAAACTTCAGTCCTATACTGTAGACCTGGAATTCAAGCTAGTCTAGTTAGCTAATCAGCTAGTCTTTACTAAAATAAAGGGGGAGCCATAGAAAGAATAAGCCATATTCCCACAGTACTATAAACAATATTATTAAGCCAATACTGAGGACGTCCAATTTGAAAACAATACAAAACCAATGAGCTGTCTGACCTCTGAAGTACAACCAAGTTGCCCTGAAACTCCACAGCTGTTTTTCCTGAGCGGCCTCAGATTTGCCTACAATGAAATTGTGGAGAAATGTCATTCAGCCACGATGTTTGTGCATACAGCAGTTGTATGTTTCACAATTAAGACTTTTTTGTCTCTCTTGAGCGTGGCTACAGTGAGTCCATCCCGTCACTTTTGATGATACGATTCTTACTTGAATGCATAGAAGCAGTTCAAGGCTTTCTTAGGGAGGAAATTATAGAGAGGAAGTAGAGTCCGTCTGCAGGCTTCTGCTCCGGTCCAGCAATTGACCACTTGATTCAGCTAATGACCGTCTTGATTAACCCAAATTTGGCTTCCCACTCCAGTTCCGGGTGTCAGTGGTTCAAAAAGAATTGGATGTAGTCCTAAATGGGAGGCCTAAGGGACCGGGAGTTAAGCAACAGGAGTTGGTAAAATGCTAATCACCCTTCAGGCACTGGAACAGCGGCTTTGTCTGGAGCCAATTAAAGGTGCCTTGGATCAGGAATGTAGTGTGTCCCTACCCTGGATTTGAACCCGCTGCCACATTTGCAGTCCTCAGTCATGTGACTTGCGTCATATGTTCTGGGGGCGGCGTACATTTTATTCCCCCACAATGCCACTGTATCTGCGTTGGGCTATGTGAGGGCACTGTGACACGGTGTCAGGAGTAATCCCAACTCTGCGCTTCCGCATTTTCTCGAAACACGTTTTTTGTATTGTAAAATGCAATGTGCACGCAGAGCAAACAGACTGATACTGAAGCAACTCACGCACTGCATAATGTGTCACAGAACGCGAGTTTCAGAACAGCATGTCCATAAGTTTAAAAAGAAGAAAAATGATAACTTTCGCAAACAGCTCGAGTATTTAGTCTGACTATGACGGATACATGAGCTTGGGTTACATCAACATTTGTCCACAACTTTGACTAAAGTGTCAAACATGTTTCTTTCCCAAATGTATTTTGGCACGAACATTTTGATCATGACTGCACTGACCAAACAGTGTCTTTGAAGAAAAAAAAACAACAATTACATTTAATTATGAGTTAATGTTAAGAACATTTGTTAATTGAAGCCATGCCATGTCTTTAATCGAGTAGATATGAGTTGTTGGAATATCTTATGTCGCTCTTCTTTGATATTATTACATTGAATCCAGTAACATCTGACAAGTAGCTCTTGGGTAAAAGGCATAAAATGCTAATGCTACAATGGACTCGAAAACAAAATGGTTGACACATTACCTCACATTGGCTCGGTTGAGCACAATGGCATTTTTTCAATAAAATTAGCGGTTGCTTCATAACAAAATTAATTCTCATGTCCACATTGTTATAATTAACGAGATAGCTCCAGTGTGTTTTCAAGTTACAGATATCATTAACAACTGCAACACCCCCACCCCAGGAAGGCCTTTATGGCCTAAATGTGGAAATACATTTTATTATTATTATTATCTTTTTTTAAACATATTCAGAAATGTATTTGCTGGCTACATTTTACCAGTTACTATTGCAAATCACACCATGGAAAAAGGATGGCGACTGCATTACATAAATATTAAAAACAAACTGCCTTCCCAACTATCAACAGCTGTTCAGGAGACCGATACTGTGCTTTAACAGGATATCCTGTTAGCACTTTACCTATAAATACAGGACTCTAAACAAACATGTTCGCTTTATGTGGAAGGAAGTTGATGATTATTCCTTTGACGCACTCTCCCAAAATAGATCAATTTCCCATACGTATATATATATATATATATAAAAACATTTCACAACGCTATTTCGGTTTGTTTTTTTCATTTGGTCTGGTGGCCAGGAATTGCATACCAAGCCATTAATTTCTACTGACACTGTTTTCAAGCAACACTGAAAGGTCAGCATCAGAGACTTCATAACCTACTCTAGTGTTTCAGAATTGCTAGTGAAAAAAAGTATCTCTGCAAAACAATGCAATTAACCAATGTAAAATAATACGTACATTTATCATTAAGTCCACAAAAACATGAAAATGATGTTTGTAGCTTGGGCAGAGGAACGTGTGGTGATGATATTTTCGCCGGAGGAGATCTCGCTTGATTTAATTCTGCTGGTGTGTGGCCACAGATAACAACCATAAATAAACCACTTTAATTTCTGTCAGCTGTCAATATTTCCAATGAGAAAAAAAAAAAAAAAAGGCACATCCCACATTGAGTGTGCTCTGCATGCACGCACACGCACACACACACACACACACACACCTCTGGTAGGGAACACTTTGTACAGCTGGAGCGACTGAACTGAACCCATGAAGGAAAAACATCATCCCTCTACTGCCTACCTCCCCTGCAGAGGACTGTGGGGACTGTTGTAAGCCCACTCGTCAAGGCCATGTGACTACATCAGAACTATGACATCGGAACAGTAATTAGGAAATGTAGGGCATTAGCTGGGGACATCACAGTTGGGGTAATATACTGCTGGATGCAGCCAAAGACAAACTCTGGCTTTCTTAGGTGAGGAAACTAGACCTGCTCACATTTTCAACCCACCACAGGAAGAAGTGACCAAACGATGCCATTTATACAACACAGGTCGCACCAGGAAATCATTTTTAATGACGCAAAGCGACATCCAGGCTGACTTCCAAACAATAGGCGCTTGAACGATGAGTCGTCGGTAAGAGAGATTTAATATCCATCGGAGCTTATAAAGCACTGTTTGTAGTCACAGAGGGTCAGAGGCAGGCAAAGAGTGGAAAAATGTCTAAGCGCAGTTCTTCTGAGAACGCAATGTTCTCTCGCCACTATGAAAGTACAGACCACCCGGCATCATACAACTAGTGACATTTAGCATATATAACAGAAATAACTAACTGTTAAACATATATATAAATAAAAAAAATATATAAATAAGTGTTGATTTTCAATGAAAAATTAAATGTAGAGCCAGCGTCTATGCAGGCAACAAGAGGACTAGTCTGGTTTGAATACTCCGTTGAGTTTCGTATCGGGACAGGAGAGACGAGCGGTTTCTTGGCCTGCGCTTTCGAGTGCCGCCAAAACCCGGAACCCTCACTGTGGTTGACGAGGAAGGAATTCAGCGGGACTCCATCATCTCCTCCCACCGATGACACGAAACCGCTGGCCTAGCCTGAAATTACACGCTTTTATTTCTCAACCACTTCATTCCATATGGTCGTGACAGAGAGATGGTCATTCTGCGAACTTAGCCACGATGAGGGGGCTCGCATAGCATACTGTAGGGAGCTGGGGGTGGGGGATAAATAGAGGATGTATTTCATCCTATTTGATACAACCTCTTCAATTAGACTGATCAAGAGAGCACACTGGCATTTTACAGTAGTATTTAAAGTTGTGCAAAGAGCATTTTGTTTGTTTTGAGGTGTGAGCACGGTACATTGGTTTGTAATTGCACTGCAATTGCTGTAGTTGTTTGTAGTCCGTTAAGAGGCGCGTGGGTGAACTGCGCAGTAAAAACATGCAGTGCGGTCGAAAGGAAAAACACGCGCAACAATAATAAACGATCGCTCATCCTCCTCTTTTAATCATCGCTGATTGCCCTTGTGTTTCTTCCCCCCGCCGCCCTATCTGCGCGTCCACATCGGCCACTTCCTGCTTTCCCGTTTCCTGATTTCACAGCCCTGTGCTGTTCAGAGCCATCGAGTTCAAAGTCGCCGACGCTGAATGGAAAAAAGAAGAAATTCCGAATGGAACGCCAAAGAAACCAACACGCGTTGACCTGCAGTTCCTACGTTCATTCACTCTTTGTGCATCGAGTTGTTCTTCATGAGTTAATATTAACAAATCTATTAAACCTTCGTTTAAATGTGTACGTAAAAATGCATTTACGAACATTGTATTCTGTTGTAGTCTATATTTAACGCCGTGTGTAAATCTACAAAGTGACTACGTGAAGAATCTTTTTAATTAAAAGAAATTTGTCAAATGCCAAAAGCAATAAATCTATCAAATATATAAAATTTTATGTTTAATCATGTTTCTTTTATCCTTTTTTTCCGAAGCTTTGAGCTTTCAGTCTAAGTATCTGGGGGTGGGGGGGTTTGAATCCAGGGCACATACACCCCTCCATCAGGCCAGCTTTAATTGGTGCCATAAATCCAAATTCAGCTATATAAATGGGTTATAGAATGAGTTAGACATGGCCCTGGTACGGGTTTCTGCTTAGCAAATTGATGTTGTGAAACATAATATACAGTACTACCTAGAGAGCCTCCTGAACCGCGTGCACTTTTTTCTCGTCCCTCGATCACTAAGACCTTTCGGTCACGATAAAGGACTTGTTTTTACAGGACCTGTAAACTGCGGCGAACAGCTTTCAATCAGTGTGTGTGTGCTTGTGTGTGTGTGTGCGTGCGTGCGTGCGGGGGGGGGGTCCAAGGAAACCACATTTGCGGGTGAAAGGTGAAAATCGGCTACAATAACCAACAATAACATGCCTGATTTATCAAGCTTTTGGAGCTTCCTATTCGCCTATTTTCTGCTGCTTTCCCAAGGAGAGGAAGCAATCTTTTCTGGGTGTCCCAGACGACAAACTTCCTCCTTTTGTTGCGAATCCAAATGTTCCAGGAGGATGTGATGAGCACTTCTGAGATCCTCAGATAAAGTGTCCCCCGGGCTCCTTCCAAAAACAGCGCGAACCAAGCTGGCCTGACAAAACAAATTTCAAGAGCGCTCGCCTTAATTAAACCCTCGTGACATCCACATTCTCACCCACGTCCCCTTTGATAACAGCCCGAATCCCAAATACACACAGATCACTGGTGCAGAGCTTCGACCGACACAAGCTTTCAGAAGTTTCCCTCACGAACAGCCGACCCATTCCAGCAGAACCTCTGGTTACGTTACGCAACCCATCCCACAATGGGGGGGCCCCGGGTGGGCGGAGACGGGACCTTCCACCACCCCCACCCCAATTATGACAGCTTCTGCTCCCCTGTCAAGCAGAGCGATGTTTCCAGTCGGTCTCACTTATCTGTGTGGTGTTTACAGAGAGGGGCCACGGCGTGGGTCAGGCAGGGGCCCGCGGGCCCTTCGCAGCTCTCCCTCAGCACTCTTCCCATCTGGGAACGCGATGTTCTCCCTTTCCGCCGTTCGACGACAGGCCGTGGCGCCTCGCGTAGGACGAGAACGCCAGAGACGGCCAGACGTTTCCGTGATTTATCAGTGACCAAGACTCCTGTGAAAAAGTCGGGTCATTAACCTCTTTAGGCGTTTCATCTCATTTGGGGAGCCGCTACTTGGACCTGACAGACTGTGACGTAGGATTCATCTCGTGGCGTTGTTTATTTCCTCGGTTGACTGCCCTCACTGTGGTTAATTCACTCCATATTACATGCATTTTAGGCACAATCCATCGGTACGGCTGGATGTACAAACAGGTTACCTTGCTCAGAGCAACAACAGTAGGCTTTCAACAGGGATTAGAATCCCGAACCTTGTGATAGAGCCCAGCTCCCTTCAGATCCGTGCCACACTGCTGCGTGTTCCGCCTTCACGCTGGATTGGGAATGGAATTCTCCCAAGCACTAGTGGCACGGACGATGGAAAATCTGAGGGAGCCCCATCAGCGGACCAGCCTGACAAACAGACTCCTGGAAGCAACCGGAGGGATCGCACGGCGCCGCCAAGAACCGGCCACAGACCTCTGCCAGGGAGCACAGCTGGAGAGGGCCTGCGTGCCAAACTCTTACATAGCATTGCATAAACGTAGCGAGGCACTCGGGGCCCGCGGAGCTGCGCTGTGGTCTGAGGCGCGTTCAGTCTCCCCGGCCTTACCCGTCCGGCCGCACGACGGCGAGGCCTCCGGGCCCGACCCCGGCTTCGGCCCTCCCGGATGAGGGGCCGCTGCGTCCTTCGCCGCTCTTTGCCCGAAGGCAGAACCAACCAAACACGCGGCCTGAGACGCGACCGTGCTCCGAACAAACCTTTAACTTACGCACCGCACGCGTGGGCCCAAACCGGGCTGAGCACTTCTGTTGAACTGTCCAGAGCTTGGAGAACATGTAGTCCAATTCTGGCTAACTTATGGAGCATGTACTGGTGTTCTATGGTCAGATGGCTCCCTTCCTGCTCCCTGTCCATAAAGCTAATGTTCCCCACCTCTCTCAGGTGACTGACTGCAAACACCAGCTGTACTGATTACCCCCCAGTGCTCCCGCTCAGCTGGCATGATGCATCGTTTCAGTTGCCACGCTTCACTATGGTGGCCTCTTGATACAAAGTGTTCTTGGGCGAGTTCAAAAATAGATCTTCAATATACTGACTAGGGATGCGAGTTGTGTGTCATAAGCAGCTCTGCATGAAAGAATATAACTGCTGGCACACCAGCACCCTTTAGCCAGAGATTGTAGGCGAGTGTACGGTCAGCACATGGGACATTCTACTTTCTGGCTTTGTATTCACTGTGCACCCATTTCTCAGTTTGTGTTCAACTTTGTTTTTTTCAGTCCGGCCAGCTTTGCGTCCCACACGTACCTCCGCATTTCCTGTTCAAAGCACAGGCTTTGGACACACAGATCACTCTGTCCTAACATTTAAAGTATAGTTCAATGTCTGAAGCTTTTAAAAAAAAAATTTATCTCCATATATCAGTTTTGATCAGTTATGTTTTCAATTCCTCCAGGCAGTTTTGTGAGATATTAAAGCGTATAAATCTTAAATGTGATGCGTGTGCAATGGGCGCAGCTTTTTGAGACTCATAAGCTTCTGACCCACCGGCCGCCTTTACCATGGCGGTAGCGCGGCACTCCGGGGCCTGTGGTCTAAAGCAAGAAAAGCAAGTGACTCCAAAGCGGCTCGAAATACTGTACATCCTGAACCAGCGCCTTCCTGTCCTTACGGTTTCCCCCCCGAGACAAACACGATTCCCCGCCGCACGTCCCTCGAACCCTGCCCTTTGAGGGACAGAGGGAACGGTCCTGCTGACGGAGCCTCGGCCTACCGGCGGCCGGGAACCCCGCCAGCCCCGCTCTGTGAACTCTGCGCTTTTCCCTCCTCATTCCTCAGCACGACGGTTATGACTGGTAATCAGCGACTGCTGACAACATCCTCCCCTTCTCCCAGCAGAGCACCCTGTTCATTGTCTAAGTGCGCTTCAGCTTTTAAGAAACTAAAATAAACACACGCTCATAACATTTTTTTTGGAGGACGAGAGGGAGGGGGGGGTGCTCTGGTTGGGAGCGCAATCAGAATCGGTTCCTGTTCCCGCTTAGAACATAACGTTCAGAAAAGCTATTGCCACGAGCGTTACGTAATTTTAATCAGTCGCAGCGCAGAAAATTAATTGCGGTTTAATAAGAAATAGATTTCACAGATCACTTCATCCACAATGAAAGCAGCAGGGAAAGGAACTTTACTCACAGAAAACAATATGGAACGGAGCAGGTCTTGATAAATTAGAGAAGGGGAAAGATTCGCATTCCCCACTCCTCTCCAACGACAACTGTGTCTGGCTGTACAACTTGACCCGACACTCTGGGTTGGAAGCTGGATTCTCCTGGAATGCCTTGGAAAGCTGGATCTCGCTCAGTGATTTGTGAGGGCGTGCTGTGGGGATGATGTGGGGATGATGGGGGTCTAACGCAGTTTGATACGTCTCCTGCACACTTTCCAGGAACAAAACATGGCTGCTGCCAACTTGTGCATACCTCAAATATAAACAATATTCCCTGCTGAATCAAAGCAGGGACTATCCTCTATATTAGATATTCCCTGCTGAATCAAAGCTGGGACTATCCTCTATATTAGATATTCCCTGCTGAATCAAAGCTGGGACTATCCTCTATATTAGATATTCCCTGCTGAATCAAAGCTGGGACTATCCTCTATATTAGAGATATTTGTAAAATAACAGTATATAATTACCTCCAGGTAATCACCATCATTTTTGCTGTGAGGTTGTGGTCCGTATATCAAAAGTTTCTAAATTTCATGACTTTGGCTGTACATTAATTTCCGGCATGGAAAACACATTTCATATTTATATGGTGCATAATATTGCAATCATTAAAAATATATATTTGCTGTACATATTCACAGTTTTAACTAGGGCTCGTGATCTCCTGCTGCCAGCAAGATAAATTTACTTGTTTATAAACACAGTACTTTATATTTTATTATTACGATTATTCTATTACAATATATGGTCAGTTTCTTTTGGCAAATATTCATGTTATTCCGCCCCACAATTTTTTTTTTTTTTTCTTCCCATAGAAGCACAACACAACTTTTTTTAGATTTGTAAAATGCACAAGCACGAAAATCAAAAAAAAAAAATGCTTGAACAGAACTTACTTTTTTTTTGATAGAAAAAAAAAAAAAAAACACATACACACCACACACAGTTAGGTGTACACCCATATATATATATATTTATATTATATTAGAGGTGGATTCAATTGATGAAATGCAAAGAGACACTACCATCTAGTGGTGGAATATTTGTACAACTGTTACGGCGGGATTCATAGATGTTCAGACATAGATGATGAACTCAAGAAGCAGCACATAAAGCGTAATCCTCGGATTGGTTCAGACGGGGGCGTTTGGGGCGGTTTAAGAAACTGGGGAGTGTGGGTAATAGAATAGCAGCCATTCACTAAAATTGATTTCTGCAGAGGAATTCAAATGAAATCGAGATCAAAAGCGACATACAATGCAATTAGCAGAACCAACAATGTTACCAGCATAAAAAAATATATATGCACACTGATATATATAGAGGTGACCACTCCTGTACATCGTTTACAAATCTGGGCCTATCTTTGGGTGCCAGTGCTATATATAGCCTATGTGTCCTACAATAAGTAGTCCCACATATGCTCTACTGCGCAGCACTGCACAGTATTGGCATGACAAAAAGCATAACACGGTCGTTTATAGTGAGAATGTTCACATTGGATTGATAACTACAGGCGATTTAAAGCAGTCTGCTCCCGATGGTAAATGTGTATGTTATGTCAAACGGCACCATTTTGGATTAATTTCAAATGACAATAAGAAAACATCGGGGAAAAAAACGATTGATGGCTCTGATTCACTCAGTCTCTTGAGCAATTGCAGGAAGCCACGCCCTTGACGGGAAAACGCGCAGACGGAAGACGGAAAACTGAACACAATGAAACAAATGAGAAAAAGCCGATTATCACGTTCCATGTTTAATCTCAAAATAACTGATGGCAAAATAAAAATATTTACAGCACATATCGTGTAAACACTTATGGTTTCTGTACAAAGAAATATACATGCAAAAGTAAAAAAAGAATTCAAATAAAAACATTTAAAAATGATAATACACATATATATAAAATACGATGAGGTTGGAACAGAAACACATCCAGTCAAGAGTTCCCGCGTTTTTGTTCGGTTTCTGTACACTTTTACAATGATGAATAAATAAAGAAGGGACATGATATGGGACTGTACAGATGGACCCACCGCTCTACCCCCATCTCTGGCTGAGAAAAACAACCCGGGCTCACCTCTCATAACTCCAAAGCACTTCTACTTAGCTGGCACTTACAAAACCGGTTCAAATTCAATGTGTAAATAACTGACGATTTAGGACTGAGCGCAAGAGAGGTCGCAATTTAAACGTAGCAGTCGACGTCGACCACGGACATTGGGATTACTGCTAGCGCGAGTAGGCTACATCTTTTACCAATTGTAAGGGATCGAGGGCAGGGTTTACCCCCGAAGGGACATCCAAGATGATCGACTTAATTTAAAAAAAAAAAAAATCTTATAAATAACACAATTCAACAGGGTTACATTTACCTCCTCTAACACGTCCACTACGCTACTCCAAAGAGCAAGACTGCTCCCAAACAGAAGAATCTCCCACATCAAACCGGCGGAGATTAGCCTACATACCAATCCCCGACCTGTGCCGAGCTCAAAACTGCCAAATATAAAAGTGTCGCCACACATCTTACTTTCAGAAACGTAATAAATAAAGAACGGTAAACAAAAGTAAATTCCAATTCATTTAGGCTCACGTGGTATTTATAATTTAGCTCTGTAAAATATTACAATTTTAAAGGGGAAAAGAAGTTTCTGTAAAGCTAGGACAACTTTGGTGCGCTGTGGTAACTGATTTATTTATTTTTAAAAAGTGAAAAACAAAAGTCATAAGTGCCATGCGATAGAGGTGGTTTTCACCATCCGCCAAACAGACTCCCGGGTTTCACCGAAATAATACTGAACTAAGGGACACAGTGTCAAAGAAACACAGATAACAGCAGAACTTGCAGTACCAAGTACGTGCTTTTCTATATATTTATTACAGGTACAACAGATGTCTTCATAAATAGTTGCATAAAATGTTAAAGCCGCAACATTGCACATGATATGAATTAAAAACATAACATACAATGAGTGCATTTACAGTATATCGTCTTCCTTTGCCGTGTGATTGGCATTCTGTGCTGCCACTCAAAAGCTATGCTGCCTCGGGACCTCTCCCCTTATTGGCAGGAATCGCTTTCCCTGCTTCAAGGCTCGCCTCTTGTCACGAGCCATCTTTTCAAATGAATAGCAACGGAAGGCAGATACAGTCTATTTACAAAGTAAGGCTGATACATCTTAATCTGAGCAACACAATTTGTTCTAGTAAAAGCAAAAATGTTTTTTTAATTTTTTTATTTTTTTGTCATTTTAACGGAGTTTGGACTTGCAGCAGTTAAAATCTGTATTTTTACTTGTTTCATGGTTCCTTAGAATAAATAAGCGAGGCAATCGAAAAAGCTCCATTTTGAGTTTGAAATGTTCCAACCAAGCAGTCATTGGACGTTCAATGTCTAAATCAAGGTTTGTGTCTCTATTCTGTCCTATGTAGTGTCAGAAAGGTTCAGAGGTGGGTGTTTCCTTGGTTTATTTTCAGTATGTATTTTGTTTTTGCTCCTTTTTTTAAACATGTTCTTGAAAAGTGGACAAAGACTTTGTTTCTTCGTGGTTCTTTTAATTCATATACATTGTTCTTTAAGAAACAGATTTGTCTTTAAAACTCTTTAAATTTCCTCTGTTCAATCCGAGCACCTGAATTGAATACTGTCAAAACAACGGCTTGCTCTCTGGCTCCGGCAAAAAAAAGAAGCATGCGCTGTCTGGCTCGCATGTTTCTTTTGCATCATTTTGTTTTTGTTTAAAAAAAGTTCTGCTTCCTTGTGCAGATATGCTTTCCATACAAAGGTGGGGTAGTTAATGTGGCTAAATCAATTACTTATAATATTGGGCTGGTTTATTATTTTTGATTCGATTTTAATTCGAAAGCATTCAGCAGCACATACGACCGAGGACCGCAGGATTCCTCGAGTTTGGATTGGCTGAGGAGAGCAGGCCTCCTCAAGTTCTTTTTTTATTTGATTGGCCGAGGACCGGAGAAGTTCCTCGATTTTTCCATTGGCAGGTGAAAGAGAATGAGATCATCTTTTTTTTTTTTTTTTTTTTTTTTCTTTTCTTTTTTTTGTGTGCGTCTCCCCCCAGGTTAGACCCTGGGCTGGAGCCTACTGTGCAGGAAGGCCTTGATACCGCCGATGGGCCGAACATCGTTCTGGTGTTTGCGCCGGTCTATGAAGGAGATGAGTCGGGATGTGTCCAGGCACTCTGCGCTACGGCGCCCCCTGCTGGGCTGGAGCCAGGGCTCGTGCAGGCAGGCGGCGGCGGCGGGCCGCCGGGCCGGGTCGGCCTGGAGCAAGAGCCGCACAAAGTCCCGCGCGGCCTGGCTGACGCCCTGGAAGTAGTCCTCCGGGAAGCTGAAGTCCAGCCGGCAGATGTTGAGGCACGTCTCCTCCACGCTCTCGTCCAGGAAGGGCGACGCCCCGCTCAGGATGACGTACGTGACCACGCCCAGGCCCCAGAGGTCGGAGGCCAGCGCCGCCGGCTCGCCCAGGACCAGCTCGGGGGCGGCGAACTCTGGGCTGCCGAGGAGAGGGTGGATGTAGTGGGTGCTGTTCAGCTGCACCGCTTCACCAAAGTCCGCCAGCTTGACCGTCGGCTGGGTGGACGACTGATCCACCAATAGGTTTTCAGGCTGGTTACAGGGTTACAGACAACAGGAGACATTCATATACTGCTGTGCTAATGCACACAGAGCAAACGCACAACACCAAAGATCAACAACTGCACATTCAAAAAATAAACATCTAAGGTACCATCAGTCCATAAAAGTTTAAATTCAATTTAAAATCTGTAATTATATATGAAAATGCAATGAATCTGTTGGCAAATATGAAGACCTCAAATCGATAAATATGGATACCCCATTTTGAAACAAATATAATATGCTACATGGATTGATAAATGGGATTGTTATGGCTTTTACTTCCTTCTGGGAGATCCAAATCCCTTCCTACCTTCAAGTCCAAGTGGGCTATTCTGCAGTTATGCAAGTACTGTAAAGCTTCTAGAATCTCCCGTAGGTAGACGGCCACTTTCTCTTCGGTGAGATTTCCCCAACTCACGATGTAATCCAGCAGACGGCCTTGGTCAGCCCTGGGGATGCAAAACAGACAGCATTGATCTGAGGGCATATCGATCAGGCACACAGACCAAGCATGTTACTGAAATCCAGTCCCTTTATAAAGGTACGCACGTGTGCATGCATGGGCGTGTGTGTGTGTGTGCTTGTGTGTGCGCGTGCGAGTGTGCAAGCATGAATGTTTATGTGCGTGCTTGTGTGTGTGCGTGCATGTTTGTACATACGTACGTGTGCGCGCACATGTTTATACGTACGTGTGTGCGCGTGCATGTTTGTACATACGTACGTGTGTGGGTGTGTGCGCACATGTTTGTACGTACGTGTGTGTGTGCATGTTTGTACGTACGTGTGTGTGTGTGCATGTTTGTACGTACGTACGTGCGTGTGCGCGCGCACGCATGTGCTCATATGTGGGCGTGTGTGCGCGTGAGTGTACTTGTGAACGCTCGCGTGCTGGACCGGCCGGGGCCAGTGCACCTACATCTCCAGGATGAGCACGTAGCTGGCGGCCGTCTCGAAGGTGTCCAGCAGGCTCACCAGCTGGGGGTGCTGCAGGCGCTGCAGGACGCTCAGCTCCTGGGTCACCTGATCGCGCTTCATCAGCTTCTTATTCACCAGCTTGGCCGCCACCGTGCGTTTGGTTCCCCTCTGCTCACACCTCTTCACCACGGAGAAACGGCCCCTGCACGGGAAGTCATCGTCATCATCATGACCGTCATCATCATCATCATCACATTTAGGCTTCTGACAGCATGACCTGGCACAGCATCCACTATCATTGACCACATTAACGGAACACATTCCGCAGACCTGGTCAGACTGTTACCGCCAAACCTAACCTAGTGAAGATGAGCCTTTCACTCATGTGCCCAGTCTATCCAGTTAAACTGGGTCAGATTGAATCCCCAAAAACACAGGTAGCATTGGCCACTAAATGCTAACCCGTGCAGTTCATGGGGCTACATACAGAATTTACAGACAGCATGATGGATTAATGGTAACTGGCTGAAGCTGGTTATGCTGTAAAAGTGCAGTTATGATTGTTAGTCATTGTTAGCGTTGCTCTCCTTTACCTGCCCAGCTCTGCCACCTCCGCGTAGAAGGAATCAAAGTTGTCCTTCCAGGTGACCTTGAGCCCGTCACTGGAAGTGCCTGCAAAAAAACGTAATAATTTCTCTAACAATCAGCCAAAAATGAAGTCACAGCTGTGGCCATGTGAGACTTTACATTAGCGGTTTAGCAGAGAAGAACTAGCACAGGAGTCCATTTCCATACAAAAAAACATCCAGGCTGCGTTCCCAATGGCTCCCTATACGCTTATATGTAGTGGATTGGCCATTTTCATGGTTTCCGAATTCTCAATTGAGAACACTGAGAATTAGGACATCCTACAAAATGGCTGATTCCCTAAATAGCGCACTATAAAGCACATAAGGAAGCCATTCCAAATGCATCCCTAGTGAAAGAAAAAATTTATTGGAACTTAACGTGGACCTGAGGTATTCGTACCAAAGCAATTTATCTTGTGTGTTTTATGGTTTCAGGAACACACTGAACAGGCAACTGAGAGACAGAGCTCTGGCTTAAATATGTCATTCAATCTTAAGGACAACAGCACAATGTGGTCACATGGAATTCTGCTCTGAAGATTTTTCTGATTCTCATGTCATCTCCTGTCCACTAGAGGGCGATACAGCAATAGAATAAAAACCTTCACTGTACCAACAACTTCAACAGTAGGTAATACAGTATGCAATCCCTCTCTCACTTCTTCAATGTAAGATGGAGGTCCAAAATGCAATGCATGTCTCTCCCTCAGCACAGCACACGCGCTTATCTGAGAGAGCGAATGCTGACTCACCTAATACTCTGAGGCAGGCTGAGGAAGAGACTGTGCCCACGTCGTTAGTAGCAACGCAGGTGTACATGCCATCGTCCTCTGCGGACACGCCTACAATTCGGAGGGTTGCTTCTCCTGTATCACTGTGTGGGGGAGAAGAAGATTCAGTGTTAAAATGGATGCACACCTGAGCTGTACTTCATCGCCATATTTAGCTATTTTCTTGCAATACACACTTAATTCACCTCAGAAATTACATTTTATCTGGACTTTCAGGCTTCAACCTTTAAGACAATACGGCTCTGCCTTTAAACAAAGCCCTACAAAACCCTGTTGTTACAGGACCATTCATAAATCTACCAAACACGAACTGTCATTCTGAGACACTCAGCACTAAGATCAATGCCCATTAGAGAACAGGAACATCATGTTTTAACCAGAGGGGTACCGATACGTCGGTTACGTAAAACGTGTTAGAAAGTTAAGTAAGCTTTGTTTTTGTTGTGAGTAATAGGTTCATTAGCCAGCCCGCAGCGTGGAGGCTGTACCTGTAGGCGACGCTGAATTGGCCGTTGTTGCTCAGAGTATTTTGGTCGGGTCCCTTCCAGGTGACCGCGGCTTTGGGGCGGCCGCAGACCTTGCACCGGAGCGTGACGCTCTCGCCGTTATCGCAGGTGACATCGCTCAGAGGCACAAGAAACTCGGGGGGAACTAGGGCGGAGGTCAAGAGAGAAGGCGCACTGCTTTTTACCACACACCGCGTTGCTGCTCAGGGAACGGCGCTGACGAGGCACGCTGTCCAGAAATGCCTTTCTACCAGAAAACAATGTTTTAAAGAAAGTATTAAAAGCTTACCATCATAGATGTAGTTGGGATTTAGAAGCTGAAAAAAAGAATCATAACAACTGAATTAGAAACAAACTATGATCAAACAAACCTCCCGTGCCTCGGTCTTTGAGAAAGGGCTGAGCTTACCTTTACAGAAACCTTATTGGCTAAGCCGTCACGGGACTTCCTGTAACCGTTTTCTAGCTTGCTGTCCTTGTCTCTTTTTTCCGACTTCTTCCTGATGCGCAGTGATGTGTGCCAAGATGAGGATTTTCTGCTCCAAAGAGGACATATTAAAAAAATTATAAAAATAAATAAATAAATAAAAAATACAAAAAACCTTCATAACCATAGATGACACTTATGATGTGTACACATGCGTTTGAAGATACTTGAACTCTGCGCTGCGTTCGGAAAGGCTCCCTATACATTTTATAGTGCACTATTTAGGGGATTGGCCATTCCGAAATCTCAATTGAGAACACTGAGAATGAGACATACTACAAAATGGCTGATTCCCTAAACAGTGCCTATAGGGAGCCATTCTGAACACAGCCCTGGAGAGACACCCAACAAACTCAGCGCAGCCAAGAGGCATGCGCTTGCGGAATGCTGTCCCCCTGGGGACGGCGGCTCCTTACTTGATGGTTCCCTCTGGGATGTCAGGGATGATGGCGGAGGTGTGGCCCAGCACAAAGCCGGGGATCCAGCCCTCGGCGGCTGGGCTCTGCTCGTTGGCGGCGCGGAACACCAGAAACATGTTCTGCTGGTTGCTGGCCAGTATCTGCACAACCTCACCCTGGTACACGTTGATCTCATCCTCCTTCACCGCCACGTAGTCCTGCGTCACTAGCATGGTGGAGATGTTGCTGCTGCTGCTGCTTTCACTCTGCAGGGGCCCACAAAAGCACAAGTATATTTAGTCCACTACACTCACACTACAGGGGATAGGAGTCTGACGTCGGGGCACTACACCGGCTGAACAGTCCCATCTAGGTTCACTACACTGACTCTAGAGGGGACAGTTCCACCATGTTAGTGCACTACACTAACTAGAGGGGACAGTTCCACCATGTTAGTGCACTACACTAACTAGAGGGGACAGTTCCACCATGTTAGTGCACTACACTAACTAGAGGGGACAGTTCCACCATGTTAGTGCACTACACTAACTAGAGGGGACAGTTCCACCATGTTAGTGCACTACACTAACTAGAGGGGACAGTTCCACCATGTTAGTGCACTACACTAACTAGAGGGGACAGTTCCACCATGTTAGTGCACTACACTAACTAGAGGGGACAGTTCCACCATGTTAGTGCACTACACTAACTAGAGGGGACAGTACCACCATGTTAGTGCACTACACTAACTAGAGGGGACAGTACCACCATATTAGTGCACTACACTAACTAGAGGGGACAGTACCACCATATTAGTGCACTACACTAACTAGAGGGGACAGTACCACCATGTTAGTGCACTACACTAACTAGAGGGGACAGTTCCACCATGTTAGTGCACTACACTAACTAGAGGGGACAGTACCACCGTGTTAGTGCACTACACTAACTAGAGGGGACAGTACCACCGTGTTAGTGCACTACACTAACTAGAGGGGACAGTACCACCGTGTTAGTGCACTACACTAACTAGAGGGGACAGTACCACCATGTTAGTGCACTACACTAACAAGAGGGGACAGTACCACCATGTTAGAATGCTTCACTGACTAGAAGAGACCGGGGCCTTATGTTAGTCCACTACATTGACTCCAAAGAGATGAGGAGTCTTATGTGAGACAAACGCACTCCTCAAGGGACAAATGCAGCAGAAGACGGGAGTCTCTGCGCCACATACATTAGTCCAAGGCAGCAATACCCTCGTGCAAGTCTGTACTAGGGGGCACAGACCGTTCGAGTCTGCTACAGTGCATTTTCACATCGAATGATCTGTGGAAGCTAATAGCCTATCAGTGATCAGATGCGCCTCTGGAAAGGAAAAGTTCTCTCGCCGGATGCCAAGTTCATGCACATTCAACACCGGAGATCAAGCCGACGTTCCCTCTCGCCATCTGGACAATCTGTTTCACTTGGCTCTGAGGCACCAATTAAAGCTTGGAATGCCTTACCCAAGAAACAACATGCTACTTCAAATGTGGAAACTGGGCAGAGGCACACTGTAAATAAAACTATTTTTGTGTGGCATGCTAGCCGAAGCTGCCTGTTCGAGAAAGGACCAATGGAGAGGCTGAAATATGCATATTTAAGAGGTTTAAATGATTTTAATCCTCTCAACACTTAGGAAAGCCCACCACCACCAAAGCACAACTTCTGACAGGAAGGAAAGAGCTGGGATCAGAAAGATGTGGGGGGCCGAGTTAGTGGCAGACGGAAGCTTTGCTCAGGCCGCTGCTGCGCTGTACTGGTGTGAATCGACGAGAAACGCCGTAGCGGGCGGGAGGAGAGCAGTCATTGGACAGAGCTAAAACCACTCCCAGATTGCTGTGCACACACACAGCTTAGTTTACAGAAAGAGGAGGCGGGGCAGACGAAGCCAGAGGGAAGAAGAGGGCGGGGCAATGACATTGCAAAAAAAATAAAAAGCAGGCCCGGCATCGAGCAGGTTGACAAAAAAAAACCAGCAATTCAGATCACGCCCGCCCACTGTGATTTAAAAAAGACTGCGCCGTAGACGTCAGAGCGAAAGTGTTATTGAAGAGAAAACCCCACAGACTCACGCCGGCCAAGAGCGAAGTGCAGGAGACGAGAAACAGAGAATGGCGGTGAGAGTTAGTGTTAGGCGCAGTTATCGCAGCTTCAGAAGGCAAGGAGTTAGAAGAGAGCTGGCGAACAGCAGTCCGGCCACCGCAAAGTACCGCTGCGTCACGCGGAAGTGAGTCGAAGAAATCACAGGGGGCGTTAAGAGAGTTAGTCAGCGCTGAGTTACGGGCTCTGTGTGAAGCTCGGAGCTCGGAGCGGTTAGTACAAGCTTGATTAAAGAAGGTCGGAAAGGCGGGGCGCTCGGTCGCTCGGATTAGGCGGAGCTCCGGCAGTCTTGCGGAGCGGCCGGAGGAGAGACGCAGGCAGGCAGGCCGGCCCGGCGGGGGGAGTTAGTACGGCCCCGGTACGGCCCTTACCCCGTTGCTGTGGGTGGACTGCACGGACTGCTCGCTGGCGGAGGAGCAGGTGCTCATGCGGTCGGTGTCCTTGCTGTGGGTGGAGTGGCGGTGGCTCTGGCGGCTGAGAGAGCCGTCTGTCTCGCTGGGGAAGGTGAAGGAGCCGGGCCGGCTGGCCGGCGAGGCCGGGACGGAGCTCCAGAAGGGGGCGGCCTTCTGCACGGGGCTGCCCGGGGGAAAGGCCTCTTTGCCGAAGGCGGGCGCGGCCAGCGGTGAGGCCAGCGGAGACACGGTCCCGGCGCGAGGCTTGCCCAGGCTGAGCGGGCCCACGGTGGCCCGGGGGACAGGCGGCGGGGGATGGGGCTCCTCCCAGGGCTCCTTAGGGCCGCCGTCGGCCGGGCCGGCCTGCTTGCGCCCGCGCGGGCTCTCCAGCACCCTCGCCCGTGCCTCCCTGCCGGGCTCCTGCTGGACCGGGTCGGCAGGGGGCGGGGCTTGAGAGGGGGCGTGGCGGGACGACGTACCTGACATCTTGTCCGGGCCCTCGGGGTCAGAGGCGCCCATTGCGGGGGAGTGGTGGCGGAGGGGCTGGGGGAGGCGGGAGGGCTGGGGAATGCGCGAGGGGCGGGACCGGGAGCCTGCGGGGACGTTTCCTCCCGGGACTACGCCCACCGGCATACTGCTGCTGGGGCCAGGGGCCCCACTCGCCCCGACATGGTTCCGCTGGTACTCAATGGGAGATGTCAAGGCTGCAGAGAAAGAGGAAGATTTTTACTGGAAATGTTCAGCAATATTGGTCCCAAGATAATCACTTCACATTAGTCACAAATAACTTGCATCCAATGATGTCTAAAATAAGAAATCTCAGACTTATGGCAGTTAAATATTCTATATTGACATCCTAAAGGAACAAATTCTAATACAGCATAAAAATACTCATCATAAGATATTGAATTGTACTACTTGCAATGCTGGAAGTGTTCTGACACGCTAAGTGGGAGGTTATCTGTAGAGGGGGGCGGTACGAGGGCGGGCGGAGGCGGTACGGGGGCGGGGCAGAGGCGGGGCAGGGTGCGTACCGTTGAGGAAGTTGCGCTGGCTCTCCAGGATCTGGCTGATCTGCAGCACCCACACCTGCCGCACGCCTGGGTGGGCGGAGTGCAGGACGAAGCTCTCCATGCTTCCGTTGGAGATCCTGGAGGTGAGGGCGAACTTACAGGGGTCGCTGTCCACGCTGTCCTCTAGACCTAGACAGCTCACCTACAGGCGTGGCAAAAAAGGGTCAGGAGGTCAAATGTTCTCACTGTCCACTGTGGACACCTGGTATTTAGTTTGAGTTATCTTGAAAGTATCTACATCTACATACAAGTGAATAACTTTGACTGGCACAAAATAAGCATGTTCTGAGGTCTGAGCTGAATGAATGGTGTCCTGCTCGGCGGTACCTTGATACTGTTTTTGTAGAGGAAGCCGGGCATCGAGAAGCCTCTCTTCTTGTCGAGGGGCTCGCTGAAGATGACGATCTGCTCGAAGAGGAAGACACGCCGCTCCTTCATCCGGGACAGGGGTCCGCCGTCGTGGTCCCCCACCAAAAAGGTGTCCTGCAGGAGCAGTCGACCCTGGGCTACAATCTTACCCTGGAGAGGAGATGAGAGGAGAGGAGAGGAGAGGAGGGGAGGGGAGAGGGGAGGAGAAGAGAGCGCTCTCAAACCTGGAACTGGCATACACAGGCACTCTGCAGTACACACTATCAAGTACACTGTACAGTACTGAGTACTGACCTACTACATCCATTCCCTTATGTACAGGAAGCATGCGCACACATACACACCTTAAAAAACATTCTCTAATTTAGGCGCACAAACTTTAATGGATGCAGTTATAAGGCGATATAACACTTTGAAGTCTCATTACATCAACTCAATACTGCCTAATTGTTCAAAGTCAGTTATATTTGTAGGGGCCTTACGTCAAATCCTTGGAGTCTGCCCACATTCATCATGTCGTTGCATCTTTTTGGTACAATGCACATGACCTCCACCGCTTTCTACAACACACACACCACAGGGAGAGAGACAACCTGAATACAAATGTCAAGATGATGGATACATTTTTCTGAGAATGAAGCCCGGTTATAACCTTTTTATTCTACAGAGATGCTTCAGAAGGCAGCTTAAGTTCAATAAAACCACAAAAAATGCAGCGACAGACTATCAGAACATAACCAAATCTCAAGTCTCCCCATTAGTCCTCTAGTCCTCCCAGAAATATCAAACGGCGCAGAGAGGACTGCTCACCTCCAGCTCCGGCGAATCCGCCCCAGCCTTTTTGGAGTATTTTAGGAAATCCTGAAAATAAAAAGAATCAGTGAGAATCACAGAAGTGTTGGATGTAATAATGTTAACACTCCACCTGTGAAGACACTGCTGCTCTGACAGGCCTATTGAAAGAGCTCACTGCTCACGCGCTTCATCTTCCAAGTCTCTCTGGATGAGAGCTTCTTCGTAAATGAATGTAATATAACGTAATAGTATGATTTTATCCTAAAACAGGGATAAACAAGGAAAGTAATACTGCAGCTTAGTCCCACATTTAAACAAGTCAAATATATATACATTGTTAAGTGAAAGTGATTGACTGTCACTGTTGGTTACCATTGGGCAAGTGAATTCAGAATACTAAATAGTGTTTGTTAAGACTGACAAAGTTTTACTGTCAGTTGTCAAACAAAACCAACTTCAAACGTGTCCTGAACTGTTGGACTGCACCCAGAGGGAAGGCAGGGGCGACAAGGCTCTCTAATGACCTGCAGTTGCCAGGGTGGTGTAAAACGCAGCCGGAGCGCCCCCTACTGACCTTCAGGAGGAGCTGGTACTTCATAATTCTCTGCACGGGTTTGATGAGGAGATCAGTGAGCTGCAGCCTGTGGCCCAGACGCTGTTTCAGATCCTGAAAAAGGGAGGGAGAGCGGATTGGGGAACGGTCCCACAAACGCTGGCCCGCGCTCTGCAGCCAGCGGGAATACACCGGGGGACTAAACTGCCCGGGTGGACAGCTGGTCCAAACCCCAACATGCTCTACAGAGCCATCACTTCCCTTTAACAAAGGACTGAAACAGAATCCCACCAATAAAGACCCTGGAGTTGTAATATGTTTTCAATGGGAAATCTTTAGTTATTCTATGTTTTATATAATACAAGATTAGAATAGTAAAACCCTCCTTTCCTAAAACAGTGTGACACTCTAGGCTTGCTGTGAAATAATTACTTGATCTGCATTCATGCAGTCATGCACAAAATTATTGAAAAATTAAAGGAAAACCTATGGATTTCACTTTTAATGAAAGAGCATTGGTGACCTCATGGTATAATATCTGAATACTCATTCTTACTCCTGGTTGAATGCCAAATTTCAGCTAGTGGCGAAGCCACCCATAACTCGCATAGGTTTAACTGACATCTTTATACTGAACTTCCATAGTTTAAGATGGCTAGACAGAAGCTAAACAGGCCGAGCCGTGAAAGCCAGTGCAGCACCCTGCCCTGGTGTGCCCTGGTCTGCCCTTACCTCAAAGTAAGAGTCGATGTACTCGGAGACGACGTGCTCCGATTTGGGCTTGTTTTGGCAGTAGACAATGTACATGTGCAGCCTCCGTTCCTGCAGGAGGAAGATGAACAGGCGTCACACAAGACAAACACAATTCACTGCAACAGTGTGCCATTACGGTCTGACACTCCAACTTAGAGGAGCCTATGGTGGAGCTATTAAAGATGGACCCCATAGGAAGAGCCTAGGGTGGAGCCATTGGAGATTGACCCCATTGGAGGAGCCTAGGGTGGAGCTATTAGAGAGTGACCCCATTGGAAGAGCCTAGGGTGCAGCCATTAGAGAATGACCCCATTGGAGGAGCCTAGGCTTTCTTAATAATTGGATAAAAGATGTTTTACTACACTGTTGAGGTGTCTGACGTTAGCATCGTCCCCGACAGTGAGAGGAGTAACTCACGTGTTTGACGAACAGGGGAGCCAGCCTATCAGGATCCTCAAGGCACTTCTCCAACTCTCCCAGGAAGAAACTGAGATAGAGAAAATATTCATTGTCATTCAACATCCGTGACATAACACTGGTACAAGTGCCACAGTGCATCTGGGCTATTCATCAAGGATCCCCAAGTAAGAGTACTAACCTAGGAACAGATTTCCTTTCTATGTCTCAACCTTTTCAATTATGAGCGAAAAGACTAAACTGATCCTAGATCAGTGCTCATGATGCATTATGAATAAGAGCCCTCTGATCCTGCTATGTACGCGTTCGCTGCGTACGGTCGGCCGCTCTTACTCTTTGTGCCAGTCGTAGATCTGGTGGATGTTGCCGAAGACGATTTTGTCCTTGCCCTTCATGTCGTCCAGCATGCCGTCATCCTTCATGCGAGCCATGTAGCCCTGGAACACAGACGATGGTGGTGAGCGGGCAGGCGGAGCCGACCAATGGCACGCTCCGAAGGACCAAAGAACCACAACCACCCATTAGCTAATGACTAATATCTCAAGTCGCCATCAAAAACAGCCTTAAGACTTACTCAGAGAAAGGACCGTTTCTGCAGCTGCTAATGCTAACCCTGATGATCTCTGCTGTACGCTAGTTTCTCAGGCTATAAGAAGTACTCTAAACAATTGAAGACTGAATAAACAGCACTCGCAAGCAAGCCTCTGACATCATTTTCACTATATATAGTATACTGCTATAATGGGCCTCAATTTCCAAGTTTAGCCTACGTCTGCATTTAAAACAACTGAGCATTTGCAATTGTCTATTGGCTGCAACAGCAGTGCTAACAGGCAGGACGCACTGTACTCACCTCCACCACCAAACCGAGGTCTCTCACATAGTCCCTCTCAGTCTCCACCAGCTCCAGAAGTATGTAACTGACGAGATGAGAGAATCAGCGGCCATGTTAAAAATGATAGTTAGGTGCTGCTGGGTGGCTCATCCTGTTAAGGCACTGTTCTACTGCACAGCCATGGTCTGGTTTCGACATGCTTCTCTGCGCTCTCTGAATCAATAGCGGAGGTGAACCGATTAATATGATTGAGCATTCCAAATTTGAGAAAAAAAGGGGACAAAAATATCTGAATGTGAAGCCAATGCACGACTTGCCCATAAGAGTGTGTTTCATGAGATATACCCAGGAAACCCAGCAATACTGCTTACAATCTTTACTACCTTGGCAAGCATGAACATGGATAAAATCAGGGTATTTTTATCATCATTACAAACAAAGCTTGAATGAATGAACAGTCTAAATCGCTGTGTTTGCCCTGGCACAGACACCACAGAGACACAGAGGGTGAGGCCGGGCCGCGGAGAGAGAGGGAGGAGAGTAGGTGCTTACTGTCGTCTCTTCAGGAAGCCCGTCTTGCGCTCCTCCATCTCGTCGATGGGCGAGGAGGAGGACAGAAGCGAGTTGTCGGACGGGTTGAAGGAGGGGCTGCTGCTGTCACCCTGCTCCACTGAGAGAGAGCTGGGGCGGTCCTCCAGAGCCTGGGGAGGAAGAGGGGAAGGGTGGCAAAGAGAGGAGGACAGAGGGCGAAAGAGAGAGTGTGAATGAGGGCGAGCATGAATGTGGGTGTCTGTGTGTGTGAGCATATGTCTGACAATGTGTGAGTGAGAGAAAGACCGAAAAAGAGACAGGCAGCAAATGTGTGCATTTGTGTGAGAGGGAATCACAATATCACCATTACCCACCCCCAACGTCGCCCCCAGCTGGTTGGAAGACCGATTAAAATCTTACCATCTTGCTCTTGACGAGCTCTTCGATGGCGCTGACCAGCTCAGCGGCGCTGGGCGTCTCCGAACTGGAGGGGCGGACGGACAGCCGGGAGGACGTCTGCATGGAGTGCAAGTAGAGACGGAGCGGTTAGCGCCTGTGGACAGGCATTCTACCTGACCTTTAAAAACATCCCTATACATCTATTAATAACTATGGCCTGTTTATTAAAACTACATGAGGGTTGTGGCATTGAAAGAGATAAGATTTATATTCTTTAAAAACAGAAAACAACAATCAACAGCAGCTTATGGGACACTAATGGGACTAAATGTTTAAAATGATGCAGAGACATGGCCTGGAAGAGGCGGAAAATGACAAATGTGGAAATTACCTGACAGTGTGTTGATGGACTGAAAAAATACTATACTGTGGTAGCCCATTAGAACCCACCAAGTCTGAATGAGGTGGGACATATTGATAGTGAAGAATATATGGTATGTTTAACTTCGGTAGCACGTAAAAGGTCAGTATGTTTATATTTAGTTTAAATTATCATTGTTTTGGTCATCACATAATCTTTGCCTACGTAGGGCTATGCAAAGGAAATGTTAAATATTCCAGCAAAAAAATGTATTTCATGAAATACTGCACATGAAGAAACATTTTGGCATAAGTAACAGTACAAGAATAAGGTTAAACAAGAAATTATTTAGAAAAGTGGGAAATAAGAAGCAAGCATACAGATCTGATTGTATCTGAAGTACCAATTTTGCTTGCAAAAAAAAGCCTATTTCACATTACTACAAAAAGGGTTCCTATGGAAGTCAGATCATATGTTCAGATTTTTGAGGAACCGAGGCAAATGCAGAGCACTTATCAATACAGTCCATGACAAATATGCAGAATTTTGCAGAAAATCTCACCATTGCTGTGCCTTCCAGCCATTCCAAATTTCCCCAAATTAGAAGGTATTGGTGTGGTCTCTGGCCGCGCCAGCTAATAGATGCCAATTACAGGCTTGCATGGATAATGGTAGTCAACGCACAGGGGGTGGGGGGAGGCTGGTGGGGTGGGTGGGGCCTCAGAGTGATTGGCGGGCACATGACTGATTGCCGCGTGACCGCCGCACACGCGCCGCATGTGCCGTTTAATACTCTGAAACTGCGTTAGGCGAAGAGGGGGAGGGGCTTCGGGCAACAGTCTGATCAGTAACGTGTTTGAAGGAACGAGGCTGCAGAAAATGTACTGGAAAGGTAGTTTTTTTTTTCTCAATAAAGAGGAATCAATGAGGGTGGAACGCAGTCTCAGAGAGCTGAGAAATGCGAGGCCCTTTGAGACACGCTACGGAACAGGGAACTTTCTTTAGTAGGAGTTAACTACAGAGGGAGGATTTTAGCCAAACTTTTTCAAATTAAAGCGGTTAGAAACTAAACAAAATATCCACTATGTTTGTTAAATGAGGAAATTTAACTGTTACTGAGGGGAAAAAAAGAAAAAAAAGAAATGAAAAAAAAAAAAAAAAATAGGAGGAGCAAGGCCAGAGAGGGGGAGGAGTCATATGGAGAGGTATGGGAACTGAGATAAAACAAAGACGGGACATAAATCAACGTAATGCTATGGCAAACAGTACAGTTAAGAACAAAAAACGAAAGAGAAAACAAAGAAATTAGTGTCACAGGAACTTTACTGGCAGGGTGATTGCAACCTTACTTCATTCATTTCATTGCATTCGAGTCGACGCACAGCACGGGTGCAAGTTAAGGACGCCACAAAAGGGCCTGAGCATTAACACGGAGCGATGGGCAACACATCCCGACGCTTCGGGAGAAACCCACAAGGCTACGATGTGGTGACGATCAGCGTTTAACAATGAAAAGGTCTGAGAATGTGAACCGGCCTAAATTAAGGCCGTACAAAAGCTTCTCCCCAACAAAAGAAAATGTGTTACTCAGGACTCCTTTGCTAAAGCGTGCATTCTGAAACCGTGGCTTGGTGCAGTGCGATGCAATTCAATGCATGATGTAATCGTAGTCACCCAAAGCACTTCAAAATTAGTTCAGCAATTATGAGAACTGGCTGAAATGAGAACAATGCAGGTTTTAAATTTATTAATTTTTTTTTTTAGGAAAACAAAAACTTAAATTTTAATTGTAAAAGAAAGGATGAGTTTTCAGAACAAAGCCAGAAAAGAAAAGAACACACAAAGGACCCGTTAGAACCAGCCGTAACGAGAATAAGCCTCTCTGCGAGGTAAAGAACAAAAAAATAAAATCAAGTTTGTGATCTTTGCCTCCTACACACATCTCCCGCTTTCCCAGAGCGACGATCACCCCTCTCATTTAAACCCATCTACATTGGTCCTCATTTTTATGTCTAATCATGTCTAATCCACGCTTATGGAAGTAAACCAGATGAATCAGTTTACAGATACTGTAAATTATTAAAGGCATGTATACTGTATGGTTTAAGAACACACTATACATGCAGAAAATAGTTTCAAAGACAAGACTGCTAGGTCATACACTGTCGAAAGCTGTGAATACATTTCTGGGTGCGATCATCAGCAAAACTAAGCCTTAACTGGCCCATTTAACTGTAATACTTTAGGTCCAAATCACGACCAGCATACCCACTATCACAAAAAGTGTCTCTGTAGTCCTGCTCAAGGAGGTCCATAATGATCTCAAAATTTAATTTCATTACCACTGGTATATAATATATACTATCTTTACATTATATATCTTCACATAATTATCTTTGGGTTAAATAATTAATTTATTTATTTGGTATAAAATTGAGTGATTTGGTCATTCAATAGTGTGCACCACCACCCCCCCCCCCCCACAGGGCCGCTACACCCCTCCAAGAGCAGGACAGAGGATCAGGCCTCTCCCCCCGCCCCCCGGCGTGCCGCGCCCCCCTCACCTTGTCGTCCTGTGCGTCGGGCTGCAGCAGGCTGTGCTGCTGAATGGCCATGGGCGGTGGCAGGGGCACAGAGTCCGCCCCCTCCTCGCCCTCCTCCTCCCCGCAGCTCTGCATCCCGGACGACGACGATTTGGAGAGTGTCCCGCTGCTCAGGCCCTCGTTCCTCACCCTCTGCGGGAACAGCAGGGGGCGGGGTTCAGTCACGCGCGAGAGCTCTGCTCCGCCCTCAGTCACGGCGTCCTAAGCCAGAGACGCTCTCGGCAGACGCATTGATAAAATAGTTAAAACGGTTAAAATAACTGCATCCACAGTTAAACACTAGTGCAGTGTTTAATCAGACTGGTGTGAATGTCCAAGTGAAGTGCATTGCAGTGTACACATGGGAAGTATTTCTGTATAGTTTCCATATTTTTCCATCTCCTGTCCCATGGTTTGGTAACCACCATCTTGGCACAGAGGGTGCATCATCTGCTGAGGTCCGGAAAACATAGAATCAGACAAACCCAAAAGTATCCTGATAAGACAAGTAACATCTGAACCACTGTATTATATTTAAAAAATTTGAAGTCATTTTTAAAAAGCATTGCGTTTATGTTGTCCATTTCTTTACTTTTGACACCAAATGAAAATGAGTCTCAGGCTCCCATTCTTTGGATTTTAACCAGTAGGTTGTGGGTTTGAATCATACGTGACCACGGCAACCGTGCCCTCTGCACACGGTACTTCATCTGAGCAGGTCTGGTCAGTGTGCAGTTACAGAAAATGTATAATGTGCAGAAACTGAAGCTATGTTTTGCGTGAAGTCATCCGCGGAGCAAATGGAAAAACAAAACGGTTTCCATGTCGACGTGCTGACACGCGATGTCCCTGCTCTTAAAACATCGCGACGCACCGCCGCGAGACGCGTGGAAGGCGGCGCTCCTCTCGGTGTAAGCCCTCCCCGTACGTGGCGGGGATTTGTGAGATGAAACATGAAAGGCTGTAATTAAGGGGACTGATTAGCGTTCATAGCGCGCCGCTTACCCGGCCCAGCTCGCATTAAGGGGGGGGGGGGCGGGGGGGGCGGCGGAAAGGGGGCTGTGGGGCCCAGCCCCTCCCCACGCCGCCCCGTTACCAGTCTTACTGTATTATCCCTACAGAAAAGCCCCCACGCCCCCTCTGACGACCTACTCAGATCTGCTGAGCTGATAAACATGGGCCTGGAAGGCCTCACTAAGCTCAGAAGACTCGGATCAAAAGACGGCTAACGCCGCGCTGCGTGCCCACTCACACTTGCGCTATGAATTTTTAAAAAAGTTCCGTCTGAACTTACCACAGGACTGCGACAAGGCTTTCCACAGACCGATATAAGAGTATAAAGTGGAGAATTCAGCGAGCTCAACTCCAGCACCCCATAAAAACACAAACTTGGGTACAGAAGTACAAACGTGTAGGGGTGTGATGGTGGTATCATACTATTCATGGATAATCTTTGCTCTAGCTTTACACCCGTTAACTAGCCATATGCTAATTTCAAATGACTTAACCATGTACAACCATATAATCATATAAAACTGACATATTTAAAAGAAGGGAACATAAGAAAAAGGCAGATGGACAGACAAAGAGGACGGCGGACGGACCTCTTCCACAGTCTCGTCCTGGGGCGTGGCAGCGCTGTCGTCCGAGTCTTTCTGGGAGCCGGCGTCGGCGCTCTTGCGAACGTCGCGGCTCTTCTTCTGCTTGTGGGCCAGTTTCTTGACGTGGCCGTCGGCTTTGCCGCTGCTGAGCCGGCGCACCGGGCTGGTCAGCCACTTGCGAAGCGTGTTTCCCGGGCGCTTGGGGCCCGGCGAGCTCTGGGAGCCAATCCCGTGGCCCGGCTGCAGCGTGCCGCCCGAGGTGGGCGGGATGGCATCGTTACTGCACACCGAGAGGGTATCTATGGAGACGAGAAAGAGAGAGAGACGCACGACACGCTGTTAAACAGGTAACACCCACCAATTAAAATGCCATGTAGCCAAATTTTCACAAAATGTTTTTTTCCACCCACCATACCTTTACAGGCATGCAAGAGCCAAACACTTACAGCTCACAAATTTTACTAAATATGCCGGCTGTACTCTGCCAGTTTCTGGGGGTGAAAAGATGATTAAATCTCGACAGATCTAATATTCACTCGACAGATCTCAGTGAAGACCGGCTTTTGTCTATGATTGACTTCATAAAGAATCCTCAAAGCCTCCACCTGAGCCGAGGCAAAGCGTGTAGAAAGAGCATCATTTAAAAGCAGAGCACACTCAGCCTAGGCTCAGCCAGGATGATGAATTATGTAATGCACTCATAAAATATTCTCAGTCTCTATTGATCTGCTTACAGACTGGCTTCTCCCTCTCTCTCTCTCTCTCCCTCTCTCTCCCTCTCTCTCTCTCCCTCTCTCTCCCTCTCTCTCCCTCTCTCTCCCTCTCTCTCCCTCTCTCTCCCTCTCTCTCCCTCTCTCTCTCTCCCTCTCTCTCCCTCTCTCTCCCCCTCTCTCCCTCTCTCTCCCTCTCTCCCCGCTCTGAGCTCCTCCGGGAAAAGTGGGAGTTGCTGTGCGAGTCGTTGCTTAAAGCTGGAGGTGGAGCGCGGGGACGGTGGGGGGCAGTGGCGGCCTTTCCCATTTCAAAAACCAATTGGAGGCCCCCCTCTTCGCCCCCCTCTTCACCACCCCCCCCAAACATCCACCTGCCGAACCACGTTTTAACCACGTGTTAGAACTTTCTATTGGCGAAACGGCAAGGACGTTGTCTGACAGACGTCTGTCTGTCCGCTTCCACAACACGTTTTTAAGCGGCAGCCTCTGAGGAGTTTCAACGGCGCACACCAGCTGCTCCTTCTCGAGTAAGCTTGTCCTTTTGCCCAGTGGAAACCAGTGGATGTTTAAAGGCACTTTAGTGGACTGAGACAGAAAGAGAGCAAGAAAAGGAACTCATTACCCCGAAGGCAGGGTTTTATTGCACTCTGCGGGTTTAATAGCTGCAGCACATACATGCTGCAGGCGGTACAGAAACAAACCGGTTACCTGCACGTAAAACCCCATATCTCCACATCTTATCCCTGTCTATCCAGCAGAGGGTTCTGTTAAATGTCAGCTGTGCTCACTTGCTCTTGAGGCCGATTCTCCTTACTCCCCTTCTTGTCTAAGCTGTTGTTGCATGAATTTCCTCAGGACAGTGAATGAATCAAACCATCAACCAGCCACTGACAACCAGGTCTCTGTGCTATCGGCTTTATGCATCTGAGGAAAGATAACAAGGCTTTTTGTCAGCGTGTCAATCTGTCAGGTTGAAGGCACTGCTGGTGCCGTCTGTGTCAGATTTTTCTAGAATGTCCTGCTGAGATGCCGTGTGGTGTAGGTCCAGACCAGATGTTAGGATGAAAGGGCGCAGACACTCGCACGCAGACACTCGCACGCGGACGCTCGCACGCGGACGCTCGCACGCGGACGCTCGCACGCGGACGCTCGCACGCGGACGCTCGCACGCAGACGCTCGCACGCAGACGCTCGCACGCAGACACTCGCACGCAGACACTCGCACGCAAACACGCACACACGCGCGGACACACACACATTGAAGGAAGACGCTGAAAAATGAACTGCCACTTAGCAGCAGTAACTCGACAGGCCTCTCCACGACAGTCATTAAGGCTATTTGCCTACTTGATGTTTACCCTCATTAACGTCCGCCTGGCCGTTCAATTACACACCCGCGCTATTCCCTCCTCTGGTCCAAGCTGTCTCTCACTAGCATCAGACGATCACTCAATCAGCACACGCAGTTCCTCTGATAACAGGCTCCGGCGGCCCTCAGGTGAGTAAGGGCTGGCTCTGTGTGTGAAGTGGACCGCTCAGAAAGTGCATTTAGCTCCGGCGGCCCTCAGGTGAGTAAGGGCTGGCTCTGTGTGTGAAGTGGACCCCTGAGAAAGTGCATTTATTCAGACCTTGTTCTCTCACAGCCCGAGGTTATATGGGGCATGTGAAGAATGGCTGGAATGTGCTTTGTCTCTTTGGGCAGAACGCCTCTCACCCTGTTTGTTTGGGGCTCTGAGCGTGGTCCAGGTGTGGAAAACGGCGGCGGGAGCAAGTCCCGGAATGCGCCCGGTCGCCTACGCCAACAGCGTCGTCCGTTAACCCCGAAACGCTGCAGTGGCTACCCAACAAACCGCTTTCAAACGAGTAACGGCGGTGGATGGATCTTCCGTTTAGGTGCGTTTTCGGGGGAGGCTCCAGTGACGTAGATCAAAACCAGACTCAGCGAGTTCACCTCCGTGCTTTCAAAAAACTTAAGGGGCACTTACAACACTGACTAACACCTGAAATATTCAAATTGAACCTAATCAAGTGACACTAAGCCGCTATCTTACCATATTTCAGTAAAAAAAGATGTTCTAATACAGAAACATCTCTCCAAAAAAAAAAAATTATATCCACCCAAAATTATTAACAAATACAAATTATATAGTTGTAAATTCATTCATCTTTCACTGGTACTCTGACACAGGAGTTAGTAGAAACTAATCATCCACAACATGTAGCCTGATACAATCATACAGCACTCAGTTCACAACCAATCTGACTCACACAGCCTAATGCAGGACCAATACTTCAGTAGTGTTAATAACACAGAACTCTATTCACCCAAATCTGCCAAACATACCCAGATCCAGGACCCAAAGCCTGCAGCTGTCCACCGTCCTGGTTGGAGAGTTCATGTAGTACAACGGCTTTGTGGTGTTCGCCATATCGCAAAGTCCACCAGTTATGGTAAACCAATGCAAAATGTGCCGTTCTTTTAAAAGAGTGGAGCCTCTTTAAAATAAGAGGCACAGAAATTGCTCCACGGTCAAGAAGGATGAGAGTGTGTGTGTGTGTGTATGTATGTGGGAGTTGGGGGGGGGGGTGAAAAGGCGGAGTCTTTTAATGAGTGAGACAGTAGACTGCAAGTCGCTGCCCTTGTGTCCATATTTGGTAAATAATTCTACCGTAATCACCCAACAATAGGCGCCACATCTTTTACGTTTGATGGACTGAGCCTGAGAAACCAACAAATGTTGTTTTCTGAGGGGAAAAAATGTTAAACTTTATTGAATTTAAGACAAACTTAGTAGTGTGTATGCTGAAGTTTGACAGAAATCCTATTTGCAGGGTTAATCAGACAGCTTCCTGCTGCTACAGTGCCTTGTGCGATATTTCAAATGTTATTCCTTAGAAAAACAACAGCTTGCCTTGGATATCTTTGGAGCAGCGATGGAAGCAGGCAAACTTACTCACAGCTGTTTGGTTGACTAAACAAGGTCGGCTCGCACCTCACACTGCATGTTATTCTCCAGAAAACAACTTGTACCCGTTTCCCCAAGTGACTGCCTTCTCCACAGAGCTTTGGGTTTAAAACAGAGAACAAGTGACTGCCTTCTCCACAGAGCTTTGCGTTTAAACCGGAGAACAAGTGGACAATATCTCTTCCTTAAGAGAGCTTTTTCCTCCACAGCACAGCTGGGCTATGTCTACAGAACCATTCTGAGAGCCTCGCGAACAAACACACACACACACACACAAACTACCCACCTCACCTCTTATCATACTACAGTACACCACAGAGTGCTTTGTGACACATCACACAGAAAGACTAGTATCCCACACTGGTGTGAAAGGTGCTTGGCACCAGCGTAAGAGTATTGCATTTCAGAGATGATCTGCCCAGGAGCACCATGGTGTCAGATCTAAATTACCACGGCGCTGCTTTAATCCTGGCGTTCCGGCCCACACGTTCTCAGCGGCACATGGCCAGAGGTCATAAAAGGTGCAGAGGAGCGCTACAACACGGCAGCGGAGTCTGTGGGTCGGCCAATCAGGAGAGAGACTTGTCTCTCGCATTGTGACCAGACCACAGTGTGCCACCGGGACATACTGCAGGGTGTTTTCCCAAAGAGGCTGCGCCCCGAATAAAAGCATTAGGTTACTGCCGCTGCTCCTTGTGAGGAACAGAATGGGAGCCGTGACCCCCTGACCTCCGACCTTTGTGGAGTTTTAGTGACAATAAGACAACAGCCTGTAAATGATAAATACAGCAAACTGCAGCATGTCAAGGCAGCCAGGCTGACCAGTACAGGCTTGCCTCAAAGGGGCCTTCCAGCTGAGAGATAGCCCTCTTTCTAGGGCGGCAGCATAGTATAATGGTTAGGGAACTTGTAACGGTTGTATGTTTGATTCCCAGGTGAGGAAATCAGGGATTAAAGTGGGGAAAAAAATAAATCTCATGACTGAAACATTGACATTCCTGCTGCATTGCAGAGGTTCTGTAAAGTGTTGAGGTGTGCTGCTAAGCACTAACAGCAGTCTTATGACTACAGTCAACATCATGTCAAAGATAAAATCATAGGTGTGGAGTTAACATCGGTGGGTTGAGGTCAAAATTACTCTTCGGGGGGGGGGGTTAATTTTTGTCGTGGTGCCGGAAAACTTTAATGTATGGGAACTACTGTTGTACCCTTGAAAAAGGTACTTATTCTGAATGGCTTCAGTGAATATTCATATACATGTATATACATCTTCACGCGGATAAGAGCAACCGCTAAATGACTACATACAGACAGGTCCATAAGTATTTGGACAGTGAGACAATTTTTGTTGTTTTGGCTGTGTAATCCAACACATTGGATTTTAAATGGAACAGTAACTATGAGGTTAAAGTGCAGACTTTCAGATTTAATTTGAGGGTTGAATAGTGTAGCAATTATAGCCATTTTTATACAAAAATAATTGGACAAATTAACAAACTTTAATGAAGTTATAATATGTAATATTTGGTTGCATATCTTTTGAATGTCATATCTTCCTGATGTCTGTGACCCAACAACATCAAAAGACTCTTGATATCTTATTTTCAGGTACTCTTACAAGTGATACTATAATCTCTCTGCATTTAAATGGATCTCTATGGGAATTGGGGTGTGGGACTAGATTAACCGTACATTACACGGGAATAGTATGGAACACATGGTTGGCTAAATGGCTGTAAATTATCAAGGGTCTGAGGTATCAAACTAGCCTCAAACCATCAAACCACATCACAGATATGGATAGATCACTTTAAGCGTTGTTTCTCCCGACTTATTTTCCTATTGAATGAGTCAGGAGAAACAACCCTTAAAGTGATCCATCCATATCTACTACATATCTGGCAGCAGAGTGATGGTTTGAGGCTCGTTTGATACCTCAGACCCTTGATGACTTACAGCCATTTAACCAACCATGTGTCCCAAACTATTCCCATGTAATTTGCATCTTAATCTAGTCCCACCCCCCAATTCCTATAAAGACCCATTCAAATGCAGAGACTATAGTATTGCTTGTAAGAGTACCTTATCAAGATATCAAGAGTCTTTTGACATTGTTGGGTCACAGACATCAGGAAATCATGACATGCAAAGAATATGGAACCAAATATTAAATATGATAACTTTAAAGTTTGTTAATTTGTCCAATTACTTTTGGTCCCCTAAAATGGGGGGGACCATGTATAAAAATGGCTACAATTGCTACACCGTTCACCCGATATGGATGTAAAAACCTTCAAGTTAAAGCTGAAAGTCTGCACCTTAACCTCATAGTCACTGTTACATTTAAAATGCAATGTGCTGGAGTACAGAGCCAAATCAACAAAAAACGTGTCACTGTCCAAATACTTATGGACCTGACTATGTGCCCTGACTCGCCTCCCGCGGACGGTACCTTTGTGGTTGAAGATGCCCTCCATCTCCATGCTGCTCCGCGAGTGGGCGATGCAGAGCATGGCGCTGGGCACCAGGCCCTCCATGGCGGGCGAGCGGTCCGTGGTGCGCACCAGGCACCAGTCCGGCTTGTCGTGGAGACGCTCCAGCACCTCCACTGTCTGGCCCCGACGCACCGTCAGCTCGTTGCTGTTGCTTGCCACGAAGTCGTGGATGACCACGGTGAGCTCGCACCCACCCGACAGCTGCAGGGGGGGGGGAGAGAGCGATAGAGAGAGAGAGAGGGGTAGGGGGGGAGAGAGAGTGTGTTACTGATTTCTTTGAAGACAGCCACTGAACACCTTAGAAACGGATATTCCTTTGGTGACGAAAAGTTAAATAATAGATCAAAACACATTCAACAAATCGAACGCGTTCAGCTCATACGCATTCAACGCAGGCACCGAAACAAAAAAAATTAAAAGATTTCATTTCAAAAAGATTTCATTTCAAAACTCAAAGATATTTTAAACCTGCATTCTGTACAGGGCCCTGGAGTATATTAGAGCTGATAATGAGTCTGGAGGAGAGAGGCTCAGCCTGTACTCATATTCAGGGCTATGAATATCCTCGGCTGGGGAGCAGGCGGCAGGAGGGTGCGGAGTCTCACCTTGTCGCTGTCCAGGGTGTTCTGGGAGGTGCGAGAGGCGAGGGAGATGGTGTCCGGCTGACTGCTGCCGTCTCCCTGGCTGTCCAGGTCCTCTCCATCCCTGCGTAACCACGGCAACAACCCGCTCTCAGACTGGAGGCAACAGCCAGGTCATCTATGTACTAAGTTGATTTTTACTTGTCGTTGCAAGATTCCGCACTCAGGTGGGCTTTTCCAACAGATGCGGCTGTGCATTCTCTATCCTTGTCGTTTTAAGTGGAATATCTTGCTTTATTAGAATACCTTCATAAATTGGTGTCAGCATTAAATATCCATAGAAGACCTGCCATCCAAAAATGAGGCGAGACTGAATAACAGGAGCAACTTTGTAAAATAAAAAAACAAAAACCCAACTCAAAAAAAGAGCTTGAAACCTCAGAAAGAGGACAGCCGTGATTTGGTGTGCCACTTCTAGAAACTATTTTGGGCCAAAGCCGGCTTAGAGACTGAGGGGCAGAGCGTGGCATTTGGTTTTATGAGGGTGTGAGAGCAGTGCGCTTCATGGGGCGCTTTACACTACCTCCTGCCCTTGTGTTTGGCCGTGGTTGCTTTTGGGATGTGGATGGGCTCCTTGAGCGCCCCCTTCAGGTGGATGGTGCGCTCCTGGATCACCTCGCGGATGTGTTTGATCCAGTCTTGCTTGTTCTCGATGCTGGAGGCCTGTGGGGGCGGGACAGGGGGGCGGGAGAAGGTGGGAGAGTTAGTCCGTGCCTACCCGGTGCGCTCCGCTCTTATTGGATGGCGTTCGGGTTAGTGGCAATACTCACCATGGCTCCATGTTTGCATCCCTGACTTGGCTTTGTTTAAAATATAGAATAGAGAATTTCACTACTTTTGATACGGGTTAAAAAAAATATGTACACATTCACGATGACAGATGGCTCGCACGGACGGACGGACGGACGGACAACATCGACTGCTTCATCACGCCCAATTTGTGCTGTGCATTATAATTGGTGGTTTTCCGAGTACAGGCAACTATTGGAGCCTAGATATTCCCCAGTAAACTGAATCCCCTCAGAGCTTATAGGAACCAGGATTGACACACAGACAATTATCCTGTCTGGCTTTACGGTTCTGCATATAACCCCTATATATCAGTATGCAACCCATCTTCCAGGCATTAGAAAGATATGAAACGGTTATTAGTATGCAATAAGTATACGGTTACTGGCACTTGTATTTAGGAAATACAAGCAGCAAACGGATCAGAAGCAATCCTATTTTGATGACCGTAAATTCTGCACTATTGAGAAGGCCTTAATCAACAGTACAAAGCAGTCTACATTACATGCAATTAAGTTTCAGCCTTTTGTTAGTAAAAAGCCAGAAAAACATCCTTTTACAATGCACACAGCAATCGGCACGTTCCTAGCAATTAGTTTGGTAGTAGGCAGGAAATTTTCTTTCACCCATAGCACCAATTTAGCTTAAATCTGGGAACATGCTTTTCTAACAATTGACATAGGCAATGGTCTTCATGATGAAGATGTTACATTTATTAAGCTGGGTTTTGGAGAACGGGGTGGAGAAAACAAAAAGGGGGGTTTCATTTAAAATAGGGGGGCGGGGCATACTTTTAAATGGAGGACAAAACTGGGATTGAGCTTTTTTTTTTTGTTTAAAAAAAATTATAATTTTTAATAAAGCAAAAACTACCGTTACTTTTCTTTGCGGAAAAGTAACAAACATATGAGAGCCTGGAGGGAATGTCAATGTACAGGGAAGTTCTTTGAGGGGAAAGATGATGGCAATTGTGTTAGCATAAGCATGTTATCCAACAGTCATTACTTGGTGTTCAGAGATACAAACATATTGTGTAACAGCCTTATCAGTACAAATACATTGATCCGGAACAGTATCCAGACCAAAAACAGAACTCATTTGAACTGTGAGAAGATAAGTCTACGTGACTGTGTGGCAGAGAGATTTGGTGCAACCTACAGGTAGCGTCTCTATGAAGCTGGACCACAGCACGTTCAAGCGAACAGCACACACTACATGCCGGTTCTGCCGGCTTCGACGCACACGCTGGAGGTCTGGTTACCTTCAGGACGATCTTGTTGTCCGAAGTGGGGGTGCGTCCTACCCACAGTGCAAACTTGCAAGGGTCACCCTCCACGTGCTCGGTAACCCCCAGTTCCGAGGTCTACACACAGACAAGCAAACACACACACGTACACAGACACACAGACACACACACACACACACACACACACACAGGAGAGAAAGCCGAGCTGAGCTGAATGAACGTTTCCCAGCAGAAGAGAAGAACAGCAGCAGGAGCTGTATTGCTGTTTAACACTTACGAAGAGCTTGCTCTTGTAGATGTACTTGCTCCGGCCGCTGGAGTCCTTCACCTCCTTGCTGAAGACGAGGGACATCTCGAAGAGGAAGAGGTGGCGCTCGCGGCCCTTGCGAATGAGGGTCTTGGGGTCCCACACCTGGAAGGACTCTTGGAGGATGAGCTCGCCCTGCGATTCGATGTTCTCGTCGAACCCTGGAGGGGGCGGGAGAAAGAAGGGAAGTGTCACGGTCGTGTGATTGTGCTTTGGCGCGCGTATGCCTGCGCGTGTTAGCGTGTGTTAGCGCGTGGCTCACCTTCCAGCATGCTGAGGTGCATGGCGTCGTTGGCGCGCTTGGGCACGCTCAGCATGACCTCCAGGCCGTCCTTGATCTCCCCTTTGCCCTCTTCGCAGCACGTCAACAGCTCCTGGGGACCACAGCGCAACCGCAGGGCGTTAGCACTGCCACGCTAGCACAATTGCAGAGAGCCTTCCACACAAACTCAGAGCCAGTCTGCTGGCTTCTCATTAGGAGGACAAACAAACTCTGAGAAAATAAGAGCACGTCCAATAGGGCGAATATCAAAGACATGGACCTTACGAGGCCCCTTATTCGCACATCTGCAGAGTGTTAGTATGACATTGTACAGCCAAGGTTTCCAACAGACCCCTGGGGGTCCTTGAAGGTACTGTAGGGGGTCCGTGGCCAGACTTGATATGCAATGACTATATATAGATTTTGGAAAATATTTCAATAAATAAAACCTTTTTTTTACAAATAACCCTTTTTAATTTATGATGGGGGTCCCTGGAATGCCTTTGAGCCTGATAGGGGGTCTCTGGATCAGAAAAAGGTTGAAAACCCCTGCTGTATAGTATTGAATATGTATATGGAGATATGTGCGTGTGTATTGAATATATATGCGGGTGTTTATAGGCCGTTTATGGGATACTGTGCTGTTGTGTGTTGATATGACGCTGCACAGTAACAAGTACCTTCAGAAGAAGCTGGTACTTGGTTATTCTCTGTACCGGCTTGATCAGGTAGGAGGAGATTGAGTTGGCCAGTCTGTGCCTTTGCTGGATTTCCTGTAACGCACACAGAGAAAAGGGGTGGAGTGCTTAGGGGAAGAAACACATCAATCTACATTCTGACCAATGGAGGAGAGAAGAGGGATCCCCCTGGGGTCATCACCAGGCAACGGCTCTCAAAAGGTCACGGTCTTCGGTGGGAATGTGCACAACCGGCCCCCACATCTTTACCTCAGTTTCCCGCACAAGTAACATTTACTGCAGGCTACATTGTTATCAGAGTGGCTATGTTACTGAAAAATATCTTCAAAATCCTAAACTTCACTTCAGAAGTGCGCTTCACTGCAGAATGCACCACACAAACAAACGTAATTCACAAGTTGATAAAATGTAGTGGACGGTCCCCAGCTGTTCCGTGCCTGCATTCAGCACTGCATTGAACAACAATATGCATTCCTTGACGTTAGTCGACTACTGCTGACAACGCTTTCTTTACAAACCGAACAAATGACGGGCATTCTGAGGGCAATGACCTTTGACCTGCGGGGCTGGCGGTCAGGGACCATAGGACAGGGAGCGGTCGCAGGTCACTCACGTCAAAGTAAGGTCCGGCGTGTTCCAATATGAGCTGGGTGGAATCCGGCTTGTTCTTGCAGTAATTCACGTACATCTGGAATTTGTCCGCCTGCACAAAGCCAACCAAACAGATTTTGTTTGTTCAAATGAATAAAAGGAATGAATTAGCTCTTTGCCTCTCTTACTCGACATAGTTGCATTTGATGCATACTTAATGGAAAGGCTTGTAGACAACAAAGCAAACGGACTTCTGGGTTTTTAAGCGCAAGTTTAGACTCGGAGGCTGATCCATGTCAACATTCTTCAGTAACCTGTACGATGGTGAAGACGGCGAGTTCACCGTTAAAACAACATTCCGACTTTTGCGTCACATTATTATTACCATTATTACTAAAACTCTGCGATTTTAACTATGTAAACGGTCAGTTCATAAATAATATTTTCCGGAATGTGTCAGAGGACCGTTTTGTTTTGGACGTCGTCCACTCACCCAGGTGACGAAGCAGTGGCCCACGTCCTCGGGCAGCTGCTCGTATTTCTCCAGCTCCTTCAGGAAGATGCTGTGGCCAGGAGAGGGCGCACGTGAGCAACACTGAGACCTGTACGACAGCTCCGGCAAGACTAAAACCAGGCCCTGCCCCGCACTGCACTAATGCACTCCAGATACAGCAACACACGCTCATGCAAGCCATGTGCTGAAGCACCACTGGTACAGGACATGAAAGCAAGCCCTAATCAAGAATCTCTTTAAACTTTACTATACTAAACTATACTTCCTTTCACACCAATTCAGATATATTACTCTAGCACACTTAATCGTCGTTTATGTATTCAGCTAATTGACTAATTGGAGAAATGTCGAAGCAAACCTAAGACCTGATTATGGGTTCCATGCCTTATGAACACAAGGCAGTCTGACAGCAGGCGTAGCGAATCCCAGTTGTACGAGTACAGGTTCTGTCCCTCGGGAAGCCTCGTGAAAAACAGGCCGTGTGAATACAGCAGTGTGAAACTGTGCCTCGCCGAGCGCTCGCTTACTTGTGGTGGAACTCGTAGAGGTCCTGCATGTTGCCGAAGATGATGTGCTCTTTGTTGACGATGCCCGGCGGGATCTCCTCCACGCCGCTGGTCATCTCCCACAGGTACGTCTGCGCGCGGGACAGAGACGGGCGTGAGACACGCTCGCGGGGTCACCACATCGTTTAGCGCGCAGAATTATCAAACGTATTTCAGTGCTGTATGGGCTCTGTGTTCTGCTTCATATAACCTCTGTGTTCAGTATAAGCTGTGAAAAGCACATCCTCACTGAGAACAATAAAGTCAAAGTCCCAAAACTGTAAACGGCACGGGCAACACGTATTCAGAAAAATCATTTCACTTACTGCAAAGTACGAGTTCAGGCAATGTGCTCTTAGTGAGTACCAGATGAACCATACAATATGTGATTTATTACAGCATCTTGTGTTCTGTGTAAATCCAGAAGCCCAAAGACATTGCTGGCTTCTTCAACGTTCCTAAAAGAGTGGGGAGGTGTGTATGTGTGCTTTCTGTGTCCTGTGCGAGAGTGAGTTCCACTTACGTCCATGCACTCCCGCAGGTCCCGAACGTAGGCCTTCTCCGTTTGGATCAGCTCAGCCATTATGAACCTGGAAAGGACAAATTTGCTAACGCATTAGCGACACGGGCCTGTCGCCGCGCATTAGCGCCAAAGCGGGGGCGGCTCCCCCTCTCTCATCGCAAACGTAACAGTGGAATACGAATGAGCCGGCCGCTCTTAAAAAGCCGCGTAAGAGCCGTAATGTCCTCCCCGGCTTAGCCGCGGCCGCCACCCATCCCGTTTTTCACCGGGGCTTTGATAGAGCCCGGGTGACATAAAGCCTTTCCCAAATCTCTATTAGCGGTAGAAAACATAACTCACTAAAACAATGGACTCATATACACTGCACGGCGAGGGTCCGCGTGTTCCAAACGCGCGATCAAAAGGGGGGGGTCGTCAATATGCTTTACGGCTCTAATAATTCACATACTTTCTGCATTATTCATAAACATGAAAAAGTGGGTGTAAAGCGGATTAAGGCGGTAAATTGCCTACGCGATACGAATTCATAAGAGGCGATGTGGAAGGGCGGGTAAACTAGCGTGGAAGGATGACGAAACTAGCGCAGGCCACACAGAATGCTTCCGCAGACATTTACGATAAGAAATCTAATATCTCCACGGAAATGATACCCCGTTTTGTTTATCGCCTGCATAATTGCTTCATTTGTTGAAAGTTATGATACCATGGGGCCCTTGCTTATAGCATGATGAAACTCTAAAAGCAGAACTTTAAAACAGGGAAAGTAGGCAGGAGCTGATTTGCATGAAAGCTACTTTCCCAGAGATCATGAATTTGGCCACAGAAAAGGTCCACAGAAAGGTCCCCCCTCCCCCCTGAATTTTGAAACGGCATTCTCCACTGACTGCAACGACCACTGCGCCAACATTGTTGTCCAAGTTTGAAAAAACACAAAACTCAACCGCATTAAAATGAAGAACAATGAGCGCTGTAGTTGGAATGACTCCGGACTCTGGACTATATATTATGCGTGACAACAGGCAGTTGTGGTTTTGAGTGAATGGGGATTATGGCCGTTCTGCTGAAAGTGATCCAGGAGTGAGGCAAAGGGCGGCTTTAACGTACTCCTTCCTGCGAGCTGACTTGCGCTTCTCTTCATTGAGCTCGTGGGCTGCATCCCGTAGCTTGACCTCTGACCCTGGGGCGCTGGCTGGGATGATGTCCAACTGCAGGTCTTTGCTCTGGAGCAGGAAGAAAGCAGGATGATGAAGGCTGACCAGATAGCGTGAATCCCCCAAACCTCCACCCAAACCCATTCTACCCACGGCCCAAAACACATACACATAAACACATACATATTCTTGCACATAATTTGTCTCTCACACGCACATGCTCTCTCACGCGCACTCTCTCACGCGCACTCTCTCACGCGCACTCTCTCACGCGCACTCTCTCACGCGCACTCTCTCACACAAACAGGCACACACACACACACACACGTACCGCCTTGTTGGAGTCGGAGGAAATGCCCAGTGCTTTCTCCAGAGAGGTGCGGTACTTGTCCATGCGGAGGGAGAAGTCTCGGTAGCGCTTGTCCACGGCGGTGACCCATTTCTTTATCTCCACCGCATGGGCGTGCCCTTTGTCACAAAAGCCATCGGCCAGCTGGATCAACAGTTTAACCCGCTCTTTGGTTTGCTGTCAGAGGCATGAATAGAGAGAGGGGTGGTGGAGGGGTTAGAGCGGTGATGCTGGAATGCCACAGCAGAGAGGCGGGGGGGTTTTGGGGACAGACGGACGGATGGACGGACGACGGTGTCAGCGCTATGCCACACAATCGCGCACGGGCAGCAGCCCCCGGACGAAAACACAGCCATGTGACGCTGCGATCGAGCGGCCGGGCTCAGCGCTCTCTCCAGCCCCGCGCGCTGGGTTTTATTTAGCCTCACTGGCTCCCTGTCATTACACAGCCATGAAGGCCGTTCACCACCGCGGCACAGGAAAAAACCAAGCTACTCTTTCTTTGTAATTTGAGCTGCAGAGTCACCCAAGTGTATAAACGGAGTCTTTTAGGGTCAGTTCATACATAATGACACGTGAAAAAAAATGTTTATTCAACTAAATAAAAACTAAAAAAGAAAACTGAACGTGACATATGAATAGGGTCAGGTACTTTTCCGTTTCAGAATATTGTGCCTCCCGCCACAAAAAATAGCGGTGGTTCTGAAACCCCCCGCAAACAAAGTAGCGGGTGTCTGTGCCAGTTGATTCGGCGCTCCGCCCTGCACATCCTCACCTTGGCTGTGATGTGGAAGTCCTCATGCTCCTTCAGCAGCTCCTGAGTGTGGTGGATGCTGGAGCCCGTGGAGGTGTGAGTGGACAGGTAGAACTCGCCCGTATCATGGATCCACTCCAGGGCCTACGAGGAAACCAGCGGAAACAGCTGCAGTGACACGAGCGACGTGTGAGGGACTGGAGACTGACTGTGACTGGAGACTGACTGTGACTGGAGACTGACTATGGGGACTGTGACTACGATGGACTGTGACTGTGACGGACTATGACGGACTGTGACTGACTATGACTACGAGCGACTGAGTGACTGACTATGAGGAACTGACTGAGTGACTTACTGTGGGGGACTGTGACTGACTGTGGAAAACTGTGACTGAGTGACTATGGGGGACTGAGATAGTGGGGGACTGTGACTATGACTGACTGTGGAGGACTGTGGGAGACTGTGCTTTGCTAAAAGTGTGGAACTCTGACATTTCATTAAGTAGGCAGTTCTTGTTTTTATATTAATATGTGTTCATTGTTGCATGCTGTTTCTAATGTGTGCCTTTCAAATGGAGATGGAAATTTGACGCAAAGCAAATTTTGTTGCACAACAGATAATGAAGAAATCACACAGAATGTCTCTCCTTGTGAGGAACACAGAAAGCAGGGACGGGCACTCACTAAACCCTGGTCGACCTTACAACCCCCGCACACTGGGATTGGAACTGCAGAGCCAGTCAAATCATTCCTGGCTGACGTATCGCCTGATCCTCTTCTGAGTTCGTAAGATGAGCTTATCGGAAGATAACAGCTAGAACTAAGCTTACTACGCCGTAAGTACATCTTTTTGCCGAATCTGCACATACAGCAGTTATTGCTCAGTGCCTTATGCTCAAAAGTGTTTTGATTCTTGTTCGAGCGGTCGGTATCTAAGCTCAAACATGGTTAAAAGACTCTGATAAATGTGTAATATTAGCATACATGGCTGCTCTCCCTCCTGTTTTGGGATCACTCAGAGATGTCTGTTCCATATGGGCTCATTAGACACCGTTAATTATGCGCTGCTGCGAGACGTACAGTTGCAGTCGATCAGCTGAAGCGCGTGCACACGACTGAGTCGCAAATGACTTGCACAAGTAGGAGTCACACACTGATGAGTGGAACTCCCTGAGGCTTCATGCACCATGCGAGTGCGTCCACAAGGGGGCGTTACCCCGCTCAGAGTTACCAGAAGGGAGGAGTTTGCGACGTTCCATCTCTCAGCTCTGAAATGCTGCATCTCAGTTTGTGTGGAAGTGCTGCAGTAATCAACATTAATTATAACCTGTAACTGCGTGGCATGACGGGAGGGCAATTACAGTGGCTATGTTCAGAATCTCTGCACTGTCTGTGCGACGTCCCCTCTCCCCGCCTCCTCCGCGCCCCCCCTCGACCCGGCACACCTGCAGCGCGAGGTGAGAGACCGCGCGAGATCCTTCCCGGCGGATCTGACAGCTCGTGAAGCGAGCCCGCGTTCGGAACGTCACCCGTCTCTTTATTCTGTGCCCGCGGCTCTGGAGTCACCCTGGAGACGGCCGGCGCGGAGGTTGCGACGCCGCCCGGCTGTTCGCTGCCGTCGCGGGACTGTAGCTTTCTGGGCCACGTGCGGGTAGCCCGGCCCTTTTGTCGAGCGGACCAGTGGTGACACTAAAGTAAAATGACAAGTTTACCGTCCGCTGGGATTATATGAAGGTTGCGGGCATGGCTACTTGAAGAAGAGGGGCTGGCTCTGCGTGTGTGTGTGGGTGGGTGGGGGTGTGTGGGTGGGTACTGTGTAGAAATACAGAGAAGAGAGAGAGGGGCGGTGGATCCTCTGGCTGGTGCTGACCTGTTTGGCACTGCGCTCGAACACCACGTACTGCTGACACTGGTCCAGTCTCCTCTTCCGCATGGTCCAGAAATGCAGAACCCGATTCTCCCTCTGCAGGAGCTCGTTTAGGATATCTGCACGCGCACACACACACAAACAAACACCACACACGCACGCAAGCGCACACACGGACACCACACATACACCGCACATACACGCGCACGCAGACACGTACAAAGACGCAGAAAAGACAGATGGTGAACCATTTGAAAAGGCGCATTCTTTCTCCTAATCCTCATTTCAGAGTTTAGACTGCACACCCATGGGAAATGGGAAAATGATGCATCGGTGAATTAGAAATATCAATAATGTAGGCGTGTATAATCCTCCATACCAGCAGAATTACATCTAATCTATCCACACACACGCACAGATGCAAAAACACACACACACACACACGGCAAGAGCTTCACTCACTTTTAACCTGCTGCTCGGGTGCCTTGACGTGGGACAGCATGCCGGGCATGTTGACACTGTTCCTGTGCATGTACTTGAGGAAGACGTCCGCGTTGCGCCTGGCTAGCGTGCACGCCTGGCAGGGACAGTGTTAGCGTTAGCTTCTTTTCACTAGCTGCTCTGCTTTCTCATCTATCACAGACACTGCAGGACTCCAACATCCATGCTGACAAGGCGAAAAGGCACATTAAGAACTGTATCGGCTCACGGCAGTGCCGTTCGATAGAGAGAACCCTCCGGACTGGATTAAGAAAGAGACGTGACTGTTTTACACCTCCGTACACCCTTCAGGTCTGTGAAGTGGGCGGTACCTTGAGGAAGGCCTCTTTCTGCTCCAGGTGCTTGCTGATCATGGGCGTCACGTGGTCCGACTCGCAGTTGGGCCCCAGCTTGTCGGCCCCGCCGCACCAGTCCTCCTCACGCTTGTACTCCTGCTCCAAGCTCTCCAGAACGCTGCACACCTGGGGAGACAACACGATGGTTAGGAACTGCATTACCCAGAATGCAACATATTATGCAGAAAACAGCATAACTAGAGAAGACCGGGCACAGTTTCAAAAATACATGCTGTGGAATGTTTGCGTTTCCCCAGGAAACTGCCTACCTAACAGGGACACGTGTCTCTCCCACACACTAAACACCTGGGCGAGCTCAATAGGCAAAATGTTATGCAACATTTCAGAAGTGGTGGTTGATATAGCCTACAGCGAGTTTAACATCTGCTCTACAATCCTTAGTTATGGTCACAATCAAGATTTTTTCAGACAATAGCGCATTAAATCCACTTATAAACAATGAACATATCACTTAAAGTGGAGCTGATGTGACTACACTTCATTAGTCACTTGGATTAAGTCCTCGACAAACACAGCTGAGTGATATGAATCATTGCCATAGCAACAGTTTTCAACAGCACAGAAATGGAGATCTGAGTGTGGGAGGCCTGCATCTATCCTACACAAACACTCACACGTGCACATACACGTGCGCGCACACACGCACGCACACACGCACGCACGCACGCTCACCTGTTCAGAGGTCTTGTAGAAGGCCACGGAGGCGTTGACCAGCTTCAGACGGTCCTCCATCTTGAGCATGAGCTGCTGCCAGTGGGAGGCCACGTTCTCGGCGCAGTCGCGGATCATGTCCATGTCGTAGTGATTGGCCTGGAGCAGGGCCTCTGCCTTCTGCTGCACCTGGAGGGCGCTCTGGTGCGTTTTCTGAGGGGCGAGGACATACCAGCGTGGCCCTTTAATAAACTCCACAATTCAAACTCCCCTTATTACAGAATGAGACTCAAGACCTTGCATCCTGAATACGAGCCATTCGTATGCAGGGTGTGTGCTTCAATTGCAACAACGTACACAAACTTAATTAATTATACTGAGGGCTTCTCTGTATAATTAGTCCATTTAGCCTTCTTCTCCTTGCCACAAGTGCTTCCATAAACTAGATACATGGTGACGCAGCATTTTACACAAGGGATTTATGCAAGGGTTTCTGAACACAATGGCACAGACGTCAAACAGAATTAATTTCATGGCGAAATTAATATCTTGGATGTGAATAAGTTTATGGCTACTGGAAGGCAGAGCGCTACCTCAAACTCACGCAGGGTCAGTGAACCCAATCGGCAGAGGGCTGAGGCTTAGCGCGTTAGCTGACGCTAGCAGCGCGACCCTGGGGTCTCCGAGGAAAAGTGGCTCGGCCCAGATTAAATAGCGAACTCGCTGCCTGGTTGCCTGCCGATCGATCGCTCCTCCGATTCCTGCCTTTGAAGCGCTGGCCGCCGTTCGGAGCAGCGTTTCGGCTTCTGAGGCAGAAGTCGTGTTAGTGTGGATCGAACGACCCGCCTGCCTCTTGCTGGGACACGCCAAAGCCGCTTTGGGTGACTGACTCAACTCGATGAGAGGAAATGAGCCCCTAATCCCCCCACCCTCCCACCACCACCAGTCCTTCGGAACGCCACTGACGCCTTTGCGTCTTCTGCAAGGGTCAGGCGTCATCTCCGTGGCAACAGGATGACATCACCCCACAATGTACGCTACACCTCACATGCTGTTGCGTTCTCTGCTGCCTTCTGTTCGGGAGCATGTGAAGGTGAGGTTACCGTGGCAACGGGATGACATCTCAGAATGTATAGAGCGTCACAGCACAGTGTGAGGAGGTGGGGGGAAGGGTGAGGAAGAGGGGTTGAAAAAACAGAATGCTGGAGGAGTGTGAAGAGGATGAGAGAGGTAGAAAAAAAGAGGGAGGAGGCACGGGGAGAGATTGCTCAATTAAGCTGGGAGAAAGCAAAGGATGAGGAGGAAGAGAAGGAGTGTAGAGGAGCGGAGGAGGAAGAAAAGGAGTGAGGAGGAGCCGCACCTCGATGGCGTGCTGGAACTGCTCGTGCTCTCTCTGAAGCTGCTCGGCCTCCTGCAGGGAGCTGGCGGTGATGAGCCCTGCGTTCAGCATCGACTCGCCATTCCTGATCCACCCCAGGACCTGAACAAGCACCGCACAGCACCACACGGTGCGTTAGAAGTAAAACAGCACACACACACGCATGCACAAGTACACGCACTGCCCAGTGTTGTTAAGAGTGTTGACAACAGTGATTCAACACACACACACACGCACACATACATACATACATACATACATACATATATACATATGTATGTATGTATGTATGTATGTAGCAGTGATACAGCACTTATCTAGCACAAGGCCCTACATGGCAACCACAAACTTGAAACCCTGGCAACTGCTGCTTTTATATAAAAAAATAAATGTGATCCGATTAAGCGCTGAGGCTTCTGGCCTACTTTCCGCTCCCAGTTTTGGGTCCAGTCCCCAATAGGATTATTCTACTTTTCTCATCAGATTTCAGGTCGCGTTCACAAGAAAAGAAAAGAAAAGAAGTAAGATATAGCAATTGTGCATTTTAATCACCAGCATTAACACTAATGCAGCATTATACAGTGTTTAACTGTTGCAGACACGATCTCCATCATCTAAACTGACAGCCAAACACTGTTCTGGAAAGGCATCGTATTTACTGAGGAACAAAAAACATGTTTAAAGCTATAATATAAAATTCTAACATATTTTGCATTGCACTAGCACTGCAGTACAGCAATTGAAGTTTGGGGGCAGTGGGAATAGATGTGGACACGAACAGCCATTTCTGAACATGACTGACGCATAAAGAAGTGATAATTACCCAAGATGGCGTCACGTACGTTGGCGCCGCTTCCCTTCAAACTGCCCTCATTACTAATCAAACAGCGAAACATTAAATCCGCCGGCGTTCGATTGACCGGAGATCGGACGCGTGAGGAGGCTGGCTCGCCAGTCTTTCCAGCACCGTTACATTAGCTTAATTAAGAAATAAAGAAGTTCTTTACACACTTAATTTGTGGTGACAGGCTACATGAAAGAGCTGCGATGAGAGCAATCCATCTTTAGACCGTGTTCCCGTCCTTTGAATGACTCATTCGGTGTTACTGAGCGCATTAAAAGAACCGGAGAAAAAACACCAAAGTGCACATTAAGGCCCCGACTGACGCTCTGCAAATATGATCCAGCATTGATCCGTAAAGCTAGCCAATATAGTAGCCTGCGCGGAAGGCAGCTTGGGTTAAACATGACTCACGGCTCCAAACGAAAGGGGTTGTGTGTAAAAATAGCACTTATAAACAGAAGGGAAAGGGAGGGAAACGGTTCTAACCACTGGGAAAGGGTACGAACGGGTCGGTCCGGTGTACGGACGTTCCGGGGCAGCGTTGTGTTACCTGTTTGACTTCGGCCTGCAGGTGCCGCAGTTGGACGCACTGCTCCAGGTGGCGGCGGTGCTGTTCGGCCGCCACGTCCAGCTCCTGCTGCTTCTCGTGGAGGAACTCGAGCAGGTCCTGCACCCGCGTGGCCATGTCTACATCACGGTCACACAGGAGCTCCACGCCTGGGGGAGACGGGGGGAGAGGGGGGGAGAGAGAGGGGAAGAAAAGGGAGGAGAAAAGTGGGGCAGATAGACGTCACACACATGTTCTACAGGCAGATGAGTATGTAGGTGCAGTCCCATGTACAGGTTCACTGGAAAACTAACATGCAGCCTTTTGTTCACCACCCTCTCCCCCCAGTCTATGTCCCCACAAATGGCCCCCGAGTCACAGGGCGCTCTTACGCAGCCGCAAGCCTCTCTTAGCTAAACGAACAGGAGGCTGACTATGTCAGGGGTCCCATTAAGGACAGACGCTCTTCCACAGGGATACTGGGTCTGTGAGACAAGTTATTCGCAGGCCTGAGCTCTGCCCCTTGCTCCTGCGGGTAGGTGAACCCCTGCGATCTGAGAGCGGCAGGAGAGCACAAACCGTTTCGACAAGCAGCCGACACCAGCCGACACCAACCGACCTGCAGATTCCCTGCAGTGACAGCTTTATAATGAGAGCAGAGTCTGACCGTATTCATGTCTCTCTCAATGGAGGGGGGGGGGGGACTAGCAGCTTCCACCAGCAGCTCTACTAAACCAGAAGCACTGCTACAGTGAACAGAAAAGGTCTTGGCCTTACTCTCCATCCTATTTGGGTAAGTTCATGTGCGTCTGGGTTTGAAATCTTTTTGCCGGAAGCATCACGCACAGTCAGTGACTCAAACGCATCTGATTGATTATAACTGGTGCGCTAAAACGGCTTGCCTCGAAATCTAACTGTGTTCCCTCCGAAAACCCGATACACGCCACCGATAACCCTCCTCAGAAGCCGCTCACTCACCGGACGCCTGCACCTCGTTGACGTACTGCAGCAGCTCCTGGCCCTGGTGGATGACGTCGAAGGTCAGGTTGTTCATGGTCAGGGCCTTGTCCGCGTGGTGCTGCAGCCTCTGCTCGGCCAGCGTCAGGTCCTCGGTGTCGAAGTCGTTCATCTGCTGGGACAGCTCGTCGTTCCACGACTCCAGGTCCGAGATGATCTGTGGGGGGGCCCCGAGTGGGCGGGACCGGGTCAGCGGATGGGGCGGGAACACCGTGCGGGTGCACGGACCCACAGTGCACGCATTCACAAAGACACACCATGCACACATGAAGACACATACATACAAACATATATATCCACACAGTCAAAAACAAAAATAGACCCAATCACACAGGAATGCAAAGAGACACACACATACACAGAGACAAGCACACAACAAAGTGTGTGCCATGTCACACACTTCCTGGTTTTTGGTAGGTTTTTAGTTTTGTTCACCCTGCTGCAGTCTAATCCAATCACAAACAGCGCCTCTGGCACTGTGACTCAGAGTTCTGGACTGACCTTCAGGGGCCTTCAATGCAATGAGACGCTTTCTCAGTGTGAAGGTGACAGTCCTCCACACCACTATTAATGTGCTGGCCAACAGTAGGTTTCCTCACATTTTTGACACCGAGTTAAAATAAAAAATAAAGAACTACTCCAGCTCCGCCAGACATTTAACACCTGTGTCGTGTTCTAAGCCAACCGTAGCATAGATAAGTGTCTCATGCGGTGTCCACATTTTCCCCACAGACGATATATATCGCTAATGCTAAATCGTGCTAAGACAAAGCGCTGCAGCTAAGGCCAGGGGCCTTATGAATCCGCACTCAAACTACTTTAAAAAAGACAAAGTCAATGAGAAATTGTGCATTCACCGTCAGCGTGAACACAATTAGTGCCCTCCACCGACATCGAAGGCACAATATTAAACATTCCGAGCCTGAAGTGCGCTTCTCGCTCGCTGCAAAAAGCATCCTCCTCTTCAACCTTGACCTGTTAATCTCTGAGGTGAGTAACGTCGCGGGAGACATTCCCCACACGACGTGGGAGGCTTTCATGGCGGTAATTGGTGGTTAACTGGAGTTAAGGCAGCAGGGGGCCTCTACGGCACGATGCGTTTCTTGTCATTGGTGCCTTTGCACAGCGCTTTATTTGATAATAACCCGCTCGCTGACGCATTCAGGGTATTTACCTGGCTTCTGATCCGTAATTAACTGAGCTGATATCATGCCAAGCGACGCACTGTTACGGCACGGCTGAATCTGCCGCCTGTGTGATGGAGAATTGCTGGGTGTGCTTTTGGCTGTAATGACAAACGCGCTACACGGCACTGCGGTTTCCCTCTTTTTTTTTTCCTTTTTCTTTTTTCTTTCTAAAAGGTCGTGTCGCCTTGCGCCTCGCCTGCCGGCGTTACGAGCAGCGTAACCCGATATGTGTTACCCGATGTCCACTGCTGTGGATCAAAACGGCGCCGCGCGTGTGAAACAGAGACGAGTTGCGTTTCCTTTGCTTATCGGATCAGTGAAGCAACTGTTGTCACGGTTGGGGGGGGGGGTTTGCTGTCTTCAAAAAGCCATCGTCACCCGCAGGCCTCCGTTTAGATCTTCCCACAGTCAGAGGAGAGATCACACGCCTTCAACCATTCTCTTGCTCACAAATTAGAAAACGCATGTATTATATAATGTACAAAATGGCTAAACCTTTACTGAAAAACCTTACAATTTACAGAGGCACAAAACCACTGTCCCATGGGCTGACAAATCAGTGGTCCCACGACAGCTACTGGTCACGGTGAGAAAACTCAAATTGGCTGAAAATCTCATGAAGACATAATTACAGACAGAAAGACAGACAGGCTTAAAGGCCAGGATGAGGGTGTGGGCGTGAGTGGGGGAGGTGACGGCGGCCACTCACGTCGATGGCGTCCCTCTCGAAGATGCGCAGCTGGAGGAAGAGCTCCAGTTTGATCTTCCTCTCCTGGAAGAGTTCCTCCATTTGGGCCTGGGCCTCGTCCAGCTGCTGCAGCACGCTCTCGATGTGCGCGATCGAGCTGTTGTGGGGCGTCTTGTTGCTGGAGATGGCCGAGTCCCTGCAGAAAATGGGGAGACGCACACAAGGTTCAGCCTCCATGGTCATTATTTGTCTCCAACAAGGCTGAAAATGAACAAACGTTTCCACAACGTCCATGGAACGTTCTAATAACGTGATGACGCACAAGTTTGATATTAGAGAAACGGTGCGATTTCGCCGGGTTATGCTGCAGTATGACGATGCCAGTATCTACCCAGGAGGAACAGAAGGTCAGGGAACACAGCCCAACAAAAGTAACATTATGTAACCAGGACAACAGCAGTGCAGCATAATATGTAATTGTTAAAGAACTGAGCTTGCAACCTAAAGTTTGCAGGTTCAATTCCTAGGTAGGACACTGTACCCTGAAGTAAGGTACATGACCTGCATTGCTTCGGTATACATCCAGCTGTTTAAATGGATACTATGTAAAAATGCAAAAGAAGCTGTGTTATGTAGTTAGGGAGCTAGGGAGTTAGGTTTGACATACAGTATACTTTGATATATACTTTGCAATATACTTAACCTGAATTGCTCCAGTAAATATCCAGCTGTACAAATGTTTTTTTATGTAAAATAATGTTAACTTTTTAAGGGATAAGAGCATCTGTTAAATGCCTAAAATGTTAAATGAAACAAAAATGATAAATATTATGAATTAATCCATATTAGAATACCTCCTTTAAATGTTGTGCTGGAAAGTGGACCTGCGTTTCAGAAGTGCAACAACTTGTCATAGTGGTATTTTATGCAGGTCCTATGCTTTCTGTTATCATTTCGGGACCACGCAGCCCGTATTTTTCATACGCATCTGCGGTCATGACGTCGGCATGCGCGTGCGATGCGCGTGCGATTCAGCCGAAGGCGAAGACTGCAGGGTTCTTCCACAAAACCAGAGCACTCTAGCACCGTCCGCGAAATTAGCCACGGCGTTATGTAACCCGCGACTTATATAACACTGCATCACTGAGCTTGTCTGCACCAGCTACTGCCCTGCGCTTATGGCCAATCATCAGGAGAGAAGGCAGACTGAAGCACACGCACACGTCCCGGGAGACGGAGCTACGGAGCTGCAGAGCAGCGCTCGCGCTAAGCCATTTAAAACACAGCCAGCTGCAGCCCGTTAGCATTCAGTCGGGCTTCTGCTTTTCCCTGTGAATTTCCGCAGTTCGATCTACTTTCAGCGCGAGGGTTTTATACGTGCACGTGAACAGGTATAATGGCAGCTGGCTGCACAGAGATATGTAAAACAGCAGACACTACAAGTATTTCAAACACCGTCAGTGACTAGGCTACTAGATAGCTACAACAATTTGGATTCTAATATATAAGCGAATTTGATTCATTTTACTTGGAGTAGAAGAAACACCTCTGTCTTTAAAACCTGTTATTTTCCTTTGCCCATAGTTCTCCTCTTTTCTTCCTGTGGTAATATCTAGAGACATTGTCTAAAGAATATCTAAAGAAATTAAACATATTCCAGTTCAGATTTAATCTAAATTCAGAGATAATTGATAATAATGAACCAATGCTATAGTCTATAAACAGAACAAAGCAAAAAGGCAGCTACTGTAGCTACCAAATTTCATAGTATTATAGTTGTTTTGCAATATGATAATTAATTCTGTATAATATCTCTGACTATTTGTCACTAATATTTTTTATTACATATCTTTTTATTCCCAATAAAGTCAATCAATCAATCGTACCTGGCACAGCCCAATATCTATCATTAAATGAAATCTGTTTAATCTGAGTTTCACTGTACAGGGAATATGAAAAAATCCAAAGAGCTGGGCTTAGCTCTCTGCAACCAGAAGGGTACAGGTTCAGTTTTATGTTGGGAAACCTCTGTTGTACCTTTGAGCATGGAGTTTAATTAGAATTAATTGAGGGAATATCATATAAAGGGAACATACATAATATAAACTACGCAAGCTAACCTACATTAGGGTCTATGTATGCAAGCGAGCAAATAAATGGAGCATTATGTAAGCATAAATGCAAAGCTTGTTTTAAGAGCTTATGTCCCAAAACATAAAAGCCAGATTTCAACCAAGGGATGGATGGCCAGGAATGACGACAGATAATATACAGTTGATTTTAGGCAGGAAGTATGAACTGGGCCAAAACTGCATAATCATGTGAGCAGAGAAAGAGTGTTGAAATTCAACTTTTCAGTCTTGTAATAAAGATGAACCCCCCAGCTAGCTATCATAAAGGGAATAGCCACTCATGCTAACTCTGAAAATACTGGGCAAATGCACTCCATATCACACAGGCCTTCGCCCACGTTCCATGTCTCCAATTGGCAATCACCTAGAGACCTCTTGTTACATAGATTAAAAACACTTGAGAAATTAAGTTGGGAGTCTCTTGTTTACACCAATCTTAAATTCTTAGTGAGAATGGCTGGGTGGGTGGGGGGGAGCCATTGCTGTGTAATTGCAACTGAGGTGAAAACTGAAAACAAAACCATTGCAGGAGATGTCCGTTACAACACCTGCAATCACACGGACTTGTTACTCCAGACGGAGCGTCCACTCGTGGAGGGGTGGGGTTGGGTTTGAGATGCGGGGGGCGTGGCTGGAGAGGGGGAGGAGGGCGGAGTCGTACCTCAGCTGCTGGATGAGGTCTTCGCCCTCCTTGATGACGTTGACGGTGACCTGCAGAGTGGTCTGCTGCTGCTGGCCGAAGCGTTTGATCAGGTCCTGCACGGCCTCCACCGACTCTGCGTACACGTCGTCAAGGAGCTCCTTCTGCAGCTCCTCCAGCCACGTCCACAGCTAGGAGTGATCAAAGAGGGGAAAGGTCAGCACCAGCCAATGAGGTGGCAGAGTGGAGACTATGAGGGCCAATCAGGAGTCAGATCCCACAAGAGGGAATTGAGTCTCATCTCTCGAGCATTCACCTTTGTGCATTCCAACAAGATATTTGCGAGAAAACAATTTACAAGCAAGAGACCTACAAATTGATGCCTCTGAAGTCAGCATTTTCCCCACACTTTTCTACCTATGATTATGTTTTTGTGTGTGAGATGCACCTCCCCCTAGAACGTATGTAACGTGTGAGGAAAGCATACCGTAAGGGTCCCAAATACCTCAGCACCCATAAAAGAGAGACACTGTAATCTCAGAGTAAAAAAAAAATATATATATATAAATTATAAGAACCAGTAAGTAAACAACATTCTGCAGCTGAATAAGGCTGATGAAATATTAACAAAATAACCAGGTCCTGACACACGATGACAGAAGTCAAGTATTTCTGTGAACAGTGCTGGCTTTACAGTGACTAATGTTGTCTCAAGCTGCGCTCTACATCTGCGATAATTAATTGTGAAAATGGTGAAACCATATAAATACCTTTACATGCAGTACAGAAATAATGATACTGTCAAATACCAGGGTATAAAACATGACTCACCATTCATAATCGTAAACAGACACCGTGTGATCCTATTTGAATTAATCACAGGTAAGGAGGCTGTAAAGGTAAATATACACCGCATTTTGCCTACACGAAATCTCCTTCAATTGATTTAATGAAATTACAGTTTACAACAAGCGCAAACAGACATCCGCAGACTGTCGTGACTATAAAGACTGTTAGCGGCAGTTGCAGAGCGTAACCAGGAGAAAAATAAAGCGGTTGAGAGGGGCGACAGCTCGCAACGTGTGTATTCTCATTTCACAAGAGAGCCTTTGCTGATGTTTAGGGCTCTGTACTGAAGGCAGATTCAGCCAAAACGAAACGTTGCGTTCCTGTGAAGAGGGAAAATAATGGCTGGGAGGCCCTCGGATAATTTATAATTTTTCCCAGAGCTCAAAAACTACAAAGCTGGACACTCCAGCCAACTGCGCAGAATGGCCTATTGTTTCACACAGGATGTCAAATGGGAGAACGGGAGATAAATAAATAAATAAATGTACGCAGCCAGGAGCCGCATTCAGAAAGGAAATATCCAGGGCATGCGATAAAATAAAGGCGTGATGGGAAAAAGTTATTTTCATATCAAACAGAAATATCTCCACTTACTATTACCGCTGTAAAAGAACACCATTGTGGACGTGGCTTCCCCTGAGTTGTGGAGAGTAACATTAGAACCTGCTTGCGCTAGAAAAGCATCTGAGGGCTAATCTGCAGCAAGGGCAGTGCCGACAGGAGGGAGCATGTCTTTTCTTGCAAGCGTTTACCCTTTTAAGCCGAAGGAGCAGGGACACGTGCAACGGACGCTCCCCTTCTACGGTCCTATGACTCCTCCTCCGCCGCCACTGAAGGGCAGTGGACAGGGGGCAGTGGCGTTTGCCATGTTAAAAAAAACAACATTCAGTTCTCTCCCCCTGCCATCGCTGAACCTGCTCAGGAAGACACCACTGTTCTAGGGGACTCGTCCAGGATCGTTCTCGCATATCCTGTCTCTAGCTGGGTTTCTAAAGCACTGTCAAGCTGTCGTGTGCGGATTTTACTGTCCTGGCAGGGACGGCTCGTGGACAGAGGAGGGGGTGAGGTGGGCGAATGCTGTACGTCTTTTAAGTTCTGTGCCACATGCGATCGATCAACTAGGAAATGATTATGCGGCAGAGACATAGCACCTAATTTTATTGCACCTAGATTTAAACACCGTTTGCACTCACTGCAATACTTAGTTAATCTTCCTGAATGGTGACTCACCGTGCAGCATGAGGTTGACACACCCTCTGGTGGCTAATTCAAGTCTAATAAACTCTTATCTTAGTGGAGCAGGATGGAACAGGAAATTTGGCAAAACGATCATGGATAATGAGTGCATTACACGGCACATTTGAGGCCGTGTGTGCGTGTGCGTGTGCATGCGTATCCAGACGGTTAAAAAAAAAAAAAGCCCTATTGACTCATCATCGTGTGGGAGGGGCTGCTGCTGAATGAGGCGAAACTCGGCGAGACTGGGCGTGGCTGCTGCATCGGTGGGGCGGGGCCTACCTCCTTGACGTGCGTGTGGAAGGACACGGACATGTCCAGCAGCACCTTGCGCTGCTCCACGCGCCTGACAAAGTCCTGGATGCGGTCCTCCAGCTGGTGAGCGGCCTGATAGATCTCCTCCGGGTCACACTCGCCCGTCTGAGCCAGCTGCTCGGCCGCCTCCAGCAGCTTGTCAGCGTTGGTGTAGGTGTTCTGCGCGGGTGAGGGAGGGAGGGAGGGAAGAGGGAGGGAGGGAGGTACTCAGTTACCCCATAGAAGGGCAGGCCTGCATCTATTTGACTGCCAGTAGCCTCTAAAGTACTCACAGCGGGGGTAATGACTATTAAACCACCACTGCACCACTCTGGCCCAGGAGGTCTGCCATCCAGCAGATTTCTCACTCTCTTTAAACCACTATCTCACAGACCCAGAGAGGAAAGCAGGCCTGTGTAAATCAGGAAAGCAGTCTGCTGACCCAAGTATCGGGCTGAAGGAAAAATAATTCCCTTAATGAGGCCCTTCAGAATCACTCCATCTCGTAACTGCTCTCTTTTATCTTCAGAAGACAAGGAAATCCATTTCTACCGAGAGGCACCATAAATGAGAAAAAGTAGTCCCCTTTGTTTCCGAGACACCTGTTCAAAATCAATGCGAGGCCTTGAATTTGGCTACATGGCTGATTTGAACAAGTATTCACATTTTGCCATATTCAGCTAGAGCTCACATTTGAGCACAGCTTCAAACAAACTAGCTCCAACCTAGTTTTTCTTTCCTACTAATATTACATGGTATAAACCTGACTGGAATGAGGAACTAGATGAAAATGCTTTATAACGTATAATGGCAGCAGGCAAATAAATAAACTGAAAATAGTCATGTTTAACCAATTCTGGTGTGTAATAGCAGGTCTGAGGTCACTTTGAAATAAAACGTAATGCCAGCCTGGATAAATGCGTCATTAAACATGATATGTCCATAATGTTCAGAGATATGAAGCCAAAGAACAGAGTGATCCCCACAAAGTTAAAGATCACGTTAAACGGGTGGGATAGAGAAAGAGGAAGCGAGAGGCGGCGGTGACGGGGACACTCACCTGGGCCACTTCCTCAAAGTCCTCGTGCCGTTTCTGGAGGGCTCGTGCCCGGTGCAGTGACTTGCCCACGCCGGTGTGTTTGCTGAGAAAGGCCTCCCCATGGTTCTCTATCCAGTCCAGCACCTGCAGAGGTGCACAGCCAGGGGAACGTGGTTAAGGAGGTGCTATGGCTAAGCGGGTGGTATGGCTACGTGGGCGGTCGAGCCAGGGGCGGGTATAGCTAAGTGGGCAGTATAGCAAAGGGGACAGTACAGTTAAGTGGGAGTAGAGCTAAGTGGGCAGTACAGCTAAGGGGCGGTATAGCTAAATGGAGGTATAACTAAGTGGGCCGTATAGCCAAGGGGCAGCATAGTAAAGGCTACAGTGCAGTTAAGTGGGAGTATAGCTAAGGGGCGGTATAGCTAAATGGAGGTATAGCTAAACGGCGGGTATTGCTAAGTGGGCGCCGTATAGCTAAGGGGGTGCTACGGAAGGGGTGAAGTAAAGAACTCCTCAATGACATTTTCAGTTCTGTTGCTTATTCGTTATTGTACAGTGTGCAATTGCATATGCTTGAAATCACTTCCTTGTGCACATGGTTAAACAATGACCGCGTTACCATGCACATCATTATTCCGGTACTTACTCTCGTATTCAGGTTACGACAGCCCGGGCAAACACCTTTTTCCGAAAAGGAAAACCCGGTTTGCCCTTTTTGTAAATATACAAACTCGGAAAAAGATGGGTTGCATATTCCTCTATCAGACAACGAAAAGCATGTAAACGCCTTATTCCTTTCGTGACGCACATAAACGGCATCATCAGAATATGACCCTAACCAGAAAAAGGACTGTTATTTGGAATGCGGTGTGCATGTAAACGTGGTCACAGAGTTTATGGACTACCTTGATTCTGAAATGTATGAAGAAACGAGAGCACTTTAAAAATAAAGTAGGCTAATTTAGCACTTGTACAGTTTTCCCGCTCAGCAGGTCAGGTTGTAGCCGTGTCGACGACAATCAATAAAGAGCAGTCTAAACCCAGGGACTCGATGCAATTAACTGTAAAGCCACTGCAGTAAGCGACTATGTTCCCTTGCCGTAAGTTGCCCTTATTCAGTCGCCTGGGGAGACGCTCCACAGGGGGGCGCTATGGAGTTTGGCCGGATGCGACTGTTCCAGCTCGAACAAACAGAGGCCAGCAGCGCCGCAAATACCTGCCTTAACGCCGTGCTCATCGCCACAAACATAACACGGCATAGGGGCAGCGAGAAGGACAGTCGAAACACGCCAACAGCCGTCCTTCAGCTTCCACTAACACGCGTCTGGCAACGTGTACGTGTGCAGAGCTGCTACGATTTCAGACGCTCCTCAGACCTTCATACTCACCGAGTTCATACGCACCGACCCAAGTGTGCACGATATTATCTCGCCTGCTGAATACTACACAAAATGTAAGATTCATTTCAGATATGACTACTTCCCCAGGGCAGAAATCCTAATCATGTAAAAAGGCATTCCATCTGCAATGCAAAAACTAGTTTGTGGGGGGGGGGGTATAGCAATGTAACCATTACATATTTAAAACGGGCTAATGTGTACACAGAATGTATTTCCTTTGGGGTTTTGGTTGCTTTTGCTTTGAGGAACCGAGACAGGCTTAGAGATGAGTTTAATGCCAATAGCGAGCTTGTCACAGCGGCAAATCCGAGATGCAAGGAAGGCATTTCTTCTTGATTCGCAGAAGGCACGACTCAGAACTGACCAGACTGCAGATTTAAGCAGATCATGTGACGCAGAAACAGGATAAAGTAGAGATGGATCCAGAAGGGGCCTGCATAATGTTGGCTGTAGAGAAAAAATAAGCTACATGGTTGCATCCTGTCCTGCCTGCATTGCGTGTCCTGTTTCTGCATAGGCATAATTACCGTAGCTTACTGACCAGGGGTACATTATTAGTAAGAGGAAAGCTTCCACTGCTGAACTGTACCCAACACACACACACACACACACACACACACACACAATTAGAACACTCCAGAGGGAAGTATGTGACAACCTCTGGGGCTGAGCTATGGCTGGTGCGGATAAAAATGTACCACCCCGCTAATGCTTTCCTCATTAAAAACACGTTCAATCTCTAAGCTCTAATCATCTGAGAATCTAGCCCCCTTCGGCCACCGACGGCAAGTCAGAAAAAGGGGTTCAGATTGCGAGGAGACTTGATCAAAGACGACGACGAAGCCCACAGAAGCGCGGCGCATCGAAAAGTACACCGACTGAACTCCCCCATGAATTGCACGCGAACACGTCGACATCTTCCACGCGACCGATGTCAACAGCGTTCGGGCGAGCCTGATTCCGGAGTGCGCGGACTGCGCTTCACTTCTGAAAAGCTCGTCAGTTGGGCTCAATTAATTTCCTCTGCGCTATGCAGGCGTATCGCCTCGACTCAGTAATTTAATAGCCACGTTTTTCAATTTCAAGGCCAGCTCGATCCACGCGCACGGCTCTGTGCCGCTCACGGAGCGGAGAAGCCTGCGCCTGGCTACGGTTGTGAGCACGGTTGCCGCGGCAACTGTCACCTAGGATAGAGGCAGAACCTTGCAAAACCCCCCACAACCCCTCCCCGAGGCAGAAAGTCGCAGTAACTGACCCAGTGCTTTCTGCTGGGAATGCCGCATTTCAACGCAAAGGGTTAAAAGTGAAATGAATTTCACCCAGTCGACGAAAACGGCGCTGTCACCACAAATTACATAGCGCTATTTCTGCAACACATGTACAGGAAAACAGTCCCGTGTTGTGCAGCCAAGATGCGGTGGCAACGTTTTTTTATTTTAATTTTTTTAAAGCAGCAGCATTACTGGCAATTATGTCCTAAAGCCTCCTCAGCAACAGACAGGCCGTTTATGGGGAGGGGCTATCATCGGGAATCAGACAGAATGCGCGCATACTGAAGGGAATTTGAAATATTCTACCAGCAGTGTGTATGTTTGGATACACGCTGGTTACATTAGCGAGCTAGCGCGCGTTCTGTCGGAATTGCAGAGGACTCCCGATCGCCTTTTCGGATTTTCTGAACCGTTCGCCTCGTTTCCCCCCCTTGCGGTTTGAAAGCGGATTGCTTTGGTTTCAGCACAACAGGGAGCTGCAGTGGATCTGGATGGAAGTACACACACACACACACACACACACACACACACAAATGGTGCATGCTGCATAGAGAAGTACGTACAATGCAGCAAACTCAGACCTGGATATCCCCCCCCCTTATGCTTCCATTACAACACTGCCTAGACACAGCAAACCGAAACCGAAGCTCCACACCACCTCACAAATACAAAATAACCAAGATCAAACAGGCGAGACTGATTAAAAATGCATAAAGCAACAGGTTCACCCTGGCCAAGATAATATCTGAAGCAGGGATTTCTCAGGACGAGTACATCTTTTGGAGAAAACGACTTCCAGAGGAAGAACCAACACTCCGCATAAAATCAAATAGAAAAAACAAACAAGCGTGTACTAAACTGGCTAATTACACCGCTATAATTACCCAAAAGGTAATCGACTCCAACAAATAAATCAGGCCATATAAACGACTGTTGAAGGGCGCGATACTTTCCTTTCCTAGTCTGCAGTATTTCCACACACATGTTCTTCCCTTTCTTACATGAAAAAAAAAAAACTATGAAATCCAACAACCCCTCCACAAGGGGTTAAACGGAGGAGGCCTGACCTGCTGGACGTCCTGCTGGAAGACGCAGAGCTGCAGGCGCTGGTGTAGCCGGACCTTACGGTGCTGCCAGATGTTCTCCAGCTGCCGCTGGTGGTGCAGCACCTCGTGGATGATGTCCAGCACGTGGTGCACTGCCTTGGAGTAGTTGGCGGAGGCGGTTAGGGAGTCGGCGCTGCCGGGGGTCAGCGGGCGCTGCAGCTTGTCCAGCAGGGCCTTGCCATCCTGGCTGACCTGTACGGTGACATTACTGACTGTCAACTACCAATAACACCTGAAACAATATTGATCTGCTAGCCAGGATAACCATGTATACAGTACCGCAGCAATGCACTGTAGCTCAGAGTAAACTGCAGTAATGTACTCTATCTCAGAGTAAACTGCAGTAATGTACTGTATCTCAGAGTAAACTGCAGTAATGTACTATATCTCAGAGTAAACTGCAGTAATGTACTATATCTCAGAGTAAACTGCAGTAATGTATCCGAGTAAACTGCAGTAATGTACTCTATCTCAGAGTAAACTGCAGTAATGTACTATATCTCACAGTAAACTGCAGTAATGTACTGTATCTCAGCGTAAACTGCAGTAATGTACTGTATCTCACAGTAAACTGCAGTAATGTACTATATCTCAGAGTAAACTGCAGTAATGTACTATATCTCAGAGTAAACTGCAGTAATATACTGTATCTCAGAGTAAACTGCAGTAATATACTGTATCTCAGAGTAAACTGCAGTAATGTACTGTATCTCAGAGTAAACTGCAGTAATGTACTGTATCTCAGAGTAAACTGCAGTAATGTACTGTATCTCAGAGTAAACTGCAGTAATGTACTATATCTCAGAGTAAACTGCAGTAATGTACTGTATCTAGAGTAAACTGCAGTAATGTACTGTATCTAGAGTAAACTGCAGTAATGTACTGTATCTCAGAGTAAACTGCAGTAATGTACTGTATCTCAGAGTAAACTGCAGTAATGTACTGTATCTAGAGTAAACTGCAGTAATGTACTGTATCTAGAGTAAACTGCAGTAATGTACTGTATCTCAGAGTAAACTGCAGTAATGTACTGTATCTCAGAGTAAACTGCAGTAATGTACTGTATCTAGAGTAAACTGCAGTAATGTACTGTATCTAGAGTAAACTGCAGTAATGTACTGTATCTAGAGTAAACTGCAGTAATGTACTGTATCTCAGTGTAAACTGCAGTAATGTACTGTATCTCAGAGTAAACTGCAGTAATATACTGTATCTCAGAGTAAACTGCAGTAATGTACTGTATCTCAGAGTAAACTGCAGTAATATACCGTACCTCCGAGTACGCCGCAGTAATGTGCTCATACAGGCCCTGGTGGTGGTGGATGGCGTCCTCCAGGTCCTGCAGTTCTGAGGGCAGGTCCACCTCTCCACAGGCCTTACACCACGAGTCCACATTGTTCATGTACTGTGGGGGCGGGAGGGGGCACATTAGTCAGCAGTACTTACAACAAGAAGGGGGTGTACCCCTGACCATGCAACATGTGCTTAAATAAGAGTGTTAGCCGCGTTATGATTCATATAGAATTACACCAAATGCATGACAATACTGAGACTTTGCTTAAAAATACGTGCAGACTAGATTTATAAACAATGACGACCATACGCCGATAAGTATCAAACTCTTGAGTTCACATGCCTTCTTTTGCATGACAAATAATGAAATGCAGTACAATAATAATCTAATCTAAACAGCACTTGCCCACCCTGAGAGGCATTGGTAAACCTGACAAAGAACATGACAATGGGAAAGGTAAGCACTTGTGTTATTCATTTCCCTCGAATGCGCAATGGAGGCAACTGTTTGAAGAGCATTTTTAAAACCTGTGTGATAAACGAGGTCGGCCGATGACGGCACCGATTGTCTTAGCACTGCGGAACGGGCCTTGCGATGCTACTGTACGTGCGAGCATGTGACTCGGCCTGTACTTTGCACAGCGTATAGATTTGTTCCTCGGGGACCGACGAGAATAGGAAGAAAAGATAAAACGGCAAGAACATCAAAAGAAAACAAAGAAAAACAACCCGTAAGCCTGCAGCTGGGAATACTGCACATTGAGAACAGAAGCAGAACAAAAATATGCTTGAGTCTCATTTTTATCACAGGAGGACACCCAACCCACCACACCCCCAGCCTCGGGCAGATCCCCTGGTTGGCCGCTGCCTTCTGCCAATCAAATGCCAGTATGCAGCACATACAGTGCTTTTAAAGCATGACCCTGAACAGACTGGGTGATTGGAGACCTCTGCAATCCTCATTTTCCTCTGTATGCAATAATTCAAAGGCAGACCTAAACAAAATTGCTTAAATTTACATTTAGGCGTGTATACACAAAACACAAATGTATGCACGCAGACACACAGACACACACACACACACACACACAACCACACCCATGCGCGTGCACAGACACACGCGCACGCACACAGACACACAGACACACAAACACACGCGCGTAGACGTTTGTGTGTGAAAGACAGCGACTGACCTGGTCGCACTTCTGGTGGAAGGCGGCGGACATCTCCAGCAGGGTGCTGCGCTCGTCCAGGGCGGCGGCGAAGGCTTTCCACTCCTGCTCCAGCTGGCTGGAGATCTGCTTGATCTGCTGCGACGCGTAGTGGCCCGCCTCCAGCAGCCGACTGCCCACCGACATGATGCGGTTGATGTTCACGTAGACGTTCTGCAGGGCGAGGGAGACGTGAGCAATACGGGACGAGTCGAAGAGCGCACCAAAAACATCCCACAGAAGTACCCGTCCACAGGCTGAGGGACAGAATCTACGGACATCATTTTATATACATCAAATATAACTACTTGTTATGTCCATTTAATATAATTTCAATGTTATGCATTGCTAATTCAGTTCGTAAATGTGAACTTCTATGTGGGTACATACAGTATAATAATGATAAAGTTAGTAAACTGAGCTTATGCAATTTGCAACGGCTTATGCAATTCTTAAATGTAAATGTAAGAGACGCCTACGATAGGTCAATAAACAAACAAGATCCAGGGAAAGTGTCTGGTTGGCCGAACCAACAGTCTGCACATCTGCTGTGTCTGTGGCATTGGCTCATCTCCCGGGACTCATTTTAAAATACTTTATTTGATTTGTTTATAGAACATCAAATAAGTTATTATTTCCCAGCAGTCATACGTGTTTCAAAAACACAGAGGTAAACCCACAGTGCAGCCTTGAACACTTTTAAATTAAACTTAAATTGCAACATTTTTCATTCAGGAGAGCATGAAAAGAAATGACTGTGATCGCTCCGAGTGTCAATTAAACTGAAGTGAAACGGTAAAAGAGACGGGGGCTTGATGGCATTTTCCAGGCGGAGTGAATATGAGCTTTTTATTCATTCTTGAGCTGAGGGAACCCGCGTCGCTTTTCTGATTTGTCGAGGCGTTGATAACAATTGATAACAATTTCAGCTCCTTCACCACAGGTGTTCGTAATCGACGAGCTCGCTTGGAACACAGCTCTTTGAGTACAGGCTGTTAGGCACACTGACTGGAAATGAGGGATGTCCGTTTGAGTCGGGGGTGGGGGGGGGGGGGGTATAGACATGAATAGGTAAAGGAATCTGCTAATCAAATGCGTAATGTAATTTTAGATATGGAAAACTGTGGCGTTGCAAGGCTGGGCTCTGTGCGGGAATATCGGATCCTGTCTGTGTAATGAGTCGTTGACCATGCCCCCCCGTCCCCCCCCACACGGATCCCACATGCATGAATGCGCAAGTGCACCCACACCCACATCAACATGCCCATATTTTCCCCAGCTGGGGGGGGGGGGTAGGAGGAATGTGGGGTGGAAGTTCAGTCATGCGTCACCATGTGTCACTTCCAGCCCTGCTACGTCCGACAGCACAGGAGCCTGAAAAAACACCACTTAAACCAGGACAGGTACAGAGTACACAGACCTACCGAGGGGACGGCCCTATTCCATCTCACGGCGCTTCGCTTTAATTCCAACCGCTTCCAGCGAGCATTCGATTGCTTTTCCTTTTTTCCACAACTTACATAACATTGTGAGTTTGGTGGGCGAGAAAATTTACATAAAACGTGTAAGATGCAAAAACATTTATAAAAAGAATTTTTAAAAAACTTCAACAACTGCTGATGTTCGTGATTCAAAGTTGGGGACAAAATGCAGAGGCACTGAGGCGGAATGCGTCTGCGCGCTCCAGCAATCCCAGAGCGCCTTCGAGAGAACTTGCAAGTAAACATTTTCCAATTAGTGTGAAAGGGCTTCCTGTTTAACAGCGGCAAATCCCGCTCCCTAATTTTCACATTTATAGCCCCGATAGCTTTTTGACTTCAAACTGAATGCGCAAAATTATCTTTTCATTTTCATACGAGGGTCAGCAGAAAACGACCTTTCGCCTGGCAGGTAACGAATGGAAGGGAGGCCTCTCTCATTACAATCGCGGGGGGGCTTTGAGTTCCCCTCTGTTCTGCAGGCACACTGCACTCTGGGTAATGGGAGGACTTTCTGAGCCTGTGTCCAAGAGAGATCGATGCTCTGGGCCAGTGGCTCGTCTGACAGAACAACAATAAAGGCAGCCCCTCATCTCCTCTTTCACACACACCAATTATGCTCTCTATCTTTATCTCTCACTCTCACACACACTCATACACACACACACACACACACACACCAATTACGCTCTCTGTCTCACTCTCACACACAGACACACAGACACAGGATACCAGCAGACTTCACACAGATGCACATAGAAATACATGCACACACACATTAGGAACATACGTGTGCGCATGCACGCACACAACCCACATGCACACAGACAAAACCCACACACACACACACACACACACACACACAAACAAAACCCACACAAACAAAACCCACACACTCTCTGAACGCCAAACACCGCACGTGCATTTACACGTGCTTCCACACCTACACAGTACCAGCATACACCGCAGGAGCCCTTTTCACCAGCAGAGAACACACTGCGTGCGGGGGGTCTCGAAACGGCACGGCAGCACTGACAAATTCCCTTTTCAATGAGCAGGTTGAAATGGGGGCTACATTTCTTCCAAAAGAGTTCATCATACAATAACTCCCTCCCAGGTACAGAAGCTTTGGACGAACGCACCATGCCACACAGATGTCTATAAACAAGAATTACTCTCAATGTTATCAGTGCATTTCCACAAAATCTACGCATCAAAATGTCTCCTTTTCTTCAATTTGTCTCTAAACCGTACTTGAAACCCAAGCTTGGTAAACAAGCATGACCACACTGGTGGCTTACTGCCTCTCGGGGCAAAACAGGAAACGATCAATACTTTGCCTTTCGGTAATGGGAAACTTAACATGCGCAGGGCTAACACACAAGCCGAAGGTAACTGTTCGCAGAGGAAACTCGGGAGTGATTATATTTGTCACGCACTGGGGAAATGAGGGGTTTTCAGAATTTTTAGTTCCTCAGAACCGTGAGGAAAAAAACCTTACAGTAAGTAGACAAATTAAGATTGGGGTCACACACTCCATTACACACTTAGCTAATCTGTAGAAATCAATATGGAGGTATTAAAGAGATTTCCTGTACGTAAGAACTGAGCTTTGAAATAAAGTATGCCGACAACCCCTCCAAACAACCCCGCCGCCATCCAAAATGAAGAGTGAAGTCGTGCTGTGCAGGACTTCAGCACACCTGCAGGTGGCAGACAGCCAAATATTCCCCTTGGGCAGCTGGAAGTGTTCTTGGTAAATCAGCTACAAAACATCAGCGTTTGATTCTTTCTGTCAGACTCCCTCCAACTGCAGTTGCGGACCTCCCAGCGCTTGGCAACAGCCGAGCTAGTCTCGACAGGACAGGACCTCACACACCAACATGAGCGTGCACGCACACCCACACATGGACACTTATTAAAAAAAAAAAAAAAATTTTAAATAAAAAAATAAAATAAAATAATTAAAAAAACACTCACGGGGAGCTCTGGTGTGAAGAACGTCATGCACCCATCTGTTCTATCTAAATACAAGAAGTCAGGCTACGTCCTCTAGGAAAGCCTAGGCCTGCCAATTGCCGTTTACCTACCAGCCCTCCCCGAAGTCTCCCGTCGAAACCTTTCGCGGCTCGTGTGGTCCTTCCTGGGGCTTACCGTTTACCAAAGCTGGGCAAAAAGCGCGAGCCAGCGAAAAGAGTCTGCAATCGCCCCGTTCGCGTCGAGAGGTCAAGCCTGTGCCGTGAGGTCGAAGCCCGGCACACTTTCAAGTCGAAAGGTGCGAGAAAACTAAATCCAGATTTACAGACGTGTTAATGGCGCGCAAAAATCTTTCTGCGGGGTTTTAGGTTTGCGTGACTCTGTTCTGAACAGTTTGAGCCGAGGTGCCTTCGAAGAACGATCGTAACTCAGTGGCTGAGCAGACGCTGAGAGCCCGCTCTTATAAAATAACTAAAAAGGAGAGGAGGGGACGCGCTGACGTTCAAACGAGGCTTTTAAGAGCACAGGCTAACCTGTCCTCTGTTGCTGTTTAATAAAAATATGAATAAACCTGTTTAGCCGGGGGGGGTGGAATCGAGCTGCATTTGTGCAGCAGCACGAACGGCCGAGTGTGCTGCCGGCAAACGAGCCCCCCCCCCGGCCTATGGCATGGAGAGCCGCTCACGGCACCGCTAATTACGTTTGTGAGAGACAGACGCCAGGCCCGATTTCTCCTGTTGGTCTCTTGGTCACGGGGTCACAAAGGGGAGGGGACTAGAACATGAAAGCCAAAGGGATAGCCGCGGGGGGGTGGGGGGGGTGTTTGAGCCACGGCACCCTCCGCTGTCTGCTGAAGCCCCATCCACTACCCCGACAGGCCCACAACCAGTTGCAAGGCTCCCGTTCAAGAGTTACAAGGCAGCGTTCCTTTAGCCTCAACCCCTAGAGCCCAGACTCAAAAATGTGTAATATGCTTTAGAATTGCCCAATCATTTTCATTCATGATTCTCGGTACTCAAATACCAGAGGCATTCCTGTTTCCTGTCAAAGATCTAATTTCCTTCCTTTGCCTTGTCGGCTTGGTGGGCACCATGAAGCGTAAGGAACGTGAAATGGAACGTGTGCGGGAGCGAGCGATTTGTGCAGAACGTGCAGACTGGCCTCGCTCTTACCATGCAGTTCATTGCAAAGTGATTGTGTTGGGTCTGGAGCTCCATGGCGTGGGGGTGGTTGGTTCCGATCTCGGTGTACCCTGCGAGGAACAGGCCTTTGTTGTGCATGATCCAGTCAAACATCTGCGGGAAAATGAAGAGAAGCAGAAATCCATGGTTTCGTTGGGAGCAAAATGTGTGTGTGTGTGGGGGGGGTATCGCACCTGTAAAAACTAAGTAAGGGCAGAACAACATGTTCAGACTTGTATGAAAGATTGACTTAGTGTTTGAGAGAAATGTCAGTCAGCTCTTCCTGTTTTTCACCCCCTCCAGAGAGGCTTCAAAATAATTTATTTTGAGAAACCACAAATAATTTAAAAAAAATATTTTCAGAAATTACAGGCAAAAGGCAACAATTTAAAAAAACCATTACATGTTAAAGTAAGGTATGTACCAAAAATACAGAATACTGTGCGCTTGGTCACAGGTCAAGAACGCGGGCGCGGGCCGTACCTTCTCGGCATCCTGCTCGAAGAGCCGCAGCTGGAAGCACTGGTCCAGCTGCAGCTTACGGACGTGCCACATCTGGTGCAGGTGCTGGCGGGTGGAGTGCAGCTTGTCCAGGAGGGCCGACACCTTGGGCACCAGGCCGTGCGTGTCGGCGTTGGGCGTGGACGTCGCGTTGCGGTTGCCGTAGCCCTCGCTGCTCTGGATCCGCTGGAGGAGCTTCTGGCCCTCGGCGTCCAGCTCCTCGATGGGCGCCTTGATCACCTTCTTCTTGAGGCCCGAGTGCTCCTCGATCATGCGCCGCGCCCCGTCCAGGTCCTGCGGGAAGTCCTTGCGCCCCAGCAGCTCCTGCATCTCCTCCAGGCGCGCCAGCATGTGCGACGCGTTGCTGGTGAAGTCCTCGAAGGCCACCCGGATCTCGATCCACTCCTCGTGGTTGTAGTCCAGGCTGCCCTCGAAGTCAGGGGTCAACTGGGACGGGTCCACCACTTTGGAAAGGCCCTCTAGCGACACCATGGTTGTCTGTTTTGAGGGTGGAGGGAAAAAAAAGAGGCGGGAGGGGGGGGTTGGGGTGGCGGGTTAATCGCGTCACATGATCGCGGTAACCGTCCGCGTTTAATCTCCCGACCTTACGTGATACGGGAAGGGACACCGGAGTTACTATAAATGGGCGCCCAACTGAGGACGCTATACTTAGCATAAATCAAATTACACCGAAGCTGACAAAGGCAGCACTGGGTCAACGTTTTCAGTTGCGCGGCGTGGGAGAAAAAGTAGCAGAGGGTTCTGGGAGGAATAACCGTTGGGCATTAACATAAATCCAACGCCGGCTCTGATTTTATGAGGCCGCGTGTTATGAATGTTCAAACGCCGCCCTTGAAAAACAGACGCGTGGATCTATTAATTGAGAAGTTTCAGCTTGTGTCGTTTAAAACGGCACGACACATCCGAGCCGTGACTCATCTTCCCATCGGTATACATGTGAGAAGAAAACTGCTAAAATATGTTATGATTGAGGGAAAAGGGGGGGTACTATAACTCATAATTGTGAGCATTTAATGACGTGCACGTGCCTCTCGCTAATTATTCAAAACACAAATCGAAGATTAATTCGGTTTTGGATACGACCAATTTTGTTTTACTGATTTACATGAAAATAATTCCACCATGAGACAATAAATCTGCCTTCTTTATTTTGGAGGGAAACACTGGACTCCCATTCTGGAGGGTATGAACCTGTGAGTCAAACGCATTCCTCTACCATTAGCCAGACTGAGGGGACCTTTTCGGCTACCATTCTTATGCGATTTTCCACACAAACGCCACTCCTAAATCTCACCAACACAGTCCCAGTGTTTCCTTAGAGGCGTGTGTGTGTGCTATTGGACAGGAAATCCATCAAAGTGTAAAGTGCCAAAGTAGGCTATAACATTTTTGTTATTACTGCATTTGATATTGTTTATCTGCATTATATTAATGTAGTGGTTTCCAAACCTGGTCCTGGGGAGCCACTGTACGCACTGCATTTCATCCCAACATTACTGCACACTATGTTCCATATTCACATTCCAGAACATTCAGTCAGTAAGATCAACTAACGCTTTCATTCTCTGTTCTGTGCTATATCATTCCTGCAGAAATTGATTCAGCAACTGACAGGTGAAATCAGCTGGAAAGTGTGGACAACTGCTTACTGAAACAAACCCTGTGGAGTCGAGAGGAAAGCAGGTAACAACAAGCCAGACCTGCTTTATGATAAATTAGGAAAAAACTACAGCAGGACATGAACACATGTTTTCAACAGCCTTAACTGGAAAAAAAGCAGCATACATATTGGGAACCACTGCATTAACACGTTTGTAATGTTAAACCATTTATTCCAGAAGCCGCCGCCCTTACGGAAGTGGAATATATTGGAAAGAAAAATTGTGAAATAAAATGTGAGATGAAGATATTGCAACATTTCTCAAATTTCGACCCTGCAACCGCAGATGAACCCCTTCTGGTTATAAGCCTGCAAAGCACCTTTATTGTAAACAAACTTTAAAATCGGAATAATTGACACAGGTGTTAGTATCACACATTCTGTCCCATTTCCAAATCTTAAAAGTGCATTTTAATGGTTTTCTTGCTTTAAGAAATACCTGAACTTAGACTGGTGCAAGTTCAACTGGCCTGGTCTCCAGTTAGTACCGTGCAATTTAACGTTCGTACGGAAAACAAAAACATTACATCATTACATAAGCTTGCGCTCTAATGCCGTCACCGTCAGGCATCAGGGTGGGGTGGGGGGTAGACTCACCTCGAACTCAAACTTGGAGCTGCCGAAATTGGTCCTCTGCTTCTGCCAGAAGTTGTCCGGTTTGATGATCAGTGCAACGTGTATACAGCAAGGGAAGGACTCCTGCAGGATCTTTAGAAGGGGCTTGATGGAGTCCCACTTGGAGCCGCGCATGTCCACGATGACGGTGAAGCCGTGCTTGCACACATCCTCGCTGCAGCGGGGAGATAAGCGCACGCGTTTCGACGGCGGCACAGGTGCGATCCCTCCACCCCCCCCCACAGGCCATTAAGCTAGCCTCTACAAACGTGCGTCAGAGTGCCGCTGTAGTAAATCCCCGTTCTGAAAAGCTAATACATCAGACTAAATATCTCAGCTACTTTTTTTGTCAAAGTGAACAACGAAAAACAAAGAAAACAAATTGAGAGCTTCAAAGAAAAAAACGGTCCCCCCCGTTGCTTACCTGAACCGGCCCGGTTTGCAGCTCCTGTACAAAACATCCTCGCAGTTAAAGCTCCGCACAAGACTCGAGGCTTCCTGGCTGTGCCTGCCCTCCCCAGCAGGAGGCGACACTGATCTCTTACCCACAATGCCCTGCTACTACGGTGAAAAACAATCTCTGTCTGCAAACACGGGAGAATCGGCTACACCTGTATAACACTCTGGCCCGGGCACCGAGAGCAGTCTACCTCCCTGCCGTCCAACCCGACGGGGATGCAAGCGGACAGACAGATGGACGGACGGAGGCAGAACCCTCCCTGACGCCTGGGTGGAGCTGATAACAGTGGTTCCTCACAAACTGCGTCGAGCAGAGAGCTAGCAATGCGCCTGGCTGTGTCTGACTGCCGTACTTTGTTTTTCCTGTACGGCGCTCGCTCTCCCTCCCTCCCTCCCTCCCTCCCTCCCTTTCTCTCTCTCTCTCCAGTGCGGGGGACGTTATGTGTGTGTGTGTGTGTGTGTGTGTGTGTGGGGAAGGGCTCTTGGCAGGAGTTAAACTGCGGCAGGTTTTCATGAGCTGGCCCACGCTGCCTGCCTGCCTGCCTGCCAGGCGCCGTCCCTCCCCTGCATCGCCTGGAGGGCTGCTGGGCCCCAGGGGCGAGGCTAACCTACATACTGTACTGAGCAGAGTAGCATAGCACAGTGCAACAGCACAGAGCAGCGCAGCATAGAACAGCAGGACCACAGCACAGGCGCAGAGACCAAGGGTAGCTGCGGGGGAGGCTGTGAGGAGGGGGGGGGGCTCCGGCGAGAAGCGCAGCAGCCGCACGCCCCCTCAGGAGCGAGCTGCCGCAGGCTGTTAGCATCCCACCGACAGCCGTCCATTCCACGGCACAATGCTGTCACATTAAGGAGCGACGGCGCGCGCAGGCGCTCCAATGTTGATTAACACGGCATGCTGCGCCCTAACGACGCAGCTGGTGCAGAGCCAGGCGGGAGCGCTGAGGCATTAGCCCGCCGGGTTTGACGGCGCGCGCGCGGAGCGTGGCGTTCCGTACCTGGGGATTCCGGCCAGGTAGGCGATGAGCCGGCGAAGGTCCTCTTGGCGTATTCTGTCGTGGTTGCTCCGTGACGGAAATGTCAGGACTGGGCCCCCACGTCTGTCTCTGCCCCCTGGTGGACAAAAAGGTGCAGGGCCACGGCGTTAACATGGAAATCACACAATCTTGTGCGCAACATAGTCATGTTATTTTAAAGGTAAACAATGTGGCACAGACACGGTCTCGTCAAAGCTGTGAAACTTGGATAGATATTTCTTTGAAATATTTGAATTGCCTCAGAACTTTATTATTATTATTATTTTTTATTTTTTTTAAATAACATTCGTACTGATGGTTGGTGTGCTGACACTTCCACCCAGAGTGAATGCTATGCATTGCAGTCGCTTCAAAAGCAACCAGAACAAAGGACACTTATGGAAAATATGGCTCGCTTCCAGAATGATCATTTTCTGGTCTTCCTTGACAGTTGCCAGCGCAAGCTATGCAACTGCATGACGTCAAGAGCAACTGGCACTTTAAGGTACCCCTGAACCCAACAGTGCTGAAAAACATATTCCATTTCTTCCTCTCTCTTTTTTAAATTTTTTAAATATTTTTTTTACACATCACCGAGTAGCCTGAAATCTCATCTCATCTCAATTCTTCCTCTTATTATCTTTGCTCAGAAAACTCAAGCATGCAGTGTTGCTACGAACACTGTACCGAGCAAAAGCAAGGCTGCGGCTCGTCTGCTTTTATTAATAGTTCCGACTTCAAGCTCGAAGAAATTGGCGTGAACAGAGAGCGAAAATTAACCTGACCCGGAGCTGCCTGGAACAAACGATTCCCATCAGTTTTTCGTCAAAAAAAGGGGGACGGTTCTGGATCGTCTAGGCCTCCATCAGCGCCCGTGCGGGGGGTTAGGACAGGCCTTCGAAACGTGAGGAATGCCTCGGCCAAGCCGTTTCCACTTAGCCGAAATGGAGAACCCGCTGGTTTTTTCTGAGAGGCGGAGAACTTTTCAAACTTCATCTGTGGAGAAACCTGGAAAATTTCCTACCCGGGGGACCCAATGTCCTCCTAGGCTTTGTGTAGCCCCCCCCACCCACCTCTCTCCCTCTCTCCCTCTCTCCCCCTCCCTCCCTCCCTCCCACGCAGTTTGAATACACAAAGGCCTGAAGGGGCCTTATGGGCTGACTCCTGTGCCAACACAGTGAAAGAAGCAGGGCCGGTCCCTCGTCACCAGCGCTGTACACACTCAATATCCTCCAGGATTTTTAATGTGGGAAAGTGCTGAGCCTCAGTAATCGAGTCTGTGCTGAATAAGATCACGGTCCACTGGCAAAAAAAAGAGGGGGAAAAGAAAAAAAACAACCGACTCGTTATTATGCATTAGACTGCTAAAAAACGCCTGGCCAGCTCGTTGGTTCTGCCGTTTCCGGTGCTTTCTGGGTAATTACCGCGCCGTCGAATCGCAGGCCACAAATATGACAGTAGCCCATCTCTATGGCAACGGCGCGCGAGAGGAGAGTCCGCGGCTTTCGTAGCTCCCGACGTCCACTTGACCTTGAACACGGCGGAGAGGTTCAAAATCAAACCTCGCGAACGAAAACAAAGCGCAAAAAAATACCGCGTAGTTGCAATCCCCTCGGTCGTGACCGAGTACACAGTACGAATACCGCCGGCCCGTGTTCGGGGAAAAACGGACTCTGTGCTCGACCTTGTTTTCGTTTCTGAAGAAAACTATATTGACTTAGAAATGTGAAAGGAATCTAGATTGACGCACACGAGCGAGCGAACTCTCTCTGGATATTATTTCTGCGGCTCTATGGAACCGATGCATATTGAGAGAAGGGGGAGGATTCTATGAGTATAAACAAAACAAACAAAAAAAAAAAAAAAAAACAGGAGACTTGCTTACGCTAAGTCTCGACCGCGAGCGACCTCTCTGGATGTGGTTTCTGCGGCTCTGATGCACTTTGAAAGCAGGGGAAGATTTCCCAAGCGTGGAAAAAAATAACTTCTGCTTGTGTGTTGAGCGCTTGCTTATGCTAGCAGACTAGCGGCGTGAGGAGGGTCACATGTCAGGAGCCTTGAGTATTCCTGGGAGAGGCTGCGGAGAGCTCGCCTCCTCGTGTATACTCGGGCGTAATGGGGGTTGGCTTACCTGATAAGAAGGCCACTTTCTCCTTTAGGATAGGCAACACCTCCATAGCCTTCATCTCCTCATTCCTGCGAAACCCTGGGGGAACAGACAGACACACTGCTTATACTTCAGTGCTTACACGCTTTGGCTAAAGGCCAAAAATACACATATTTTCCAGCTTCTGCATACTTTTATATGACATACTGTGCTGTGTTGATCTTACAACGCCATCGATTGGCTTTGTCTTGCTTGAGCGAACTTATGGTCTAACAGCGTTCTGACAGGGTTTTTAAGTTGTAAAATGTATTTATATTTTTTATATCCTGTGACATCTTCGGAGTAGAAACTCCAATTCTTTCACCCACAAGACAGTTCCCACTTTTCACACTGTCCACACAGTATTAAAAGACAACGAATATACTGTAGGTTGCATAGCAGGTGCATCTGAGTAACAACAGCTGCTAGCTTAGCGGATTGTCTGAAGAAGCTAACGCGCCACTAACCTAAGGAACCCTGCCCCTGATGCGATTAAAGGCAATCACGTCTTTGCGGTGATAGTGGGCTAGTGACATAGCCCAGGCTTGAACCCGAGAGATCTGGGTCAAAGGGTCTCGTCTGTACGTTCAGTTCCTTTAGCGGCTGAGCCACTCAATAGCTTTGAGAACTACACCACAGCAAAGCCTTTTTATTAGATTTAAGAGAGAGCTTACTCCCACAGCCATTTTCTACTGAAGTATTATAGGGCACGGGGGGTTGGGGGTGGGGCTACCTTCAATCTTTTTGCAGTACAGGGTGTGAAGGGAGTTTTTTGTCAGAGCGGAACATGGCATGAGTAGTAAAAACAAGATTCATCGCAAACGCCTTCGCAGGAAGTCTACCGATCAGTCGTCAAGTCATCAGTCGGTGTGGTCGCCATTACATATCGCTCTGCGCGTATGTAGACGTCCGACTACGTCCGTTGCCACTGAAGACGGAAGAAAGTAGTGTGATACATCTGGAGCTGGAAGAACATCTCCGATGGAATGAGCATCTGGGACGGGGAGCGCTCCCACAGCTGCGGGCTGGAGTCTGACGTTCCCCTCAGGCCCGGCAGGGAATTACTCGCAATATTCCTCCTCAATCTGTATTCCCATCCTGTCGCGTGGCCCCACTGCAATCCCCAGCATTCCCGCAACGAAATAAAAACCTTGCCGTGCCCATTAGCACGAGTGAGTGATCGCTAATTCACCATAAGCTTATTTATGACCGCGCTACGTAACGGGCGCCCGGGTTTCATTTCTTCAGTTTACTATAAAAAAAATAACATGAGCCTTCTTTCCCCAGGAGAGCGAGGAAAACAACTGTGGTGGCGGCACATGGAGAGAAGGTTAAAGAAGGCGACGCTTTTCTGCAAATTGCATTGAAAGTATGTGTCAGTCAGATTAAAGGTTCTGTCAGCTAAGTGTATTGGAAGTCACATGGCAAAACTATGCTAATCATAAAAGCAAAACAACTGACCAATAAACAACCTGCATCCTTCCATAACCACGCTGCGGAGACTGAAATGTCCAAGTATCTGCCAACTTACATTAATCAGAGAAGAGGATTTAAAGAATTAAATAAAAGAAATCAGCCAGTGCCTGTTTCTAATCAGAGGTTAAACAGTTTCAGAGTGAGCCAGCATGTAGGAAGGATCTACAAAACTAAAGCCTTGTGGGAGAACATCCTGTCCTTCAACATGTCAGCGAGGTATGTTCATGTAAGTGTCGAAAACAAAAACAGACAGCCGAGAAAAGTATACATTGCCGGAAAGATCCTTGGCTGACAACGAAACCACCTCTTTGACCTGTTTAACACCTGTAACCACAGGTGATCCTTCCCACCCTCTCACACCCAGTTTAAAATCCTTCCCTCAGGCTGTTGTTATAGAATACCCAGGGCCAGTAAGGACACAGTAAGAAAGCCTTAGTCTCGACCGCAATGCATCTTCTGAACTCAACAACCTCAGACTAACAAGACTATCTTTCTAAACTGCCAACCCAAACCTAAAAATATATATACACCAAAGCAATTAATATTTTTATCGATTCGATTTTTAAATAAAAAACAAGAATATTTAAGGTTATTCCAGGCAGGTTTTTTTCCCTTTAAAACATTTGTGGTTTACAGTGCATTTGAAGAAAATTCAAATGCTCCAAACTGCTTGAGCTCTATCTTTAGCATGGTGGTGTTACGCAACATACGGCAGGGAGTCATTGGGCCAAAGTTCAACAGGGCTGCTTCGAAACAATGACTGAACTTCAACTTGAAAGTGTGTCACCGAATTCTTCTCACTACCTGTCACCAGTGACTGTACAGCGCTATAAACAATACACAATACGGTCCTTCATGGCCCTGCCAAAGAGGAAGAGAGCCACTTGTTATTTTAAATGTTGAAGTTAGAGGTGGAGGGCTGTCAATGCACAATGGACCGTATCTCCACACGCACACATCACATACACATCACACACTGCAGTGAATAGATGGGGAGTCTAAAATTGTAGGCAAAAGTTCCTTCCTGAAAATTCACTTGCTTGAAAAATGTATGAGCAAAAGCTCAACGTTCCATGGAATCTCACTTAAGACGGAACTCGAATTCCAAATTCGTGCCTGTAGGATTTTCCACTTCAATCAAGTGTTCCGTCTCTAAACTCTGGAAGGGGTCAAAGGGCAAGGGGGGGTGAACTTCTGCAGCTGGAGGTTCAGCCGGCCTGACCCGTGTCACGGCTGAGGTGAACTGCATGCGAGAGCCCGCCGCACACCGATAGGCCGCGGGAAACGGGCTCGCCCGCCAGGCAGAGGCGACTTCGGACGGGTTTCAGACGACTGGCGAGCACTTCCACGTCGAGCGCTCCAAGATAACGAGACTAACAGAAAACACGCGGGTTCCCACACAGAACCAAAGCGTGTAATTTACTTCAGAAAGTAAGTAAATTAAACGGAAGGAGGGAAAATTAAATGTATTCATGAATCGCCTCAAGCTGTGTCTCAGGTAAATCGAGCTCCGGAACGTTCTCTCGCTCTTTCTCTCACCACAGCTGCTGTACAAAGCCACGTGGCCCTTGTGCGCTCTCTCAACTCCTAGCCTAGCGCAGCCATAAATTCCAACACCTGCACCAAACAATTTCAGACGGCCAATGATTGTATCTAATAAAACATATTGGATTATTTTGAGTCACGGTCCCCTTGGTGAAGGAGATGATTAATGGCTTCCGCATTAGCTTCGAAATCTTGGAATCGAAGGTAGATACTTTTTATAAAGAATGTAGAAAAAAAAAGTTTATGGTCCTCCCCACCCGCTCGCTTGGAAACGATATTAATTGGCAATCTTCATAATGCTCTCTCTGCATGTGCAGGAGAGATGAGGTCATTGTCATGGCTGGCTAAGAGTCTTCACTGCGGTATTCCGGCACCTTCCGAGGCTGAAGGTGGCAGCCAAGCTTGCCGATTCACCTCTCTCCCTTCCTCCTCTCCTTTCTCCTCCCCCGCTCTCACTATCTCTCGCTCTCCTCCTGTCCCTCACTCTTTTGCTCTTCTCCAGCTCCCTCTCTCTCCCCCCTCATAATTTTTTATGGCCATTGTCTGGACTCTGGACGGCGCAGACGCTCTTCGTCTCGCATCTCCCTTGGCTAATGAGAACTGTCAGGCTCAGAAAAACCCCACTGTCCGTTTGTACGCCGACTAATTAGTTCAAATAGTAGGCCTTTATCAGTCCTGCTGCTCACAATGGGCTGTCGTAGGCCTTGTCGTTTCCTTTAAATAGGTTCACAGAACAGTTGTCTTATTGAGAACGGCCAGTCAGGCAGCGTCTATATCTAAAAATAATTATCCATCATTTAGTATTAGGTTCTTCATCGATTACTCTTGCAAGATGTCAACATTTCTTAGGCATACTATATAAGCATACCTATTGCTCTTAGTAAGTCAAAAGATTATGCATCACTGTAACAGGCATTTTTAACCCTTTTCAAAAGAAATCAACAGATGTAAAATACACCATAGCCTAAAGAACGTCCATTGGCAATTTGTAAAGCATATACGCAGCATGCCGTAAAGCACCGGGCTATTTCCATTTCAAAGAATTTGAGATCAAACGCGGATTCTAATTACAGCCTTTCGTGAGGGGAACCAGCTCGTAATTCGGATTTCATCCTCTGAAACGAGCCGCGACTGACCGTTGAACTGCGCTGACATCAATCCGCGCACAGTTCTCAGACCGCTAACTAGAGTGTGAAATCTATCGACAATATTTTCTGCCGGTTCTGGTTAGCTCGAAGAGGCTAGCCAGCCTCGCTCGCTGCTGCAGAACCTCTGCAGCTCAGGTCCTGAGAATCGCGTGTCCTAGATGCTGCGTAGGTTGCGATGAGAAAACCTGCCGGACGGCCACACTGCTCACAGCTTCCAAAGTAGGAATGGCAGTGGTGTGAAAACAGTGGTATATCTTTGGGAAACAGTGTCTCGCGGTGGTGGAGATGGGAGATGTACCCTTGGGTGCTATGGCGCTGGTGTGTGGGAGACTGCAGCAAGCAGTGGAGTCGGATGATGTAATGCGCGCGAGTGAGCTTGCGTGTGTGTGTGTGTGTGTGTATCGCAGCGAGCCCGTGGGGGTTCGGGAGGAGGAAAGTGAGAAAGCCGATAGCTGTGAGGAAAGGGAGATGGTGAGCAACCGGAGAGTAAATTACACCGCGAATAACAGAGCCTCTCCGCTCGCGCTATAGCGGCCGGAGGTGGGCGTTCGCGGCCAGCGCTCTCGGGAGAGCTTCAGAGTGCCGATATGCGCCGTCCAGAACAGCTGCCAATTTGACGCAAGTCACAAATTACCAGCGTAGTCCTCAGTGGGCAGTGGGATTTATTTTTTTTGTCCCCGCAAAATGGAGGACAACATGACGATGAACAATTTTACTGTCCATACTGAAAATACTGGATCATACTGCTCCTGTACTTTGTGGACTTTAGGAGCGTAATTCAGCCAGAGCATAATTTGTTCATGGTAATTAATTAACCTATTAGATGCCCGGCTCATAAATACACAGGCAAGGTGCTGGAGAAACCTACTGTACTGTAAGTCTACTAAAAAGGATAAGAAACACGGCTCGTCTCAGCAGGTGCTCTTATCCAGGCTAACTTCCTGCTTCACATTATTACTTTTACCGCATTTTCAACTTGGATGCAGGTCTGGTGGTTTCAGCAGAGCCAAGGATCAAAGATGAAAGAGGCGGCGCGTTCGCTCTTTGAACGGTCTTTCCCGGAGCCGTGCTTGGGCAGTAAACTCTATCCGCTGCACGTTCCTTCCTGCTGCCGACAGAATCTGCGCCGTTTCTCGGAGGGGACGCCGAATAGGCGTGACACGAAGCCGGCCGGCCGGCGACACGAACTCGGTGCAAACTATTTCAACCATTTAAGAAAATAAACACGACTGAGATTCTCTCTTTCCCATTTCCTGCGTCTAAAACACTCTTCCCTTTCTGCGTGGACTACAGTCTCAAACAAGGCTTACAGAGCATAAACAATAAATGCTATTAAAATACTACACCACATGTTGCGCCCATTACCCTATCTTTATTAAGCCCTTAACTGCAAGATAGGGGTGACCCATACTGGCACGAATCCCCTGGGGGAAGGGGGGGGGGGGGGGTCTGGGGTTTCATTCTACGATCATCACAGAATTGAAACAGTGGCAAGCCATTACAACCAATCAGCAGGCGAAGACCCACCCATCCAATACACGACCGCACTGCTGCCTCAAGATAAGGTTGCCGCGACGTTGCCGGAACGTTCCGTGTTAACCCGGGACGGGCGACGATCCGCTCAGCACAAGGCTGCGACTGTATCAAAGCCAGCCTCTGTTCCTGAGTAATTAATTCCGGCCAGGAGGCGGTTTTGTCGCGACCAAGCCTCGGTTTTGCATTGTGTGAATATTTATGGCCATGCTAACGAGCTGCTAAATCTCTCCAACACCTGCTGAGGCTGGGGAGAGGGAAAATGTGCTTTCTCTCCCGCTTTCTCCCCAAAGGGACGAGAGGAGGGATTTCCATATCAAACTGCTGTTCCCGGGCTAGCACGCCCCTCTCGTGGGCGGTTACGTTCTGTTGCAGATTAACAATCTCAGGCGATCGCGAGGAAAATTGTTCGTTTGTTGGCTTGAAAACAGAATAAATAACCTTTGGAACAATTAAAGCAATTATACTGTTTGATAAAGAAAAATTTAAAAACACCGTCATCCTTGCAAAAGTGCATCGTGAGCTTTTTTTAAACTACTGAAAGCATGCAATATAGGCTATTGTCAGTATAGGAATACGCACATTAGCCGATTGCAAATGTGAAAACAAGAAAATGAATAAAAACCCAAACAAAACTGGAGGAAAGGCCTACTTTTCCTGATCCTCTTTGGAAAATACCAGCTAATCACAAACCCTCCATTCACACAACAGGGGATTTAAGGGTCATAACCAGTTCAGACTAGAAAATACCCAGATTAAAGTCTCTGGTGGAACCCTCAACTCAATTAGCATTCATCTGAAGTGGTTGCAAACCACTACCCCAGCCAGTCCGCCAAGTGGTTTCAAGTGGGTTCACAGGAAGGTTTTGAAGAAAAGCGTTTGGAGTTTGACCCAGAGACAAACGTACTTCTCACAAGTTCAACTGCTCATTTGTTGGGGTCATAGCAGAAGGGGCTAAAAGCACTTGGGCGAGGAGGGGGAGAAAGCTGGGGGAGGGGCAACAGACACTTGGTGGGGGCATAAAGGGAGGGGTTGACGGGACTTTTGAGGGGGGGGGGGGGTTCAGAGATAGGCAGAGGGAGGCTTAAGGGGCTGGTTGCTTCGAGATACCAGACCCGTACATGGCTCACTACCCTGTTATTGATTTCATTATACTTTTGACGGAGTCAGCACTAGTCAAGCCTGACTTCCCATCATAACGCATTAAGTCATTTGGGGTAAACTGCCTACCACCGTTTCAGCTGCAGGCAAGGCTATGTTTTTTAGGCGTGGGCAGGCCAGGCAGGACGCTTTGTACGGGGAGAAAGGGGGGTGACGTGTCCTGTTCATCGGCTGGCCCCGCACTGTACTGCCAGAGAGACAGGCATAGTGTAAAAGCCAGTGCTTGAGCTGACTGTTGTCGGTGGCGGGTGGAGTGCGGCCCTTTGGTGGGGGTGGGGGTGGGGGTGGGGTGGGGTTGAGAGTGGAGCGGAAATTAGGGCAGCGGAATTCCAGAGGAAGAGGAATGCGGCTTCGGCCAATCGGAGGTCCGCTCTGCTGAAGTGCACAGACCTTCATGTAAACACCATCACTTCATGCATCATGTTCAGAAGCTGAGCGAGAAGCAGGGGTAGGCGTGACGACGTGACCCAATTTCCACCTCAAATGAAGAAGCATTCGCAACCTATTAAAAGCCTGCTAGCGTAGCTACCGTCGCATTCGAGTCCTTTTTCCCCGCAGCGCAAAGAAAAAAGAGCCTGCATTCTCCACTCAGGGTGCTAACCGGCAAACGACTGGTGACCGCGGTTCATCGTAACCAGAGTGACCCGCTTCATGACCGCGTGCGTTCAGTGGGCATGGCCGAGTCCCGATTCTGGGCGTGTCCGCGAAAGCGCTCTGAACGTTAACGGCAAGCGACGGGGCGATTTTCTTTCTGGTGACGAGCCGGATTGGGGGGTGGACTTGGGGGTAAAAGTGCAGCGCTGTCAGAATGAGGAATAGCCGCTGGAGGAGACAGCTGACGGGTCCGTGGAGCAGCAACAGCTGCCGCGAAAATCCCCTTCCTCCTTCCTCCCCCCTCCCCCCTCCTCCCTCGACGTTGGAGGATGCAGCAGCACGCCCCCTGTTGACCCGGTATCTCAGGGCCCCCCCTCCGCCTCCGCTCTCACCTCCGGATGAAGGGCCGGACACGAACCAGCGAGCCGTCCTTCACCCCCTACCTCCGCCCACCCCCCCTTAAGCTCCCAATGCCAATGCCGCTCCTTCTGTCCACAGCTCCGAAAGGGAGACTCCAGACCCACTATGGCCGTATCACCGAGACGTCAGTCTGCACTGCTGTTGCTAACCAGGGAATCAAGGTGAAAGGACCCAAGCAGCCGACGCTACCCTGCAGGAAACAGACCCCCGACTGACTTAGGCTTTACGGCTTGTGAGCAGCGTTAATATCGGTAAAAAGCTGTGTATAAAACTGACGGCTGCAGGCAGGTTTTTCCTTTTTTCTTTCCTTCTCCCATGCAGGTAATTGGGGTGAGATTGAGCGCACCTGTGAGGCGGCCTTAAAAGAGGGCGGTTCCTCACAGGAGGGGCTGCTGTCGTTTTTTGCGTTTGCTTGGCAGCCAGGCACACGTCGGGTTTATTATTTTTTTTGTCACGTTTCTTGGAATGTTTGATTAATTTGTCTTTGTACCGTGTTAACTATATTTTCTTCCCAATAGATATATCCGTTGCTATTATTTAATAAAATACTTTGTTTCACCCTATTTTCGTATGTGTCTTTATGTCAAGGTTGAGATCAGGGGGAGATTTCAGCCGTAACAAACATATTCCTTTCTCTCGAGGCCCGTTTAAAGTGTGTGGATGCAAATCGCTGGCCTCTCCATTCTGGCAGATTTGGCCACTTCATGGGCGGGTGAAAGATGGCCTTCATAAAGGGGGTCACAGAAAAAGGTTTTCTGCACGTTGTGGCCGGGGCTCCGAGCCCAAACTCCTCAGACTTCTTTGGCGGCAGTGTCACGGTGTCCCTTTAGCTGAAAAACTCTGAGGCGACATCTTTGCGGCCTCCCAGCGGTAATTCAGGCTACACTGCAGTTCAGTCGTTTGGGACAGAACACACACTGCTTTAAACACTCCCTCCTGTGCTCAGCACTCAGTCACGGTTGAACTCCAAACACAAAGACACAGACAGATGCACACACATACATACAAACATACATGCGCGCGCACACACATATAACTTTATTCAACTACTAAACTTTCTTTTCTTTAAAGTTTTATTTTTTACCCATGGCTACATATGTAAATATCACACCTTACATGTGATTATTAACACACACCAAAGGACAGTTGCACGTGCAATGCAGTTCAAAAGCCCGGGTTGAAATCCACTATTAAATTCTAAGCCTCAAGATCTCTGTGGTATTACAGAAAGTGGCTCAGAAGCTTCTGGAACAAACGGTGTCTCAACCCATGTGGCAGGTCCTCATCAGAAGTTCATTCTTCAAGAGAAAGTTTTAGTCATGACACGGACAACGTGCAGCTCCCGTTTACAACTTCTGAGGCATTAAGACTCAAGCCGTTAAACACAGCCTGTTCCCAGAATGCACTGTTTACGGGAGCCCGCGTTCTCTTTGTTAACTGCGGTGAACGGCACAGCATCCTCCCTGAAAAAGTGGGTCAGGCCTGGACGTGGTCAGTGCAGGCTGGCGTCAGAATCTCATTTTCATATCAGTATGATTTCTTTAAAAATAATCACTCTACAAAAAAAAGTAATGAAGGCAGATGGTTGTGACTGCATTAGATCTGAACTACTGGCTAACATCAGAACGGCTCCCTCTGGTTGTTTCAATGTTGGATTATTATGTAAACTAAACTAGTTTAACCACCACGGTTTTATAATAAATATGTCGATGATGCTATGATTTCCCCTATGAACACTCACGGAGGCCATGACAACGGGTGATAAACGTACAGCATACCACTGTACTGAATTAATATTGATCATCAGACAATGAGTCGTAAAAATCAAGCACGGCATTATGAGCAGTGAAACATTCGGCTTAGAAAAAAATATTGAACTAATGCAGTTACAGTCGCTGATTGTGCCATTTGATTCAAAAACAACGTCGCGAGAGCAGGTTCAAAACTGCCCCTCGGAGAGTAATCTCGACTGCACAGGGACAAAAAGATGACATCACCCTTCCCATACATCCTTTCCCCTGAAATATACCCAACGTTAGACCACCTCCTTCCACCTTTTACTTCTCCTCCCCGCTTCCAGGAATATACAAGTAAAGAAAATGTGACGCTGTTTGCGAGAGAGCGCGTTTATCCCTGCGTGATAAGAACAGGCCCATTTCACTGCAGGCAGACAGCAATGAGTCCACTCTTCACCTCGGCTGCAGATACGTCTCCTGTGGATGCCAGTAAAATGAAACTCACGGCGGAAGGCACGACTAACGCTTCAAACGACAAAGACGACGGCAGCGGCCACAATGGCGGACCACAAACGGGTACCCGCGCACTACCGTTTACTCTAGCGGAGCAGTTCATTCATTCATTGTTGTGTTGCTCCCTGAAGAGAATCCGCGGTCGGGTCGCGCGTGTTTACGCTCACGCGACCTCACGGACGGGGTGTGTCGGGAAGCGCACGGTTAAACTCCAAACAGCCACAACTATGCAAATGGAAGAGGATATAAACACAGGTCAGTTACACTCAGAGGAATATGACAAACAGACAGGAATAAAGGAAAACACCCCGGTTCCTGTCGGCCATGTTGGTATTTTCCCTCCGTTTGCCTGTACAGCACGGCTTGAACTGAAGGGGATTGAACATTCCTCCTCCGATGTACTCCCTGTAAACTAGCAAAAACATAAACCTTTCCCAAGCTAGTTCAGACTTCCTGGAAGTAAACAGGGCGACCCGGAGAGCGGTTGATGTCACGGGGCACCTTCAGACAACACATGTACCGTGTCCACAGGCTTTTGTGATAGACATCCATCAGCGGGTGACGGCGGGGTGCTGTGAAAGAGCTCTGCCCTTGCTTGCTGTGGTGGCACGGCGGAGCTTGGACTGGAAGTCTCGTCACAGATAAGCAAGAGGTGCCAGCCACACACACTGGCCAAAAAAGGCTAGCGCATTCAGGGTACGAAATTTACTGTCACCCATTGGCCAGTGGCTCGTTGACTCTAAAAAAAGAAGATTTTCAACATTACGCCAGCCACATGACTTTTTACAATATAACGCAACTTGGTTGGTTACCTCCCAAAGGGGCCGCGAGAGTAGAAAATACAATACAAGTTTTACCAGCATTTGGCTGGTGGCGGGTGTTAATTTCACACTGAGCGCATCCCAAAAACCCAGCCCACGGACGACACGCCCTTCAATGTAACCTCCGCGTTGGGCCATTGGTAAACTGGCGGAAAGGCAGAAAGACAAGTAGAGAGAATGGAAGTTGTCATAAATAGCCGTGAAATATAACTCAGACGCACACCTTATTTTTAAATTTATTTATTTAACTGTGGCGTCAACAAATTCGGTGAAGAGATTTTAGGCAGGTTAAAGGTAAAAATGTATATTAATATGGGTAAAACAGACTTATTTTATGTATTTATATCCTTCCATAACACTCTTTAATCCATGTGCAGTTGGTGTGGTTAGGGTTAAGGGTAGCGTTGGGAACACGACATCCCTGGGTTTGGGGAGTGGACGTACTGGCATGCCGCTGGGCCCTTCTGCAGATAAAGACCTGACTGGCTGCGTTTGGAGGCAGCGAACCTGCCATAAATGCGCTAAATGGAAATCTCACGCCGACTGCGCTCGGCTACCGGCCGCGATAATTCGGCAGCGCCATGGCGGGAGGGCCGCGCGTAATCGCGCTCTGAGGGACCGGGCGGTGGGAGAAGAGTCTCCGAGCGGACGCCGTCGTCGAGGCATAGCGCACACCTGGCTCCCTCGCTTCCAACCCTCAGATTCACCCGCCCGAGGATGCCGGCGGACGAGGTCTACGTGACGGACGCCGGTCCCGCACCCGCGACCGGCGGGGTAAGCTGACGCAAAGGTCTACGCCGAGCGGCGGCGCGCAGGGCAACGAGACGGTCACGGGAACCGGAACAGCATCTCTCTGCCTGGTCGCGGTACCGGTTCCTGCTTCGTTGGGAGACGGGCCAATAATCTGGTTTTGCACTTGACTTTGCTTCAGCAAAAAAAAGAAAAAGAAAGAAAGCGCAGTACGTTAGGTCCTAAAGGATATAAAAAGGCATTAAGATGAAGGATAAAAAGCAAGAGAAGCTTAAGTGCTTCCTTCAGATGAAAGGGTCTTAAAAATCACATCCTTCAGCAAAATGACTCCTCTCCTTTGACAGGTGTGCTTAGTCCTGCGCTGATAATCTCTCCTCGGCTCTGTCAGTCTCGCTCGTTAGCAGGCGGGGGAGCGCTCCAATGGGGTTCGGCGTACGGGTGGCTCCTGGGAGGTGGTGATCTGGCCTTCCACGACGTGAAGCAGGGAACCAGAAATAATAGAGCCCCCCTCCCCCCCATCCTCCATCACGATGCAGCCATTTGTCACCAGCCCCCCCCTCCCCCACCCACCCACCTGTCCTCCGGCTGCGACGCGAGGCCCCCCCCACCCCGATTCGTATAGCATTCAGGTGGAAACTTCCAGCGCGTTCTCTGGCCTGTTGCTGCATTATCAGCCGTTTCTTTCCTCAGTTATTTTTCCCCTCCTCCTTCAGCTGGGTCTAAATGTAGCGGCTCCCCGCGGACCCGCTCTGCACTACTTTCTCGCGCGCGACGGCGGCGGAAGGTGCTAGAAGGAGGACAGGTCCCAGCCAGAGACCTATTCTGGGCACGCTTCCGTGGGCGCGCTCCGACATCGGCCGTCGGATACGTACCTTGCGTGTCACACGCAGGCCAACATTTGACGGACTAGGCATACGCAGGCCCACATTTTACGGACTAGGCAATAAACCTGCTAATTGCTTTTAAAATGCAGCCCGTGAATTAAGTCACGCCTGCTTTTTCCGAGCCAAACCGAACAGCGCTGGGTACCAGCACTGGAGGACATTCAGAAACTGCAGCGCTGTTGTTAATTCCTATTGGACAAGTCGGGTCTGCCTCTCTAGCAAGGTATGATGGGGGGGGAAAAAACATCTACATAACAAATCATAACGTCCACACTCCAGTGACTGCATGACAATGCATAAGTGATCTCAAACGGCCTGTTAAAACAAGCCTGGCCTTCTGTGCAGACAAACTGCATGTTTCAAAATCGCAATTTGAACACAGGCTCGTTTTTCACACGCCGTCTTTGAACGTTCATCTTGGTATGGGGGGGGGGGGGGGGGGGGCAAACCACAGACAATCTTCTGCTGTATCAAGGTCCTGATAAGTACGGCAGGCGGTGCTATAACCTGCTCGTTTTCCTCCGTCTAATGCGATTCTGCAGAATATTACAGACACTAATCACAGCGTTAATGGCTGTTCCGTCCACTTCCTGCGAAAGCCCGTAGACTTATGGGTAATAACAGTTTCATTTTAAATGCGTGGTTTGGTATTAAGGGGGTGCCTAAATGGACACTTGGAGTTGTGCCAGCCTTAGTTTGGCTTCACGGGCACACAAGTACACACACACACACACACACACACACACACACACACACACACACACACACACACACACACACACACACACAGCCCCCGCACCCGCCTCTGCAGTAAGCCTGCTACCTCATCTCGTCCCATTCTTCTTCTCTCCACAAGCATTTCTCCTGCTCACTTCGGGCTCTCCGTTGACAACGAGCCTGCTTCCCTCCCACACATCTCTTTAACTGCAGTCACCGCCCCCAAACAACCCCCCACCCTACTACCCCTCCCCTCCCCTGTACCAAGTGACCCGTGCCAGCCGAGGACCATTACGCCGGGCGAAGGGAACGGAGGGACTTTTACGACTGCTCCCAAAAGTGAACGAGCGCGTTAAAACCCACTGCAGCGCTGTGAGAGATGATCTCATACGCCTCAGCCTCTGTCACGACGCGGGCACCCACCCTTCCCTGTCCCCCCTAGTCCCCACCACCACCCAGTCCCCACTCCCACTCCTGACGAATGGCCTTAATTTCCTTTAACCCTTCTGTCAGTGCCGACGGACTCAGACTACGAAAGGCAGTCATCTGCATGTATTGCAATGGGAATCCGATGAAGCTGAAGCCAAACGATGGAACGCTGCATGCACATACGGGAAATCCAGGAGCCATACAAAGATACATTAGAGATAAAGGATATAGAAACGCTCCAGCTTAAAAAGGCTGGATGTCTCAGTCCTTTATTGTCACTGTTTGGGGGGAAAAAACAAAGAGAAGGGGGATGAGGCTATCATCATTCTTAATTATGTAGCATCGCTTCGATTGCCTGCTAACATTGGCCCAATGTAAAACAAACCTTGTGGGAACGTTCTTCGCATAGAGATGCACTAAAGACACTTGCAGTCAGGCGATGCTGATACCAATGAGCCCCCGAGCTGTAGAGCGCACTAGTGACTGAACACAAAGAGCTATCAAAGTACACCGTTTTACAACATATTAGCAAAACAAAGAGCATCAGAAAGACTGTGTAGTACCAGCAATGGCATTTTTCTAACCTTTAAAGCGCTTGAAATCTCGCACCTTTCATAGACGGCTTTCTGACATGGTATTGTCGAGACCGGTAAAAAAGTTCTGCCCAGTACAGCTCTCGGAGCCCGAGGGCCACGTTGACCAATCACAGTACCTGGCAGCTGGATGAGCGCCGACCCGGCCTGCGCGAACTGCCAGCTGTGGAGGTCCATGACCAGCGTCATCGTCTCCTGCTCCACGGCACGGAAGGTGCAATCCCCGGCTCTCCGAACGCGACCGACTTCCCAGACTTATGCGACGCTCCTGCTTGAATGCCGGCCAATCCAATCCCTGCCCCCCTGATCTCGCCCTCCCGAAACCCCTTCGCCACAAAAACAAAGGGGCCCGCGGGTGCCCAGGCAACTGCCCCCGCCCTCCTCTCAACTTTTTGAGATTCTGCGCGGACGTTCCTTCCTCTCTTCCCTGAGATTTACCGCCACTGCTGTGACCGTGCTGAGGGAGAGGGGCTCGCTGGACCTCTAAGCCGGGGGCGAACAGTTGTCCTGCATGGATTTACGGAGGACGAGGCTTTGTCGACGATTGCTTTTAATCCCCCGCCTCTCTAATTCTTGGACCCCCGTTTGTCCCCGCCCGGAGACCCAGAACGAGCTCCGGTCACCACGGCAAGACGCCATTTCTGTCCCCCACCGGCCCCCCAAACACAGACATGGGGAACCACGGAGAGGACTCTTAAACTCACACATAGAGCAGGATTATGAGAGAAACGGCTCAAAAGTAAGTGTGGGGATTAATTTGGAATTCCATTTGCCCCCTAACCTATTTTGTACCATGGGCAAACAAAGACATGCATAAAGGACATCCAAGAGATCAGTACGACTGACACTGTAGGTGCCTGCCCAAATTTGGGTCACAAGCAAGGTTCAAACCGGGTCGCGATTATAGATTTATGACTGGCGACACGATAAAGAGCGCTTACAGCATCATTTCAGCAGGCCAAACACCACAGCGTATCCAAAGACAGCAATATTAGCTTACCCAACAAATGTAAGCAGTGCTTCCAGTGGGGAAAAGTGAAACCTTTTCTTAATAATTTGCATTTCTCTGCGAAAGGTTCTGCAAGGCAGAAATATCTGAAAATGCAGCCTAAAGCTCTCATCCTGAGCAGTCAAAGTTTACACTCCAGGAAAGTAACCCTACGACGACTATTCAGGATATACTACCTCAGGGGAGTAATATGCAAGGAGTTCCTGCTCTGCGAAGCAAAACAAAAAAATAAACCAAAATGGTGCATTATGCTATTTAATGCAAATGACACCAGTGAACAAGTGGCTCTAGGATCAAAGAAACAGCAAGTGTATGAAACGGAAAAACAACTGTACAAGAATTGTACAAGAATTGTACAAGAAAAAGCTAACATTTTCGTTTTTTCTAAAACAAAACACACTTTTGGTCATCGTTGAGTGATGTGGGTTGCAAAACGTCAATTAATTGGTTTACCACAGAATAGGCTGATGCAACACAGGCTGCATAATATAACACCACATTTTACATCATAAACCAGCACCTTAGGCTTTCAAATTAACCTTGGACTTTAAATAAAGAGAACGTTTTTGTTTCATTTAACTGGCACTCACATTTCACAGTCAGTTTTGATGAGGTAACCTGGTTCTCAAAATTGCCATGGGCAACTAGTTTATTGTGGAAGACCTCCGTTGCAGTTCATTCACACTAATAGCAGAAATCAGTCTTAAAGTAGAGGGCAACGCTTGAAATGTTGCCAAAATAACCTTGTTATTGCACAAAACGACAATCTGTCTCAGTGAAACTGCCCCAAACCTACACCGAATGGGAGTCCGTTCTAAAAGATGGGTATTAATATTCATGTGTGAATGCGTGATGTTACGCACCACTTAAAATACAGCTGAGGCAGTGTGCAGTGAATCCCAGGGACAGTCGGACTCGAACATTACCTCGTTTCTGGTAGTGCCATTCATCGGTCAGGCGGTCTTGGCGGTCACGCATAAACCCCGCGTAGAGAAAGCGGAAGAGCACAGTCAAGCCAGCCATGACCGCTTCTCCTCTTACCGATTGCACCGAAGACCGCAAACGCCAATGCAAGTCCACCGACTGAAACTCGCACCATTCCAGTCAGCCGGGAGAGACGCAAGCGTAAAGTCACAGTCCTTGGACTGACCTACGAGGCAGCGCTCTGAAAGGCAGTCCCGGAGAGGATCGATGGTTAGCAGAGAGCAGGAAGGGGTCCATTGTCTTCTGGCAGAGGGAAGGAGAGGATGATATTTGAGGGTTTTTTTTTTGGGGGGGGTGGGGGGTGAGGCGAGGCTGGCAGATGCGTCCCTCTGTGTCAGAGAGATGGGTGGAGATAGGGGGGTTAAGAGAGGGCAAAAGAGGGGGGGGGGTCGTGATGCCCACAGCTGCCAGGAAACAGTGGCAGCAGCTGTGCCCGCCTGGTATCGGCCTCCCGGGTCCCTCGCTCCGCCCGCCAACCCGCCCCGAATACCCACGGAAACGGTCAAGCCGCACCAGCTAGGTGACCCGGTCCAAAACCCGCTCTTAAATGCCTAATTATAACCCTGTATCCCTTGCTATGTGAGAGGGGTTTAACTTGCCCTTTTGACTGAATCGCCCAGAGGCTGTCGACGTACCCAATAATAAATCACGACCGTCATCTTGCATCATACTTTGAGCTTAGTCAGCGCCAGGATGGGGCTGCTGGAGTCCCCCACTGTATTATTCAAGGACCCAAAACAGGGATGGGAAGCGGTGTTTATCGAACGCTACACACGCAGTGACGGCGGCTAGCCCGGCCGGATCAGACACGATAAGCAACAATGGAGCCGGTCATTCCGACTCAATCGGCTTCTGACATCAAATTCTATAAGCTACGGCACCACTTGTCCGGCTACGACAAAGCCAATTTTGAGAGAACAACAAAAAAAACAAGGAAAGCTACTCACTGACGCTGAAGACGAAAGCGCACAATGGCCCGTTTCAGGGGAGAGTAGATGGACATGAATGGCAGAATGGCTCATCTGTAAGACTTTTTTTTTTTTAAAGTATTGTGACGAGCAAGAAGAGATGGCATGATGTGGCACCCTGGACTTTTCATGATAATGGGCCAATAAACACTCCCTCACGGGCTCGCTCGAAAAGATAATCGTTGACTGTGTCTCATTTCAATGTCCTGACACGACTAGCAGCGCGTGAGTCTCAAATCATGACTTCAGCTGTTGATGCCTTTCTTCTTTATTTCCCTCTCTCTCCAGCAGCAAGCTGAATATAGCCACGCTGCCTCTACTCAAAAGAATGGCAACATTTAGCTGCGCTGATTCACAGCACCGTCTTGGCAATACAAGGCCTTTGCCTTTCGGCCTAGTCCCTTCTCGAGGCACGTGCAAACCGACCGACACAAAAACAACACTGCTTCCTCAGAAAGAGGACTCGAAACCGGTGTGTGTACTGTGTGTACTGTCCACAAGCACTGTCATGAGAAGGACATAAACGGATTCGCGGGGCACTGGCAAAGGTCAGGCCTGTGTTCGTTACATTCACAGAGGAGCGCTGTAAAACACAAAACAGTCAGCCAGCAGCAGCGCTGTTATGCAGAAATAATAGGAAGCAGAGAAAAGTCCCCCCTTCACTCACTTCCTCCCAAAACGCAACTTTAAACCGTACCGAGACGTAAAAAAAACAAACAAACACAACAAATACCACTGAAAATATAACTTCAATGTTCCGTCTTCAACTTTCTGAGTTCTTCATTCCGGATTTCATGCCACGTCTGGAGAGAAATCTGGAAAATAAAAAAATAAAAAAAATAAAATATTTTGTTAATCGAATCGGAATCATGGCCAGAACACTACACCGTTCAATTAAAACAGGATAGTCTTCAAATGCCTTTAAAACGTTGCTTTTAACTTTTTTTTTACCTAAATCAGATTACAGCATTTTACGATGACAATGATGCAGAACGACATCTTGCAGAACGCGGACGCCGACTTTTGAGTGGCAGTTGAGGAGAGTGGTTACTTGGAAGGAGGGGGTCAGGACTAGGGCAAATGTGGGGGACCTGGAGGCAAGTGTGGCTACACAACACAACTAAGCCTCGTGTGTGTGCGCGCGCACATGCGCATGTGTGTATACGCGTGTTGGCGTGATGGTGGGGAGGAGGGGAGTGTTGAGTAGTGTGTGAGAAGGCAGAGCAAATCAGAGAAGGACGGCAAGTGTAAACTTTTGCTTTGAGTGCAGGGAAGTCAGTAGAATTTCTGTTGTGACTGGCCCCCATTTACACAATTACACCCTCTCGCACGAACGCACACACGTATGTGCGCGGGCGCGCATGAGCGAGTGTGTGTGCGCGCACGCATGACCGAGTGTGTGAGTGTGTGTTTGGGTGTGTGTGCGTGTGAGCGCAGTTGTGTGTGAGAGAGAGGGAGAGGTGACGGCAGCTGATGGGGAGGTATGAGCAGTTGTCAGTCAGAGACAGATGGCAGGGGAGGTGCGGACAGCAGTTCCCCCTCATGCTCGCTCTGGAGATACCATGGAAGCCCAGGCAAGACCGTAGGGCTCCACCTACTCTTCACTGACCACTGGTGAGCACCATATTCCTGAGGCCAAACAAATCTGACAATCAACGCACAAATGTTGTTCGCTCCCTACAAGTTTAAAATACTCCGCTGCCATTGAGAGACGAAAAATACGTTATTGAAAAGTGTTCCAATGGGCTTCCCCCAAAGGCAAAATATAACACTGCAATTTCACTAGCTATGCATATTTCCGCATGAAAATGAGATTAATTGGTTCTTTATGTCTTTGATTCGCATGTTTAATAACAGGCAGTGTGGGTGTCAATGATGAGCAAGTCAAGGGGAAGTGTGTTTTTTGGTTAACCTAATCTACTCTGCTACAATACTAGATTTCGTAATACAGTTTTATGAATACCCTTTGGATTAGGCAATGCTCCTGTTTTTCCCACAACAATTTGCTGATAGCCTTTCTCACTTGCCTTTTCTCTCTGGGGACTGCTGATTCAAACAATTACACTGGCAATTTTGTCCATATCTAATCCCAAATCAAAACTTGCTTCCAAGAAAACCAACATTTTGGAAATGGTTCATTCCTTCCAGGGCAGTGGGATCCATTCGGTTCGGTTAGCTTGCAACATATTTGCATCCTTCAGGAAACTGTGGCCAAAGACCTGGTCCTGGAGGGCATCCAAGTCCAACGGTTGCAATTGCTTCCTTTTCCAAAAATGCCAGACCCTTCAGTAATGCAGCAAACACCAGCTGGAGTCAGTCTACAGGATTTCAGGTCTCCAAGACACAAAAAATGTACCATGTACCAAGACACCATCGTTAATGCAGCCATTATTAAGCCAACATTGGACTACACTGAATTCTGACTTCTCTGAACAAAACTAGTATAGTATCCATATATATGTTAACAAAAAAAATAATAAAATAAACAACATTTTTTAAAAGACTCATGACATGGGCTCTGCTATTCTACCCGTTTCCACTGGCACGACTCTGCCTGACCTAGGCTAATTGGTAAGTACGTAGATGATGAAAGAGAAAGCTCGTTACACTGTCTCAAGGAACAGCATGGCTATCAGGTGACCAGTTAAAACACTTAAAGCTACTCCACGTGCAGCCTACTGAAAGGCTGCTCCCCAGCCGGGGAGGTCCAGTAATATGTGTTCGTTTTCAAATAAGCATCTAACTCTTTCAAACTGAGCTGAAGACATCAAAGCATCCCACAGAGATTGGGAAAAAACTTTACCTGATAAACAACGTACAGAATTAAAAAAATATATATAAAAAAATAAAATAAAATAAAAATAAAAATAAAACAGGAGTTAGTACTTCCTTCTCTGATCAATCACACTCGTTCAAATTTCACAGAGACAAGTTTTAGACAAAAATAAAAAATATAGACAACTGAATGTGTACTACTTTGCCCACTAATGGCCAAGACACTGATAGCATTATTATTATTATTATAAAACTCAACACTGACAGACAACACAAAATTACAATAATAACAATAATAAGAAAAACTAAATCAGAGTGGAATCTTTGGAATTATAAATATGACTTAATTAGAGCCAGTAACCCCATTTGACAAGTCAGCCATATTTACCAAAAAAAAGATCTGATGTTATTTCACTACCAGCCACGTTGAATGTCATGCATCAAATCAACAAGAAAATTGTTTTGACTGACCAAATTATCAAATCATTCAAAGACACACAATGCATTGAAAAATGAGACTTTTGGGTAGCAATGTAAATACCATCAATCATCCTCCGCCAATTGCAATGAAAACACTGTCTAAAATTGGCATGGAAACCAAAACATGCACCCAATGGTAACGCCCACAGAACACAAAGGGTATCCCTGTGGTTCCTCCCATCTTCTTTGCAGCGCTCCCGATAGACAACATAAAACGCGGCAAAACAACAAGAAGCGTACCTCGCTCCATTGAGCAGGGCAGAGACGTCTTCTCTCCCCGCCACCCCCTCCCGCTTCCAGCGGTCATAGTCGCTTCCCGAGCTCCTGCTCCGACGGCTCTAATGGAGCCGGTTGCCTGCTCTCTCTTACGGTAAGTGAAACCCCACCGCTGGACTGAGTGCGTCCTGCTTCCGGCCTCGGGCTGGCCAAATGGGAGGTGGGGAGGACTCAATCTCATGAATCACGCACGGATCAATGCTTTCGAGGGAGGCCTCCCCGTGCTCCCGCACCCTTCCAGAGGCGTAGGCGCGAGGCGATCGAGCGGAGGACACGCACGGTTGCCCCGCAGGAGAACCGTGTCCTGGGAGGCAACGATGTTTCGTTCTGTGAGCGTCACACCTTATCTTTCCGATTACCCTTTTACCAAATCCATTAAAACTGAAACCACTTTCAAGATATGTATGCAGTCCTCTGCCGTGCTTTCCTCATTAAACACCGGATTTGAGGTCGTAAGGCTCCGACGCGCTTGCAAACGGCGCTGCCAGGAAGTAGACAAAACAGGCATGTCAGCATGGCGGAAAATGATCAAGGCCAGGGTCGCTCGTCTTTCAAACAGGAATTCGACAGCCAGTCGAGCGGAGGGCGATTCGGAGGCCGGCTGGCCTCCCCCCTCGACCCCCGACTTACCCCCGTCCCGCTGAGAGGGCCCCTTTGCTGGAACGCGCTCGAGAGGAAATCCCCTGCACCTGTGCGGTAATAATGTCCATCTACCGCTCATCCCACCCAAACCTTTTCTTCTGTCACAACTACCATTCTCACCAAATTACAGGCTTATTTCAAGATGTCCGGTACAAGCAGAAAGGACCTGACAGAATTCCCAGAAATGAATAATGCTCCCACTCTTCCAAAACAGCCGCAGCCAAACAGCCACAACTGAAAAGAACAGTGTGCAAGTTTGCGTCACGGCTAATGACTGCCCTTAGAAGTGTAAATTCCATTAACACTCATGTCCTTTTATAGAAGCATTCTGCACAAACTTCGAACTATGCTTATCAAAATCTACTTTTAGAAGTGGCATCTTATTTCCCCACCTGGCTTTCCACCATTACCTCCTCTCTTACACCAGACAGTCCCAGAGAGATGCAGGTTTAAAAATGGGATTTTTGAACCCTGGTCCAGGAGGTCCACAAAGCACCAAGTTAACCCTCGTTCAGGAGGACTTCAGTGCAGCAAGGCTCCTCCATCGCCTTCCTCCCATAACAACCCTAGGTTAGCCGCCATGACTGGCGGAACACAACGCATATTCTTCTGTGGCTTTGTAAAACCAGAAAACTACTGAGCATATTTTAATAGTGGTAGGCAGAATTTAATCATATAATCCTTTACAAAGAGCGTCTGATCCTCAGAGGCCAATATCTGATGCCATATTCATGGAAAAAGACACAGAACCTCCTACATCCACGGCCGTTTTTTCTTAATGGCCATGACCCAAATTCTTTGGAACGTCACACATATGCAGAAGGGTCAGGTGTCGGCGCACGTGACCTTGTAGATCAAGGCCCATGCGAAGCAGAGAGTATTGGATCCATGAATAAATGGCATGACTCTGGAGGCAGGTGACAGTACCATCTGTGATAAATGAAGACGTTGTCGCCGTGCGTCCCGATCTTGACAGTGACGGAGCGCCTGTCACCATAAAGCTGCCATTGTTGAGAGACGAACGGCGCCTCGCTCCTCACGGCCTGTTCCAGGTTGTTACGAGTAATTATTTAGCAGACAATGCACTCGGTCATGGCCTTTCGGAGGCCTCCGAACGTTCCCATTATGGCAACAATACAGCCTCTGCGGCGCTGACAGGAACCTTCACAGCCACCCCCACCCCCACACACACCAACAGCAGGGCTTGTGGTAGGCTGGCCCGCAAGAGGAACACTTCCTCATTGGCTGTGCAAGGGCAGCGGAAGCCAGCTGTGGCACTCACAATGCCCTTCTTGTGGTTGTAGCTAGCCTGCGCTGGCACCAGCGCTGAAGAGGGCTACGCTTGGCGCGCTTAAAAACTATGTGACCTCGTCGCCGGGCCGCTTCCACTCGAACAGAAAAGGCTCGACTCTGAAAGGTTTCTCGCAAAGGTTTCTAACCGGAGCCGTCTCCGCTTTCGTAACGTTCCCTCTCCTCCAGAACGCAGGGCCGGGCTCCATGTGTTCAGCGCCGTTAATTAACCAGGTAAATTAGACTGGGCTAAATTACGATGGCAGCAGCTGCAGGGAGGCTTTCGGCAATTACCCTACATGTTTTCTTTCATTTCTTTTTTTCAGGAAAAAGGGTCACCCGATTCCATTCCATCAGACGCTATTGAGCACGCTCCCTGCCGCGCGCGCACGTTCACTCAGCCATTCCTCATCGGACGAGGCTGTTGCACGCTGCACACTGAAGACTGTGGCTCAACCCGGCGCGGACGCGATCCGCTGCCAGGGTGGGCCGCAACCCGACAGGTGGCCCGTCTGTCACCCTCTCAGAAGTGTCCACTCACGACTGGAGACAGACGCTAAAATTGGTTCAACCGTTGTGATGATTGTTTGAATCAGGTGGCTCGGAGAGGGCTGGGAGGGGCGGGGGCGGGAAAGAGCAGGCCCTAAAGGACCGGATTAGAGTAGCCCAAAGCTATGCCTGCTTCCAAGTTGGTGCCAGGCCAGAGCTGCCGGAAGTCAGGCCAAGTACGCCAGCACGGCAGAGTTAATGTTCTACTTTTCACAAAGCAGACTAGCATGGCGTTTCACACGACATCACAAGCGGTGGGTATGGAGAGGAAGAGGACGTAGACCGATGGAGAAAGACGACTTGGCGATCTGCATTGACAGGTTGTACGGATAACCATGCAGCAGTGCTTCTAAAACACCCGAATCACAAGCCTGCATACACACAACAGATGTTGGGGGGGGGGGAATAATACCGCAAAATAAAATGTCAAAACATTTGGATTTAAATAAATTACCCTCAATACGTGCTAGTGCCAGAGTTCCCCCGGCGCTCTGGGGTAGCCGCTAACTAGCGCTGCTTCGACTGGCGAATACTGTGTGAAATCACTCAGACTAAATAAAAACAGCTGAATCACAGCACTTCAAACTTCAGCTCATTAACAAGCAAAACCAACCAAGAGCACCACAGGAAAATAAAATGAGTAAAAACTCAAAACTGACAAATTAAGAGTTTTATGCAAACCTCTCTGAGCCACGCCAGAAACAAGCTTCCTTATTGTAAATGATTCCAAGCAATTTCTCTTGAATTCTTTACACCACATGGAATCGCACATTTCCCCTTTTTTGATTGTTTAACTTTAGGGTTGGTAAAGTGAGAGAACTGAAACGAAGGAGAGACAAGTTATGGTAAATAGGAATAATGCTGACACTGGGCATGAACGCTAACGTTGCAGAGCCGCCTGAGATCGTGATATGAAAATGTAAGCCACGTTATTTTAAAAAAAAAGGTAATGAAGGAATGTTGCTAGGCCATATCCGTTTTCCGCAAAACAAACAATGATCTTACACGAGAAGCTCGCGACACAGTCTAGAACACGCTCACGAGTACACGGATCACCGTTCAGATTTCTCCCCAAGCAAACCAAACAGACAAAGTGCTTTAAGATGCTCCGCACTCCTGTCAGAAAGAGATGCCAAGACGTCTTATCATCAGCACTGGGCACTGAATCTCATCGCCAGTCAGTCAGTGGGATTCACTGAATTCACAATGAGACGTCTCCACCACACTCCATGAGTCACGCCGTTTTTTCTTCTTCCTGAGGAACTTCATAGCTCTGACTTGTACGGCATAAATTAACAAAAGATCGGCACTACTGAAGTGAGAATTACAGGCAGGCGCTTGACTAACCGAGTGCGTTTGCTAAATTTACATTAATGAGAAGGTCAGTTACACCAGGCCTCTGAGTCACAGAGAGCGAGTCTTCGCAGCACATGCTCGTGAATCCAGCCAATGAGTCGCTCGCCGGGCGTTTCGGCAAACGTACTCCTAAGCCACAGCAATCAATAGAGCTCTGCTGCACGAGAGAATCAATGAGAAAATGGACCATATGGAGTCTATGGATGTGCTGTCCTTGGAAAAGCTTTCATGGCCATTTTATATATTTTTTTTTTGCCTGAGCCATTATGATAAAGATGCCATTTCACACCGGCCCAAACCTTAAAAAGTCATTTTTAAGCCGGCATGTGGAAGTAGGGCCAATGTGATTCGTTCACATCCACAAATGACAAATATTGATGCCAATTAAAATGCTAACAGCCATCGAAGATCTTATTATCAAAAGCAATAACATCACTGTGCCCATGTGTAACCCGATTCCTCAAATCACTTCAATAACACCACTACTATATGAGCAGGTTACAGAACAGGCAGTAAGTGAAAACATTTGCATCGTGTCTTGCTGTGCTTAAGAAAATTCATTACAAAATACAAGACTAGCGCCCTTCACAGGCGGCTGTTAGATTACTTCCTGAAGAAGCGACGTCAAACGCACAGATGTACACAACAGCTGTACGGGTGTGGTTCTTGAACGGAGATAAAGACAAGGACCATACCTCCAGACGTAAGGAATAATCAATGTGCCAAACGTAAGCCTGATCTGCGAACAGCAGCATCGTACTCTGCATCCGAGTTGGGTCAGTTTAATTTTCAATTCGGATAACCGCTACAATTTATTTAAATGTCTATAATGTCCCATGAGGATTTCTCAATTCCTGAATTGAAGTTCAATAAATTTGGTGAATTGGCCGAATTGCAAACGCGCACAGAAAGTAAAAATAAAAATAAAATAATTCAGGAAGGTGGTTCAACGATATTTTACATGCATTCTAAAGAGCATTCTGAAGAAACCAAGCTGCTAGCCAAGCAATAGCAGCCTACACACTGCCACATCTCTGATATGGGACCGTGGGTTACAATGTGGGTCGATCTCTGAGATTATGGGTTTAGTGTTGGATCACAAAAGAAATATTAAAGGGGAAATTGTAGAATTTATTCCTCCGAAGCCGGAGCGAGAAGAGAAAGAGAGAATGGGAAGAACCCAAATGCCGTCGGGGAGGGGGCGGAGGGATCAGATTTAGGCCTCGAGTAAACATTCAGTGGGAGGGCACATGACCGCAACAAACCCCCCCCCCCCCCCACCTCCTAAAAGAACCGTCCCCTGGGAGAGATTACGTCCCATCTCTGGATGTGCCGTTGTTTTCTCCTCCGCTTTACGGTCGCAGCCTTCTCTGAGTTATTAATAATTTAGTCATTTGTTGTTCAGAGTAGGCAGCAGAGTAAGAGGCCACAGAGTAGATGCTCGGAGCAGCAGGGATGCCAATAGTGACTAGGCCTCAAAACCAACACGCGAGCCTATAAAAACATAGGACGTTGGCAACGCTTGACCGCTATATTCACATCTGCTCACCTTGTAAGGTAGAAGCGCTGGAGCAAGTATGGTTTCATTTTCGGTTTCAGGGTATATCGTTTGTGGAAGTAGACCACGTTTACACTGTAGGTCTAAGCATGGCATATTGCACGGCATTCAAAGTGTATGCATTTTGAAGATTGTGTGCCATGGTATTTTGCACTTGTGTTTTTTATATTTAAAAAAGTGTGTGTGTGTATAAATATTTAGATTTATATGTGTGTGTGTTTGTGTGCATCTGTATGTGAGAGAGAGAAAGTGTGTGTGTGAGAGACAGAGCCACACATGACTCATTTCCTGATAGCTTCTTCTGATGTTACATGCAAACCTTAATTTCTCACATGTATAGATGAATAACGATATATACAATTGACATTTTATCGACTGCTGGTGCATTGCTGTTTACTTCAGACATTAGTCAGTGTGATTAAATCACTGCCCCAAATAAACCCTGCAGCTGTAGCAAGAAACCCTGAAAAACAAAATTAAACTCAATTACATTTCCACGTTTAAAATACAGTATTACTTTTTCTAGGAGAAATTAATCTCATAGGTTATAGTACAATACTTAGTGATTTTTCATAGCCAGATATTAATATATATAAATGATTTTGACTAAATCCTTAAAAAGGGATAATGTGGAAAAGAAGAAAATTACCTTTTTTTGATGCAAAATGCTTGTTTACAACAGCTCAACCAACCATCTGCCGATCGCCGAGCAACCGTTCCTCCTCTCTCTCTCTCTCACTCTCTCTCTCGCTCTCTCTCTCTCTCTCTCTCTCTCTCCCAGTGACGCAGTGAGCAGTCTCCCTTAATTGTGCCCATGTGTCTTAATGCACAGCAGACCTGGAAGTCATTTATAAGCTATACCGAAAGCCGGAGCTGTTGTGACGCCTACACTAACGCGTGAAGTGTGTGTGTGTGTGTGTGTGTGTGTGTGTGTGCGTCTGTGTGGGTGCATTATAGGGTGCATCAGGTTTACCGTAAATTAAAAAGCATGTTTGAAAAAAACAAAACACTTCCCTTTGCTTTTAAAAGAAAACACGCGCGGGCAGTTCGCTCTTCCCTGCTTTTCAAATTCTAGAGTTGCCGTTAATCTTCCCCGTGCTCCGCTGGCAGTTACTGTTCAAAACCGGAGAAGGAAATGAATCGCGCCGCGCGGGAGAGGCACAGCGATGCCGCTCAATCCGCAGCATTTTCAAACCGCGGAGGAACGGCCGCGTGCCATAAAAGGCTTCTCCGAGCAGCTGGGACAGCGCTGCCTACCAGTGCTGACGGTAAAAGCAGCGGATTCCACTCCCCTTCCGCCTTAACCGTGATTTCACAGTCTCTCTTTCACAAGGAGAGCCGCGTCGCACCCATTAATGCATCTTACATATGAGGCTGATGTTCTCGCGACGTTTCTGTAACGATTCTGCAACTTCGCGTCCGCGCTACTGAACAACCTTGCGATAACATTGGGAGGAGGACTGGCGCTAGCCAGAGTCCTCGACAGACAGTTTCGGACAGAAAGCTCTTCGGCCTGCGAAAACCTCCGTGGGAATTGGGAGGCCAGAGGTCTGGGCGCTGCAGACGTCTAGCCCTTTTCTCTGTTTGTCTACGGGGGCAAAGTTTATCGGTTCCCGGGCGCGTTCCTATGGGCCGATTGTAAAGTCGTGTGTCTTGGGGTGAATCCAGGTGTACAATCTACTGTGACCCACAGTCCTTTGTTCTGCGGCCAAGGCTGTGCCGTTCTCGAACCGACAGCTATCTTGTTTGGACAGCGGGCTCCTGTGACTGGCTGATAGCATTTAGGCCCACCTCCCTTATCTCCTGTTTTATTAGAGCAGAGGACAATCCTGGGGGGGGGTCAGAACTGAGAGGATCATGGGAACTATTTATAGAAAACGCAGCTGTGGGGCCCCCCCATGCATTTTTCCTGTATCTACTAGGCCAAATCTACCTCTCTTTCTCTCTCTCTCTCTCTCTCTGTTCTTTCCTCCCTTTCCCTACCTACCTCCGTCATCCCCTGTGTGGGCTCTTTCCTTCTATTTGGAGGACAGGATCTGTTGTCATGTTAAAATTATGTTGGCGTCCGTGCTGCCGTGTTGTGTCGAAGCTCCATTAAGAGACTCGTCTGTCTGGTCGTGACATCATTTCCGCCCCCACACACACCTCTGTGACAGCCGAAAACAACAGCCTACTTCATTATGAAAATACAGAAGTGCCTCTCAAAACAACCGCAGCTCAAAAACAGCAAAAACAGAAGCGAAATCCACCTGGCTTTCGCTCCTCGGAACGGTGGAACAATTTAAAAAAGCGTGACCTCAGCGCTATTGTTCAGCTCGTGGGTAGATCCCGAGGAGCGCAGTTTCCTCCTGAAATAAAAAAATAAAAAACTTTTGGCAAAGGCCTCCTTTTGCATGTTTCCTGGAAGCACTTAAGAGGCAGAGTGGGAGACTGACAGCGGCATTCACAGTGCAACCTTATCAGCCGGGCAGTGAATCATCAGCCAATGATCAATGAGACAGGTGGGCACCATGGTAACACAAAGCTGGAGTCACCTGACCCCACCACCCGGCGGTGGCCTACAGCACAAGACTATCCCGTTTCCAGGGTTTGACAATCCTTTCACACCGCTTGCCAATAACTTGTCTAATAACACGGAGAGCATCATTCTAACCGGCGACGCCATTTAGGATTTCCTTTAAAAACACGCCCGCCAACACGGCGCAAACTCGTGATGCAAAGTCAGAAAAAGCATTACCTGCATCGACCCAAAAACGTTAAGTAAACGGCAGGTGCAGGCAGCTCACCTTTTGAAGCCGCGCGAGAAAGCAGAGGCACAGACGGGGAGGGCAGGCAGAATCTCTCGCTCTCTCTCCTTTTGATGTCTTTTTTCGGCGGGATATTTACGACACTTCCTCAGACAGATAGGGGAGCCCTCCCTGAACAACCCCAGGTGGCGTTGGCGTGTTTGTTCAGGGTCGAAAGCGGGTTCTTTTGTCGACGGCGGTCTGTCAAAAAACCCCCCTTTAATGAGTCACAAAGAGGACAGGTGATAAGGGGGCGGGCGGGGTGCAGCCCACCCTCACGCTCCTACCCCCGGGGGCGTCTTCCCATTACCGCCGCAATACGGGAGCCGATCCCGCGGGCTCGTCTACCATTTCCTACGCCTCGCGTTATGCAGATGCGCGGCGGCACCGCCGTGGCAAACCCGATCAGAGAGGTTTATTGGCTCAAAATGGAAAGCGTAATATGATGGAATAAAGGCTGCTTTGGAAAAGCATAAGCACCCTTATTAAAGCTGACAGTACAGAGCCCATCTGGCCCACTTCATGTTTATCCATGAAGTCAGGCCCTGCCGCTTCACATTCTAATAAACATAAATACACCCGGGAAAGGCAATTGACGCCTGAAATGGATTCAAAATGTAATCCAATTATTTTTAAAAAAATAAAAATATGCACTACAAACCCGGTGGAATAATGCTTAAATCATATATTCAAAAGGTACCACTCTCAGAATTATTATTACCCATCGAGCACTTGGTATACTTTCCCTTGGTTGTGAGTAAATCCCAGCCAGCACTCCTGAACCAAACCGTGGCACTAGGCATCGTCTCAATGGCGGTCTCCTCGTGCTCGTTATCGGCCATTAATATCAGTCTCTTTCTCTACTCAAAGAAGCCAAGATGGACTTCAACAGCAATCCAATCAATTCCATCACAGTTAGTCTACGGAAGACCAGACGTCTCTCTGTGACTTATCGGCTCCGTTTTAAGTAAAATGTAGCTAAACAAAAAATGCACTTGGTACAATTCATTATGGGATGGACATTGCATGTATGCAAATTTAAAAAGCCTCATCCATAGACATAAGTCTTACATACTTTTACAGGGAAATGCGGCACAGCAATGCGCAGTCACATAAGAAATAAGGCCCAACAAGAAACAATCAACGGGGCCAGCAGTTAGCCTGCAGATTCCTCATGCTGAAAATTTCATATTTTAACACTATTCATGTTTATTTAAGCTAAACAATGGATATATAAAAAAATATTTTAGCCTAAATTAAGACAATGGTTCATCTGCTGTGATATTATTGTTGTTATATTATTCAAAACGCTGTTAATTTAACTTTGCATGTAGAGCAAAATTAATGATCAATGACCGTTTTAACTGTTAACCAAGAAGTAACAGAAAATAAGAAATTCTGAGCCAAAAGCATATCCGCAATCGGTTTAAGCAAGTAAATGTTTTTTTTGTTTTTTCTTCTTCTTCTCATTTTGGTCTTCTTTAGGATTAACTGCTTAACTTTAATTCCATCCTATCCCTATGGGGGACTCAACTGACCTCCTTCATTTTTGCAAACCCCACAGAAAATCCGTTTAAATCTGCATTGAGCTGGAACCCAGACGCACAAATCGCTGAGCAACGTCAGTCAGCGTGCCCCGACAGCGCTCACCTAGAGTAAAGACGTCGAGATGAAGCCCGCGGACCAATGTTGACGGGGGGGGAAGTCACCGCGCGCTACGATACTTAGTTCTTAGTTAGTCTTAGTTCTTTTATGAAATTCCACCGAAATTGCTATCCTTGGCCAACCTTACAGGACGATTGGCTCGGCCGAGCGCAGAGAGCCGGCAAAACGGTACGGCAGCCGCTGCGACCGTTTCACTGCAGAAACGCCAGACTGTAACCGCTTCATTTCTTAAGCAGTCAAACTGCAAATTAACCAGTCAGTCATAATGGTCCTGCCACACCAGACAAAGCCAATCACAGATAAAAAATGGCAGACTAATAAACAGCGTGCTGTATAATAACTAAACCGAACAAAGGTCTTTTGAAGAGTCAGTACACAATGAGGCCAATGCAAAATCACTTCCCTGGGGCAATAATCACAACACAATAAGTGCTAATATTTGATTACAGCCTCACCTCCGCTCCACCTTTAAACTGGGTATGAACTGCCGAGAGGCAACCGCAATGTCCCTCTCTCTGTACACTCCGCGCACGACATCCTTCCCTCGGCCGTGAGAGACACGGCCAGCTACGGTATGAAAACAGCGCTGTGTTTTGAAATTCTGCACGCAGACACGACTGTGGGCCGGTGTTTTTTTTTGTTTTGTGTTTAGATTTTTGGGTCCCGTAGGAATGTCATGACAAACCGAGTCTACTCGCACGCATTCCGTGTTCAGACCGAGAGCCAATCGCACACTGACAAAAGCTTCAGGAAACCGTCAGGGGTAGCAGAAGCGTCAACAGGTAAATAATACAGGCTACATTTTTTGTGGTCGCATTTGTTTTTGGCCACACCTCCACCATGCACAGGCAGCTTTTGAGGGGCAATTGTATACTCAGCAATTGTTGACGCCTTACCTCATCAGAGTAGACATTAACCTTGGACTTCTCATTAGGAACGTCGCTCACCGCCTTATCTACACCACAATAATGTGCGTGGCGTTCGTTTATCAAAACGCACATTTGCATATCAATATCTCCAGTGGGGACCAGTCTGAAATGAGTACAGGATCATTACTGCCTAGGAGGCCACACTGACTCCCTTAAAGCTGTGTGAAGCCTGCCATTTGCTATATGGGATCCATACCATGTTACGGGAAGAAATCCCCCTTCTACAAAAACAGCTAGTGGAAAAAATTAGGTGAGCAGAGACCACAGCGGTGGGAAGATCTTCTAGAGACCGTGGCCTAGACTGGGTCATCCAGCAGCTACGCTAGCTCAATCACAGAGAGGCCGTACACTACCCAAAAAGCCCCTCGAGGTCTTCACTCGCATCATTGAAAAAATTATTTTGTGTTTTGATTGTACTTATTTACTTGCTTTGTGAAATTCAAGACAACACCAAGCAGGATTTGAGATGGGGTATTGGTTGACTCACCACATTGTCGATTGTAGTCTTTTCGTCGCTAAACCAGTCTAGAGCGTAAGAATGCTGAGGAAACCTCACCCAGGAAGCACGTGAGGTTCTCACCTTTTGCCGGCACCGCTGTAAACGTTTTATAATGGCATAATTGTACAGCCATGTTGTGAGAGCGCGGCGAGCTGTTTCCGTGTCCAAAAGCCTCACGACCTTTCTTTCCGTTAAGACTTCCCCGTCGCGTCTCCGTAGAAGAACACCCGGTTAAAACAATGGGAAGACTAACGAAATCACCCACCTTTGTGTATTCATAAAAAAAACCAGGGACCAAAAATAAAAGAAACGCAAGTCACAAAGCAAACTTACCTGCTAACTGGCTGGGCACATCAACTTTCGGTTCACATTTTGGAAGAGAACAATCTGCAAACCAATGAAAGGAGAGAAAATAGGTAAGCAGACATTAGGCTAAATAACATAAGCTACTTCTTTAGCGGTCATGGCGTGCGTCCAAAGCATGTGACGGAGCATTTTATCCCGCTCGCAGATGGAAAAGTTCAGCGGAACAATTCTTGGTCTTTACGGTCTTTTTGGAAACTAAATGGGGGAACAAGCAGCCCGTTATAAAACTGAACTTCCCATAGCCAAGCTGGTCAGAGGACTCATTTATTTCAATGTTAATGAACACTAATGCCATATTAATAAAACCAACAGGGGTATTATAGTTTAGCCAAGAAAAAAAAACACACAAATAAAAGGGTACTTATCACATACACAGAATATGTACTCAGTACAGGGGAGGCTTTATCTGAGAAACCCACCCAAGGCATGATGGGGGATATTTCAATATCGACAACCACTCGTCGTAATATGATATAAGCACGCAAAGCCTTGATTTGCATTGTATTTATAAAGGTTTTGCGTCAATGCCACTGCTCATCAATAGTCATCCAATCCTCTCCATTTGACATTCTCAGGTTTAAAAAGTTCACCACAGTATACACTATAGAGGATAACCAATCTTTTTGAAAGGGCTTTATTGCCAATAGTGTGCGTGTGTGCATGTACGTGCACATGTGTGGAATTAATATACAGCCTTCCCGACAGCCAGAACATATACAAAAATATTATTCTTTATGAAAAGCTGAAAAGGGGAAGAAAAAAAAGTTAATCTTGGCAGGATCTCAGAAGGGCCCCTCTGGATAACGGCTTGAAAACATGTGGACAAAGTGCCCTGGGTTTGTGCACTACCCCTGAATCCCCCCAAAAACTACCCCCCCTTCATCCACTCATGTAGCTGTGCAGCTGTGTACAGGAACAGAGACCGGGAGAGGATAAACATCTGGAGCCGCTGCCTCCCCTAAATATTCCTGTAAACAGGACCGTAAAACACGAAGAACCGCATGCCCCTTCAAACGGAGCTACATTACGAAAAACAGAAACAAGATTTTAAAAACTACATTCTGGGCTGAGGCGAGCTCTTTCAACGCGAGACACGCTGCCATTTAATGAAAAGTTAAGTGTATAAAACCGAGAATTCTGGTGGAATTAAAGAAATAACATTTAATGTGACGAACAGTCTAGGGCTGTCACAGGTAAGGACATGGAGTGGGGGGGGCATGCAAAGCGCTGCAGGTGTGCATTAAATGTTGCTGCAGGATGGGGTTGAGGCCTTTATATGATGTCATCTGGGGGAGGGGCTAACATTTGGTAGTCGGCACCGAGGCTGTCCCAATCGCTGAGGCGGAGTTGGGGGATACCGACTGCGAGGAGTCTCACCGTAATCGGATCACGAATCGCCCGCCTCGGTCGCTCGTCACGTGACCAGAGGACGCCGCCGCCTCCACTGGACCATGTTCCTCAAGGGGACCCGAGGAGGCGGGCGGCGATTGGCAGGGACTAATTGCTACAGAGTGAAGCCAGTGGCTAAGATACTCAACGGAGGCACGTGGAGGAGAGAAACGCATGACTGTCAGCGCGATGGAACGCAGGCATACAATCACCTTGGAAAAAATTTATTCATTTAAAAAATATATAATCTAGAAAAATTACTGGGGTCGGTTTTCTACAGGGGGAATTTCTGCGAGACTACCATTGCTTTCGGGCAATGCAGAGAGAAAATTATATCGGTGATAAAATATTAAACACGCTGTACATATTCCTTTTTTATTTATTTATTTTTTTTATTTAAATAAATGTAGACCATACGTAACATCATACCTTTATATTACTAACTTTATTTCAGGTCATTTGTAACACTAATCGGGAGAGAATATGACATTGTTTCTCAAACACAGCTCACTAGCCAAACTAACCTGGAGCGCTAACTAACAGGAAGCAAGGCAGAAACAGCTTGTACAGGAACCATTTCTATTTTGGGATGCAGTCAACTTCTTGATTTGTTTTCCTTCTTTCCGTTCCAATAAACATCAATTTAAACGGTGTGGCTTTCAATCAGAGCAAATACTTGTTTTTGTATATTCCTTTTTTAAATAAATGTCCTTGTTGAACGGAAGTAAAACTTCAATAATGCTGGAAGGTTAATTTGCAATGTTAAGTAGAGTGACTAAATTCACAGGCCTCCACTGTGGTGTTATTTAGCTTTATGGACGGCAACAACTGCTGTTTACATCCTCTATCACAGCTGCCCACTTAATGAACCACTGAGATTTAAAAGAGCAACAACTAATAAAAAGCATGACGCACCAGAGCATTCAAATAGTTCTCAAACGCAGAAAAACATCAAAAGCAAATACAGTATTTTCTTAAACAACAGTCCAAGATAATCAATCCCAGATTGTCAGTATCGGGTTCAATCTATTCTGAACTCGATACCAGACGCATCTACCAGAGCGCAACTGCTTTAGCCTTAAAACCATGCGGAATAAAAGAAGAGGCATCCGGAAAACTGGTCTTACGTCGTAGCAGCAGCCGATTTGAAATCGGGGTCGAAAGCAAGCCGCGCTCCTGACAAAATCTCCAGGTGGAGTCCCAAGTCGGCTAATCCCGCTGCAGAGCGCTGCATGTTCTCTGTGCAGACATATCTTCCTGCTTCCTTCAGGGGTTTGGGAAGAAGAAGAAAAAACGTGCCCCGCCACGATAAACGGTACATGAATAATTGTAGGTTCAGATGAACTTCCAATGACGTGATGTCACCTCCCCCTTAGTGCTGAATGACAAAGCCTGAGTCAAGTCTCAACGCAGGAAATGAAGAAACCTCCCTCCTCCAAACGCCCCTGCCCCCCCCCCCCCCACACCCATAACCCAACAGCGCTGGCTGAAAACATCCTCCTGCTCGGAGCTAGACGACACTGGTCATGTGCAAACAAGGGTGATTCAACCGACCGTCTGGCAAAGACAGACAGCTTTCTCTGGAATAAAGATCCCTTTTAACAGCATCCGAGAAATTAAAACAAGACTGCTCTTCACGACTGGACGATTTAGTTTCATGCATTCCTGACCATAAAAGTTAGCATTAGCATATGTTAGCAATATGAATCATGCTCTCAAGGCCGACTGTATCATCGCCTCAAAAGTATGCTATTGATCACTTGGATAATTCCACTAGAAAGTACGTTGAAGAAAAAAAAAAAAAAAAAAAACTTGTTTTTTCGAGTAGTTTCAAGACTGGACGACCCGCTGCAATATTTGTTTTAATTTCACAGCTCAGGGCTTTTTGCAAAACCTCCTCTTGGAAATGGATCAGGTTACCACAAAAAAAAAAAAAAGCTGTACATTCAAGTTCATACCAGTGGCAACCCAAGGCAGAGAACTTATCTTTATACAAATAATTCTTATATTACTTTTCATGACTAACAGGCATGTGCATTTTAGTATTCCACTTCAACAGCTCATGAACTCAAGGTTTTAGCATTAGAGTACCTCAGTGTATTTCAATATTTATCATTTCAAATGACAGAAAGATCGGTTTAGCTTTAAAAGGAAAAAAATCTGTTTGGCATTTCTCCCTAGTGAAAGAGGAGGGCCAGTTCTTCAGCTATATAAAGGCTGGGACTACCCTGGCTGTGAGTTTTGACATATTTTATAGCCGTTTAAGAATTAAACTGCTGATCTGGATTCTGGACACAGGGCGTTTCATATGCCTGGTGGGACAACATTTCCAGCAGGGAAACATGCGCCAAAACTATATCCAATAAGCCGTTTGTAAACGTTCCCTTGAATATTTGGCCATGATAAAATCCTACAGTCCTTTCCATATTTATGATATTTATGACCCTCCTATTTCCATAGGTAGTAGGCACTCGGCGTGTAAGACTGACATACCCTGAACATAGGTTGCTTCTACATTTACCTGGTCAGCTTATGTCTGTAGCCGTGTGGTTAATATAAAGGCGTTGCTCTGCATATTCTCAGAAGGCAATGATGCGTCACTTGGGTGAAAGTCGAGGTGTGGAAATTTCACATCAGTTAGGCTAAGTGATATCTTCACGGCGCCATTGAAACACGCAACATATTTTCCCTCGTGAAACACCTTTTCCCAACAAGCACTCAGCGCTACACGATTCCCAAGAGCTTATTGGTTCGAAAAAATGGGACGGCAAAACCCCTAAAACATAAGAATCGCTGCCAAATCATCCTTTCCGCACTTTTTCTTGCGTGGACTAGCACAGCGCTGCCAAGTCATGTTCAAAACCAAACCGATACTAAATGTCACAGTGTGGACAGCTATAGATTTATTATTATGTTATTTATCTTCAATAATCTACCTAATCGCGAGAGGGAGAGGATTAGAATGCCTCAATTAGTTCCAGTTCCACATTCACTTAACACCAGCAATCACGTTCAGAATGCTAACAGCCAATCGAATGCTAATGGCGTACGAGAAAGCGCTCATTGATTATAGAAGACCATAGAGATAAACATAGCATACTCAAAGGTTTCCTAGTAGTTGAAGTCCTGTTTATTATAGCAAGGATAACAAGTAATATTTCTTATACAACAGAAATGAGCATTAGGCAACCTTTTTTATTTATTTTTATTTTTTACAAATTGCACAAATTTCTTACAATTTTACACGGCTCATTTCATTCACCCCAACCCCCCTCATGTACAAAATCAAGAAAACCCCCCAAAAAAACAACGTCCAACACCCACCAGACCCAAAGGTTCTGCTTGCATACAGCCATGACATTTAGAGAGAGAAAAGTAAATGAATCCTGATACTGAACTTTTGAGCCACGTAGCCCCTCTCTGGCTGGAATGTCATAGGCACCGAGACTTAAAAAAAACTGCAGCTCTTTGACAAGCGCCAGCGATGGGGGAAACCGGGATGATAACGTCTGCACAGGGGTACATGTATAGAATACACAAATTACAGGTGTCCCGCAAGTTTACTTTGTGATCGGAACTCACACTGCTGGTCCGGGACATGCAGTCTAGATATTGTGAAAGTTCCTCATTTTCCATAGAACATCCCCCAAGGATCTCACCATTTTTATTGCATGATTTCCAAAAACATCTACAGCTTGGTCCAACACCTTCTCTACCGCAATACTTTGTGCTCAAAACGCATCTCGTGTTTGCACGCCGATGGCGATTTTCACTGGGTTAGCGCTGCGCTACATGTTATTCAGTTAATCGAGTTTCCCTCCCTGCCCTCGCCAAACCCACAGTGACTTTCTCCGCGCTACGCAATTGGCTGCTTGGTGGGTGCTTTCACATCTTTCGTGCCTTCTGCCCTTCTAGGGTAAAACGTCATTGATCCTCACAGGCTAAACCCCACCCTAAAGATCACTCAAATCGCTATTCTGGCTTCGATGTCCAATGCAAAAAGTCCTGCCAGCAATCTGGCTTGGAAATCATACGACTGAAGCCGCTGAAAAGAACGGGGATAAATGCGTTTGGATTCAAAGGCAAGTGCAGTCACGTCAAGTCATGAATTGTCTGTATGGAATCGCTGGACATCAAAACAAGCCCTTTCTCTGTAGGTATAAAATGTAAAAACCTAGACTAAAGATCAGCATTTAAAAATTGTGATGACGCCTTTTTAAAATGGGTTCACTATGGAAGCCTGAGCACAATGCAGTCTTACAGTGTCCTAGTTCAGCTTTCCCTTGTTAAAGAGCCAGACAAAATGGGGGAGGGGTGGCCCTTTTATATTTTTTTGACACAGTAGATCCTGTAAGTCTCTTTTTCCAAGTTCGGTCCCCGGCGATATTTCGAAGCGTACTAATTGCTGCCAAGGGCGGCCTTCTTTCAAACTGTGGCTTGGACAGTGTCCAATTAGTTTATCAAAGGTTTCTTTGCGTAATCTGCGTGCGATACGGAGGCACGGGCTTCCAACTGCGTCTCGAGAACCGGCGATGAACTCGACAACCGAGCTAAATTAATCCTGTGAAAACACTGATGGTCAAATACGCACTGTGTAGCGTTTCCGACGCGGATTCAGTTTATAGAATTACAACATTGAGTTATGTTACACAAACAGAGCATTTATGAGGAGGTGGCAAGATTCTGTAGAGCAGGCCAGAGGGAATTCCAGGTAACGACACGGTGGGGGAGGGGGACGACAAAGAACAATACCCCTTTAGTGCGCCGTGGTCATGATCGTCAATCAGCAGGCCTTGCCCATTCATCCCCCCCTTGCTCCGCCTCCTGTAAGCGACGGTGGCAGCGATGTGGAAGCCATGCGTCGCACCCTCCCCGAGGAATGCCCATACCAGGGCGCGAAGCACGGTCACATGTGGCGGCCATATTCACCCGCGTCGCCTTCCTGACGCAAATGCCCCGCCCACTCTCCGCACCCCCAGCACGCTAGGGCACAATCAAAAGTGTGAGGGGGGGGGTCGTAACTGCCTGCTCAGCCACTTTAAAGACAGTGTTGAAGCCACAAGACCATTTTCATCCAAGCTTTAATCTGGGACAAATTTCCACCCCTTATTGCAAGAGTGCAATACAAAGCAATTCGGTGACATTACAGTATGATGAAATAAATCATACTGAGCTTGAAACAGGATTCTACAGAATGGACTCACTTCTAATAATACAAAAAAAACATCAATTCAGATCCAAGTCTATATATACATGCAGTTGCGTACTACAACAAGAGCAACTGCAACTACTACTAATATTAATAATTCATAAAACAGCAACATAAGATGATTGACCAATGGTACATGGAAATAAAGTTCTGTTTACATTCCCATTCTAATAGATGTCTGCAATGAGTCCCAGAAAAACTATGGACCAACTAAGAAAACACTATCTGCACCAAGGAGCCAAGACCGGGGTTGGTTTTTGAAGCAGACTTCCTGGCCTTGTTGAGAGACGTTGCTCTCCAGCGACAGCGTGGTTGGCTACAGTACAGGTCTTTCAGCCAGCCGTTTCAGTGTCAATGGTACCAATGCATTCAAAATACAAAGTCAGTATTTTTTCCCCCACAAGAACATGTAGTTGAAATAGGTGTTTTGTCTTCATGTAATGTTACCCCATGCACCAATTCATTAACTTTGTGTGTCATCTGGACAATATTTAAATATTTTGTGGACCAATCAGGGACCGTTTGCATCACTGTACATAATACGGGGGTGGACAAGTCCATGGAAGGTCAATGGGTGACATCAGTCACTTTGTCCATATTCACATTTATTTTGTTCTTTTTTATTTTAATTTTTTTTACTGTTTTTGATCTGCACACACAAAATGAACCAGCTGCACATAGAGTATAAATCATTTGTATTCCGACAAATACTTTAATCAAACTAATGTTCAAATTCAAATCTGACAAATGTAATATCAAATGAGCAGATGTAGTGACCTCATTGGCTCGTCACCACAGCCAGGTAACCGGACAGTCACTGGCTCATGTTCATGGCCAATACAAATCCTATGACCAGTCTGCATTGTAACAATGTTCTCCAATTTTCATTACTTATTCATAATTGCTTTTATAAAATTTAAAATAAGCCTTGTATTCAAATAAAACTTTTTTCTATGGAAGTTTTGAGGCGTGTGTCAATTCAACACAATGGATCGCAAACTGGATTAGACGTGAGAATTATAGGACTTTTTACTGTTCTCTGAAGTTAACTGAATCTGCGAGGAGTTGGCTTACTTGTCGGCCGAATGACTGAGTGTTATGTTTTAAAGTTCTTGGAGATGGCTCACTGAACGACTGGACACCCAAGCCCGCAGGAGTCGACGCTGTTGCCAACTGCTCTCTGAAGCCAAAACACACAGCGACTTCAGTACCAGACGCTACAAGAACGCTTTAAACACAGATAATAAAAACAACAGTGACAGAGCGACTTTTCACACACGACAGAGAATGTAGATGTTGCCGTCAGATATGCCACAGGTTCCTGAACGAAAGGCAATGTTCTTCAGTCATCTCGCTGAAGAGCGCAATCAACTCACCCCAGAACGCGCACCATCTTCATGGCAACTCAAATTCACACACGTAGAAAAACGATTGACATTTTAAGCAGACATCGATATTTCCCAACCCTCTATCTAGAGATTATGCCGACAAGAGATAATGCCGTTAACGTTTTGATTACTTTATTAACAGGCCTATCACAATCATCCTTCAGGAACTGTTGCCAGAAATATTCCGGAAGCATCTCTTCTCAAGCTGTAACTCGGGCGGTTAAAAACAACCAGGTTTACAGTTTAACGAACGATTCTAAAAGGCGCACAGATACAAGCTCATTTTTATTTCTCATCCTTCGACCAGTTAAATTCATAGCTACTTCCAAAAATCCTGTTGCTAAGCGGCATGCAGTACGCAGCTAAGCAATGCCAGAAACCTAAATGCTAATCACCAACTGTACATTTTGAAATTATGCATTTATAAACACGGATATTTACTGAAGAAATTAAGGTCAAATACACTGCTCAAAAGTACCAGAGAAATGCCCAACCTGGGAATCCAACCGCAAGGTTTCTTTTTACTAGAACAGCATGTAAGCACTGCACCGCACAGCCTCCTTACAAGCTGAATGGAATATAGGTGAAAGGTAACAAGGATATAGGCTGTACATTATAGCAATGGCCTCACAGAAAATGCGCTGCAAGGCAACATCCCCATAATGGCTACCTCTGCACAGAAATTAGCTAACCTCACAGTGCAGACACTCAAAATGCATGCAATTCTACTAACGCACAATGGAATGATAACTACTGTTGCAAAATGGTTATTGTAAGTGGTTATTATGTGCTACCACAACACGCATGCCGAGGCAGTCATTCGCTGCCGCTTCCTGACCAATGACCCGCGCACACAAGCACTCTGACATCACCGACTCGACAGAGGAGAGATGTCGCAGTGCGCCTAATGACAAAACTGGGGTGAATTACGCCCGTTCCCAGGACTGGCATTTCTTAAGCAAGGGCAGCAGATATTATAAGCGCTGTACAGGTTTGGCAAAGTTGAAGAGGTTTCGTGCTTATTTTTGGTTTATTTTGGGTTACTTGCCGGTTGCCGATGGGCCCATTGATAGTAAAACACTGAAACCGTTGAGCTGCCTTTGATAATCAGGTCATAACCGGGTGTTCAGATTTGAGTACCCAGTTTTGAGTTTGGCTTCTAAACAAGCTTCTTTTTTTATGTACTTTATGTGTGCATTGCTTGTATCCAGAAAAATGAAAATTAAATGGCCTACATTTTTTGCCACCTTGAAATGTTTTCATTTCTCTTCTGACAGATTCATTCACAGCGCAGTCAACAAAGAATATCAAATACGCTCAACTAATCAACGTTATTATAATAGTTATTATTGCAATACTCAGGGTCGATAATACTGATAGTTTTAAATCTTTTCCTTTTCTCTTCTGTTTTTGGAGTGGAGTAGGGGGCTTTGATACGAAGGGGGAAACCGTATATCCATAATTAAATTTTGTAACTTATTGGCAATGGCTTAGCCTATAAAAAGAACCAAATGCTCAACAGATGAGACCAGAAGTGGGAAAACACCCAAGCCAGTTTTGCCTGATCTTAGCAACAGAGGCGGGAAAAAAAAACAAAGCCTTCATCGATCTGTGGCAGGCAGATCATGTCCAGTGGGGCCCAAACTAGGCTGCAAACCCTTTTTGCACATGAATCAGTGCCAGGATTTGACAGAACAGAGTGGCAACTCCAGGCAGTCGGGTAAACCATCAGAGTCCTGTTGCTCAAGGCTCAGTGGCTAACTAGGGCAGAGTGATGTCTGCAGAGCTCCAGAAACGTGTCTCGTGGAACGAGAGGGGGACGAGCTTGTGCCAGGACTCAAATTCTCAACGAGCCTGCACCAATTAGGAGTCATGCCGGAGAAGTTACCGGAAAGTGGGACGGCCCTTTTCCTAACGGGCGGTCGCATTTTGCTTCCGAAGTGGGCGGCAGCAAAAAAATGAGTGGCGGATGATGCCTCGCTGGCATGGAGCAGGCGGTCTGACACACTTACGGGCCCTGCACTGCTTTCCAGGGCATCACTAACTGCTCCGGTTTGTGCATCTGTACTTCTGGAGCACAATTCAACAAACCAGTAAAGGCCACTCGGGAGGTGCTACTACTGCTACAGCTTAAATCCCTGCTTAAAGGGTAATTCCACGCAAAATCAACATTAACCTTATTTAACAGATCAACGCACAACTAATTAAGTCGCTTTTTGTGGCTGGCCAAAAAAAAATTATGTTCTGATATATTTGAATATAAAGTTCTAGGTAGAGGTTCTAGATTTTGGTAGAGGTATACGTCATTTTGAAGTATTTAATCTGTTTGCCATGCAGTAGCTAAGACACACATCAGCTTTTTGGCATTTTGAAAATGGCAATGTTTTAAATATAGCCTATTACTAGGATTTTGTTGTAGGTGGAAAGCTTCTGTTCTGAGCCCGAATACACGGTCGGATCCTGCGCTGAACGCACTGCCGCTTCGGCTTGAAACTTCCCGGTAGCAAACATTTCCATTTCAGTTGGAATTGCGGTAGTTATAGTTATCACTTGTAGGCTAGCTACACCACTCGTTTACCTCGGTTCAACGTTAAAGGTTAACATTAGAGGACAGGCATGAGAAATTAATAAGTGTTTTAATTAGTTGTGTTTGAACTAGCATGTGCAGGACGAGCAGTAAAATTCCCAGTCCTTCCGCTCCGGTTGTACTGACAGGCGTTGTCTGACACCGCCTATAAACTATAAGCGCTCTTGGCTATTGTAGTTCTGAGTAAAGCAAGTACCTGGTACATGTGCAGGAGTTTGGGGCTATATCTCTGCTCTCACTATAGGTAGAAAGTTGGCTGAGAGCTCATTCTAATCAGGAGAGCTACTTTTCTACAAATCAAACATATTTTTTTGGTGGAATTACACCAAAAATTGGCAACCCACAGCTAAATGACTACATTTTCTTCACTTTACAGTTAAGTATGTTTTTTTCAGAAAGAAACCACCGTCACACAGGAGAAATTCCTTGATGCCATGCAGTTTGCCAAATTCTCCTCTTGAACGCTGGGAGTGCTGGCGAGATTGTGGATGGATTTTTTAACATTACGATTAAAAAAAAGAAAAAAGAAAAAGCAGGCTAAAATAGCGTTAAAATTGTAATTTGGATATTTAGGAGCTTCATTATCTAATGAAGATCGCAAGCTTTTGTTATGAGTTAGTTACTCTCCTAGGATGAGATCCCTTTCGTTGGCAAGCTCCTACTATTAGCTGAAGATGATATTATCATTTAGCTAGATTAATTATTCGCTTTCCTGAGGTAACTTAGCCTAAACAAATCTACACTTTGGCGCATGTCCATTACCGCAAATCAAAACACTGTAATTTCATATTTGGAAGTTTGTTACTCATCGACGAGTCTGTTGCACAATTTTTTATTTCAATATTTAAATGATTTAGAAGGTTAAATTAGTTTACAATTTCATTGTCATTATATATTTTTAGGCAGGGCGGGGAAAAATAAAGCCACTTAAAATACCATCTTAAATGTATTGCAAGCTAGATTTCCTAATTAGCTGACAAGCTTGCTAGCGAGTTACAATAGCTAGCTATTGTACTGTTCGGTTGGTTAGCTGAGTAAGCAACCATGCAAACGAGGCATATATCCATGTTATTTCCAGGTTAAAATGAAGGCCTATTTAACTTCCAAATGATGAAACGGTGCAGTTAGTTGAGCGAGTGTGGCAAATATTTTTCTAATGTATTTCTCTTAAGTCAACAGCTTGCTGCCTGCTGCTGACTTGACAACACACAGATGTGTCTAACAGTATATGACAAATATTTTGCATTAAATACTCTCCAAGACGTTGTACGCCGACTCAACAACCCCTTTGAGTGCTTTACATCTTTACCCATGGCACTTCCTGATTAAGAGATCTTCATTGTCAATATTATCCCAAAATTAAAGGTGCACTATGCAGGATTTTTAGCCATGCTGTGGTCCTGTGTTTACAATTAGAAAACGTCATCTCCTGCTTCCTCAACCCTGCCCACTCAAGGTACCTGACTACGGCCATCTAACTACCTAACGTAGCTAGCTGGATAGCTAAAGGTAACATTACTTAAAGGTCCAACAGAAAACACATACTCTGCATCGCTTTTCATCCCCTTGCTAAACTTCAGCTGTCACCGTCGAGGCAAATCCTAAGTTGACTCTGCTTCTTGAACATGCTCCGTTGGCTTGTTGTTGGATTTCGCTGTAGGCTCCTTGCGCTCCTTCACCTCCGCCATTGCAGTAGCTAGCTAATGCTCCACTGAAACCTGGTCCCAGCCCACAGGCTCTGTAGCCACACCCACCCCTCCCCACACAGAAAAGGGCATCATGCCGAGAAACATCCCGAACACATCTTCGAATAATAAATACAAGCAGATGAGCGCGGACTTGGCAAATGTGCGCAAAGAGATCGCCAGTGCATCATAGAAATGACTGAGCAAGATTATTTTATAATATTTTCGAGCACAATGCACCTTTAATTCTGAGATTCATAATAAGGATAGATAACATTTTTTTTCTTACCACGAAAAGAATTTGCATTCCCTTGTGTTCTTGGTTATAAAAGCAAATGGAGGTTTCCGTATGGATACCTCGTACAGTAAACATAAAGTTGATTTTCAGTAATGTTACGCTTTAAAGGTCCATAAAAATCTACGCTTCTGGTGCTTAGTCCTTGATATCAATAAAGTATTTCAGCAAACGTTCTGCCGTTTTGTTTTACGCATGTTCATTCTGATCGTTGATCACCAAACAAAACAAAACACAGTTAAATTCATCGCTAAAATAAGGTCAAAGTGCACAGCAGTTGGCTGGCATCTTAGCCTAAGCCTTGCTTCCCCGTTCTGTCTTCTCTGCACTGCATTACTTTCCAAATGATAAACTTTTGCTCATCAGGGTTCTAAATTGGGATGAACATACAATATGTTGTGCTCTTTAAAAGTCTCCCAGAAATACCGTTGGGAACCATTTCTGATGACCCAGTTTTTTTTGCATTCCTTTTGCGGAATACCAATTAGTCCAGTGTGGTTCTACACTGACCCCCCACCCCTGCTCAAACTTAGCCACGTATAGGGTTCCAACATAAAGCAAAAGGCTAGGGTAATGTTCTGACCCCATGACAAAAGTGCGTGTGTGTGTCGTACACTCTACCAATGATGTGACTGAAGTGGTGAGTAATATATGCACGCTGGTCCAATCATTTCTCTCCGCCAACAGCTGCGCTTATGATATTAGAAGCAGACGCTGACAGATTCATGGGAAAGAAACACCGTGGCGGAACAGCATGGCTACGCTGAGGCTGTCATGTGACACACAGTCTGCCTCCGAGACTTGTTCGGACGCGGCCTACCCGAGGGGGACGCAAGAGGGGGACGCGAGGGGGACGCGAGAGGGGGACGCGAGAGGGGGACGCGAGAGGGGGACGCGAGAGGAGCCACGGTCAAGAAGCGCGGCTGACGCAGGACCCGCTGCGACCGCGAGGCTGCTCGACTCCTCCCGGCACGTTTTCGCCAGATCCTCGCGACTCTGTCACGTCGGCGGCTAAGATTAGCGCGCACACGTGAGGAGCGTCTGTGCAGCACCGTGACTCATCCAGCTAGAACTGTACTGAAGGCTACGCGCGCATGGCCCCTTGTTCATTTTGCCGCTTCTCCTCGTGCTCCCGTGTTTCAGGAAACAGTCATTCTTGCTTTTGAAACCAGACCCCCAAGCTTTACACAAGCGCTGTCACACCGTAATGACATCAGAGCTCGACTCCATCAGGTTCAAGATCTCAGCCGTCACTAATCACGTCCGTCTCCGGAACACCGTGAGCCCACAGACAGACTAGTCATGCCCGCCCTTCCGTAAGCGCCCTTTTAACAGCGCCGTTTCGCCCGCTGAGTAACAATCCGGACTGCGCAGGGACAGCTGACCAATGAGTGGCTCCATTCATTCATTCGCTCATTCATTCATTCGCTCACGCGGCATCGTGTCGCTCGTGACACCCTCCCTCGGGCTAGCCTTCCCCTTGACCACATCATCTGGTCCAATCCAACTTATTTAACATATTTAAAAATAGAAGAATCTTTAAGAAATTATGTTTTGTCGCCTTTTATCCCCCGCAAAAATGTTTTGACTTTTTTCTACTTAGTAGTCACACAATGTAATTTGACTTTGACAGGTAGGGCAGTCTCAAATATATGCTCTATGCCTTTACAAGGAAAAGAGCATTCTGTAATTACCAGTGATCACTGTAACCCTCAATCATTCACACTGTCTTATGTAATCAATACAGCACTGTGCCCATCCTTTTCACACATTTGCATTGGCCTCATCACAGCTGTGTATGCTCTCCATACATCTCATCTCCATTTTGGCTCTGGTTTTCACATCAGAACCCAATGAACTGAAAAAGACATCGTCCTCCTACATCATGGGGCATCTGGTTTATTCAGACGCCAGCTAGGCAGCGCCCTCTTTAAAAAGATGTGCACCGCAGGAGAATTCTCATTTTACATATCGTTATTTCTGATACGACTTTCAAACAAGAAGTTCCTTAAACCAAAAAAAATACAAAATAAATAAAAATAAATCATACTAGCTTGTGAGTTACACGCATTAAAAAGACACTGATTAAAGGTTGCGCTGTATAAAACGCGTCCCGGTTTGTCGTCAACCGTGCTTTTAAAACAGAGGCTGGTTACATAAAAATGAAAAAGAAAATGCTCATTTAAAGGTGGTTTTGGGATGCTCAACGACGTTTAAAATACAGTAATTAACAGGCTATTCTGGTTAATCTTGTCCCACTGAAACAATATAAGCTGAAACTGTTACACACCTTCCACAAAGTTCTGGTCGCCTAATACTGATACATTCATCCACAAAATGACATTTCATAAGACCTGCTGCTAAAATGATCATGTTGCAGAACCGCGACACAAACCAAAAAAAGCCTTTCGTCCCGAGTTCTGACTCCTCCTTATAGATACAGTGGTGGAGAAGCAGAGGCTTTTCATACGCAGCCTCAGAAATCCCTCCCTACTCGACACACTGCCATCAGCTCGGTCTCGCCTTTGGGGCAGTGTCTTCCAACGCAGGCTTTAGGTCATTCTTTATCCCCGCATGCAGCAATCTTCCGTCATCTTCTCTCTTCTGACAGATCGTTCATATCGGGCCATTTGCAGGAGAAACAGATTTGGGTACCTATAAGTCATTTCCCTGCATCTGGTTTAAATGAGTCTGGAAATCACAAATTGGGGCCCCAGGCTGATCTGGCCTGCCGTTCCCCCGATACAACACTGTGGTCTGAAGCTGTACCAATGCCAACATCTCTCACATTGCTTACATGGGGGCAGGAAGAGGAGGAAGCCGTTATTGATGTTTGATTGATGTTTCTGGAGTCATATTAGAAGGTTAGATCAAGCCCGTATGGATGTGATGATAACTTTTATCTTATTATTTTGTGAGAGAAAGCCCACCAATAGCCAGTATACCCAATGGTGCCTCCTTTAAACATGCATTTACACTGAAAGGGATTTTAATGGAAATTTAAAATTATGTTTTTTTATTTTTTTATTTAAACTTGCACTTTATGCTTGCGTTCAACTCAATCTCACAAAATCAAACTTTTCATAGACCATGAAGAAAATACCAGTCCAATCCAAAGGAAAGCAGGAAGAATCAGGACCATCGAGAACCACTTCAAATAACTGAAGTTATCCGCTGGTGAGTTTAATCGATGCTGCGACATACCTGCCAGGCCCTATTCTTAACTATTAAAGGCCCTCGATCATGTTAAAACATCACAAGAAAAAACATGTCAACATGTGTTAAACCGTGCCAAGTAACACAAAAACTGCATAATGAGCAACTATCACCGTTATGATGGCACAGTAAAGGCTGGCCCAAACAACCCATTTGCCAGAATCTCATTCTCATTTTTTGGATGGTTTGCATCATGGCACAGCTGTAAGAACCAATCATTCGATTTGGAGACTCGGCTAGCTCATTTTTACATAACCTTTGTGCTTCAAAATGATTAGGCATGAACCTTGTTCTCTTTGGTATGGTATTTTACACCGAATAGAAAAGCGAATATTGCCACAAACGGCCTACGTATTTCAGTTTTTCTGCACAAGTCACAGGCAACAATTCACCAACAAGGTTTAATTATTAAAAGGTACATTTCTAATTAATAATAATAAGTTAATTTAATTGTATTCGTAATGCAGAAAACTGTCAGAGAATGGAGAGAATTTCTACAGAGAACCGTCACAAAGACGCTTTACGGGCAAATTGGGGAGAAACCAGACCTGAACCCCCAGAAAGCAAGCGAGGGAAAAACTCCCCAGTGGAAAGAAATCTCGGGAGGAACCCGGCTACAGAGGGGAGCCCCTCCTCCGCTGGCCAGCCCGGTAAAAAGAAAGGGCAGAACGGATGGAAACAGACATATAATGAGGGATCTATATCACATCAAATAATCAAATGGGTTGAGCAGGTTAGTCTGAGATATTAAATTAGCTGATAAAGTAGAAAGTCCAAATAAAGATGTATAATATGCAATGCAGAGGAGGGGCAGGGTGGTGCATCTGGGCTCCAGGTTAACAACCACATCATTTTATACAAGCCAATTCTACAGAAATATTGTCCATTTAAGCAGTTATATATATTTTTTTTTATTATTGAGGAACTTATGAATTTCATTCATAAATTTAGAATTAAAAAGACATGCAGATTTACACACATATTAAACAAAGGCAAAATGCTGAAATGCTTATTTTGCTAATAAATGTAATATTTTGTTATTCATGCTGCCAATTCCGATACCGTCACAACCCAATGTATCCTTGAGGTCGTTAAACCATAAAGGTTCGTCTTCGTCCCAGATCAGTTGTAGCTCATAGTAACAAATCATGCTATGTCATGTATTGTACAAAATGGCCTTACTGAATGCTTTTTTTTTTTTGCACTAGATAGCCGGGCCATTATTGTACCGCACGTTAATTGAATTTTCAATGCATGGTTTGTGCCTGCTTATCACCATTCCTTAGCACCCTCACGTAGCTCCACATCATAAATACTGCCTGCCATTCTTGGTTAATCATTCTTCTGCATGCATATGAAATCTTAATGGCTGATTATTAAAGGTCCAATAAAATACTTGGATTCCTACAAGGAAGGACTGTGATTAAGAATGGCACATTAAAAGCTCTGAAAATCTTATGCCCACAAATCCACAATGACAGCCATTTTGGACGCCACGGAAGTCACAGCCAAGAACCAGAACCTGTGTCGGTGCTAGACCTCCATCATCCAGGCCTAGCTCAGATAACACGACTGGACCAAACCGGGCCAGAAAAGCAAGATATTGAAGATCTCTAAACTATAGATTATCTTGGTTTAAAAATAAAGCGCCTATATAAAACCATGTTCACAACAATGAAAATGCCTTAACAAGATGCTAACTGTACATAATTCAAAGTAGATTTCCCAACTGTTTTCTCCAAATAGGCTACGTCTAATGTGTTTAAATGAATCATAAACGACAGCAAGACCCCATTGGTACTGCAAAAAATAGTAAGTAATTTATTTATTAATTTTTTTAAACTGATGCTGCCTATATCTGGCAAAGACAGCCATTGTGGACCCTGTAAAATGAGGTTGTTCAGCAGAGCCTTCTTTAAATTATCCAGCTCTACCTGCAGGCCGCTGACGGACATAAAGTGCATGCGCCGAGGCTGTGAAAATGTAGGTCATCGCGACCTCTCCCTGACACGGGCGGAGTCATCACAATCGGTAAAAGCCATTCGCGAGCGCTGCCCTGCGCGGCGACAGTGTCGTGAACTCTCGTCGCGAACCGCAACGTCTGCACGTCAGAACTAAATCTCTCCCGAGCTCCTCTCTTTGGAGAATTCCCAACTGTGTCTGTAAAGGCCAAGAACAAAAAGAAAAAGAAAAAAAACACAGTCTATGAGAAGACACATTCACTTGGGCTGAAACTGACATTACTGCGTTTTTTTCATCGTGAGTTCATGTACTGAACCATATAAACTCATGCAGGGGATGTAAACAGAGTTCTTTCAAGCTCCTGAGCGGCTCAGTGAGTTAAGGCACACGAAAGCAGGCTGGGCTCCAGTAGTTGCAAGTTCCAGCCTGGGCTACATTAACTTACGTTGGATGCAAGGCTGTACTTCCAGGACATCTCAGTCCCATCCTGTCAGGAGTTATGGTGGTTTGAATTCAGCTTGGGTTCCTCAGTTTAGCAGCGCCGCCAAAAACCCACAGGCTAGCAGTTGTCTTCGAGAGATACGGCTCTCTTCTGATTGGTGCTAGCTCTCTCCATATCAAATATTAACTAGCCTATATCAAACATTTTTACAATTCTGTTGTGCTGTGAAAAAAACAGCCACTGCCATACAATTCCCATTCAGTGTTTCAGTCACATTTATCCCAGACATCCTGGACAAACTGAAATGAACCATGGGAAACACTGACATGGCTGCCCATTTCATCTTTCAGATAAAGTTAAAATGATAGGAACAGTGTACTAACAAAATAACTTGCTTGATTAACAACAAAGGCAAGTAGTTGCACATTGGTTTTTGAAATTGTTACCAGTAGCATGAAAACAGATTATATACACACCTAGGCCTACTTTGCATATTAACCAGGAGCAGAGTTCTTTCAAACCATGTCATGAGGGTTCATTCATCTAACTTTCAGGAGCATCATATTGTAAAGCAGGACATGCATTGCACTCTGGGTACTTGTAGTGCCGTTTTTGACAGTAAAAATTCTATATATTTTTTTTTTTTTTTTTTTTACTTTTTACATTAAGGCAAACTGACCACCTATAGTTTAATGGTATAAATGGTTAAGAACAGTCACATGCATACAGAAGAAAGAAAAAAAACATTGCTGGGAATTTTTAATTAAGTGCATCAGGCATGCATTAGACAGGGAACACCATGCACACAGACATGGGAACATGACATGCCTTAGAAAGAACCTGGACATTTTCATATAAAAACCAGTGCCTTCCATTGCAAAAATGTAGTTTTAGCTTTACCCTTTAACAGAGCTTAAGCTACCCGGGACAAAACTGGTGGGGAATACTGCGGAATAGAGTTTGGTACAAGAGCACAGTACATACTGCATACAGGGTGCAGATCTCACATTTCCACTAGGCAACAGCACACACTCCCTGCTCTGATGTGTTTAAAGGCTGATATCTCATGCATGGCTCAAGTGTGTGGGACAATGCACCGGTGCATCGCGATGCATCGATCCGAATGTGTAAATACAACTGCATCGATCTGCAAGATTCGAATCGATAAGCATCGATTAATATCGCATTTTAATTTAATGTACATTTAATTCAAAAAAAAAATTTAAAAATAATATATATATTCTGAGACACGATTTTAAACTAAAACTCTTTTGCTTCAATCATGTTTCTGCTCTTCTGCTCCAACCCCAACGTAAGCGTGAGTGAAAAACTAGCGACGACAACGGACGAGATGAGCGAAATGGCTGCGTGCTCGCTGAGTGGACAACAGAGAAACAAGAAACAAAAAATTTGCGAACTTCCGATCAGAAAATCAATGGAAGGAAAAATCAGTGGTATGGAAGAGAAGGAGGGGGGGTGTGGGGAAACTTGACAAACCGCAAGAGCAAGATCTGCCAAGTAGAAAACAACACCACAAACAAAACAACACAAAACATATAAAACCATTTGAGCCGACGATACAAATTGACGCGCGACGTAAAGCAAGCAAGCGCAAGCTAAAAGCTGTAAGCAGCTGAAGAGGGAGAGTCATTGATGCCAAAATGTTCTATTTTTTTTATATAATTTTTTTTTTTTTTTTTATTTTTTTTTTTTTTTATACATTTTTAATTGTAAAGTGCTTTCTGATATTTAAATTTAAAATTTTTTTTAAAAAATTTTTTTTAAATTTTTCAAAAAAAAAAAAAAAAAAAAAAAAAAAAAGTAAAACTAAAAAATAATTCATTAATTTCCAAATTAATACTACTGTTAAATTTCCGATTGACAAATAATTGGAAATTGGAACCTAGATACATACACCATACAAAAATAAATGAAATGAAAAAATGATATGAAAAAAAGAGGTGAATGAAAGAAAAAAAAAAAACTGTTCGAAACGCTGCGCAAAACTACGAGAGTACGGCTACTACTTTAACTACGCTCCTAGCTCCACCGAAAGATTTAGATCGATATACTAAAAAGTAATTAGTACTGCATGACATTTTTATTAGCTATTTTTATTTTTTTTTTCTTGGTTTTTAGTTTAGTGTTTTTTTTTTTTTTTTTTTTTTTTTTGTAAATAAAGGAAATGTAATAAAAAACCATGTCTGACACTGTTTGAAAAAAAAAAAAAAACAATAACTAAATAACTGTTAAAAATGTTTTGTTTGTTTATTTTTGCGCATGATGCTGTGCAAAGAACTGCAAATAGCTGCAAATGCCTAAAATGCATAATAATAATAAAAACAAAAATTGAATATGTAATGAATTATTTATTTAATGCTGAATGTAATTATATGTATCAATATAGCATACCGGTTTAAATTATCTAAATAAAAAAAAATCGAAGAATCGATCGAATCGGAATCGAATCGAATCGAAATATGCATCTAATCGATCTTTGCCGAAAGAATTCGAAAGAAGAATCGCGATGGGGTTGAAATCGTAAGTGTTACCATTGTTTGGCATCCGACAGGTATAAAGAAGAAAACAATTATTTCCTCACAAGGAAGCCACCCAGACGCAAATGTATCAACTACAGAGAGCAGCACAGAAGCACGCCTAATGAAGATTATAACTGTCTAAAGACAGAAACTAACCAAGACCACAACTGGATCACAATTACTGTATCCAAACTCTGGCATTGAAGACGTCAATGTACATCCAAAAAACGGTAAACATTAGGAAGAAGTGAGAGAAGACTCGTTTCTAGGAATTCCCCTGACAACAGATGAATTAATATACATGAGATGCCTCGTGCTGATCTCTCATTGTCATTGCAGTCAGTTTCTACGGGTCCGTAGATTGGCATTTCCAATTGAAAGTCATCGAAGATGAAACCCTCCACAGAGCCTAGCGATACAACAGCGGCACTTCCCTTGTGTGTGTTGTTTTTTTTCTTCTCAGCACATGCAGCATTGATGTGTACAGTGTAGTCAATGGGACCACAACAAAGCAGCCACAAACCTTCCTTTTCCTTAAGAAATCAATAAGACATCGGTGCACAAAATGTATTGTTGCCGTTACCTTGGATACAACATAATTTGTCAATATGCAAACTACTTAATTCAAATTGTTACAGAGTATATATGATAGTTCATGAAAATACTGAGTTGACTCAGTTTTACACAATTTCGATCATATAAATCACAAGCTGAATAAATGTAAACGTTGTCTACGGTTGGATCATTTATATAAGTTAGCTATACAGATTTAACACTGCACAATTTGTGGATTTCCATGTTTGACGTACTTCGCCCCAACCTCACGCTGCCCCCTATTTTACGAAGGGTACGGAGACGTACACAAGATCCTGATTTGTGCTGCGGCACGAGTAGGCCTAGGCTTGCTTTTTCTTAATAGGGGGGGACATTCACACCTTCAGATAACAGGATTACGTCATAATAGGGAGGACATTCACACCTTCAGATAACAGGATTACGTCACTCAAAGCCAGGCTTTTCCGCCTTTATTGTAAATTACCTACAAGAAAAGTGAAAATTTGAAGACACGGCTATTTCAAATGTAATAAATATTCATAACCACTCCGTGGTTGGAAAAAAAATATTTAAAAAGTGTGCGTGCGTTTACGTTTATATATATATATATATATATATAAATATATAATAAAATATTATTATTTAGGGCGTAGTAGTACTGCAAGGACTGAGGAAGCTGGTTGGGAATGTCCACCTAAAATACTGCAATTCGCTTCCCTTCCCTCTGAAGTAGACCTCGTGGTTCCGTAAAAATTTGGAACAGTATGTAAATGGAATCTGTCCACACCGTGGATTGATATCTGAACCCGCTGACTCCGTTAGCATTAGCAACAACCTCGTCCGTGTTTCAATAAAAAGCCAGATACATTCCGTGAATGGTACAGCAAAGCCTTAAATGGTACCAACTGCAAACAAGAGACGGTGGATAAACGAGTCAATATGCATACAAACGCATGTAACGTTAGAAATCTAGAGCACAGGTTTCGCACAATTCCTCAGATCCACTAACATTATGTGCTTTTCTTCTTAGATGCAATCAATTAAGCATCAGCTAGCAATCGCGAAAATCATGACCGTTTGCTAGATACCATCATATTTTGCTCCATTAAGCCAGGTTTATAACAACGTTGTATAATAAGAACCATCTGATACAAATCTGTATTTCCATATCCACCTCACACTAAAATGTCTACCAAGTATAGTTGGATAGTTGGCCTGGTCGCTAAACAACAAGCTAGCTAATATTAGCAAGCATAAGTAACAATTTGACTCGTTATCTTGCAACCTTACATTCAAGGCCTATCGGAGACGAATGTATCTAGCTACAGCAGCAATACTGTGGCTAGACCAACGTTACGCATGTGAACTAATAAAGCAACGAGGCCAATTTATCAAGCCAAAATGGGGATGCTTTAAAATTAATTTGTATTATCAGAATGGTTTTAATGGACAGGTAGTAGTCGAGCAAGCTGCATACACTGTTGCTAACATGCTTAGCTAGCCATGGTATATTTTCTACCGTTAAACAAAGTATGGCTATCTTAGCTGTGCTTAAAATTATCTTGTAGCTAAGTGTCGTGTATCTTGAATTTAAACGTACTAATAGCCAACTGGCTAACGTTACTTCTTTTATCAACACAAAGCACTTAGCTTGCTAACGTATAGCACTAGCAGGCCAGCTACCAATGTTTGCTAGCCAGTTCGCAAACAACCGTTCTCAGAGCGACCACAACAGATTGGCTATATTAGCTAATAGACAAATAATGAACGTTGGATTAATTAGTTGGATAGCTGCTGCATCTTAAATGGGAATGGACCGCTGGTTAGTTTGTTAACGTTAATATGTAGTGATATTTAGCTATCCAACTTGTGCGACATGAGAACACTATTGTTTATATGGCTAAAAAGGGCTCTCAAAATCTACTGAATAACAAAATAGTAAGTGAGCTAGCTAAACATTCACAAACGGTGACCATATAATGTCGCAAACAGCTACGTTAACGTACATTACATTTCCCATGTCTTATATTTGCTATCTACAGCCACAAATTGATTACTTATATTTAGCAAACTTTCCTTCTTGAATGACTGCGAATCAGAACTGTGATTTTTACGTCCATGCCCATTTTTATTGTAACGTTAACTATTAGCACTAGTTCGAGTTTTAAGGTACGTTAGTAAACCTTCGCTAGTTTTCTTATTTCAGTTAGCTAGCCATTCTCTAGCCATGTAACGAATCATACGCAAGCAACTAGCCTAGCTAGCTAGTGGCAAATAGTAGCGCCCTGTTAAACGATGGTTCCTATATAGCTAGCTAGCTACTTAATGTTAGCTATATTACATCAAGAATTGTGGCTTTTCCTCCCTGTGGCGGCCGACAGAATTATCACTAAGGTTAGCCTATAATTTCTTATTATCCCATCCACTGTTATTTCAACTAACGTTAAGTTACATATTTCTAACGCTAGATGTTAAATAACTACAGAAACGTTGTCTGCTTAGTGGATTTACCTCCCCCCACCCAATGTATGCAGATTGTAGACTGCCTGGGAACAATGTCCCCCTTTGCGGCATTTCCACACTGACGACAGCGGCACTGTAGCCACGCTCAGCTCGTCCCTTTTCTCCCTTACCGGATTTGAAGAACGCCGCTATGTCGGCCGCGTCCTTTGCCGTCTCCTCCGCTCCCTCCCCAGAGCTCATGGCTGGTAACCAGGTTGCGATCGAAAATCCCAGTAAACAGTTTTTTTTCTTCTTCTTATGTGTCAAGAACTCGAAGAAATGATTCCCCTTGCCTGTATCGCGTATACTGTGACACACGCACAGACAGGATCGCACCTCGATGCTAAGAGCAGCAGTAAACCTCCATCTTGGATAGTACAAATTAACAGCGCCGGCCGGCGGCTCTCCCGAGTGGAGCCGAAAAGGGAAGTCGGTGAAGAAGGGGGGATGAGGGGGCGGGGGGGTTGATCGGGGGGTCTCCGGGAACCTCCGGAAACAGGAAAGCTATGGACTCATACGGCTTTAAATTGTTAATGAGGGTATGCCACTGATGGGGGATGCACACAGAGAAGATGAACACCCGTATACCCCACATTTTTAGATGTTTCTGTTTTGCTGGGGATATTCTAATGCGATAAAATTTCATACCCCCTACCCCAAACTCCAACCACACTTCTCTGCAAGCCTGTGTGATCAAGACCTTGCAGTAGTCTACAATTTTCACACAAAATCACTTTGTCGGGCGTCAAAATCTATCCGGCTTGCTACAATGTGTCCACAAATCTACAGAATGACAGAGGTTTACCAGTGTTTTTGACAAGCTTATTCGATAATTAGAAATGGTAGGCTATGGATCCTTTCAATGAGATCAGCTTGGGAATGTATTAGTTAGCCTACTCGGTTATGGCATTACATTTCATGGATCAAATCTTGCACAGACCCATCTGATTTCAAGACAACAGCTTTCATGTGCAACAATAGGACTCTGTACCATGATATGTCTATATTGTATACTAATTGGGACACTTTATTTTATAATTCTTGAGTCAGTCAGATAGCTATCTACATACAAGAGGTATTAAATCTTTGTGCATGATTACTTAATTGTAAAAATATAAATAATTATGGACACATCAAGATGTATCTAATTTGGTAAAATCTTAAGTAATTCCTTCACTAAAAGCAATTTTTTCTAAAATGTAGTTGTCAGTGGCCTTTGAAGGATTTAGATGGGTGACTTAGGGATTCCTCAATTGTCAGATAAAATCCCCCCACTGAACAAATTACAGAGTAAATAAATTGGAGCTCTGTAACAAGTTCTCATTTTCATGTAAAAAAACATTGAAATTGGAAATTGATGTAATGACCCAGTTTGCATTAGCCATTCCCTTCCATATATCACATTTTAATGCAAATAAAAAAATATTTTCACTTATTTTATTTTAGCCTCATTAACAAAATATTGATACGAAGCATTTAAAGCCCACAAAGGGGCCTGAACTCTCCAAACCCTTATTTTCATTACCCAGCATGTCAATGTAGACAGTGTAGCCTACTAAATGCTTATTTAAGTGACCAGATACGCTCTCTCTAACAGGGGGAAATTGCAGATCCTTTCCTTATGCAGGTCTACCCCCTTGTTTGAGACGTAACCCATTGTTTGTCAATGGAAATCTAAAAAAATAAAATAATTTATTTTTATTTTTTAACTGCAACCCTTTGGGGTCCAAAAGAAAATAATTTTTTATACAGGACTAGAGAATATATCAATGTATTCTTACTATTAGAAATGATATCTAAGTGGAATTCAAACACAATAAGCACAAAGAGATGTGATTTGAATGGAGATTTGATTAATGATGACACGTTTTCATAAGCACAGAGCCTGAAAGATAGATTTAACATTATTATCCCTGAATCCCGTATATATTCATAAAACAAAAAAAGCTTAAACAGCAGTAAGATGATTGAGATGGTTTTATGTATTAGACTCTATACAATAAAGAGAGGCAACCATAACTAAAAATACATTTAAATGGACAATCATTATGGGCATTTGCTATTAATGGCATATACCCAAAGAAAGCTGGCCTATGATTTGGTACAATGTGAACATGTAAAACATTACATTATTACACACATGCACAAAAAGACAAATAAAAATAAATGAAATTTAAAAATGTACCCGTTTTTTGGTTAGCAGATTTGTCTTAGCAATATGCTGTTATTATTGTTGCCGGTGTTGTTGTTTATTATTATTATTTTTTTTATGGGTTGGTGGTTCCTGAACATATATAGATATGTACATACAGAGACTATATCATATAGATACATACGTAACCTCGATAAACCAAATTGGAAGCTTCTCTTGTTATCTCTTGACAAAGAAGCAATCTACACAATGTTACCCTCTTGCCAAAAGAATACAATAAATGACGAAGTGCTACAAACTATATTCATGCAACTGACATATACAGTATACTCTTGACATGAATTGGAAATGATTATTAACTGTATGGAGAGATGAGTATAAAAACAACAATTCTTGTTGTTATTGCAACAACAATAATATAATAAGTGCATTTTTCATCGTAGTTCTCAGCAGTGATCGCAATGCATTGTTTAGTTTGTTTACTAAAATACACAGGTTAATAGTTTAGTCAACTTTATCATCCCACAGTGGGGGGAATTCATTCGGCTGCAACACGCAATACAAAGGACTTAGAAACCTCACCGTACGGTACACAGTACACAACAGGGAAATTCATTTGGCTCCAACATGCAATACAAAAGACTTAAAAACATCAACATAGTGTATATACATGGATTTTAACTGGTCATTGGTCAGTTTACGACTATTTTTCTATGCACTCATAATAGACTCAGGTATCTCGCCACATTGGTGTTTACTAGAATATAATTCTGTCTGCTCTGCTGGAGAGCTCATTGTTCAGATGGATCCCAGCCTGGATAAAGGAGTGTATTGAGTGTTCAGTCCGTATCCTGTGCTGCAGGAGCTGCACACTGTCCCTGTGGCGAGATCTCCGCAGCTGACCGTGCAATGGGTGGATCGAGTCACCAAAGATTTGTGTGACCTTATTTTCTGTGAGTTTGGAATAGAGCTCCTCTACTGAGATCTGGTCAGCCCTTATGACCCAGCTAGCCTGTCTCACTGCTCATTCCACTTTGGTCAGGTCTTGTGCTCTCATGTTTCTAAATATACATATGAGGAAGAAGGATAATATGCTTTGGAGAACCAAGTTGTAGCATAGTTCCGTTATGGTGTTGTCCACATTAAAATTGTTATTTTTAAAAAGACATAAATAGTTCAATCTCCTTCAAAAAAAAGTCACGGTATTTGTTCCGAGACCATGGGGCTCATCCATGCCCCACAGACATTTTATGATGCCTTTTATGTTTGGGGTCAGATTGACCCCAAAAGTTTAAGCTGACATGAAAGTATTGTAATAGAAAAATGTTGACACTTTCTGAGTGTCTCTCAATTGATTACCCTTTTATCCCTAAATGTTAAAAATCTGTTATGAAACATCTCAATTTAGAGACTGAGGTAAGTGAAAGTTTGTGAAGTTTAAAACCTGTTTGTGAAAGTGCCACTAGAATCACACAAAACATTCAGAACTAAATAAAGTGTATTTTCTGACATTTTATACAGCTCCCCCAGAAATGACCTCACACAACACCTTTGTATACAGAGTTGGTACAGGACGTTTTGAAAACATAGCATTATGTTTATTGCGTGTTTACTATTTAATCCCAACCAATTCGGAAAAGTCATACAGTGTGAAGATACAAAAAAATAACGTTGACTGGTTTTTAAGAGTCAAACATTGCATCGGGTCAAATTGACTCATAATATGCGGTTTAAGCAAATGAGCCACTCAGCAGCCCCCAGCTGACTTTATCTTAACTTTAATTACTCTAAAATCCAGAAAATGTCATAGTTTTGTCGAACAAAGTAGTCCAAATGACCTCTATGTATAGTCAATGTATTACCAGTGTTAACAGCCCTGTCAATGCATTTATATCGTTGCACCAGTTCAAGCATCTAACGTTACGTGATTGCATTCTTACCTTTGCAGGAAAAAATAAAATACAATAGTATAACACAAGATAATAGTAGTAGTCACTATGTTCATAATTTTTTATATATATTTTCAGTTTTACAGCCACATTCTTTACTTTCCATCTGCGGTTCAGTGGATTTCAGATTTTTGTTTACTCTATGTGTAGGCACTGTTCTGTCATGAAATACTCCCACCTGCAGGACTAAACTTAGAAAATTTAAAATCTACTGGATATATATTTCAAGCCCTGCATTGCATGTTTTATTAATTGTGTAAATGAAAATAGACCGCTTTGAATGTTGAAAGCGTCACAAAAAATATATACTGTACTTTGCTACAGAAGAGCTATCCATGTGGAACATGTGTTGCAAATCTTTTTCAGGCTACTTGCATGTGCTTTTCAAGAATCCAGGGTGAAGTCTAACGTCTAAATTTTCCTTTGCAGGTGAAATATACATGAAACTATTTATATTCATACCATTGTATTGCTACATTCATACCATTGTATAGCTATCACCTATTTACATATGATATATCTTCAGACAAGTCTAGTAGTAAATCCATTGTTCTTTATATTGAGCTTGTGCGCTTTATTTGTTAGCACCTGCATACACACTTTTCAGGCGTGCCAATAGTGTCTTCTCCAAGTCTCTATAATTATAAATTGCTGTAGAACTGGAATTGCCAGGATTATGAAAGTTTGCAATCTGAAACAAATCACCCCAGTGTTGGTTTAATTCATGCTTCAGCATGTTTACTGAGGCAGTGCTTTGTAAAACATACACTGAAATGCATAACTCCTGCCTCACACTATGCTTTTGGGACATATTTACTCTAAGTGTGCTAATAGTAATGATGGATGCTAGAGGGCATGGAAGCCAGAATTATCCAAGAGAGACTCCCCTTCCATAAGATATTAGCATAGGTTATCCATTCAAAGTGCCTGTGCATGAAAGATTGCCTATGGATTAAACCATTCTAGGATTACAAGCAGAATATGCCCCCTGAGGAAGCCGTTTTGGCTTCAGATTAGTATACATGGATTTTTGCTTTTGCGTTGGTAATATTTATGAAATCAAAGTTGGAAAAATTAAACATTTTAACATGCAGTAATATAATAGTATTAATATTAATTAACCAAGGATATGCAAGCAGCTCTTATTTTGGTAATAGAGCGCAAAGTTTTATTTAATTGAATATTTGTGGTAGTGCGTTGACTTTTTTCTATATGAACTCTTGAAAAACTTCACAAATTGTCACATAATACAATGGTGGTGATGGTTATTACATTACATTACATTACAATCATTTAGCAGACGCTTTTATCCAAAGTGACATACAGTAAGTGCATATAGAAAGGTCATCAAAGTAACTGCAGAACAGATAAGAAAGCACATTCTCTTCCATACAGTATCAGCTATCCTAGTAACGAACACAAATGCAGTCACACAGAACTGGGTAAAATCAATCAATCAATCTACTACATACATTTCTCTAAATAAAAAAACTATAAGTAGTAGTTCAACAAAGAAGAGAATCATATCATGAGGTCCTAGATAAGTTAGTCCAGTGGGAGAGGAGAGTGTGTTTTTGTGTTCGGGGAAAGCAGCAGGCAGGGTTGGGTTTGTATTGGAGGGGGGGGGGGAAGTTCGTTCCACCACTGGGGGGGGAGGCTGGAAAAAAGGTCGGTCGGGGGGAGAGCGCCGAGCGCCATTGACAGGGGGCGGGCGAGGAGCCGGGCGTGCGAGGCGAGGCGAGAGTGGAGAAGGGGCATAGGGGGTGGGGAGGGAGTTGAGACGGGACGGGGGGTGTGTGTTAGTTGTGCAGTGTGGCCAGGGCTGTGGGTGAAACCTGAAACTGCTGCTGCAACTGCTGGCAGTGGAGTGACCTGGTGTGGGGGGGGGGGTGTGGGGGTGTCGGGAGGTTAAAACAAAACACCAGGTAACTGCTATGTAACTGCGTTGAAGAGGGAGTATGGGGCAGGGCTGGTAAGGGTGCAGGGAGGAGTTGCAGTAGAGGCGCGTGAGGTGTGACATGAGTCTGACCAGAAGCTGGGTGTAGGGGTGTGGTAGGGTGTCGTCGTCTGATCGGTGTACAGGAGGGAACTGCCAGGACCGACCCGTCGCCCTGATGTGGTCTTGAAGTCCCCAGTGGTCCGTCGGACCACCCCCACCCCATTTGCAGAGCCCAGGGTTCTCCACACCACCACGGTCACACGGTTGAACTGATTATTATTTATAACCACCACCAATAATAATAATAGATTTGATTATGTATTAATATATTATATTAGATTATTATTATTATTAATAGTAGTAGTAGTAGTATTATTTGTGATAACCAGTGGTGTTGGTCAATAAATAAATAATATAAATAAATATAAATATAAATAAAACTTAATTTTGCACCCTATTAACCGAAATATGTAAACCTGTTTTAAAAATGCATGGTATTTTTCCTACCTAAAATGAATTCCAGAGTTAGTCAGAGGTGTGATGACGATAATTACATTTCTGCTGTAAAAGCTGCTTCCTCTTATGATTTTAAAATTATAGCCAACCACTCAGATCACTCATGACTGTTAACTGTAATGCTGAAGCCATTCTTTATATAGGCATACAATCAGTACAAAATTAACCAAGGCAACCCTCACAATATATTTACACTTTAATGGTAAATCATAAATTGGTATTTACATTACATTATAGGCATTTAGCAGACGCTCTTATCCAGAGCGACTTACACAGCATTTCTTTTGCATTTTATACATAGTATCCATTGATACAGCTGATATATATATATGAAGCAATGCAGTAGTAGTTTGCTCAAAGGGTACAACAGCAGTGTCCGACCCGGAAAAAAACGAACCAACCTTTTCTTACAAAAACCAGTTCCTTAACCATTATACCACACTGCCGGTAAAAATGCTCATTTAACCTTTTAATGTAATGGGCTAATTAAGAAGATCCCATTGATGCCTCTCACGACCTTTGAACTGTACAAGTCCTATGCTTGCAAATCAGTGTTGATGTAATGGCGTTCTCTCATCCACAAGCTTCCCACCGTGTCACCTCCACATTTGCGTTAAATGTCCTCCTTGACTGGTTAATTCAGTTTTTTTTAAGTGGATTGTGGGGGTGTTCAAATGCCTCTGATAAAATCAATAGCGCTGTACAAACAAATAATTATCCCTCTCTGAGTTAGCCACCAGATGGCTGCACTTGTGAGAATACCGTCATTCCAACACCTACATGCGCCATGTTAGGACCAGCATATGCTTAGTTTTGTTTCCATGATAAAGTGCCGCCTCCTCTGCAGAAATCCTCAAAAAGCAAAGCCTCGTGCATTTTCACATTGTAATTCACTTGGAGAAATCATGTATGAAAATAAAATCACACGGTCTGTTAAATTTGGAAAAAATTCACATTAGGTACTACTTAAGCCTTTATTTTTAAAATATGGCTCTGTTGCATTGTTGTTTAGACAGAAAAATAATCATAATTACATGGTAATTTGTTCCAAATTGTTAAATAACCCATCATCTCAGTTTATATTTTGACTACATTTAACTATACATACTACAGTTGAAAAATAACACAAGCAATTGCATACACATGTTCTCATTGTATACCTATGGGAAATTAGCACTAATTAGCTTTTAAATTTGAATCAACTCATGTTAACTCATGCGCAAGAAAATATATGTACTTTAATTAATATACCTATCTAAGAACAACTAGTGGAACGTGAAATGACATCTGTACTGCACTATATTAATCAAATATCTAAATGCCATAGTCGTCTAATAAGCTGAAGGTGCTTGCATTGCATTGCTGATATGTGAAGCAGGTTTAGGTTGTGTTCAACATGCAGCTTGTATCTTTTATTCAAAGCAGCATCCAAACATGTGCACAAGGGAGCTGGTCCATAACACCAATGGGCTGGACTTGTATCCATGGGTCAAAATATTATACATATTTCCTTTTTCACGTTTGCCAACTGGATTAAAAATATTAATAAACATATGAACATTAGAATATTCACATGAACCTCTGCCAAAATAAACAATGGCCAGGTAAATGGTAAGCCATGTCAGTTTCCCTGGATGGATCCTGCTAATGAATAATACAATGTGATAGCATGTGAAAGTTTGTAAAGGTCAGATTCCCTCTTCTGCCTGCTGATTCTCAAACACATTCAATACATTTTGCCATACAAACCTGTAGAAATAATGTGGAAAGAGACCCTGCATTATCATACCACAGGGTGGCAGTATACCTCCATACATCCGTATATGCCATCAGCTAAATGAATGTAATGCAAGTAATGTCATGTAAATATAAGTTGCTATGAATGACACACAGAAAATTCACAACACTGTCAACAAAACTAAGTATGTAAAACAGATGAGTATGAATTAGCGATTAAATAATACTAAAAATATATATAATAAAAAACTGTACTTGGTTTAAATGTATGCTATGTTTTGCTGTGGTTATCAAACATCAAAAAGTGTTACCTTGTTTAATAATTTTTTTTAAACAAAGTAAAGATATAATATGATCATAAGAGCTAATCTTCATAAAATATTTGTTTTGACATATTCAGCACCTTGATAGAATTATCAATGAAAAAATAGAAATGATACTTTCATACATTAAGAATAGAACTGATGGACATGACAAATTAATCTCAGAACTGACCCCAAATTAAACTGTCCTAGGGGTATAACTGAGTTTGGGGTGCTACTATCCTGGATACAGGAGTCACTGAAGTTACAAGAGCAGGAAGTTACCAGTATTCCTTCATATTTATGTGGGGAATCAAGAAAGCAATAGAAGGTGGTACCCGGCAAAAAGTCAGAGCTATACCCGTGGGCCACCCAAACAGAGCACTGACAATACTCTAGAGTTAAGATCCCACAAGGTAAGCCTGCTCCTGATGAAAACATCCAATGAGCGCTGCTGCTTTGTCGTTCAACACTTCTGTAGAACACCAGAGCTGACATCCTTATTCAACCAACCGTCCAATCACAAAAACTGGGTGTCCACTCGCGAATGAAGCGGAGGTAAATTGCATTAACAGCTCTGTTATCAAGTATGCGTGGGGTGATTTTTATATTTTTATCAGACATTGCTTCCAGCTCAAACATAAGTTTCTCAGATGGGATTATTTTTTTAGTTCAAAGGCCCTTTAAGAAACTATCGATCGGTTGTAAGTGGATCGTGTTTCTTACTTACATGCTGGGAGCTGTGAAACAAGGTGTTAATTCAAAGTCATAAGGTCCTTGCTTTTGTATCTCTGTTTTAATTACCGCAACCATTTGATTTGAAACCCGTCAACACCACGCACTATTTATTTTCTAAGCCTGCTTTAGAACTGGCAGGCTTCTCTGTTATCTATTTTATGTTACCAAATGCGTACATTTATTTTTAAATTGTTTGCATGTAGACATTGTATATGTTGCCAATTGCTAATTGCAAAATTAAACTTCAGTATTAAACACTCTCTGTGTGGGTAACACATGGATTACTTTGTAGGTTCATTTAAAAGCCTAGACCTCCTTGTCTCCAACATTTCTGGCAGTCAGGAAAAATAAATCTATTTGATGACAATATAACTTCAGTGAGAATCAAGTTGCATTCTGCACCTGGGGTCTGGAACAGTGATTTGGCAGCAAAGCCAAACTGAAAAACAACCAAAAACAATCACCACCTGAAGGGGGAGGTGGGTCTTGTAACCATGGAAAAAATGCAGTCTCTGTGGTTACCGAACATTCGGAGCTGCGGGGTGAGGTAGCACGTTGTGAAGGAGACGATACACATGGTCAGTGTCTGTGACCACCCCGTAATACAGTCTGTCACAGACTGTCAAACTGGAACACTACAACTCGGTGAAAGGCCAAAGGCTTTTAATTCCCGCCTCGAGGCTAACCAAATATCAATACCGTGCTTTCAAATGTCAAGCCGACGCATTAATTTCTCCACACTTTTCAAATGAGAAGAGCTGGAACGAATGGAAACATGCTGGCGCGACAAGTCTCTCTCTCCCTCGCTCTCTCTTTCCCTCTCCCTCCATTTCTCTCTGTCAGGTGAATCGGGTCGTCGGGCCGAATAGCTGGCGCAGTGGGCACTGCCTGGGCAGGGTGCTGCTTCTCAACAGATCATCCGCAGAATAATTCCTTGTTTAAAAAAAAACTAATCTGCTCTTAATTAGGAATCATTTGGACTGCACTGATAACATTCTAAGCTTCTGGTTGCCGACTCTGGAATGACAATGAACCACCGTCAAGACAGCAGAATCACTAACTACCTCCTGTCGCCTTCTGACGGCTTGCCTTGTCAGACAGCTTATACTTCACCTGATCGAGAGGCGCCCTAAATGTGAACAGCCTGTCACTGTACGCCAGCTGAAGCTCGCGCGACTGCTGTTTTAATGCATTACTCGGTTCGTGGCTAGGGTACTGGAGGTGCTTAGCAGTAAGTAATTGTGATTCATACCAGATTCCCTGCGCTGTTTCTGGTGCAGGTTAGACAGAGTGTAATTTTTCCCAGTGTATAGAGCCCCACGGCTCGACTGTCACCGCGCGCTGCCTTGGAGGAAGCGTGTGTAAAAATAGAGCCTTTAATGGGAGGGACATGTCGGCGAGGGGTGTCTCGCGCAGCCAGGAGCGACTGCAGAGCTTTCACAGCGAGGCTGCCCTTGCCAAGGCTACGGCAGCGGGATGGTGGCAGTCTCTCTCAGGGGAGAGAGTCTGGGGACTTTGTCAGAGGTGAAAATAAACCCGGGGTGTAGAGATATAACCACCCTTTGCTGAGCGGAACATCTCGGGCACTGGAAGGAAACGTTGTCACTGTGCCTCCTGTGATGTGTTGCGTCCAAGCAGCTGGAACTCAATCTGGTGTCTGAGGAAATATTAAAAGCATTATGTAGACGGGCTCAGGGAATTCATGGCTGTGTTTTGGACCAATGGGATCAGTGGAGTCAGCAACCATTGTATGCTAAGGCCAGCCTGTCAAAAGGCTATGATAAATTACACCGGTGATACTGGGTCCTCAGTGTCCACAAGTGACCACAGTACTCTGCAAATTGCTAAAGAACAGATTTGATGTTCTTTAGCAAATCACTGCGCAGATAAATGCAATACCCGACAGTTGCTATCCATTAATAACTGAAAATAAGCAACAGATTATAACACAATGTTGTATTGAAACTATAAATGAGCAAGGGCATTTTTAAATGTTCCATGTACAGTGCCCTCCACAATTATTGGCACCCCTGGTAAAGATGAGTAAAAAGGGTTATAAAAATGCATGTTTTGGTGAATTAGCTTAATCTCACACTGAAAAAATGAGAAAGATTATTTTGAGAAAAAAAATCCCTCATCAAAAAATAATTCTTTTTAACAAAACCATGTGTGCCACAATTACTGGCACCCCTAGAAATTATTATGAGCAAAATGTAACTGAAGCATTTTTTCCATTTATATTTTACTTTTTAAAGTTGATCAGAGTGTTTAGAAACTTTCAAGCAGTCCATGACTTCCTGTTTCACTGGAGTATAAATATGAGGCGACACAGAGGCCATATTCCCTTATTCATACATCAACATAATAAAGATAAGAGAACACACAAAATGGTAAGAGAGGCAAAAAAATCCCCAAGGATCACTGTTGGAGAATTACAGAAGAAAGTAACATCTTGGGGTTATCAAGTCTCCAAAACTACCATTAGACGTCACCTCCATGCCAACAAATTATTTGGAAGGCATGCCAGAAAAAAGCCTTTTCTGTCATTTCACCACAACCGTAAGCGCCTGGAGTTTGCTCAACGCTACTGGAACTTTGACTGGAACCACGTTCTATGGTCAGTTGAAACAAAAATTGAGCTTTTCGGCACTCAAGGTGGGTTTGGCGTAAAAAGAAGGATGGCTATACCGAAAATAACCTGATCCCCATTGTTAAGTATGGTAGAGGTTCTGTGAGGTTGTGGGGCTGTTTCCTCCAAAGCCCCTGGGAACCTTGTTAGGGTCCATGGCATCATGAACTCTGGGTCGTCATTGGATCTTCCAGCAGGACTATGAGTGCGTTTACATGCACTCAATAATCCGATAACTGGGAGTAATCCGAACATGGCAATAATTAGATAAATCCAGGTTTACATGATTCAGTCAATATTCCGATTTCTTTCCCTGAACGCGATGTGCAACTCAAACGTAAATTAGAAACATATATTAGCCTAACGTTATACATTATAACTTACATATTTTAACGTTTATACATAACGTGACTATACTTCCTGTTGGGTTGCTAGAAACAGCACGCGGGTTGGTATGCGTAATGTAAATTAGTAAACACGTTAACTATAGCCTAACGTTAGTTACATAAGAAAGAACAGTAGCCTATAACGTATAAGAAAGTAACGTTAAAAATGGTAACGTTAGACAGGAATGCTCTTATGGATTTCGTCGTCATATGGCAGATGTTATGGTTGCGGGTGGCAACTAGCACTGTCTTTCAAGCGTTCTGTGTTATGAGCAGAAGACGACGAAGAGCTTTAACGTTACAACAAGCGCTGATTGTTGGACCCAGAATAGGCCTTCCTCCAGCACTGTTAAGGACCCGGTCGTGCTGGATGCACGTTAAGAGCAAGGACTGGTGGGAGAGAGTGGTGCTAAATTAATTCACCGATTCAGACCGTAGACTTGTGGACACCAAACTGGTTCGCTATCAGCCTGTACTCCCCGCAGCTACCGAGTTTGTACAGCGCTATTGCGACTCGCATTTGAAGAGGTACAGCTGGACGCACCGTCACTTCATCAGGGCTCATTATGTTCTGTACCAAACCACAAAGTTTCATAAATTATCTCCGAGCCATACTGAAGTTGCCTCTCCATTCTGAATCGGTGAATTAATTTACCATATGACAACGAAACCCATAAGAGCATTATTTGGTGCATGTAAACGTGCTCATTATTTCCGCGTTTGTAACTTTTTTCCCATGTATGAGATGAAGTATATTCCTCTTTATTATTTCGGATAACATCAGGAGGGTTTCCTCCTCGCTCCAGAAATGACTTCTCCCGTTGGTTGACATTACTCTCTCTGACCTCTCTCAACTGTTTTGACATTAGCGTTACGTTACTAACAATATCCGGAATGGCTGTTGCTGTCAAACACGCACATGCGCAGATTTAAAAAAACAAACTAGATCGGAATAACCGTTTACATGCCACCAATAAAACGAAAAACACGGCAGAAATCCAGGTGTAGTTATCGGATTTCAAATATTCCGATAACTGTTTTTTTCCGAAAAAACTTTTCGGAATATTGCGTTTACATGACAATTTGAATAATCCGATAACAGCCATATTCCGAATATCATCGGATTATTGAGTGCATGTAAACGCACCCAATGATCCAAAACATACAACACAAAAATGGTTAACTAAACACAAAATCAAGTTGCTGTCATGGCCATCTCAGTCCCCTGACCTAAACCACATTGAAAACATGTGGAGAAGTTTTCTGAAGAGGCTGAAGAGGAGAGTGCACCAGAGAGAACCTAGAACTCTGGATGATCTGGAGAGATTCTGTAAAGAGGAATGGTCTCAGATTCCTTGCTCTGTATTCTCCAACCTTATTAGATGTTAAGGGAGAAGACTCAGTGCTGTTTTATTGGCAAAGGGAGGTTGTACAAAGTATTAAATGCAGGGGTGCCAATAATTGTGGCACACGTGGTTTTGTTAAAAATTATTTCTTGAGGGATTTTTTTTCTCAGAATAAATTTACTTCAATTAAAGGTTGGATTTTTCAAATCTTTTCAGTGTGAGATTAAGCGGTGATGTTTTAATAACCCTTTTTACTCATCTTTACCAGGGGTGCCAATAATTGTGGAGGGCACTGTATGTACTTATAATGCTATGGCAACAATGACACAGAATGTAAAACTATGTACATTAAATAATATTTCTGAATGTAGCTGTCAAGCTTTTACTTCTGATGTAACGTTAATTATAATTCGGAACAGTGTGCTTCCTCATTAATTACAAATAAATAAATAAATAAATATGCCAATTAAAATAAAAATTCATTATGAAGAGTAGACCAATATTAAGAGATGGATAAATTTTTTAATGAATTATCCCATAAACCTGGTACACTGAAAACAGATTTTTGCCATTTTTGTTCATTAAAATTAGTTATTAGTCGTGTTCCAGGAGATGGATAGTTCAAATCTTCATCTGGATGAAAACACCAAAAAGCAAGTTACAACAAAAAAGTTTTAATACTTCACAAAAACATGTATCACTAATGTTGAAGTGGGAGAAATAAATCATAGGGATTATTTATTGATTTATTATTTGCTGGAACTCAACTGTTCACAATCAGTCTCAAACAAGCTGAACTGAAATTGTATATTTTATCTTTCATTAATTTATATTATTTAATCCTCATTGAAGAAGGCATGTTATTGTTAGACTCAAAATAAGAATAGCCTGTTAAATTAATACTGTTATCTTACATCTTTATTCTCAGTATAATTTCTGCAATGGCAACAGCATCAAGAAAAGTTATCAGCTGTGAATTTGAGTGAGAAACAGCTTTCTACATACGTTCCCTCTTCTCATCACAAGATTTGAAGCACCTGTGAAAATCAGTGATACTTGGTCAACAGCCAGAGCAGCTGCTTCATTTCAAATCTTCAAAAATGTAATTTAACACCATGTCAAAGATAGGGCTTCTTCTAACTTCTCATTTGTAGTCAGGACGATATATGAAACGGAATTGAAAAAAATCTGAATGCATCTCAAATTGATTATTTTTTTATTGGATGTAGAGAACTATGTACAGAGCAGATTCACTGAACCGAAATTCACTGAGGCCAACTTTAGAAGTAGAAGTAGAGGAGGATTTCCCCTTTGATTTGAATTATTATTATTTTTCTTTAAATAAAAAAAAATAATAAAGTAAAATAAAAAGTGTGTAGCTATCGAGTTATTAGTCGCATGAAAATGTTCAAGTACGACTACTTGACAATAATAATCTAATTCTGACAATAAGGCAGCTGGTGTGTCCTTGAAATCACCCAATGAATTAGACATGTAATAATTTCTGTATTGATCATATGCAGATAAAGAATGGGTTTTGGCTATTGTAACGGTAAATTGACCTGGACTGCTAAAACAAAGCTGTGATGCTTGAAATAAAAGAATGAGCTTGTGGAATGTCATTTCCAACCTTCAATTTCCAACCTTTTAAAATTCCGCATTTTGCGGGCCCCACACTACAGGGAGAAAAGAGGACTCTTCTTACCCATTATCATTTGGGATGAATCCTCTCCGTGTCCCACACTGCGTAGTTTCATTGGCTGTGGCACACTAAAGAAAGCACAAACTTTAACGTGATTGCCAAATGAAAGCGGTTCTCATTTGCATGCAGACTCGCTGCAGCTCTTTCATTATCTCAATCAGGGATAAAAGCTAGCTCCTTATTTCTAATCAGGCTAATTCACAAAATGAAGTGAACAGCTTGACGAGGGGCAATTTACCCAAAAATTGCCACAGCCAGTGCCACATTGCAGGCACGAGCCATGATGGATACAAAACCCGCGTCTCAGTCAGTTCTCAGTGTGTCTGGAGGAGGAAAGCGTGCTTCAATTGAACCTGATTTACTGTATATGATCTGCTATGTTTGAGGAGTTGAACCAGGTGCACAACAGTGAAGATAGCTTTGTCTTTTTTTTACAGGGTTTTGGCACTTTACACAGGCCCACATCACGCTAAATGCACATGTTTCAGTGAGCGATCACACTTACAATGTAGTCAGTTTCCACAATGCATTATGGGACAAAAAAAATCAAGCCGACTGGCATTATACAGTAGTGCTAAGCTCCGGGATTTGACTGTGAAATACAAACTTGATCCATCTGCTTGTGAGCCACACTTTTCTCACAAGCACCGGCAGAGGTGTCCAAATACAGTCTTGCAGGACTGATCAATTTAAATGTGACAAAAAAGGGGTAGGAGTGTAGAGTGGTATTTTTATCTGCCACTTCACTACCTGGCTACATTTGCTTTCATCTCACTGATTTCCATTTGCTTTCCACAGAGGTTTTGGAAAAAGGAATATGAAGGGTGCCTCTAATGCATTTCGCACTGAGAAGTGTCAACTGCAGAGAGCGGCCCCACAGCACTGTAACATGCGAAACATTGATTTGCCTGCTCCACACAGTATGTGTGAAAAGCTACAGTGGTCCATTTACAATTCTGAAGCAATGGCTTCTTTTCGATACATTTAATGCACTATTCCTCTCTGAGCAATGGTTCCTTCCCTTACTTGCAGGAGAATAAAGGTCTATACAAATGGCTGCAATGAGAAACCATTGATTCTCTACGTATTGCTGAGTGATGCCACCTGAATTATACTGACCAAGTTCAGTTATAAATCAAAATAAAAGAAAATCTGCTTTGGTAAAAAAAGACAAAGACATGTTGTATCTGAAAGTCAGCTGCTGTTTGAATTACTTTTGCATTCGCTTCTGTCACACAATTCTGTCACAGCTATTTATGTGTTTTTGCTGAGCAGAAATGTGCTGTTGAAGACATATCCAATCTGAACAAGATCCTAACTCACTGTGACAGCCTGAGAAACTCTGAGCACTGAGCCCTCCCTCCACAGGTTTCAATGACAAGCTATTTTGGCTCCATGAACAATGTAGTTTGTACTCCACTGGCTCGTTACATGTCTGAAAGAAACTAAGTGCATTTCCCAAAAGATTGGTACTCACACCTAAAAATGGGTGTAAAGAAGATACTAATCTTTGACCCCAAGCTTCCTGCTGTATTTTTGCACCTCCTTGGATCTTAATAAGGCCTGCTCTTCACAGTCACAAATGGGCTCCCAATGTGAATCTGGAAAAGCTCAAACACCTTTTTAACTGTGATTACAACCTAACCTAACTGTTCAGATAACAACCTCTCCCTCCCTCCCTCCCTCCCTCTCTCCGGAACAGCCTGAATTCTTCATGGTACAAACTCAGCAAGGCACTGAAAACATTCCTTAGGGATTTTGGTCCATGCTGAGTCGATAGCAGAGTGCAATTCTTGCATATTTCTCGGCCAGAAATTTATGATGCAAACCTCCCGTTCCACCTCATCCCAAAGACGCTTTATTGGATTGCGATCTGGGGACTGTGCAGGTCATTGGAGTAAACCGAAGTCACTGTCATGTTTCTGGAACCAGCTTGAGATAATGTGTGCTTTGTGACATGGTGCATTATCCTGCTGGAAGTATCCATTTAATAAAGGATAGACTGTGGCCAATTAAAAGAGTGCACATGGTCAGCAACAATGCTTTAGTATGCTGTGGCCTTCATGCTCAATAGGTATTAAGGGGCCTAATGTGTGCCAAGAAAGCATTCCCCCCATCATAGACGTCAAGTGGCGTTGTAATGGCGACATGTAGTCCAACTGTCTCTTGTTTCTCGTGTTCGTGTCTGTTTATGTGAATTTGTTTTGTTGTGTCTGGATTTTGTCTTTTGTTTTTTTCATGCGCTGTGTGTCTGTTGTGGTAGGGGGAAGCGGGCTGGAGATTTTTCAGGACACTCCTTTTGCTTGTTTTTATAATATTGATGAATTATCTAGTCGGGATAATTTTGTTTGTGGTCGTCACCATGAAGACGCATTCGCAACATATGCTCGGGAATGTCCGTTGGATCTGCAGCAACAAAGTTTACTGTCGCTCTTCACCGGAGTTGAAGATGTCGGGACTGATCCGGGAGTGCAGGCAATCTTCAAAAGGCAACCAGGGAAGGGAAAGATAAGATAATGTGGGGGAGGAGTGAGGCGATGACTGGAAAGGTTGACGCAGTTGTTTGACGGTGTACAGAGACTGCAACACTGTGGGGGAAGTCGTGCAGGCAGAGTTTGTGTGTTGGACTGTTTACTGACACTGGACATCTCGGGACAGCGGGGGCTATATTTAATCATAGCTGTATTCCACTTTAATTCACTTGCAGAAATGTCACAGCAGAAATCAAGATCTGTCAGAACAGGCAACATTTTTCCAATCTTCAGTTTTCCAGTTTTGGTGGCCACATGTCCACTCTAGCCTCATCTTCCTGTTCTTAGGAACCTGGTGTGGTCTTCTGCTGCTGTAGCCTATCTGCTTCCAGGTTTGACATGTTGTGGGTTCAGAGATGACCCTTCTGCACACCACTGTTGTAACCAGCTGTTAATATAGCATTTGTGACCTTTCTGTTAGCCTGAACAAGTCTTCCCATTCGCCTCTGACCTCATTAACAAGGTGTTTTCTCCCACAGAACTGCCGCTCACAATGTTTTTTGTTTATCACACCATTCTCTGTAAACTCTAGAGACTGTAGTGTGGAAAATCCCAGGAGAGCAGCTGTTTCTGAGATGCTGGAATCACCTGTCTGGCACAAGCAATCATACCACAGTCAAAGTCGCTTAGATCATGCATCTAGTCCTTTTCTAATGTTTGGTCAAAAAACAACTAAACCTCTTCACCATGTCTGCATGCTTTATATACTGAGATGCAGCCACATGATTTGCTGTTCGGTGGAGCAGATTATTTTGTGTTCACGAGCAGGTGTACCTAATAAAGTGACCACTATACAGGATATAATAAATCAAGAGAAGAAACCCATAAAGTGATCCATCCACATGAACTGCATGTCTGGCAGCAGAGTGATGGTTTGAGGCTTGGTTGACACCTGAGACCCTTGAGGACTGTGCCAGCGGAATGTACAGCTGAATCTAGTCCCCTCCCCCAACCAATTCCCATAGAGATCCATTCAAATGCAGAGAGGTTATAATATTGCTAGTATAGAGTATCTGAAAATAAGACCCAATATTTATAATTTATACAAATACCCTCAAATAATATGTACTGTAACCTCATATACATATATTTAAACAAAATAACAAAGTAACAAAGCACATTTTAATTTTCAAGAGCTTTTTGTTCAAAGGCCCTTGGTGATTATTTGTCTCCATCATTCGTTATAGCAGGTTTAACGAATGATTAAACCTGCAGTAGGGTTAACTAGCTATTCAAATGACAACATATGTGCGTGGTGGAAGTTTTAATTATGGGACAGACCCTTAATTGAAAAAGTGTTAAGCGTTTTAATTAAACATGGCATTTATGCAATACATTCTGATTCATTCCAACTGTGCAGTTTGCAGGAAGCCCCGAAGTTTGCTTTTAAGTTTTTAGCTATTTAAGCACAATTAAACTTGCCTAAATAAGATAGAAAACTAGCTAAAGTGCTATTTGTGGCTAGCTATCACTAGCTGGCTAGAATAGTTACCAATGTTATGTAGACAGTATTTTTTGAAATCACTTCAACACCAGCCTTTTGTGAACCACTGATGCCATCTACTGCACAAGTGTCGCCTCTCTTCATGCATCTGGCTAAATGAGGAACTAATTTCTTGGCAGAAGTACAGGAACTAAAATGTATAATTTTTACTTAATAACTATAAACTTTTTTTTACATTTGTATTTTAATATTTACTTCTGGTAATTATCTGTGTTGTTATAAGTAGAAGAAAGCACTCCAACCGGTGTGATTCTCAGGATATATACCTATTTCTGGAGTGGAAACAGCTTTCTGCCTTATGATGCTGCTGCATAAGCATCCCAGGCACGTGTAGATACATGTATATCCAGATAACCACACCGCTTGTTGTGCTTTATTTCTTACATTATTTTATTTCTTGTCTCATTTTGATTTCAAAAGGATTTGCTGAATTATGGAACACATTGCAAACGTAAAGCACAGAGGGTCCGCCATCTGTTTTTGTACATACGTTCTGACTACCTCTACTGCTAGGCTGACACGGATACTGAGGAAGACCACAGTTATCACAAGGTTAAACACATGAAAGTGTAATTTTTTTATTATTAAAAAAGTACTCCACTGCATTGAAAGGATGCCAGCAAGTAATTTGCCTTAAGATTAGAGTGTCCACCTATAAAAAAATAAAGCTTTAGAAAAAAAAAAAAATTTAGAGCTTAAAGGATCTTGTCAATAACAGTGAAATGTAGTTGTGTTGGGACTTCCTTCTCCGGTAAGTGAACACTATTAGAAAATTGTGAATGTCATATTAATTGCCAGGTACTGCCCTTGCAAGGCACATCATAATAGAACAGGAGACATCTATGAGGAAGCTTGCCTCCTCTGCCCTTCTAAGGTCACCGTGAGTCTATTAACCTGTAGTGGCGCAGGGGAAGGTCTATTTGTTTAGCTGACAAACTGTTCCTCTGACACCTGAATCATCCACAGCTGCTGAAACTGAGTGGAATAAATTCTAGCGCACGACGAGGGGCGCAGGCTAACCAGCGCCCAATTATGAGGGCTCTCACAAAGAGCCCATTTTATCAGATGGATACAGGGCCCGGCTAATAAATCCCATCAGCCACTCTCAAACGAATATGCTTGTTGCAGAGAGACTTTCCGGTCAGTCACAAGCACACTCGTGGTGGTGGTGGTACGTGGTGACGTTTCCTTGTTATGCATTTTCAAATCCACATTTTGTTTTCAATCTCCTCTATTTTGAGATGCAGGGGGGGAGAGGTAGTTCCTTTCAAGCAAATGAGCGTCGATTTGGCAGTTGATGAAAAAGCAGCCACATGAACACCCGCGCAGAGACATATATAGTTCATCATCAGTTGCCTAGGTTCAGTCCTCAAATGGTAAACAGAATTTGTTGGCTCAGAATTGTACATTGATGGCAAAATTATGTCACATTTTAAAACGCTTTCCATAATTTTCATTACAATAAGAAATAAACATTGGTCTCCCTTTAGCTATCAGAGTTTCCATCTAAATTCAGGGGAGGAACACCCGTACCAGTCATTCGCTGCCACATTTGCTCTGCACATTTGTAGCAATGTGAAAACATTGTTTCCTGTGGTGAGGGAGATGGATTTTGATTGCTTTCGAGGCCAGATCCCCCTCTACAATACCACTGACCTATTTACAAGAACCTTGTTTAAATGAACCTGGACTGGTGCCATTAACCTGAAGCCATCAGGTTAACAACTCACATCACTGGGTGTCTAAAATAGGGGGTGGCAGCTTTATTGTTCCGACATCACTGGTATTTCAGACATGGGCAGACTATTGTTTATGGGGCTTTTATTATTTTGAGCTTTTTTTGTAGGGCACACTTTTTTTTGTAGGGCACACATTTTGTACAATCACACATTAAAGCAACACACAATAAAAACAACTCAATAAGAAATTAGCGCATTCAACAAAATGAATAGTAGGCATATTCCGTAGGCTTCCATATACATGACTAAACTGATGGCACAAATACTGCGTGATGGTTAACTTGAGAGGCAGATTGATGGACCAAACTATTATACGCAGGTGGAAAATCTAGGCTCACAAACTAAAAGTAAAACTAAAAGTCGACCCCAGTATTTGGTTCCAATCACCTGGATTTGCTAATTAGCCCAATTATTCTGCCAGGAAGTAGAACTCATTTGTGAAACCAGCTGGCTGAGTTCATGGGTGGAAGAAACGTTTTACTTTCTGACCCCTGGACTTTCCACCTCTGCTACTATATTAGCCTGTCTGCCCTCTAGTGGGAATAAAAGGTTCTGTCTTTCACTGGGGTAATTACTCCATGCATGTGTGGGTCAGGGACGCTAACATTTTTAGGCTACATTCTCTAATCACAGCCAAAACAGTTTGAAAAAAGTGTAAAGTATTGTAATTGATTTTTAAAAACAACCCCATTTTATAAAAAATGTTGCTAAACTCTAATTATGGTGATGAGCTGCATCGGAAACCACGTTGGATTGATAAGGGGATTTATTAAAGGACAATAGGATTAATTTAGCAATATATTACAGTGATATAAGAAACCTACCGTTTTTGTAGCATGTTCGGTTTATCTAATTGATCTTCATATGTTGTAAGTAATTGTTGTCTTCCATATGTTTTGTTAATAAGAAGAAGCAGATGGATGTCTGAATCAAAATTTTTAGAGAAGAGTTAGAACTCAGAGGAGAGGATCCATAAAACAGAAATGAAAAACAATTCAGAACTACTAACTCAACATCTCTTTGTTCTTTATTGTTTTCCTCACGAGTCCTGACACGACTCAAATAACATCTTCGTTCAAGATGTTCAGCAACAGAGGTCAACCTTGAGAAATGCCGAGTGTCAAAAATGATTTGGATAACAAGGTTCTTTGCTCTTGGTTTTACAATGTAGTTTAATGCCCATTAGAGTAGTTTTGTTATTGCTTGTATAAATAGTTTATGTTTATATGTTTGATGGGGTAATTGACTAATTGTGAATAGCCTGCAGACTCTGCACTTCTTGCAATTGCTGTCTCTCTTGGGACTACACTTTCCCGATGGAATTACTAGACGTTAATCTCTCATATTTTTTCATGTGTTTGCATTCGCTCTGGATACGAGCATTTTCTAAATGGCAGTAAAGTAAAGTATAGTAAAGTAAAGGCAATCAGTTTGGAGAAGTGTTGAGCAGGAGTGACCTGTATGACATTATCTCACAGATATACACTCTTGCACACACATGCATGCATTCACCCGCCTCCCCCCCCCCCCCTCTTTTTTCCTATGTTCTATGCATTTCCTGTTGTCCTGTTGTTTGTATTGTATTTTTATTGTATTTAGGATAGAAAGTTATGTAGGTTTTTATTGTATTAGGATTGTATTAGGTTTTTATTGTATTAGGATAGAAAGTTATTTAGGTTCTTATTGTATTAGGATAGAGAGTTATGCAGGTTATATTGTATTAGGATAGAAAGTTATGTAGGTTTTTATTGTATTAGGATAGCGAGATATGCAGATTGTATTGTATTAGGATAGAGAAATATGCAGGTTGTATTAGGTTTTATTGTTTAATTTGTTACTGTAATTGTTTAATTTGTTTCCTACTGTATTGACTGTATATGTTTATTGTAAGCAGGGCACATCTGTGAAAGAGACTTGGTCTCAGTATGTTCTTCCCTGTTGAAATAAAGGTTTCAATCAATCAATCTTCTCATAACACTATGCACATTTTCACAACTCCTCGCAACATAACTGCTATAGGATAGGTGACTTTTATTCAATAACAATTTGTTGCTTGTCTTATGTGTACTAAGCTGCTGTGAGCTTAGATAAATGCGTATGTGAAGTGTAATGAAAAATGTGTGGAAGCCGTGCATAAACATGCAAAAATATACAGTGAACAAAAAAAAAAAGGGAAACGCCTGCATATGAGGTTATATGCAAAGTAGAGGCTACCGTGCAAGTTACGGCTTATCCATAAATGAAGCATCTCAGCTTGCATAAAAATGACTAGATCGGCCTGATTGCAGATAATTACAGCGAGCACAACTGTCTGCAAGAGGACACATCCACGGTGTCAGAATAGAACACTGAAGGAGAACGTCATCAGCGAAGGACAACAGTCGTCAGAAGGGCGTGCCGTCAGCACATCAATAAATGTGTCATTGTATATCTGAAATAATTACCATATACTAAATGTAAGGAGGGAATAAACACTGATAAACCATGACCAGCGAAGCAGGCCAGGGCTAAACCGTCTCTATGTGACAGATAAGTGTATTGATTGCATTGGATCAAATTTAATTGGATTATAACATGATATATCCTACTCACAAATAACAACAGCCACACATGTAATAGCCTGAAAATCTTCGTCTACGACTACTACTACTACTAATAATAATAATAGTCAAACGTCACAAGCAAATGAGCTAGTCTAGGGACCATTTCATATGGAATTATTTGAGCTGACATGTATCCCTCCGTTTCCACTAAAACCTACATATGGTAGCCTAGGTAAGCCATTCAAAGTTGTGCCATTTTATTAGAATATCGTCGTCACTGGAATTGTAAATGCAACTTTAAACTCATTGTTGGAAGGTAATACACTCAGAATCACATTAGTGTGTGCAGTCGCTCATTTTGGAAATACTCACCAAATGACATTTTGGACACACCCTCTGGTTAGTTAGCAACGTGAAGAGGCGAGCTACATTAAACTGTTTCATTATGCATGCCCGAACGTGCATGCACTTCTAAAGGTTTAATTCTCCCCTAATTCGGTCTCATTAAGATTTAAGAATATGGTTTTGTAGGTACGATAATGTTTCTACTCAAACGCATTCTTGATTAATTCAGACGAGGTGGCTATTTATATCAAGCGAAACATAATATCATGTTCGGTTTCGGACGTCTCGAGCTTCTAAAACGGGGTTAACACGCCCCACCAACTAGAACTAACATTGTTTTTGAGGCTTCGTTTCTTAGCAACCGTAGGCTACGTACGGAGAGACCACAGGAGCACAAGAAATCACCAGCCTATTTAGAATTTTTAAAAGAACTTTATTTTCGCTTTCAGTTAAATTGGAAATCTATCAAAAAAATAGGAAATGGAAATAGTATCGCAGGCTAAAACAAAACCAACCTCCACAATGTCAGTTTTTAGTTTAATTCCATCAAGAAGGACTGACCCGAAGGAGCTGACGTACTTCAATTGTGACTCCAAGGTAAAGAGCAATTTCCATGTTACTTGCTGGAGAGTACTTAACAATAAGACTAACAACTAGACTTATACTTCTACTACAAGCAGGATGGTCATGATAATAGGATAATAATAATAACAATAATAATAACACATACATACATAGGCCTGCATACGTATACATACGGGTGACAAATTAAAGGAAAAACCAACATAAAGTGTTGTACTGGAGGCAGAGGTGTAAAATCCAGGGGTCAGAAAGTAAAAGCACTGCCATGTGTTTCTTCCACCCATTAAATCAGCCAGCTGATTTCACTAATTAGCTCTACCACCTGTCTGAAGAACTGTGCTAATTAGCAAATCCAGGTGATTGTAACAAAATACTGGGGAGGACTTTTACGTTCTGAACCTGGATTTTACACCTCTGACTGGAGGGATGGAACACCATTCTTTCAAAAGAGATTCCCTCATTTGGTGTTTTGGTGATGGTGGTGGAGAGTCGGTCCAAAATCTCCAATAGGTGTTCAATTGGGTTGAGATCTGGTGACAACGAAGGCCATAGCAGATGATACTGCTCATACTCATCAAACCGTTCAGTGACCCCTCGTGCCCTGTGGATTGGGCCATTGTCATCCTGGAAGAGACCATTCCCATCAGGATAGAAATGTTTCATCATAGGATAAAGGTGATCACTCAGAATAACTTTTTATTGATTTGCAATGACCCTTCCCTCTAAGGCAGGGGTAGGCAACCCTGGTCCTGGAGAGCCGCAGGGGCTGCTGGTTTTTGTTTTCACCCTAAATACAGCAACTACTTAGACTAAAGAAACCAGGTGAGGTGAGTTAACTGTGCAATCAACTGCTTTAATTGATCAATTAAGTGGCGAGTAACAACAAAAACCAGCAGACCCTGCGGCTCTCCAGGACCAGGGTTGCCTACCCCTGCTCTAAGGGGACAACTGGACCCAAACCATGCCAGGAAAATTCCCCCCACAGCATAACAGAGCCACCGGACCCCCACACTGTATGAGTTTTTTCTTTAATTTGTCACCCGTCTGTACATTCGCACATACACACACATACATACGTGCACAATGTTACATACATATGATACATACATTACATACATAGCATAGCCAGCAAAGCACTTTCTCAGCAAAAACTGTTTTAAGCAAGTTACAATGGCCTATGTTACCATCTGGCACAGAACTAATCAGATAACACACTGTTTGGACCATTGAATCAACATTAGGCAAAGTTTATTTGTTTTATGATTCTAAAAAGTAATATCGTTGCTCGTGATCTAAGGCTCGGAAGATCTTAATTTATGACTGCGTCAACCGGCGATCCGAAGGCTACGACAGTAAGCTGCACAGGGATGACAGAGAACATGCCAACGGCAGAGGACTGGAGATCCACAGGGAGGTAGGCTAGCTGCTATGCTTTTATCATTATCCTGTCTGCGCTGTAGTCAGTGAGTCCATTCACTCCATCTTCCTGAGCACTGAAAACTCAGAGTGGATGAGTGTCGAATTAATATGTGTCACAAATGGCTAAAACAAGTAGTTAATACTTGAGAAAACTTTTTTGATGTCAACAATTAATTATTAATTTTTTAAATTTTTTAAATTATTTTTTTACAAATGACAGTCATTATGTTCTAGTACCAGTGCTGGAAGGCCTCATCTCTGGGGTTTGTGGATCTGTGTGATGGGTATTTTTATTAATACGTCCCCAGCATAAATCAGCTGTATAAATGTGAGTCAGATTTTATCCTATCAGACAGTATGCTAACCTGGAGGTGGATTTATGTAGCGTGAGTCAGCTGGACGTGCCAGTTCTCCCACTGGACAGAATCAATATGGTCCCAAATCCAATACATACAATTTTGAAGATTTTTATTGTGACTCAGAGGAGGATTGAATAAAACCCACATCTAGGTGTAGACTAAATATGGTAAGCATTGCACTGCTCCCTGAATATGCATATATTGAATATGTACATATTGAAAAGACACTTTTAACTTGAAGTTTTGTGTGGCAAGCACTGTAAAGCATATACAGTCATGTGAAAAAGTAAGTACACTCTCAAACGGTTGTCAGTTTTTTTGACACATCTGGACACAAGTTTATTTTATTTTAATTTTGCCATATTGATTGATTAAGGGAAACTAATTCAACAAATGATGCAAAAAAAAGTAGACATTGGAATCACTTAAGCAATTGAAGTGAACATACATGCAAATTTCTCATGAGGAAAAAGTAAGTACACTCTGACCTTTACTATCAAATATATTGATTAAAATTGATGTCTGGTGCACAAAACAGGTGTAAAAGATTGTCCAATTATTTGATAGTAATTGGAACACACAATTGGTCTGGTTTGGACCTAACCATGGCATCGAGGTGTGTGCTAACCAGGGATGGATTACGGACCGGACCAATGGGGACGGTGCCCAGGGGCCTCTGAGGTCCCTCGTGGTCAGAGGCCCCTGGATCGTTGTACAGCAGCTTGCGCTTTTACTGAAGAAAGAAAGAAATTAAACTATTCTTCTGTTATTTTGAAGGATCTTAGTTGTGTTTATGTGGTCACAGGGTGGTGGTTTTGAGAGGGGTCCCACATTGCAATTCTGAAATGAGCCCAGTGCCCTGGGTAAGAATCTACTGAAAATGTCAAGTTTTCTATAGTGCTCGAATGCAGGGGCATCATATCCTTAAAACTACACTTGCTGCAATGACCCCTTGCTTGAATATGAGCAACACCAGGGGCCTCCACTCCTTATAAAAGAGGCCTAGGTATCCTGAGGAAAAAGATGTGCAGTAATCTTTCAAGAAACCTTTTAAAACAAAGTCCTGCAGGAAAATTATATATTTATATTATTATTATTAGAGGCTATAATATCTTTTTTATATATTGAACTTGAACTCCATGACCACTGCTTGTTTAAATATTCACAGTTAGGGCTCGGGTGCGTACCAAACACCTGTGAGACGTGGTTTCGGGCCGCTTCCAAGTGAACCCTGGAGCGGTTCAATTGAAGTGATGACCCAATTGCAGGAAGTGATCCTAACATGCTATGCATTTTGGTCGAAAACATCAGTTTCACGAGCTAACGCAAATTTATCTTGGCTGAATAATTATGATTATTATTATGCATCGGAGCTAGCCTCCCATAGTAGGCTACCACCGTCTGTTCACGCAACACGGGCCTTTTTCATACTAGAGCGATGCATTGATATATAGTGCCCGCCACAATTATTGGCACCACTGGTAAAGATGAGTAAAACAGGTCACAAAGGCCATATTCTCTTATTCATACAGCAACATGGGAAAGATAAGAGAACACACAAATCAAATGAGCGAAAAGTGTGTTGAGCTTCATAAGTCAGGGAATGGCTATAAAAAACTAGCTAGTCACCTGAAAATGCCCATATCTACCGTTAGGGCAATACTTAAAAAGTTCAAAGCAACTGGAACTGTTACAAACTTGCCCAAGTTTATTTTGCCCCCATGCACAGTGAGGAGGAGGGCAAGAGAGGCAAAAAAATCCCCAAGGATCACTGTTGGAGAAGTACAGGTAACATCTTGGGGTCATCAAGTCTCCAAAACTACCATTAGACATCACCTCCATGCCAACAAATTATTTGGAAGACATGCCAGAAAAAAAAGCCTTTCTTGTCATTTCACCACAAACGTAAGCGCCTGGAGTTTGCTAAACGTTATTGGAACTTTTACTGGAACTATGTTCTATAGTCAGATGAAACGAAAATTGAGCTTTTCTGCAACCAACACTCAAGGTGGGTTTGGCGTAAAAAGAAGGATGGCTATACCGAAAATAACCTAATCCCCATCGTTAAGTATGGTGGAGGTTATTAGGGTACCTTGTTAGGGTACATGGCATCATGAACTCTATGAAATACCAGGGCATTTTAAATTTGAATCTGGTTGCCTCAGCCAGGAAACTAAAACTGAGTCGTCATTGGATCTTTCAGCAGGACAATGATCCCAAACATACGTCCAAATCAACACAAAAATGGTTAACTGAAAACAAAATCAAGCTTCTGCCATAGCCATCTCAGTTCTCTGACCTAAACCCCATTGAAAACCTGTGGGCTGAGCTGAAGATGAGAGTGCAAAGAGAGGACCTAGGACTCTGAGAGAGATTCTGTAAAGAGGAATGGTCTCAGATTCCTTGCTCTGTATTCTCCAACCTTATTAGATGTTACGGGAGAAGACTCAGTGCTGTTTTATTGGCAAAGTATTAAGTGCAGGGGTGCCAATAATTGTGGTTTTGTTAAAAATAATACTTTCGTGATTAGGGATTTTTTTCTCTCAGAATAAATTTACTTCAATTAAAGGTTGGATTTCTCTCATTTTTCCAGTGTGAGATTAAGCTAATTCACAAAAAGGTGAAATTTTTATAACACCTTTTTACACATCTTTACCAGGGGTGCCAATAATTGTGGAGGGCACTGTATGTAATTAGCCCATTTTAATTTGTGTAGCCCGAGTAGTCTACTAGATAAATTGTATGTTATTAATTAATCTGTAAGGAATAGTGTATAGCAGGTTACAAAACCATTTCAAAGCAGTTTGAAGGACATCATTCAACTGTTTGATGCATCATATCCAAATGGAGAAAATTCCACATCACCGGAAATCTACGCAGGAAAGGTCGTCCCACTAAATCCACCCCAGGAGCTGCCCTCTAACATGACACAATTAAAGCAGTACTGCAAAGAAGAATGGCTGAAAATTCCTCCCAGTCGATGGAAGAGACGTATAGTCAATTACAAGAAACGCCTAGAAGGGGTTATTGCTGCCAAAGGGGGCAACATCAGTTATTGAAGCCAGGGGTGTGTTTACTTTCTCCTCAGAGGATAATTGCACTTCTGTTGATTTCTGATAAATAAATCACTTACCCACGTAATTTATTTGTGTCCCTTGTTAAATTAGACAACCATTAGCAGTAAAAAAGCATTGGAATAATGTCTAAAAAGAGACACTTAGAAACTTATCTGGGGGTATACTTATGTTTTCACATGACTGTATATAAAATTGAAATGAACATACATCCTATTGGAGGATCCAGGACCTTTTCAGCTTCAGCATCTGGACTGATGGCCTCACATTGTCCTCAAAAATGGTCTGGTATAAAGTTGAATTCATATTTGAATCTATTATGGTAAGTTTACCAGGCCCTGAGGCAGCAAAGCAGCCTCCGCCACGTTTCACCATTGGAATGAGGTGCTTGTGCTCAAAGGCAGTGTTGCATTGCGCCCAAACAACTCCAACTTTGACTCATCAGTCCAGAGTACATTGAACTTTATCCAAATGTTGTTTGGCAGTTCAGTCATGCTTTTATATATTTTTTGGAGAGCAGGGGCTTTTTCCTTCCTATCCGCCTATGAAGGCCAAGTTTGTGCAATCTATTTCTGATTGTTGACTCATGCACTTCCATGTTAACTGTGACAAGTGAAGTCTGTCCTTAGATGTTACCCTTAAGGTGCTTGGAGACTTCTAGGAGCATCTTTCAGTCAGCTCTAGGGGGGAATTTGATGAGACAGCCTGTTGAACTAAAAATAAAATAAACTTGTGTACAGATATGTAAAAAAACTGACTACCGTTTGAGGGTGTTCTTACTTTTTCACATGACTGTATATAGAATAGAATAACTTTTATTTTCCCGTTAGGGAACTTCATATATATATACACACACACACACACACACACACACATGTATATACCGTTCCCCAGTGTAGATAACAGCAAGCCTCATCTCTTCTTTCAGGAGCTATCAAGACCCATACCGATTTTGTCATCTTCAGAATATGGGAGGCGTCCACCTCCACTGATATACAAGCCTGATCGGCAGTTTGGCCGTGTCGCACATATACGCGCGGAATTCTTCAGGAAAAATGGAATTACACAGAATGTCGCCGAGGGGTATGGATCTGTCTCTCCGGTCTGAGACTTGTGTGAGAAATCTATGATGTATCTGTGTGCACGTACACACACACACACACACATATACACACATGCACACACACACATACACTGACATATTTGAATTCTGTCTTTGAACGCTATCATTAAAATAATTACGTGAATCTATATCAGTCTTTTATGACATACATAGCTGCCGTTGACAAATAAAGGTGGCTTTGTGAATTTCATTTATTTCTTTTTTGCTTGCAATGTTCCCTGCTCATTTCCATTAAACCTAATTGGAGTGTAGCTTGGAGAGGTTTTGCTTTATGTAAATTCTTTTCCCAGCATGTTGTTTGTTGGTTTGCATTGCCTACAGAGACCCTATAATACACCGAGTTTTGATTTGATTACCATTGCTTAAAGTGATGTTTTGAGTTCTGTGTTCATCACATTTACAGTAATTGCAGAGATACTGAAATAAAAAGCTCAGAGAAATAAATAAACAGTGTACAATGGGGGAAAACAATGTGTCATATGTGAATGCAAGAACTATGTCGGACCATTATGGTCTTATGGTTTATTTTCTACAGTAGATGTTGTCGCTGTTGCTTGGTGGAGCTGCTAGTGAATTTAGCCTTAGGGCATCATTATTATTTGTTAAAATATGCCAGATCTTACATATTAAAACAGAAAATAAGTCATGAAATATATCCATAGATATGTGTCCGTCTCATATTTTATTGTAGTACTTGGGTATGACATTTTTAATCATATTATTGGGTTTACCATAAGAATGTAATTCCACATTGTTTATGGCAATACCTGATATCTATAAGTTTTTTTTCTTAGTTAATCCACAAATCCCATCCAGTTGACAGCAGGCGATGCATTTTATATCTCAAGAAGGCAAGGAATGTCATATGTACAAACTTTTAATGAATAGGCTTTACAAAACAATGTCGTTAAAACATCAAAACACTTTTTGTTTATTCTTTTTCTTACAAAAATGCTCCTAACGTACCTAAATACCTGTAGTACACAACCCGGTTCGTGAGATGGAGACACGGCACCAATTGCACTGTGAATAAATCCATCCAAGTTCTTGATCATCTACGGACAAGGCGGAGCTATTTACAGGATGCACACTGTGGTTTGGATGCTGATTGGCCTGGCAGCCCGGCCACGGTCGAGTCCGTTGGCCAGCTGCGGTCCGGTCGTTTTTTTGTGGTTCAGGGCATTACGTTCCCTTGTGAGAGAGACCTGGTCATCTCCGTGTGCACAAAGAAGGTCTTCAGCTCCCCTTTCCCCTTGACGTTGATTATTCCTCTGCAGGTGCACATGTAGCCCAGGGTCTGAAGAATCAGACCGGTCTCCTCTGTGACCTACAAGTGGGAGGGATAGGTACTGTACTCAATCCTTCAATCCTGTCTGTTCTCTGCCACTCTAAGCCCGCCCTCCCCCTCACGCAAAGGTTTCTTAGTGAAGCTTGCAGGAGTAGATGAAGGCTAGAAAACCGAAAACCTGAAGCCACAAACAGAATGTTTCAAGTGTGTTTGAAGTGAGGAGACGCGCGGAAAGGTAACGCACTGAGATTTGCATTAGGTGTGTCACCTCAGTAATCCTAATCCTTTTCCCATGTTGGATTTTAAACCATTGTGCGTTTAGCTTGCCTTCCTCGAGTGTGGTTCATGCCATGAGCGTTGTGAATTAAGAGTATGGGGATGTTTTTTAAAAAAGTTTTGACAACGTACGAGTTAAACGTGTTAAATGAGCCTGAGCCTCTACAGCGTACCGCAGAACAGTTCTGTGTTGCGTACTACTCATCGTCAAGACTATATATGGGCGTGTTTAAAGACGTTTTTCTGGTGAATGCGTTTTGAGAAGTCTAATTACGTCCAGACTACAAGCAATTACGGTCTCAAAGTGTGCTAGGCCACCTCGCCAAGTGGTTTGGCAGATCCGATCGCAATACGGACAAAATCCGATTTGTGTGCGTCCAGACCTGTCACTTAATGCAGCCTAGCGATATCAGAATGCCAGAAGTCGCATTGACTAGTGTCACAGTAGCCTTCATTTTAATGAACTGTTGGGGTTTTCACAAAAAAATCCAATCACAAAGTAACGGTGGTCTCTCTTGTGAGAGCCAATCAGAATGGAGAATCACCTGTATTTTCCCAAGCACCCCGGTGCTGTCCATCCTGCTGGCCACGTTCACGGCGTTTCCCCAGATGTCGTACTGGGGCTTCTGAGCGCCGATGACCCCGGCGATGACAGGGCCGTGGTTAATGCCTGAGGGCAGAGGGAGCAGGTGCCCTGGTAAGGACTCATCTTCGAACCAACTTTATTTGTGTTCAAACAGAGATGTAATCACACAGCACAACAAAGCCATAAGGACCGGATCTGTTTCAGTTGTGTCTGCCGCAGATGGCTGACAGCCAATTGGAACATCTTGCACCACAGGCTGGCAAATAATTAATTAGTTCGGTTGGATTTAGTGTCTTCGAGAAGCCAATCTTACTCAACCTACGTTCCAGTGCACCCAGAGAACATTTTGAGTCTCATTTATAAAAGATGGCTGCCGGGTATCCAGGATTGCTTTTCAGACTACGAGTGAAATGCACCCACCGACTCTGAGTTTGAAGTCGTTGAAGGAATGTCTGTTGATGACGTCGAGCTTTCCCACCAGCGCGAAAGCAAACTCCACCATCGTTCCAATGTGCATGAACTGTCTGTCATGTTCCTGAACGCAAAAACAAATGTTGACGCAGAATAATCCCATACTTTAAAAATGGATTGTTGAACAAATAGAATTATACAGAAAAGCAAGTCATAGATTTGTCTTGACAAAACCAAGCCAAATATTGTCTGCTATTCCCATTTCTTGTAAAGCAATGTTTTTCAATCTGTAGTTGATTTATAATACATGCATTTATTCATGTAAACAGTACGCACTTGCATTGCAGATAGCAGTGAGTCATGTCTGAAGGACATTGGGGATTATGACAGATACTGATATAATATCCTACAATATCATCTGCAACAAAATGCCAACCCTGGTTTTCACAGTTATTTTATTTATTTTTTAAAAAGCAGCTGTATAATGTTGAATGCCATTATCCAAGTATAACAAACAGTAATAGAGTTTATAAAATGCCCTATTCTGCTTGGGTACTTTGCCTTTTTCTGTTTATATTGGCACATACGTTTCCCAGTAACAAAGACAAATTAACACAAAGTATTTTCATATGTTTTTCCGTTTACACAGAGGTGTAAAACCCATGGATCAGAAAGTAAAAGTCCTGCCATGTGTTTCTTACACCCATGAACTGAGCCAGCTGATTTCATTAATTAGTTCTACTGCCTGGCTGAAGAATTGTGCTAATTAGCATATGCAGGTGATTGGAACAAAATACTGGGAAGTACTTTCTGAACCTGGATGTTACACCTCTGTTTTTAAATATGAAATTAGAACTATAAATCTACACACTTGTGCCCTTGTATGTGACATTGTCTAAAGGGTAGATTATATTTGGTAGTTATTTTGTTACCTGTGTGTACTCCGGCCCAGGGCTTGCGTTCAGGCCTGTGGCCGCCATGTAGGTGCTGCCGATAGTCTTGATCTTTTCTACCCCACTGAACTTGGGCTTGGACAGCAGCTGTCAGAGGGCCAGATGTGGGGTGAGGCAACAGGCACTAGCCACCAAAGGACCACGACTGTGGTTCACACAGATTGACAATCGCCTGTTATGTTTTACTACTCGTATTTGTTACTCACTACAAACCTGTCATGATTGGTGGCTGCTTTATTGATATAAGAAAATATGCTAACACAAGAAGTGAATAGATAATTACACTGGCTTCATAATCTTTGATTAATAGATGATTGACGGTTTGATTTATTTCCTCCTTTGTAATTAAGGTGATGAAAATTTGAAACATGTCGACACTAACCTCTAGTGATTCGCATTACAGAGAGAAACAAAAACAAAGTGAGATTATACAAAGACTAAACCGAAAATAAATGAAAGGATTGAATACAAAACATGCCAACATAAAATATACTTTAAATGATTTTATAAATGGCTGTTTTTCAAGTTGACTTCATGTATGGTTAAAACCAGTGTTCAAATTGAGGGGGGGCTGGGGGGGTCCCAGACCCCCTATAAGACTTAAGGGGCCCCCCATAAGAGAGAGACACTTGGATTTGGGGCGTCCCATGCTATTTTGTTGAATAAAATCAGAATTTTCTGTCAGAATGAATGCCCCTTATGAGCCGACCTATTTTTACGTGCCCGTCAAGTAAAAAAAAAAAAAAAGATCAAGCGCTTATATGGTCTGCCCTACAACAAATATGCAAATATGTCGCTATCAAAGTGTCAAAAGGAGTGGGGTGAGGCTACTCCTGATCTTAGGTGTTTTATGTCAAATTCATTCTGAACCGGAATCTCTTCCATCGACCGAATAAACTGCCACAGCTAAGGTTAGCTAGCTCTCACGAGCCCCAGATAGCCTATCTGCATTAACGTTAGCATCCACTAGCACCTCCCTAATGTTAGCAACAACAGATGTGTCAGACATAGGCAATATCAATGCAGAACACAGATAGTTTGTTGCTGTATTTAAATGGAAACTGAATAATATCTAATGATAGAGCATGTGATCCAGCTACATAAAAAAGGGGGGGGGGGGGGATTTTGCAAGAGCACAAATTAAATAGTTTTGCTAAAAGATTGGTTTGTTTTGCAGTCTTGTTAGCTTGTTTGTATGGGGTGCCAAATGTAAAATACAACATGTTTTTCCTGTTTTTTCCCCTCAGATTTAGCATAAATGTCGCATTTTTCTGAAGATTTATGCTAAATATTAGTTTTGTTTCCCAAGATTTAACTGACATGCTAAATAAACCTTTTAGTTCATATTTTTAGGTTTAATTGATACATCTAAAATAAGCATGTCCTAAATATATATACTTAAATGTTAAATCTGAGTTTTCAAAAATAAATATTAAAACAAATATATATATATATATTTAGCTTATATCCTAAATCTCTGATTCAGAAACAAATATTTAGTCAAATATAAATATTTAATTTAAATCTCAAATCTTGGTTTAAGATTTAAGCTAAATGATTAATTTTGAACAAAAAATGTAAGATTATTTAAAAAAAATATTAAAATATTTAACAAAGATTTGTGATAAAATAAATATTTATTAAATTGTTAAATCTTGGTTTTTATAAAAACGCAAGATTTAAGATATAAGCAAAATATAAAATATTATAGCTAAATTAGCAGGTTAGCTGAGCTCTGTTCATCGCATAAAAGATGTGACGTAGCACATGAACAAGTTCAGCTTATGTGGCTTGTACGTGAACAAGTTCTGCTTATGTGGCATTATGTGAACCTGTACATGTATGCCAAAAGCCATTCATATTGGATTATTTGGTAATTAGCATAGTATGCAAAACTGTTTCCTTTTCATGCCTGTTTCCCTTCATGAGCTTAGACCCCCCCCCCCCCCCAAATTTATTTATTTAAATTTTTGTATTTTTTTTTGTGTGAAAACAACGAAATAAATGGCACATTTGTTACACCATATTACATAGTCTTAACTCATATTTTCCATAATGTATGTAAAATAAATATTTTAATGCATATTTTACCCCCTAGGGGGCCCCCCCAAGAACTCTGACCCAATTCGAACACTGTTTAAAACACATAATCAAAACATCCAAGCTCAGCATATAATGCTGCATAAATATACTGTTCAATATACTCTGAGTAGCTACCTCATCAAAATCGGCAATGATCTCATTGAGAAGTCTCAGGCATTCCAAGCCCTCTTTGTTGACGTCTGATTCGGTGTAGAACTCTTTGAAGTCTGGAATGGAGGCAAACATGACGCAGACCAGGTCATATGACTGGTGGTATAAATCCTGTTGGAAAACATAGAAGCGCGTCATTGGATGATGCCAGCAACGTACATGTAAACATAGAAGCGGGTCATTGGATGATGCCAGCATGTAAACAAGGGAAATTAAATGTAAAATTATGAGTGAAGATTCCTGAACCCCCCCCCCCACACACACACACACACACACACACTGTTGTCCAAAACACACAGAGACACACACAGGCACACACACACACACACACACACACAAGTACTTAGTACACAAACACACCTCATTCTTCCAGCTGCGGCCCAAGAAGTGCTCGGCGACGTGGGCTGGAAGAACGTTCTCTAGCAGGACACGGTTGAGGTTCTCCATGGTCTCGATCTCCTCACATTCCTTCTTGAACTTGTTCCTCCACAGGAAGTCTAACCTACAGTAATATTCATTCTGTTACAAGAGGACACAGAGGTAAAGAGACAGTACACATCTGATCACTAGCTGTGTGAAGTACAGAAAGAAGTCAAAGAACAGCTGTTAACCCCACGCCCTCCCCACCCACCTGCCACAAAAGCACACGCCCACACACACTCACTGAAGGCAGACATCACACATCTACTACACATGCGCATGTCCATTCCACTGAACAATTTTGTAAACAAATGATAATGTAAAGCGTAAAAATATAAAGGCCTTCATATTTTACTATAATAAACCCAAGAAATAATGTATTTTTTCAAAATTCAATTGCAATCATTTAAATAATGAAAATTTGTGAAAAGCTAACAAAGTTGTATTGAAGAGAATATTAATGAGTACAAGCGCCCTTCAATCTCTGCTGTATCTTACTGGTCTAACGTCCCAATTTATTCTTGAGTGCAACTTTAATTTCTGCACATTTAATTAAAAAAACACATAACATTGAAATTATTTTATACAACCCTTTCCAAAACAATAAACATGTGGTAATGAAATGAACCAAGCAGCTTTTCCCCCAGAGAAACATACAGTAACACCACTTTGCATAAAGTATGTGTCAAAATATTCATGCCCAAAGGTATACCTTTAAGATAATTTTTCCTGATTTGAGTCCAACTACCTCAGGGTTAGTCTGATATTGTGTCAAATGGCACGACTCCTATCAGGTGCTAACAGCTACTAAGACTTGTGATGGTTATTCTTTACTTATTTATTTACAATAAACAACTCCATCTCTGGGAATTGCTGATAGCGCAGTTAAGACTAGCTACTACGGTATTAAATAATGTATCCAGTAGAAAGCAAAGTTTTTTGCCTGTTGGAAATTCGCTTTGTGTTGTGGGGTACTTCCCAAGCACCTGTGTAAAGTAAACTTCCTTTGGGATTGGAAGACTATAAAATGTACACTATTACGTTCATATTTAATATAAATAGTAAGGAAGTTAATTTGGTATTTATAATATCCCCTGTCCTAGAACATCTTTGCTGGTTATTGTTTCATCAATTTTCTCTGGTTCAATATGTCTGTAAACTGCTGTGTACCCCAGTGCTATATCTGACTGCATTTTAAAAAGCAATCAGCAAATACACATGTGCAGTCTGTCTTTGCTTTGTGGTTTTATACAAAAAAAAGTCAAATAAAATGTTTGGCTAATTAAATACAGGAGTCGAAATGAAATCCCAAAAGGGATCAGCCTTCATTGGTCAGAAATAAACAGTTGCCCTGGGGAATGTATCTCATTTTAATTCAGATATTTCTGTATATATTATTTGCAGTTATCTGTTTGATAAATGATCGTGGCTGAATTGCACAGCACAACTAGAGGCAAGTACATCATCAAGTAAAAAAAATAAAATAAAATCTAATAACAAATGATACTGTTGAGTTGTAGCCGTGAATAATGTAGGATAAATAGTAGACCTTTATCTCCACCAGACCTCAGTGTTTAACACAGTAATTACGCTTTCCCACTCATTTGTGTCTCTGGATTTAATCACTAATAATTTCAGTTATAAGGACTCTTTTAAAATGTAGTCGCATGGCCCCGGGCATATGACCCATTTAAATATTTTTTTGAGGTGTTCAATGTTAAGGATGGATGCATGGGAGAGATATTAAAAAAAGAAGATGACACAATCCCCACAGTGTTAAAACACAAAAATCTGAGTTTAATGAATGGCCTAATTACACACAATGGTAATCTAAAATATGTGAGTGCCGGACGCAGTTTGTGCGCTAAATGCTTGAGCGTGTTGCCACATCCGTTTGATTCTGATGCAGAATTATTGCCACGGTATGACTTGTTGCGAGACACACTTTGTGCTAGCTGGGTCAACCCAGATTTTTATTTCGAGCCTCTCAATTGTGCCCAAAATGAAACTCCCCCTTCTATAAATCATAGAGACAGAGCCTGTGGAGAATAGCCTGTATGACAAGTCCTCCAGGTGGGTCCCAGATTTGGAGCCTACGAATGGGCCCACGGTCTCCAAGGAGATCCATCTCCCACATACATCTGTCTGGAAAATGGATTGATTGATGATACCCCATGGCAGGATAATGCAAGCTTTAACAATATTTTTCCACGGCTTTTTTATTGCTGCTCACCAACCCCCCAACCCAATATTCAGTTCTTTTTTTTTTTGCAGAATTGTGGGGCTGCTTTTGCATTTTCAGAGATACATTTTTAATCTATTCCCAATTATTTCTGAAGCTACTGTGTCCAAGGAAACAGATATAGCGTGCATAGAAGACAAGTGAAGTCAATATACCGTAAGTGCAGTGGTAATGGTGAAATAAATACTGATTGAAGCTGAAATGTGGATATTGTGGAAATGACTATGAAATAAAAATGACTTTGGGATACTTATCTTGATGGGTTTTTCATCAGAAGATGAAATATGGAATGCTGATGGTATCATTTATTCACCAAAAAGACCCAGATGAAATTGTATTACACTTTTTAAACAGACAGAGATTCATGGGCCTGTGAAGACCGCACTTCCAGGGGAAATGGGCCCGATTTGCTATTGCTGGATCTTTTGAGTTTGAAATCAAGTCAAATTCAAATAAATACAGCATGATGTCATTTTCAGAGACTGCGCGTCGCAAAGACCGCTCACCTGTCTCGCCAAAACGAGTAGAGTGATGAAGAATATGAACAGAGAGACAGAGCCCATTGTCTTCAGGTCTTTCAGAACTCCTGGTCTAGAATAAAGAAGATAAAGAGAGAAAGAGAATGTATGTGTGAGAGAGAAAAAAATAAAGATTTACAGAAGAATTTTCAAACGACTGACAGATCGTGAACTCTCTAGCTGTCATTCACTTTCGAATGTCACTTCCACTTTATCACAAGCATCCAGCTCAGTTCTCTCACCTCATTCACACAGCATCATGCAGGAGACTGCAATTAAAGCACGGAAAGTCCCCAGAGCAAAACAATGTGAAAGAACTACTGAAAATGTGTAACTGGTGTGAAATAGAGAGATTGAACCATTGCAAATAAGTAATTTCTGTATTAAAAAAAAAAAAAAAGCAGAAATCAATCAGCATCTTGACATATAGCCTTTATCAAGAGTGTGATGGCGTGATACATATACTGTAGATAGAACTTTGCAGGATTTTGATAAAACAAAATAATTGCATTTATCAAAAAATGCAGAATTGTGTATTATTTGCAACTGGCATGTTTTTGACGTCAGAAACACGTAACGCGATACATATTACTGTTGCTCAGAAAAGTAAATCCTGTCTCAGATCTGCATGTACAAACCAAGCCCAAACCAGGTCACCTCTATTGGGGGAACAGAGGAAATAATGAACGTGACCTTTGGGATTCCTGTTAGGGCTCACAAGCCCCAGATATGTCAGGCAACAGTCTGGTGGCCTAATGAGGACTGGCAAGATAGCAGCTGCGCCGGTGCCGAAAACAACGCCGAGCCGGGTCTCACTGGGGACAGTCTGGCAGAGACTGAACACTGCGCTAGGCCGCGACGCCCCAGTCTGGCTCCGCGCCGATAACTCCGGCAGACCCAGTCCATTACGGCCAACTCTTCAGGCCTGCGATAATAAGACGAGCCGGGTGCGAAAACACCGGGGGCGCGGTTCTCACCCGTTTGACAGCTCACGTCTGCCGCGAGGACGGCTCGGAACGTTCCGGAATGGGGACGTTCGGTCAGCCGGACACGAGGAGACGGGGGAGGCGCGAGGAGACGGGGGAGGCGCGGGGAGACGGGGGAGGCCGGAGAGACGGGAGGCGCGAGGGGCGCGGACGGCCGCTCGCCTCGGAGGACCCTTTGAAGCCGGTCCGATTCGCTATTTGTGGCGCATGATGGGATTTTCATTTTCAGATAAATTGGAGTCTCCGCGCACCTCTGGAGGCCCCTCGATGGAATCAAAGCTCTCTGTGTGTGCAGCAGCTACAGTCACACTGACGGGAGCGGGGTTAATCTCGCCCTTTCATCTCTGGTAATGGGAGCACCATTGGGGGCTCGTATAAAGGCACGCTGGAACATTTCTTTGCATTGGCTCTGCCTTTCTTGTTCCCTGCCCGCTCATACGTTGTGATGTATAAATTATGCTTTTTAAAAATTCTGTCGACGGCGATTTTGGAAGGTCTGAATTCTTGCAGAGGGAGAACGGAGAAGAACGGATGACGTCTGGACGAACCACCGCGGTGTCCACGGAGACAGGTTTTGACAGAATTACCAAACAAAGACAAGTGACATGATTTAATGATTTCAAAGGATAGGCCAAGTGTGTCTTTTCCAAGCTTTTTTTCCATGGAAATCAGTTGCACAAGGACTAATCAACACAGCTGATCCACAAAGAGGAATAGTTTCTCCATCACATAGTGTGGCATCTCAGTAGAATCATTTCTACATATTCCAAGGCAGGGGTATAGGCAACCTTGGTCCTGGAGTGCCGGTGACGTTCCTGGTTTTTGTTCCACAGAGCTTGGATAATTAAAAGCCTGAGGCGGAATATTCTGCATGGTGAAATGCTGAGTGCTTCCAGCACATGGTCACTGGCATTCATTAAACCTGATGAATTAAAATGAAAAACAGTTACATAATTATAGGCTTGGACGGAGCCAAAACCAGGACTGACTCCGGCACTCCAGGACCGGGGTTGCCTACCCCTGTTCTAAGGCATGGATACCATGGTGAGACAAGGCAGGGCTCCCACCTGTCCAGACTCTGGCTTTTGTAGAGGAACGTGCTGTACTCATCCAGCACAGGGGCGTGAGTCTGGAGGATAATGGTGTTGTAGCCAGCCACAGCCACCAACATGATCACCATCTTCAGCTCGTAGTTAATCCTCAGAAACACTGAGCACGAGACAAGGCCCAGAATGCAACTGTATATAAAATACTGAAAGGGAGAGAGACAGAACGAGAGAGAATAAAGATTTAGAGATGAGTGCAGATGAGGAATGGAAAGTGATGTTGACATAGGGGGGGGGCAGGCCGGCGGGAGGAAGAATAAAACAGAAGCTTGATTAAAAGCACATTGTGTCATTGTCTCAACTAATATCTTGCACAGACATTTTTCAATCCGCTCTGGAAACACACATTCAGCAATAAATTAAGCATTAAATAAATAGCTACAAATAAACAGTACTCAATGAACTTCTAATTGGCTTGTGCCTCGGCGCACACTTTTTCAAAGGAAGCTATTTGGAAGATTAAATTCAAGAGTATTTTTATTTATTTTTTTCCAAAACAACAGTGCAATTTCATTAGCGCGAGAGTCACCAGGGGGTGGTGACAGCAGTGTCCTGAGATAACCAGGACCGAAGCTGGACAAACTTAATCCCAGCCCCCTGTGGTGCAAAGCAAGCTGTCCCACTGTTGCAGTCTACCTGTCAGCTAATGGCATTTCCCAGACAGGGACTAGCAATGTCTAGACCACTGGGTCCTGCCTGTGCTCACGGTGAATGGCTTTACCAGCTCAGCCACATGGGAGTCGAACCTTCACCATCATTTTGGCTGAATTTCGGTGCTATATTATATATATATATCGTTGTAGTTGTTCTGAAATATTTTTTTTGTTCAAAAATGAATTAGGTATTTCAAAAAGGAATCTACCACAGAAGAGCCCCAACACCTTCTCGTTAAAGAAATGGTATGTGTCGAAATGGTAAAGTCCAATTCCATCAATGATGCCATTTCAATACAATGAGAATATATGTATTGCCCAGCTTAAATTTATTTTAAAATGCAGTAGATTAGTCACAGTCCAGGAGTTCATTTATTTCAGTAGGAAATGGGTCTCAAAACCTACAAATTATTATTACAATACCATTTACTGCATACATCCTGAGACATTAAGCAGCACAAACATGTCTTTATGTTCTTTTTATTATTATTCTGTACAAAAAAATCTAATTACAGTTGTGGAACTGGTTTTAAGGAGAACTGGCCAAATGAAGGCATACTGTATGAGGTCTTTTGCAGCTGAAGTGGGTACGCCTCATTAGCAGGAATAGTTGGTCAAAACTATTATAAGCATTTTAATTATAGCTCGTTCTATTCATTTCAGCCACTGTCAGTTTTGAAAGGGTTTATTTCAATGATTTATTTATTTATTTTGACCTGTACATTTCACTGACACAGCAAACGTACAGATGACTGTTCTGAGTTAATTTTCTGTTCCATGCCTTACTTTTTAAATTCATATCAATCCATTAGTCTCTTGTGTAATCAGCTGAAACAATTCAATTTAGTCGTAACACAGCATGAAAACACCATTTATTTACATTAAACAAATATTCCTACTGACTATCCCTGACATGTTCAACAGCTGTAAGATCTTCTGTACTAACAATGTCAGCATTTTCACTGCTGTAATATACAAATCTATCAATCAATGTCGATGCAATACCAATGTTTATTCAATGACATGGAAAGTATTGAGTTTTTTTTTTGGTTGCAAAATGGACACATTGAATATCTGTATTATAACTTTTATTTACCTTTATTGTCTTTTAACGATCTGCACAATACCATATGTTATTATTTTTCTTAAAGTAATCATAATGTAAAAGCCGTAGACTGTGACATCCTGACCTGCAATAACAGAACTACTGAAGCATAATACATTGTGTACTCAAGAGGAGATGGGGTACATTTTCAAGTTAAATTACAAAAAGAAATAAAGGTGCACTACCCTTGAAGAGCATCAAAACAACAGAGATTATGTTTTAATTCAGCCAGATATCATTCTGTTGCAAGCACAATGTGCAAACGTGCAAGCTATGCTGAAGTGCTTCCAATCATACACTGTGTGAACATGTGAACATTTTTATAGAAAGAAGACAAAAATCTAAGAAAATTCAAGAAATTGCTACTTACTGGAAGGTAGAAAAAATTTCTCTCTGGGAATGGCAGGCCATGTGCATTCAGGTAATACAATGTTTCATTGGAGGTATTAGAAGCTGCAGGCATCATTCTGTCTTCTAAGAAAAACTAAAAAAAAAAAAAACATTTTTTTTTAATGTTGTATATCATATTATTAATCAAAATAGTTTTAATAACATTACCTTGCTAAAATGTTGTTGTTTCTTATTTTTAATTTTTTTTATATTACATTTACACCATATACAGTGCCCTCCACAATTATTGGCACCCCTGGTAAAGATGAGTAAAAAAGGGTTATAAAAAATTCACCTTTTGGTGAACTAGCTTAATCTCACACTGTCAATCCATGACTTCCTGTTTCACTGAGGCGTAAATATGAGGTGACACAGAGGCAATATTCCCTTATTCATACATCAACATAGCATCTTGGGGCCATCAAGTCTCAAAAACTACCATTAGACGTCACCTCCATGCCAACAAATTATTTGGAAGGCATGCCAGAAAAAAGCCTTTCCTGTCATTTCACAACAAAGGTAAGCACCTGACGTTTGCTAAATGCTACTGGAACTTTTACTGGAACCATGTGTTCTATGGTCAGATGAAACGAAAATTGAGCTTTTCGGCAATCAACACTCAAGATGGGTTTGGTGTAAAAAGAAAGATGGCTATACCGAAAATAACTTGATCCCCACTGTTAAATATGGTGGAGGTTCCGTGATGTTGTGGGGCTGTTTTTTCTCCAAAGGCCCTGGAAACCTTGTTAGGGTACATGGCATCATGAACTCCATGAAATACCAGAACATTTTATATCTGAATCTGGCTGCCTCTGCCAGGAAACTAAAACTGGGTCGTCACTGGATCTTCCAGCAGGACAATGATCTAAACCATACGTCCCAATCAGTACAAAAATGGTTAACTGAACACAAAATCAAGCTTCTGCCATGGCCGTCTCAGTCCCCTGACCCTTGACTTTGAAAAAATGTGGGCTGAGCTGAAGAGGATAGTGCACAAGAGAGAAACTAGGACTCTGGATGATCTGGAGAGATTCTGTAAAGAGGAATGGTCTAAGATTTCTTGCTCTGAGAAGACTCAGTGCTGTTTTATTGGCAAAGGAAGGTTGTACAAAGTATTAAATGCAGGGGTGCCAATAATTGTGGCACACGTGGTTTTGTTAAAAATAATTAGTTCTTGATGAGGGATTTTTTTGTCTCAGAATACATTTACTTCAATTAAAGGTTGGATTTTTCTCATTGTTCAGTGTGAGATTAATTCACCAAACAATACATTTTTTATAACCCTTTTTACTCATCTTTACCAGGGGTGCCATAATTGTGGAAGGCACTGTATACCATTTATAGGACATAGGAAAATAGGAAAAAGAGAATCCCGTATGGAACAAATCATCTTTGGCTGAAATACAACCATATTTCGGCTAACACGGGACTGCTGGCTACTCTAATACAATTAAGCATATAAGTAAATACAGAAAAAGCATTTGTTCAAAAAAATCAATTTACCAGTCACTCGTATGTAACCTGGAAATGACCGTTCTATGGGTGTAGTTTGAAAGACGAATTATAGAAATGGCATTGCACTGATTCAGCACAAAGCAGAGCGTGTGCAATCTGTCAGCGAGCAGAGACCCCATTGGGGCTCAATGAGCTGAACTGATGGCATGGGAAAAACAAGATCATAATCTGCTACATCGATTCACGTCAAGGTCTAAACGCGGCGCTGGCACCAGGAGTTTATCTCATTTTCCAGAGTAAAATGTGAGGTCAATGTACATTTTTATCATTTGATCAGGCTTTCTCTCCCGCCTCCAAAGGCAAACTAATAAGCTCCCGCCACTTTGGGAAAAAAATAATTATGTGCCTGAATTATTAAATACCTCCCCCCTCCCCCAACTGATTTTATCTAATTCTTATTGAGACAGCAAAAAAGAAAAGCGTACTGTTGTGCGTACAATTCGCAATTGCTAAAGGTGAAATCCGAAAGCATTTTCAAAATAACACATTCATGTTTAACATACTTCAACAAGTAGTGCGATAAGTTGTATTGGTATGTTTTGTTTAGATTTTTGCACCCCCTGGTAAAGGCAGCTGTGTAACCATAGATGCTGGGTTTTCAGAAGTGAAGTCAACAAGCCCTTTGTGGAGGGTTGTGGGTACTTTTTTGAATGAGGAGACGTGTCTGGCAGGCGGTTCAGAGATGAATTCCCCAGTCAGAAAAGTGACTTTAATTAGGTTCTGAATAACTATTCCGTCAAACTTTAAGACGCTCACACTCAGCGGCAGAATCTTAAGTAGCCCGCAAGTCAGTTTTTTCTTTTTAATTGAAAAACTGGACAGGTGCACATTTGAAAAACGATGGCTAACCCCTGGGATGGAAATGCCACTGAACCTGACGGGAGCTGGGTGGAGTCAGAATATTATAAACGTTCAGTAAACGACAAAGACGTAAACAGAAATAATAAAACATAAACTAGGTTACTCGAATTCAAGACAAAATCTCATAACACGATTTCGCACGCAGTCAGGATTCCAAGGAAATTATTTCAATTAATGTTAAAAGTTATAGTAAGTGCCCCTAAGCATGGTGTCAAGTAGAACCACTGTTCGGGGTTGTGACTGAACAAGGGACAATGACACCTGATTCAACTAATTCACTCATCATAGTCTTCAATCAAAAAATTTATAAATAGAATCAGGCGTTTTAGTGCTGGGCTAAAACAAAAACCTACACTCAGTGGCCCTTTTTGGATAACACTGGACACCCCTGCTCTAAATAGACAGGCACCATCTTATTTCTTTACAGGGTGCCGAGACAAACCAGGCACAAGACTGGTTCACAGAAAAAGTGTTCTTCATAACTGACTGCAATTTGTTTCCCCATAAAGATCTCTCTATCTAAAGGCACAGCAGGATAACACAGTGCTGAAGAAGTCAAAAAGCGACATCTTGGCTGATTACCAAACAGCCCAAGTGGTGCATGCCTGGCCCTGGAGATGAGGCTGCCGCTGTCCGTAGTCCATAAGCAACAGCAGGAAGGTCTGAGGGCAGCCCGAAGAGACGGAACAGCACCACCCCTCGATACCATGTAGCCCGCATAATAACGTGCACTTAAAAACAAAAATCCTGATCAAGGACCATACGAGTTGTGCCACATTATCTAACAAGGACTTCATTTCATAGCCAAAGCGAAAGATGTGCTCCATGGCTTTGATGGCTTTGACATAACAAGCCGCTAATCCACCAGAAGTAGTCTGCTTTTGTTTCTGCTTCAACCTGAAGCAGAAATGATTGCAGGGGCTGCCACCATTGAAATGTGACCGCAATAAAAATAGACTCCAAGCCAGTTCCGACCAACAGTGATCTGCACCAATCACGTGACCACATTGTTCCACACGTGACCACACGTGTTCCATCAATAGAGGCCTGTCACATAGAACTAGAACTGTCGTTACCAATGGTTACAGGGACGCGCCGCCATGTTGGCGGACCAACCCTAACAGAGACGCTTAACGTTACCACTGAACTCGTTTTGCTACTCCATGAACGAGTTTTCATGCTAACGCTACTATGATTGCTGATCCTACAATGACGAACTTCTGCTTGCACTGCTGTATGAAGAAAAAAAAAAAAAAAAAAAAAAAAAAAAATTACATGATAATTTGAGAATTCTCACCCATAGTAGCTAGCTAACCAGGCAGGGTGAGGGTGAACAAACTCAATTAGAAAAAGAAGAGAAGAGAGGTGGTTGAAAGCAGTGAGGAGTGAGCAGGAGCAACCAGGCAGGCAGGGATCATTAATGGTAAATTAATTTTTAATTATAAATTATAATAATAATATATAATTAATACATATATAAACTATACATACTAGCTGGTTTATGTGCATTATAATGTATAATTAAAAAGTTAAAATAAATAAAATCTTTATAATTAATGTTTAGTTTATTATAGTTTGTATAGTAGCTGTGACGTTTGCTAACTGCAACACTAACTAACATTAATGTAAACCTAACGTTAAAGCATACAATGAACATCAAAAACAACATTATTTTGAACTATTATTACTTATGCTAGGGGGCTACTCACAACGTGATGAGTACAAATAGATTGGATAGACTGTAAACATGTGCTGGCTGGCTGGGGCCAGGCAGGTTCGAGCAGATATGAGAGAATCCAGAAAGGGAAAAAAAATAAAAAAAAACGTAACGTAAAAATACAAAAAAACAAATAAAAAAAAAAAAATAAAAAAAGTAACGGTAAATGTATTTTTATGTATTTACTTGTTTATTTTTGAAGTTCCTACAACTGAAAAAAAGTATCGGGATAAAAAAAAAATATATTATATAATATCCATCGAGCTAAAATGTTTTTTATTGCTGAAGTAAACTTAGTAAGCCTAACTTACTGTATAATATATCTGCTGTACCACTTTACAAGCCAGCACACTACAAAACTACAAAGTGTACTACTTACAGCAGTGATAACTACTGAAAAAGTAAACTGGATAAACTAACCCAAAACCAGCTCTGCTCTTTCTTTCCACTCATGTTCATGTTTCGGGGTTTACTTCGGGTCCGGGGAGTACTCTGTAATTAATCTTACTTCGTACTTTTATAATATTTTACTTATAAATAATATTTTATTATGTTATTATTATTAGAATAGAATATTATATTAGAATATTTTAAACAACATTTCCCGCCAGAAAACACAAAAAAACAAAAAAGACACACAACAAAAACACAAACACAAACACAAACAAAGACAACAAAACAAAAACAAACATAAAACAAGAATAAAAAGAATTATCACAATCATGAAACAAAAAAGCCCCAAAGTGCCCCCGAGTGAAAAGCAGTCCCAAGCAGTCCAACCACAAACTGCACACAAACGTCCATCCTCACAAACACACATACATGCAGAGCCTGCACCTCTGTACACCGTGCCTGTAACTTTTTTATTGTGTCGTGTAGTGTGTGTTGTATATTGCTGAGTTGTTTGCATTGCATTGTAGCAAATTAATTAAATAAAAAAAAATAAATTAAATATTCAAATTAATAGCAATTATTAAATTAATGTTTGGTTTGATGTAATAAACCCCGTGGTTGGCATGCATAACGGTTCCGTATGGTGGGTGTAAAAAGTGGGGGGTTGTCTGGTGGTATTGTGGGTTGGGTGTGGTGGTTGTGTATTCGGAGCTCGTTTTTTTCTAATTCAGTGCCAAGTGCAAAAGGGACAGGCTTCTTTTTTTAAAAGATCTGGTGTCTTTTCACTCAGCAGGGGAGGAATTGAGCGCACATTCTTTCAGGGGTCCTGACGGCAAAGCCACCGAACTAGCACTTACCATATTGAAAACGGCCATTATTAATATGAGTGTCGTGGTTGTCATGGTGAGGGTGAGACGTGGCCAGGGTTCGTTGGCGATGATTCTGGACGAGCTCAGGATCCAGAGCACGGAACTGGAGGCGGTTTTGCTGCATTGCTGAGAAGATAAGAGAGAAGAAGAGAAGTCAGCTGTGCTATTTCTAATCCCAGTCTGACCCCGATAGCTTCAGCCATGAAAGCAGACCTGAGATGCCCCTACTAGGAGCACCAGCGATAGTATAAGATGCACAGCGGCATATTTCCTCCCGTAAAACCACCGTTTTCTTCTGTGCAGATATGTGTTTGGTATTGCATCATAACAAGATTACCTCATTCGCTTTGATATATACAGTGCCCTCCACAATTATTGGCACCCCTGGTAAAGATGAGTAAAAAGGGTTATAAAAAATTCACCTTTGGGTGAATTAGCTTAATCTCACTCTGAACATTTTTTTCAAATCCAACCTAATTAATTGCAGTAAATTTATTCTGAGAAAAAAAAAATCCCTCATCAAGAAATAATTATTTTGAACAAAACCACGTGTTTGGCACCCCTAGAAATTCTTATGAACAAAATGTAACTGAAGCATTTTTTCCATTTATATTTTACTTTTTAAAGTTGATAAGAGTGTTTAGGAACTTTCAAGCAGTAATCCATGCCTTCCTGTTTCACTGGGGTATAAATATGAGTTGACATATTCCCATATTTCCATACTCCCTTATTCACAAATCAAATGAGGGAAAAGTGTGTTGAGCTTTATAAGTCAGGGAATGGCTATAAAAAAAGCTAATCACCTGAAAATGCTTAAAAAGTTCAAAGCAACTGGAACTGTTACAAACTTGCCTGGAAGAGGACCCAAGTTTATTTTGCCCCCACGCACAGTGAGGAGGATGGTAAGAGAGGCAAAAAAATTGTAGGAAAGTAGCATCTTGGGGTCATCAAGTCTCCAAAACTACCATTAGATGTCACCTCCATGCCAACAAATTATTTGGAAGACATGCCAGAAAAAAGCCTTTCCTGTCATTTCACCACAAACGTAAGCGCCTGGAGTTTGTTAAACGCTACTGGAACTTTGACTGGAACCGTGTGTTCTATGGTCCAATTAAACAAAAATGGAGCTATTGGGCAACCAACACTCAAAGTGGGTTTGGTGTAAAAAGAAGGATGGCTATACCGAAAATAACCTGATCCCCACTGTTAAGTATGGTGGAGGTTCCGTGATGTTGTGGGGCTGTTTTTCTTCCAAAGGCCCTGGGAACCTTGTTAGGGTACATGGCATCATGAACTCCATAAAATACCAGAACATTTTAAATCTGAATCTGGCTGCCTCTGCCAGAAAACTAAAACTGGGTCGTTGTTGGATCTTCCAGCAGGACGATGATCCAAAACATACGTCCAAATCAACACAAAAATGATTAACTGAACACAAAATCAAACTTCTGCCATGGCTGTCTCAGTCCCCTGACCCCTGACATTGAAAACCTGTGGGCTGAGCTGAAGAGGAGAGTGCACAAGAGAGAAACTAGGACTCTGGATGATCTGGAGAGATTCTGTAAAGAGGAATGCTCTCAGATTCCTTGCTCTGTATTCTCAACCTTATTAGATGTTACAGAAGTTACAAGACTCAGTGCTGCTTAATTGGCAAAGGGAGGTTGTACAAAGTATTAAATGCAGGGGTGCCAATAATTTTGGCACATGTGGTTTTGTTAAAAATTATATTTTTTCAATATTATAAATTTACTTCAATTAAAGGTTGGATTTTTTCATTTTTACAGTGTGAGATTAAAATAATGCACCAAATGGTGAATTTTTTATAACCCTTTTTACTTTTTACCAGGGGTGCCAATAATTGTGGAGGGCACTGTATATTAATTCTCAAATGGTCGTATTGACAAGACAATGCTTTACACAAATGTAATAAAAACACTGCCCACAGCTCAATTCACTACAGGTGGGCAGGTTGGGAACATGTATACTTATAAAAACAAAGATCTTCGGTTTCTCAGTTTATTCCTTCTTAGCATGAGTTGTCTCCATGAGAAAAAGTGCATAATAAGTCATTTTGGTTACAATGAATCTGTGAACAAAGTTGAACTGAACAGACACCTCACATTGACAGTAGTAGTAAACAGCAAATGAACGATGAACTGAGCAACATTTTGGTCTTTCCGGAACAAGTGATTGAGCCAAACGAACAAATTTTTTGGAACGAACAGAGCCAAAAGATGCGGCTCAACAAAAGGCTCCATCACAACTTCCAAAATTGAGGCCATGTTGTTACCTGCATGAGCGCGAGCGAGCTCTTCCGCGATTGGCTAGTTATGGCTAGCGGCTATGCACAAGTGAAAAAACAGGAACGTTCAGAAGCAAGAGATAACATTTGTGCTTACATATTCAATTTCATATTTTCTCTCTATTCAAAGTATATTCAAAAATCAAATTGACAGCCCTAGTTACTACTGATATAGACGTGCTCCTATATTGAGTGTCGTCTTCAGCAGAAACAGGACTGTAGAATTCACTGATATGAGGTGGAATATTAGATCACTGGTGACCTAGTTACAGTATAGGCTACTGGTTGGCTGTTTACTCATAAATATAACCGTTTTTATGCTACTACCAAGTAATGTTCTCAGACAGATATTATATATCTTCATTAGAGAGACTCAGTGTTAGTTTCCTGAGCATTATCGTTCATTGACTGTGGGTGCAGAAATCATAACATGATTAAACTTTAATTAACACGTTGCTATCCTTAACATGCACTCAGTCTCATAACTATTCACGTTAACCTCACTGGCTAAAATGCCTACGGGCAGGCCAGTCCACTGGCAACAAAGGCAATTCCCATTGGTCGAGTTGTTTTTAAAACAACACATGGCTATCCCATAAGGATCCAGCAAACACGCCTGAGGTGAGAGTTTCAGAAACCATAACCGAGAAGCCGATTGGCCCCGAGCGCAGAGCGAACACCAGCCGCAGAATGTGAAATAAACAAGTGACCTTTCAAAGTCAACAAGAACTTTAAATATGCGCGCCCCATTTCCGTAGAGACTGGAAACATTGTTATACTTGTTATCGTTATACAACAAGTAAGAGTTCAGATGAAAAGCAACGTTTGAGGCTTCACATTTTCCCTTCTCTTTTTGTTAAAGAGACAAGGTCTGCTTTGGGAAATTAATGATTGTACAAGTTGCACCGAGCTTAGACGGTTCAGTTACGCTTACTTTCTGAGTAAAATAAGGCTGGGGTGCCGCTGCTGAACACAAGAGCAGACATGCTAATTAGTGGATGCTGTCTGTCAAAGTTTAATAAATGTAAGAGGAAGCAACTTTGGAAAATCAGTCAACTTTTAAATGAGAGCCAAGTGGAAATTCAAAAAGGAAATCTCTTTGTTTCGTCAAAGACAATGCTTTGTCGCCCCAGGCAAGTAATTATCCACAGGCTGTGACTTAATGGTTACCCAGAATCCTTCACACATCAGCAATTTCTAATTCTTTAGATTTTTCCTATCCCCTTGCTTGTGCCAAGACGGTCATTTCCCCATTTACAAATGAATGCTTTTGCATCACCTAGCTGTGATATACAATAGGTTAGCTACCCCAACAACAGGGTGCAACCTTGTACAGCCTAAATGACCAAAACCGTACATTTAAGTTTCTGATTAAAATTACAAACAAACTGATGGCACTCCACTCCAGAAGTAAATTATAATAGTATATAAAGCAGATTACACAATGAGTAAATAAATGCACAAATGAATTACAACAGTTCAAAGTAGAATTCTGCCTCCAGTCCCCAATGTTGCTTTTAATTATTTAATCAAAAGGCAATGATTACACGTAGGCTGATAACCTCTTTTTTTCCGGGAGTTACCCGGTTAATTGAATAACTGTAGGTATACACAAGCCAAAATCCCATCATGTCTCCTGAGTTTACAGCATCACAGATTGAGCTCTGAATCATATCATGCCCCTCAGGCAGAGAGAAAGAGAGAGAGAGAAGGGGAGAGAGAGAGAGAGAAAGAGAAAGAGAAAGAGAGAGAGAGAGAGAGAGAGAGAGAGAGAAAGAAAGAAAGAGAAAGAGATAGAGAAAGAGAAAGAGAGAGAGAGAGAGAGAGAAAGAAAGAGAAAGAGATAGAGAAAGAGAGAAAGGGAAAGAGAGAGAAAGAGAGCGAGAGAGATGCAACAACAAAACCTGGACCTTCATCCTCATGGCTGACGTTTATTTAGTGGTGTTTTGATTCCCTCTTAGCATTGAGCCCTGTAGATTACACAGTCAAGGCGAGGACCGGCAAACCTTCGTAGAGACTGACGCAGTGCCTCAGATGTACTGTAGATGCACAGGAATCAGTGAACTCGCGATGCAGCTGGTGTGAGGATTTAAGCAGGCCCCAACAGAAAGGGATTATACAATTTCAGCATGTTGCCTCATTATTTGGGGCACATCATTTTGCGCTTCCTCAAATCAGGCAGTGGAAACGAAGTCAATTCCACAGTCCTGGGCTCCGATAATAGGTTGCTCGAGGTATACTATATGTTAGATGACGTACTGGAGAAAAGGCACTGTGCTACATAAGACTAAATAAACTGTATGATGCAGCATAATGCATTTAGCCATGCCAATTCCTTTTAAAAAAAATCTATCCTTTAGTTTGCGAGTTGATCTCACTGAGATTGACTATTTGTATTCAAGACAGTCTCTGGCCAAGATAGCAACACCACACACATATAGATTCAGGAAACGCCACAGAAAGGGAATAGGAAGATATAAAACAACATGAGCACAGAAAGAATGGCAAATCATTTTTAAGTTTAATGATCTTCTGTGGTTATTAGTTACTCGTGTTTGAAGCTATTTAAAGGAATGAGGGAGTTTAATTTTTAATTGGGGACACTGTGCATGTATACAGTATGTAATCATCATAAATAGCTCTTTTTTTGCTTTCAGAAGAGAAGTATTTTAATTTTGTTTTTTTAAAACCTATTTTTAATTAAAATTTCCTCCTTCAACTTTATCAGTGTGAATGTTAAATAAAGCTTTCTTCATGATATAATGCCAAGTATTTATTTCAAGAGGATGCCATTTTGAGAATGTTTTAGAAATCTTTTCCTGATTATTTAACAATTTTTTTACTGATGCGGTTTTCTAGATTTTTCTGTTTAAAATAAGATTTCATTCAGTGCTAGCAGTTTGTAAACAATTCACAATTTGCCAGGAAATCTGTTTGTTTCAAGATAGGAGCACAAACAGGATCAGTATAAACAACAGTGCAATCTGCATATTAATTGAATTGATAGATGTTATAGTACAGTCAATATTGTTTATGTAAATAATGAACAATCGGGACCAAATAATTGTACCAACATAGACACATTGCTTTCTATTAAAAGGTTCCTAAACATTACACCAAGCTCTTTTGATATGATTCACTGTCTCAAAAGACAAAGATCTACAAGATCTATAATTAGGCACAATGTTGCTAATTGTCTAAGGAATTTTAATATCTTTGACCATTGCTGTACTTTTAGTGTTTATCAAATATCTTATTGAAATATATAAGGTATACTGTTTTTATAGATAAGAGTTTCATTGTTTTTTTAACTTTCAAGATAATCCAGCAATATGTGTAAGTACTCAGCTGCTCATTCAACTAGTTGGCCTACCTTTGAGTCTTGCTGCAATTTTATGCAGATATAATATAAAACTTTAGTGGATGGCGCTGGACTAGAATTGTTAAATTCTTATCGTAATGTTTTCATTATCAATTGATGTTCGTCACTTGGAAATTGTTTTAGAACACAAGTAATCAATCACAAGTTAATTAAAATAATTCTTAAATCCTTAAATCCTAAATCCTAAACGTTATTTCATTGTTGAAAGTAAGTCTTTGCACTTGGGCTGAACCAGGCAGAAAGCCATAATTTTACTCAAAACATTTCAATTCTATATATATATATATGGAGAAAGAAACACCTACTTCGTTTCCCTAGATATCACTTCCAAAAACCAAAACTAAAAAGTGTCAACCGATGTTCCTTCTGGAGACCAAATCAGAATTCCATCCGACGGCATGACTCACCAAGAGATGGCCAGCGAAACAGATGAGCAGGATGAAGGACAGCAAGATGAAAGCCATCCCAAAGGATATCCCCAGGATTGCAGTTCTACAGAATGCAAAGCACGGGTAAGCAATAAAACAAAACTCATAAACTTAAAACATAAATCTGCAACGGCTATACGGCAATTTTGTACGGCACAATTTGAAATGGGGGTCAGTTTCTGTTCTTTTTAACCTGTTGTTCTTCAGTGAATTTAAATACAATTTCCAGCAATCAGTCTCTATGTCTGTCTGTCCAAATATTGTACATGTCCTGTACAGGCCATTTTGAATAATATTTCACAATGCTTCAAAGAGGCGATGCAATTAAACGTCAGTTGTTCAAATGTGTCCTTCATCACAAACTATTAATGGATGCTACAGTCACTTACATCCTGCAAAGTGAGCTTCACATCCACGGCATCCAGAGAAAATTAATATCATCATTGAAATGAAATGTCTCACGAATAGTTATCCTGAGCTATGATTTTTATTCTATGTACGTACTCTCTTTGTGTCTATCTGTCTTTTTCATTACATAAACACATTACTTGAGAAACTTGGATTCGATTTCAAGATAAGTTTGACAGATTTCAGCCTGAGTACCTTCACACTGGGAATGTGTTGACAGAATATTAATATCCAGCTTAAAAGGTCTGTTCCATTAAACATTTGGGGAGTATTTAGTTGGATACACCAACCATTTACAAATGAACCTAGCCAGGGACGCGGTGTTGTTGACTTGTCTTGTTTTGTGCTTGGCAATAGCAATTAATATTTCTGTCAACAAAATATATGTTGTAAACTTGAATGTTTTTTTAAAATATTTTTTTCTAGCAACTGCATAAGGAGCATTATATGGCTATGAGATATTCATATAATTATAAGGACTAAATGAACTACACAGCTATAAAATGTGAAAGAGAGGGAGAATATAAGCAGTGCATAATATGCCTGGGCAGCTGTTGCTTTATTATATATGTATTTAATATAATGTGCAGTATGTACGTCATATACAACACATACCATGCTATTATGTATTTATTTGAACACAAACCATACTTACTTTGGCAAGACCAGAATCTGTACTATGAAGATGCAGAAGAATATCAGGCATGCACAGGTGACGTAATACTTGAAAGCCGGCAAAGTCGTTGCTCTGTACTACGGAAAAGAAAAAGGAATCTCGGTCTAAGGTGGCATTCCTAAACGATTTACCCAAACACTCACCAAAGTTCTTTCAACAGTTAGATTTAAAATGGCATATGTTAAAATGCAGTGCTAAAATGTCTCCTTCAATTAAACAATGGGCTCATGCGGTTTGGGTTATCAAATTACAGAAATTGTGAATCTTTCAAAAGTAAATGCCAACACCAAAGATAAATTAATTAAAATAAAAATGTATTCAGCACAAACGATCTTAATACTCCCAAATAACTGAAGGTTTCTTACCTCCTTCTCTAGTGTCTTATTGTGAAAGAACAAGGATATCCTCTGAATATCTTCAGATTTCAGCCATTGTCTGAAAAACAGAAGCTCAGTCACATGCCATGACTTAAAGTGTTAATCCTTAATTGTTCAGTTTCGGTGGATTTGGCGACATCTGTGGTGGCTGGTGGTCACAACAGTTTATTTTCATACTACAAATCCCAGAGTTCCATTTGAAACAAAGCTACACCCTTAAACAAAGCAACATGGTTTTCTTGGGGGGGTGTAGCACTAGGAGCACATCAAGTGTTTAATTTTCTTAGAAGATAATCCAGCCGTAGCATCAACAATGTTATCCGACACGGTAATATTGAGCAACATATCAAAACAAATTTTAGGTGCTTGCACTTCCGCATTTGACATGCAAGTTTATGTGCCTGCGTCATCACATTTGAATTCTTGGCTGGAATGTCACAACCGATGGCACCAATGAAAAATAGCATATAGAGGAAATATAGAGGATAGAGCATTACAGCTTTGATGTGCAGAAAGAAATGTGCAACAGAAATATTGAGCGTTTTAGAGTCAGCATTCTGGAACACAGCGCAACACATAACCTATACAAGCAATCGCTCAATTCTAATGCAAATATTAATATGCAACATACTTTTGGGAGTTGATTCCATCGATGGTTCTAATCATTCGCTCATTCAACTCCTCCTCGAATCTCCTCCTCTGGGATTTACTGTGGAGGGGGGGGGGGGACAGGACGCATTTGAGGGAGGAATGAGACTCAGAAAGCCCTCTCACGGACCATGACAGTAGCGACACCTTTTGTAGGATGGACTTCTGTTATGTTGACTGGGCTGTCACATCTGGGGCCAAAAAAGTCATAATATAAACGTGATTCTTTTCCCCCTCGAGGCGTATTGGAAATCTGAGTCAGATCACACGGCCCGTGTGGCGCTTGGGGAATAACGAGGCTGGCAACACCTGGCTGTGCTTCAGTGAAAGCCGGGACTACATTTCCCCCAATCCCCTGCTGTGACTGCCTGAAATAGTACACTTCCCCCGGAGCAACCTCTGTCATCTTTCCTCTGTGCATTCATGAATTTCTGTTTATTCATTTGCACAAGCTGGGGAGTGAAGTTCCAGAAACTTCTGTAAATGCAGCGCAATCAAAAGAGGGGGGGTATCGCTGCTCCCCCGTGGTTTTTTTCGCTTTCCTGTGTGAGCATAAACAGGGTACGAGATGGTTGCTCCCGCTCGTGCTTTTCTTTTTAATTCATCCTCTTATGGGGCGGGTCGTGCATCTCTGAATTGACCAAAAAGCTCATTTTAAACTGTTAAAAATGCGAATCTCCTTACATTCCAGTCACTCAGCAGCAGCTCTTACCCAGACCAACTCACATAAGTGAAGAACGCCAGTGTTAGTTTCAGAAACATACAGTGTGACATAACCAAGAATGCGTAGAAAGCCTTTTATAATCAACAAGTGCCATGATATCCTCTCAAACCAACCAAGATCACCATACAGCAATATAACACAAACGTGTACAATATAACACTACAGTTGTATCCGGGTGAAACCAACGTATGATGTTGCAATTTGTACAGGCGATGATGAGTTATTTCTCACCGTTCTGTTCGTTGGTAATGATACTGCCCCATCGGCACATCCTAAAAAAAGAAAAAAGTGATAAAATCTGATAATTTGCCTCCGTGGCTTTCAATGCATTTCCAAATAGCTCTTTTGATAGGAATGAATTTTTTTTTAACACATTTAATCAGCCCAATATCAGGAGAAGCGTAAATATGTCGTGCAGTCTGACATACAGCATATAACACTATTATGGGAAGATTCATTTGATGGATTGAATAACTCGCAAGCTTACGTCCTCAAAAAATAAAACACTTCACTGGGACCGAACAATGTGGAATCTTTCAGAATAAATACTTCAACAAACAAAACGGGAATAGGTATACTGCAGTTATACAGTATTAACAATTTAAAAGTTTTTTTTGAAGTTAAAAGAGCTGTATGTTACTGCATGATACTGGCTAGGTTACATAGTTTCACACACACACATACACACACACGCGCACATGCAAACGCACGCACACACACACACACACACACACACACACACACACACATACACATGCACACACTCCCTTTCCCAATCCTTTCCTTTGGAGCAACCTTATGACCTATGCAGTCAGTACGAGCCTTTGCAGTATGTGAGATTAGGTCTGTGGTCCAGGGGGAGGAAGCTCACCACGGTGTTGATTTTGCCGTTCTCCGTGCTCATGCTGTCCCGATGGTGCAGGTTGGCGAAGGGCTTGGCGGCCCCCCAAGACTCCAAGTAGCGTGTCATCCTGACCGACGCCCTCATCTTGGCCCCGTCCGGCGTCTGCCTGGGCCGGCAGTAGAGGTGTGGGCTGCGTCTCTCCACCTGCGGCCGCAACGCAGGTCACGCTCCTTAGCCACGGTCGCGCTCGCGACCCAGCTCACGCTCCTTAGCCACGGTCGCGCTCGCGACCCAGGTCACGCTCCTTAGCCACGGTCGCGCTCGCGACCCAGGTCACGCTCCTTAGCCACGGTCGCGCTCGCGACCCAGGTCACGCTCCTTAGCCACGCTCGCGCTCGCGACCCAGGTCACGCTCCTTAGCCACGGTCTCGCTCGCGACCCAGGTCACACTCCTTAGCCACGCTCGCGCTCGCGACCCAAGTCACGCTCCTTAGCCACGCTCGCGCTCGCGACCCAGGTCACACTCCTTAGCCACGCTCGCGCTCGCGACCCAGGTCACGCTCCTTAGCCACGCTCGCGACCCAGGTCACGCTCCTTAGCCACGCTCGCGCTCGCGACCCAGGTCACGCTCCTTAGCCACGCTCGCGCTCGCGACCCAGGTCACGCTCCTTAGCCACGCTCGCGCTCGCGACCCAGGTCACCCTCCTTAGCCACGCTCGCGCTCGCGACCCAGGTCACGCTCCTTAGCCACGCTCGCGCTCGCGACCCAGGTCACGCTCCTTAGCCACGCTCGCGCTCGCGACCCAGGTCACGCTCCTTAGCCACGGTCGCGCTCGACCGCCGAGCCCGTGTCCACCCTTCAGTTATTTTTCTTTCCCAACCAAACATGCAACGCTCCTTGAATTTTGTAATGTTGCACAGAACTCAAATGCACAATTTGGAGCTTTGGGAGCCTTTTCTGGGCATCCTACTGCCTGTCATGGTTACAAACGCAACGCCATTCACCCATGTCGCATGTATCTGTATCAAATCAACATGCAGGGTTACAAAGGTTTTTCTGCTTCTAAATGCCCCATGACTGCTATATCCAAATTGGCTTCATTATGTTATCCAACTGTGCACTGAGAGTGATTCTGCTTAAGATTGACAAACACTGAACTGTTGTTCATTCTAAACTGCTGCAGGACTTTTCCGGCTTTGTAAGTGTAAAATCTGTTACATACGATTGGACTTTTCCATCATAAATAAAGTGACATGTAGCGATGTCGCGGGCAAGTCCACTGCAGTCCTAAGCAAAGGTTTGTAGTTTGCGACGTCTCTTTCCTTCGCCAGCGTCTCCCTTGAGGAGGAGGGCCTTACCTTGGGGTTGACGACCAGGTAGGTGACGACCCCGTTCTCCTTCAGATAGGGGTCTCGGTTTTGCCCGTCCCCGTCCTCCACTTTGTACGTCCCCTTCAGGTGCTCCAGGGTGACCGAGGAGATGTGGACACGCCTTTGGGGCGGAAAAAGGTGATGTTCTTTTGAGAACTCTAAAGGAACTATGCTCAGGGTCAATGCTACCTGCTGGCTTGCTTTCACCAGAAAATCACCATAATTTCAATGCCTTCGTAGCAACAGCAAATCAGGTGAGATTTTTGCAGCACTCAGAAATAAAGAGAAATTTACAGAAATAAAACAGCAAAGGCACAAGCTGTGCTGTATATTAAATGAGCACAGATTGTACTGAGCCACAATTGAAATATCTTACAATTTATATTATATTTTATATATCTGCTTACCCGGGCACTCCACCAGCCTCCATGTGATTGGCCAGTGTGACATCGTGTGACCAAACATCGTATTGCCATTTCTGAAGCCCAATGACACCACATAGGACATTGCCTGAATGGACTCCGACTCGCATATTAATGTCTACTCCGGTGGCATCCCGCACTTTCCTTTCATAAAAAAAAATTCAACCGAACAATTATACAAAACATATTTTCTACATTTAGACATTATGTGAAAGATTATAAAATCTCTGTCTGCAATAACGTATATTTTCATCTTTCACAATGCGTCTTTCACCAGTGGTGAAAAACTGGGATTAACTAAAGCATAAATACATTTTTAAATAGGCGAACATTTAACACAACCTCTGATAATGCTTCATAACCTTAATATAAAACCTTCGCTCTTCATTAAGATATAATGATTAGTCCAAAATCCTGAATACTTACAAACATTCTATATACAGTATGCAATGTAGTACACATCTATTTTCTCAAGCATATTTCTCAAGTGTTTATGTGATTTATTCATCTCAAGTAGAAAACAGAAGTTATAACGATACTCTCAGGCCCAATATATCTTCTTGTGTTAAAATTTTGGAACATATCAACTAAGCTGCAGACTGTCCATGCTTCTCCTAAATCCCTGAACGACCTTCAGCTTGACAAATCAGGGAACAGCCTGAAAAATAATCACAGTATTATCCGCGTATTAACCTTTACCACTGGCCATTATGGTAAGTGATGACCTCCATTCATACCAAAGCCAGATTCCTGCTATTTTACCCACATGGAATTTTCAAGAATCTTCACATAGAAGACCTTCATAAAATTGTTGAAATTCTGTTTCCAATGCAACACAAATGAAATAAGAAGAGCAAAGTGTGTGAGCTTGATGGGCTGCACCATGAGAGAGTCAAAGCTTGTTTTTTACGTGCGACGCGCAACTGTTCCGGAAACTAAATGAGTTGTCGTTTGTGGTTGGAGTCTGTGCAAAGTTTGCAAACTAAAATTAATTATATACAAATGTTCATGGTTCACTCTTGCTGAGCAGTAAGGCTGCTCACATAATTCAGTCCGTTCTATATTTCACATTGATAGCCTACAGGTGCTGAGTAACCACTACTTCTCAAACGGCCCACACTACTGCTGTAGGCTTGTTCTGTTCGATACAACAATGTGTGTGTGTGTGTGTGTGTGGTGTGCGTTTGTGTGTGTGTCTGTGTGTGTGTGTGTGTGTGTGTGTGTGTGTGTGTTAACAGCTGTAAAATGTGTGGCTGATCCTCATTGTAGTTTCACCACTGGAGGCTGGTGTTTACATCAGATGAAGTGGACGTATTCTTTCAGCATCTGTATTCCATCTCCCCAAACCAGCATTAAAACCGCCGTGTGGGATTTTACTGCAATTTATGCTGAATATATAAACAGTGGGGCCTTAATAGCTTCATTTATCGGCAGGTGAAGGTGTCAATTATACCGGGCGGTTTTCCCTGACTCAAAAAGCGGAAACTGTGTATTTTTTAAAAGGCAATTATGCTCGTGTGCAAACGGCGGGGGCGTGTACAGAGGGGGAGGGTCACGCTCACTGAGCGCCGTGCTCTACCGTGTTTACTGGGCACATTCAGACGTGAACTGACGTGGATAACCTTATCATTTCCAATTCAACTTGTGTTTACACTGGAGAGATACCACAGCTGTGTCCCTGCAAAGAGCTCTCGGGGTGTGAGTCACATTTTTGCGCTTGGCACCCATTTCGAAACACGATCAAAAGAATCCTTTGATCAAAAGCTGCAGAATTTCAAAAATGCTCCCCCAAAATGGTAAAAAGTTCAGATTCAACATCGAAATGGATAAAAAGCACAATGACAGAGTAAAATGTACTCTGTCAGAGTCAACTGAAAATGTTTTCTGGAAGGTATCGATATACTCACTTTATTGCTTCACACATGTCCAGTCCCATTTTGACGCAGTTTTTGGCATGGTTTGGCAGGAATTCTGGAAGGCCTGACACGCAGTAATAACAGTCCCCAAGAATTTTTATCCTCATGCACTCATTCTCCTAAAAAGAACCCAAATGTCAGGCAATTCTATATGTGACTGCAAGGGGCAAGTACAGTACATATATCATATGAGATATCCACAACATTACACTTTCACATACCCAATGGTATTACCCCCCCATGCGAACTACAAAAACAGTTAAGTGCCTTATTTATGAGTCTGATACCTGGAGGCAGAACATCTATTGGCATATTGCAAATCAAATATAAAAATCTGAAGACTGCATGTATATCACTTTTCGCAGAGCCACTATTCGGGAGTGAACTCCCAGTGAACGTAAATGATTGGGTTGTGTGAGGTTTTTGAGCTCGCATTCTGTGCTGAGGTGGCTGGCCCCACTATACAGAGAGCTGAGATTCGCTGTGGCACTTTTCGACAGCGCTTTCCTTGAAGCTACTAAGTAACCTGCACAAATGTGCTTTTCAGCGGCTGTCCTCCTCGAAGGAAAACCTGCGATATTAAAAGGAGCCCGTCTGGCAGCAATTTTTTGTGCTAGCCTGATCACGTCACCTTGCAAATCCAACACTGTCAGGCTTTTAGCAAGTTCCTCTATGCTTCTCATTTCAATAGCCCACTCAGGAGAACAACGCGCTAGAACCCAAAGGGGTGTGCGCGCGCGTCTCCGTGATTGAGTCACCGCCGCATCAGCACTTGAACTAAGCTCATCTGCGGCAGTGAATCACTGGATTCTTTCATTCCCCACAACGCCATGTAAATTATCAATGTTACACTACAATAGCGGCTTTGGTTTCAAGCAAGACTGCTTGAGTGAAAAGCTGCATTTACCCAGTGAGCAAAAATCTAGACGTCTAGAGGGATGGAAATCTAGGTTGAGAGACGTTTTGACGTTAACAGACAAGGTTAACTCTAATTTAGCTCAGGTTTTACTCGGATATAGCTTAGCTACATCCTAGCTGGTTAGTAAACTTTCACTTTTCCACCAAATGTAGACAGTTTTACACCTGAACACTAGACGCCGTTTCGACTTTTCACTGACTTTATAACACAAAAATGCTTATTGGGTACCTTGGCTATCTGGTCAAATTTGCCAAAGAGTTCATTCAGCATGTGGACCAGCTCTCCTGGGGAGCAGTCACTAGCCAGGCGGGTGAACCCCACAATATCTGCATACAGAATACTGTGAAAAATAAAGTACAGAAAGTGTAGGTCACATTTATACCACATTTATAGTATGTACTTCTCATAAAGTACTTCTAGTAACACAGTTTTTAAAGAATAATATACCACTAGTCTTATGATAAGGAGACCATGTTATACCAAACACTTTCAAACTAAAACATTTTCAAATACAAATGCAAATATAACATTGATGCAATTTCACTGTAAATGACCACACTTTTGTTTCATTATGAATGCCTCAGGTACTTTAAATGAAACATCTGGCCGCACGTTTTCATGCTTTACTGGTTACACATATGAAAGACAGAATGCTTTGAACCGATGGTAAGACGGCTTTTGAATTTCTCCTGGTCCCGACGTGCTACAATTCGGCACACTTAAACACAATAAAGCGTAAAGCAATCGTCTGATAATCTGCCATCGTATAACTGTCATGCTCATATCTAGTGCAATAAAGGACGTATCACTATACAAAGTCAATGACTACGACACGTGATTTGCATTACCCTCACACAGAAGACTGAAAGCAAAGGTATCATCTGAGGACTGGGCCGTGTATCTGCTTTTAAAAATCTGTCTAATATGTGTCTTATGTGCACATAGACAACTGAAGACACAAGATCCAAAGGAGATTGGGAGGAGAAAAGGCGGTTGAGAGAAGCACGCTTGATGCCCGACTGCACTTACTGCTTCAAAAACTGTCCTCTGGATCAATAGTCCTGCTTAGAATTGTTAAATGAAAAGACAAGAGCGAACGCCAGCGTTATGATGAATACAGCTAATACGCTAACAGATCAGAGCTGACTGAAGCCAGACAGAATGTCACATTCCAGGTTACATTTATAATATCAAGTGTCCTTGTACAACATCATTCTCCCCCCCTGCATTTTATAACATGCTATAGCTTTAGAAGGAGGAAAACATAGACTATGGTTGCCTATACAATGAGAAAAGATTTCCACAATCTTTTGGTTTTCCCAAACTGTTTAGTTTGACGATCAGAACAGACGGTAAAATTGCATTTATGTTTAATGTTTAACGTTTGATGTAAGTAAAAGAGGTTTTGGCATCATGAATGCTTGATCCATTTAATGCTTGATTATTCACAAGACCACAGTGGTAGATTGAAGCACCAGGATATTGGACCTTCTTTGTAGGTGCCAGTCACACAGACTAACATTTATTTTGCCATGGGGTGAATCTTTGTATATGTGAGAAGCCTGACTTGTTGGAGAGACAACAGATAATATGAAAAGCCTGTACAGAGTACCATAAACGCTTAGAAATCCAGCTTGAGGAATCCTCAATGTGTTGTTTTCTCATTTGTTTCTAATACTTGAAATCTGATGTGATGTTAGATATTATAAATCCAAAGTTTTGGTTAGATTAATATCACCTGGTATGTCAAGTATATAATCAACAGTAAAACATACGTTTGGGGGAATGCGGACTGAACCAGTACCTGACGTTAGTGTGCCGTTGCACGTAGAGATTGTGAAAGTTGTTGGTGTTCTCTGCTTGGCCGAAATTTGGTCCCTGCAGCCTCTGTATGATTTCCGCTTTCATTACCCTTGCGATGTGTGCCGGGAGCAAGGACAGAAGCAGGCGCTCCTACACAACACAGCGAAACAAAGAAGACGTAAGAGCAGGAAAAACAATCATTCTCAGAAGGCGCGGAAAGCGGACGCAGTCAATTTAACCATCTCAAGCCTAGACAATTTTCTCCGTTTTGCATACGATGCCAGGAAGGGCAGCACGGAGCAGAGAGGGCTGGTCCCCATTGCGTGACGCTCAAACCGCTGTCCGTTCAGCACCACAGGTGCTCAGCAGACCAGAGGTGATTCAGCACCACGGACAGCGCCAGGCGCACTTACAGGCACGGCAGGCGCTGCAGCTCACTGCTAATCACCGCAGCTTCTGCTCGACGCCTCATCTATGGGCTTGTACTGTACTTTAAGTAGGCACGGCTCCCCGTTGCTTTGGGCCGTTTGCTTGCTGGCCGAGCGAGCGTCCTCGAGTTTTTCACACCGAGGAGCGTTTTCATGCCGCTGTTTGTTTGCTCGCTACATTTCGCATCTTCTAACAGCCCTGTTGGGCTACAGACAACAAATCCCAGCCTCTGCTCGGCTGCCAACCTCAAGCCTGCCTGGTGCTGTTCCTACTGCCCCTCTCTCCGACAGAGAGACCGCACCCGGGGCGCTGTGACGCACCATTTTCACTAAATAATAAAATAAATGTAGATGGTTCCAGAAGATGTCAGGGAAAGGAGAGAATGGAAGACAAGCACATCGTTTATAAACCTGGACATCCCTGGACTATGGTTGTATTTTGATTGCAGTTTATGTGATGTGATTCAGATAATATCTATCATAAAACATTTTTTTTATATACACAGCAGTGCCATGCTTTTGTACAAGTGCCATATCACAAAAGGTCACACTTATTCAAATATGTTAGTAAAATTTAAGGACCAAATTTAAGGTGGGATGAAAGCACATCTTTACTTGACCATATTAAGTGAAAGCTGGGCAAATGTGCATTGAGCTCTGATGCATTTGACATGTACATGTGAGATTCAAACGTGAAGATGGGGGAATCAGAACAAGTCAGCTCACACCAGTGAGGACCAATAAAGAGGAAAAAATAATAAAATAAAAGAAAGAAAAAACAGGAAACTAATTCCCTAAGGCTAAACAGCCAAAAACAAAAATCAACCCACTAAAATGGGCGAATAAGAGAACGAGTGAAATACCAACTAAATCTCCCGAGCTCACTTCAGGAGCTAGAACGGAAAATCTAGCAAACAAAAGAGCACCTTCGGCTACATAGGCTCAGAGCCGGAAAGTGTAAAACCAAAACAAACGAACAAAGAAAAACTGTCTCCTTGAGAACAGCAACGGACAAAATAAATAGCGCAGAATGCTTACAGGAGGAAACAATCCTATACCTGAATAAAAGCTAAATAGAAAGTCTCTCGTGAACATAAACAGCGTTTAATATCAGGAGGTCGCTAGTACCTAGCTATACCTGGCTCGATGCAATGTCGAAAAACAAACAAGCACCGGGGAAGCGGAAGTGAGGAATTTAAATACCCCGCAGGTAGAAGCACAGGTGAAAACAATAATCAGGACGGCAAACCCCGAAACGGAACGTGGAAAAAATCTGATTGATTCACAATGGGGAAACCAGGACGAGAACCGCAAAAAAAAGAAAATAAACAGCCACAAACCACGACAGTACAGTGCAGTCCAAAAGTATTCGGGCAGTGACACATTTTTTGTTGTTTTGGCTCTGTAATCCAGCACATCGGATTTGAAATGGAACAGTGACCATGAAATTAGAGTGCAGATTTTTATCTTCAATTTGAAGGTGTTTACATCCATATTGGGTGAACCGTGTAGCAATTGTAGCCCTTTATATACACACCCTATCCCCTGCATTGTTACCTTAAACAAATCTTTGATTACATTTTTATGGAGCTGCAGAGCTGATGTTATTGCAGGAAATAATCCAGAATTAACAAATGAATACAAAATTAATGCCCCCTGCTGTGCCTAAAATGTAAGATAATAACGGAGGGGCAAGGCGGGGCAGTCTAAAATTGAGCTCATTATAAATACCCATATAATATTTTATACCTACATTTTAAAACAGAGGTGCATGGATAATTTGGTCATGTAAGATTAACATATGCGCAGTCTGAATGCTCCAAAACAAGACGCAAAGTGCTGCCAACGGCTCAGGTCAGTCCAGCTTCAATGAAGCAGCGTGGTCACATGGTTGCGAGACGAAACCCACGGCGCTCCATAATGTAAGACTCCTGTTCAGCGGTGAGAACATATGACCCAACCCCCTTTCAGCCTCTGAGCGAAGCACGGAGGTTAATTGCCTCCTGGGTCAGGTGCATTTCCGGGCATTAAAAATAACGAGCAGTTGGGAGTGATTTTTAAAACCTCCATTAATGCATTATCACCTACGAAAAGTCTCACTCGCGCTGAAAAAAAGTGCCCTTGGATAATTGACGCGTTTACTCCCGTCTGTTATTTCGTGGGAGATGTCTCTTCGCGGTATTCGGGGGAAGCTATTTCCTCTTAAATGGAGGCTCTCGCTGTGAGACGGACGGCAATTACTGTAGTCGCCCCGGCCACGGCTGGCCACTCCTGTGGCCGTCCAGGGGAGCCTTCCTGATAATTGGTTGGGAAAAGGGCAGGTCAATCACATCGCGTTTCACCTGCGAAAAAGGGAGGGGGGAGCGTGTCAATCCGCCAGTCAGCTGGCAGCAACGTTTCCGAGGCGCAGATTTATTTTCGGGAGCCAGGCGGAGGCTCTGGCCTGTCCGTCTGTCCCGAGCCCCCGTGGGCGAGCCCAGACTCTCTTTGGTGTCATGTGTGTTTGTGTGCAGGAAACAAGACGGTCCGCGCAGTCAGCTGAGCCACAGATGTCGGCAAACTGAACAGCCTGTTCCCTGGTATCCCGCCAAAATACGAAAACATCAGAACGTGGATCAGAGCATGCAAATACTACTGAACTGATACTATATACATAATATGCGTTCAGTATTTGCACTGTGTAGTACACATTCTAAATTTAGTTCCGTTATTTAACTTTCACCTGGTGGATATTGATATGGATATTTTTTCAGGTCATTACAGCGTCATAAAATAACCCTGGGTATGCATTCGGAACTATATGTGGAAGAGCATTTCTGTTATTTCAATTCCATTTCTAATGAATTTCTAATGGTAGTAAAAATAACAGACAGGACAAGTAAGCGCAGGCTTAGCACTTGCTTGTCGTGTATACTATCTTAAAATGATCAATAATAATTATATAACAATAAGCCCAATCAAATCGAAAATTGCTGTTGTGTTTATTGTTTTGTTTGTCTTATTCAACTTGACCTTGGGAATCCTCCAAAGACATTTGATTTGGATGACACGTGCAGTATTCTTGTGCGATAGCCCACTTTGCCCTGGACAATGAAACGCCTGTGGATGTGAACGTGGAAGGAATGTAAACTCATTTACCACAGCAGGGTTAGTATTGCAGTCTGTGTGACAGGAATGACACATAAAGGACAGAAAACTATTTGGCATTGAGACACTCGCGATGATAATCAGCTATTTTTCTATTTGAAAGGGGTAGATTTTGAATGAACTCACAGCTGCAAGCTTTAGAAGCGTGCACTCTTCAGTTAAAATGGCAGGCTGTCCTAGACGTCTAGTGAATTTCCAATTCCTGCTGTAACATTGCGATAATGGGATTTTTACCTACAGCACAGAGAGTGCCATCACACACTTTATTGAGATGTTTAAAGTGTTCTCAATCCGTGGTAAAATGGCACTTGTCGGTATTCAGTGTGTCCATATTAATGGCTCATTGATGTAGTAAAAGAGCCCTGCGTTTTGTGTTCTTTTTGTTTCAGTTTTAGTGTACGTTTTTCATTGGCCCACAGTTTTTGAAAAGTATTTTAGATGTTCACAGAGGTATAAAAACATAACATATTGCACAAAAAGTGATATTAATGTTTATAATTATGAATAAATGCTGTAAAAATGTCATATTTATAGCCTCTGGAAACATTACTGTACTTACGTAAAGTGTATTATTTTGCTTTAGACGACAAACCTGTGTGTTTATAGTGGCCCCAATACCAGCCACTATGAACACAATGTGGTCGGTAAGATTACGGTTCCAACAATGCTTTACACACAAATAAATTCAGTTATGCGTAAACCAGCCTGATAAACTGTATATATATATATTTTTGAATGTTATTTTATATAACTGAATGCAGTGCTGCTGCAAGTTTCCATTATAAAACTCAACCGTAGAACATTAGTTATATGGCCAGCAGGTGAGCGGTATTATGAGTAACCCCTGCAGTTGCGTTCCTTGAGAATGCACATGGACGCCGGCCGCTGATGATGGAGAGCTTATTTGTGGTGAGACCTTATGCCTCAGAGGACTGCTTTGACCTAATGGCATTTTTTTCCCCCCCACCAAGTCACTTTTTTTTTTCTATTGCGCACAGAGCCAAGGGGAGCAAATGTGAAGCTCTATTTTCAGCCGGTCAGACAAAGCTAGCCACCTCTTATGCTTATTAGCTCTATTTGTTAAGAAATTAGCGACCGCGCGGAGAATAAAGTGAACTTCTCCTTTCCGGCAGCGAGCGTGAGTCATATCCTCTGGGCCCCCAATTCACCTCTTTAATTTCAGCTTTCATCTCGGAAAAAGGCCCTGTATGGACACAGCGGGCCCGTTTCCTATGCCTGCTAAAGAGGCTTAGAGATGCGGTGTGCTCGGTCGACATGGGAATATGGTCAAAGCTTTCCGGCCGTCTTATGGCTCCCAAGTAAGCCAAGCGAACCCCACAAGAGTTTCATACAGGTGCAGGGTTGATCTAACCGCTTCGCTCAAAATTTTAGTAATCAACTTACAATTTAATTTAATCGGCTTCATATTTTACATGGTGTGATAATCCCTGTGGTAAATCAAATTAAAGAAAGGAAGTGTACAAAAATGATGGAACTAATAATGAATAAAATACTTTTATCTTTTATAAGCACGTCGGACATAATGCCTCCCAGCTTTATAATTTTGCTTTATTAGATACCTTGCCATTCATATTTCGTATTCTCGTGCCCTGTGGGCAGTCCTCTATGATGGGCATATCTAATATTGCCCAGTAACAGTCAACTAAAAGAAAAACCTACTTCCAACAGACAAGGCCAGATTGTGTACACAGATGAATGTAAGGGCGGCGGTGTAGTATAATGGTTAAGGAACTGGACTTGTAACCGAAAGGTTGCAGGTTCGATTCTCAGGTAGGACACTGCCGTTGTACCCTTGAGCAAGGTACTTAACCTGAATTGCTTCAGTATATATCCAGCTGTATGAATGGATAAATGTAATAAGAAGTTGTGTAAGTCGCTCTGGATAAGAGCGTCTGCTAAACGCCTGTAATGTAATGTAAGAAATCGTTCATCTCTTAGATTTGTACTTTTTAGAAGACATGCAAGCTGTCTTTGATAAGCCGTAATGCCCTGCCCTCACACAGTATGCACCCAGAGACGCCTGTGATAGGAATAAGAGGAGGAGCCAGGGCTGCACTGAACCTGCTGATGCTTCTCAAACTCCAGCTTGATGGGGGATTTGATGCAGTTGCACGTGTCCCGGTAGGTCTGCTTCAGTGCCAGCTCCATCAGGTGTTTGTGATAGGCTCCCGCCATGTTGCCGCAGATGAAGATGATGGTATTGGCCAAAATCTAGAAGGGACAAAAACCAAAGATTTTGTGAACGAGGAGCCCCGGCTCGATATACTTGACACCACACGAGCGCCAAGTCTTACCGCAGCGGCGTCTCTCAGCTTGAGACATGTTGCGGAGGAACACCACATGTATTTGTTTTCTCTCACACTGAGCCTCCAGCTAATTTGATTGAGCGGAGTACTGATTTGGATTTTTAAACCACTTGGCGCCTGATGAAAATTTTTTTCAAACGAAACTGACAATTGGAAGTGTGTCTGTGACAAGAAGCAAAGGTGTTTGGGAAAATTATGCATGAATTTATTTGTTCCCATCTATCTGTGCCCATGTAAGCAATTTAGGACAGGACAGACAGGCATTCGAAATCAAATTCCAAACTGAATCAAGTCTGCCACTCCAAATTATTTTGATGACAGTTACTCTGAGAAATAATTATTTTATTAGCACAAAAGCCTCATGCAACACATTGCCTCCACACAGAATACACAGTGTATTACCTGAAGATGAAGATTTCAATTAAAGGTAAGCAATCAATTAGCATGCTTCAACCGAGCTGCATTTTTGGAGAGCTCAACTGGCACGAAAGCCAGAATATAATTCTCCCCCTTGACAAGAATTGAATCAAAGCAGACGGTGCCACATTTCAGCTCATGATGAGATTATACTGCAAATAAAACAAAACAATTTTGGTAAAAACCCCCCAAAAAAACAAACACAGAAATATATGAAAATTGCGGTGTTAAAACAAATCACACAACTGTAACACTGAAAACAGTGTAATAAACAAACCAAAAACCAAGACTAAAAATGTGTGTGTTTGAGTTCATGCATCTCTAGCACAGAGAAACAAAGTAGGAGGATCAACTCCCTATAGCAAAGCCTTCCGGTTTTCTTTTCAGTGATCCAATCAAAGGAGATAAAAAAAAAGACTGGGAGACAAATTCAATTATATGAACATTGCCTTTATTTACCATAAAAGCAGGGGTGTTTTAGCACAGCACTATGACACCCGATTCAACTCATTAACTAATCATGGTCTTCAATCAAGGCCTTGATTAGCAGGGTATGCTGGTTTTTGTTTTCGCCTTACTACTAGCAACCAATTCAGAGTCAAGAAACCAAGTGAGGTGAGTTAGTCGCTTCAACCGATTATTAATTATTAACAAGAACAAAAACCAGCAGACGCTGCAGCCATCCAGAACAAGGAATGAAGATCGCTGGTCTAATACAAAAGCATTCCAGAGCAGAGGAAACTAGAATATTAGAGTAAAAGATTAAGTTGTTGCGTTAAATTAAATATCTTTTTAACCCCTCTTATTCCCTGTTTGGAATCATTAACTGCATAGCTGTGTCCAGCATATCTGATTGATTTGATGGCAGAATGCTTGTAAAAGTATCCTTTATTTATTTGATTTCATTATTTTATTTGTTTTAATTTCTAAAACAAGAAAATACACGTCACGTAACTCAAAAGCAGCTTCATGCCTCCAGAGCTTGTAGGGGTGTATATTAGTTGAACGTTCTTCGAAATAGTTTAATATTATCTTTGGTTGGAACTCTTTTCTATAGTGCATGCAACCTTGCACGTCTGTTCTCAAGGAAAGGTGTACTGGCATTGTGAATAAATGCTATAGAATTCATCTACTCACATGTACAGCCTCTGAAAATATAATGTCACTGTACAAGATTATTTGTTTCTACCTGAAGTGTATTTCCTTGCTTTAGACCACAAACCGATACCCAATCTACCTGATAGCAGCCATTGTACAGCCTAAAGGTTATCAGACACTGCCTGGGCCAATGTAAAACATACACTAAAACTAAAATAATATTTTTTTAAAAACACAGGGTAAATTATTCCTTCAAAAGTTCATTCTAAAATCCTGCCACAATATTAAAAACTAGCCATCACTACACCAGTAAACAAACAAGCAAACCAAAGCAGCCGTGCACCAAAAACCCTCGCCTGCATGAATACGAATATGAACGCAATACAAATCAGACCCTCAGCAATAGAGGTAGCACGTCAACCCATGAAAAATAAATGCAAATGAGTTGCTTGCCTCATGTCAAAATGGAGCGGGGTGTGAGGAGAATACAAACAGCCTGTGATGAGAATGTTTTAGCATTTCTTACACTTATTAACAAGGGTATCATTACACACTTTGCATTTTCCTCAAGAGCCAGACTGTACCCGATATAGATCACAAAAAAGGGCAAATGATCCACTTCTTTTGTCATGAGTCTCTGTGTTCTAGAAACAGTGGAATGTTCCGGATAGAGGATAAAGAGGTAATTAAGACTGAGGCTGGCTGTGAACCTCTATGCCCTGCCCCATTTCATTTAATTAGCCTAGTGGGCAACGGCAATATTCAGGCCCACATAATTATAAGATTAAGCTCAACCACACAAAGCAATAACAGACAATGTTCTGTCAATTAAAGTCACAGAGTCAACATTGTTTTAATTTTACTTCCTCTAAATACACAGATTTCAGGGTCCTGAAGAAGCTATTGCAGGAAACTCGATATTTGTCTTTTTTCTCAATGACAAACGTGTTCATTTTGAACACAGCCAGTTCACTTGTGGCCAGGAAGAAAATCACTTGTGGCCAGACAAAAGGAGTTCCAGAAAGCTGGGTTTAAGAGATAATCTGGGGGTAATGTCCGGACATACAGTTCAGGCTTGTTTATCACAAGAAAAGTAAGCCCAAACATAAAACTGCAAAAATGATAAATGATATATAAATGAATATAATTCAGGATCAGTATTGTGCACAATTAATTTATATTAAAATTCAACATTCTGTTCCTTTCGCATTACAAGGTTTTTAGTTTCACCCTGTGGTGAATAAATGAACAATGGTCTTGAGATCCAAGGCCACACATGGTTAAACTCAACTCTAATAGTGTTTGTATGAGCCCAAATTGGGCCCGGTTCTCTCTATCAGTGAAAAACGTCATCTTCATTCAACACTGTGCATTTTCTTATGTACCGTTTCATGCAGCCTGGCAGATTATTTCATAATTTAGCAGATTCCCTTTAGCCTCGGAATTAGCATCAGGCCTTGGAGAATCAGGTCACTGATCGCTCTTGTGAGCATTAACTTAACATCAGACAGGGCTAGCCCTGGGGCTTTTAGGAGGACGTTGCGCTAAACTGCAAGGGAAAGCCCAGAGAAGCTTAAATCAATATCCAGCTAACGCGTTCAAAGTTAATTACGGCCATAAGGCAAAAGCAAGACGAACACCGCATAACTGGGATGTAGTGGATTAGACAACAGGGGCACCAAACAGAGTTGAAAACAGGCCCAAATTCTGAAACAAATGCAGTGGGACCAATTCAACCTACAACAGTATATCTGTTATGTGGGGAGGGCGCCATTTATTTTGGCAAAACAGCTGGTGAGGAAGCCTGCAGCTTGAGCTATTGGCTCCGATTTGCATTCATTATTAGACGTTCACAGATGCTGACGAGACACATTTCACAGATATGGGGACTAATCGAAGCGTAGTATGTTTGAAATGGCCACTAGGGATTTCTATTTTATTGTATTTTCAAAGCAATGTTTCTCACCGATGGGACACTGCTCACTGTGCAATGCGCGCTCTCACGTGTTTTGTTAAGGCTGTTGAATTGACAATCAACCATTTAATGAGTTAAATCACAAAGTTTCCACTGCAAGAGAAACCTCCCATTCCACAGGAAGGAAACCATATTAACAGTGATTTGCACCAACCTATTCGCAGTTCAGAGAAACAAGATGCGAGAGGAATGGTTTTTCTGTGGAACGAGCGAGGGATTTCAGGGCTTACAAACATTTTAAAGCCATCCCAAGTGAAATGCAGCAGAGATGTAATCAACAAAATGAAAAAAATAATAATTCTCAGTAAACTGTCAAGGTGTCCTTCAAATCTCCAAATCAATATGCCATTTTCTCACTTTTTGGTTCTTATCCTTATGAAAAAAAAAACCTATAAAGAACTGAATTGACACTAAATGGAATCTATTATTCTAAACAATTTCATGGTCCGAAAAGCAAGTCATTGAGCTTGTCGGAGTGCTTTTCAAATTCACTGTGCTTATGCATGACTACAGTGGAATATGATTCTATAACAATCTCTTTGCCAGTTCATAAAAGTTATATCACAGCTATAACTTTCCTACAGAGTAAATATTCATTACAGATAAAGGGTTCACAGGTGTCCTCTTTGCACAAGTTGCATCAGATATCCATCCTACCCCTTTAATGTTTTCTTTTGATAATGGAGGCTGTGTTCAAGCCTGGATGAGTCATACCCCTGGAATTCACTTATCTGTAGCAAAGAGCAGCCACAAATTCTATGATGTCGTCTTGGCAGGATGTCAGTCCATCAGAGGGTCATTACCCTCAATGGATTTCTGTAATGTTGAGCACCAAGCACAAAAGCTTGGGGACTAACCGCTCAACCTTTAATTGTCATGCGTAGTCTTTCCAGCTGCCAGGCCACTGAACTGATCATTACGTCCGTTGGTGAACTAAATCTATGGCTCAAGCCCCTTCAAGAGGAACGCACGATAACAAAGGCTTGGAGGACAGAGGCTCGCAACATGTGACGCGCGCTGCGAGGGTGCAGAAGCATGTGGACCTTTGTGTCATCACCTCATTAAAGAACGAATACGGCCCTGAACAAGAAAACTTCTGGGCTCTAGAAAACTTCAAAAGCAGAGCCCAGCTCAGCCAAAATATAAGCCACAGAAACTTGAGAACAGGCAATGGGGGAGGTGGATGGGAGTGTAGGTAGATCACTCTTTACGGTATTACATGTGAGTGTGTGTGTCCTTACATTTAATATAAAACCAATCTTGTTTCTCCAACCTTGTCGAAACCAACCTAGCAATGTTTGATGTCTCCCATTGAGGAGACACCAATAATACAATAATATGCACTTATTGTACGTCGCTTTGGAAAAAAGCGTCTGCCAAACTAACTAATGTAATGTTGAGCATCATGGAGGCACCAAAGACCAGAGACCAGATCACAAATATAAAAAAGGGGTGCACTGCAGACATGTGCTTCTCTGGTTTTGGACCCAATCATTAATGCATGGGCCAGAAAAGTAGGAAGGATTCCCCTCTCGCTCTTTCGCATACGTGGCTTGGAGGCCGCACTTTTCCCGCCATGCTTCTTTGTTTTGGTCTTATTTCTGTGGTCTTTTTGGGTCTTTGGAGTGTTGAGTCGTTTGTGTTGGCACACCTTGGAGCACGACCTCGAGGTACTTTGGGAGAGACGAGTGCTTTGGTCTCTGTTGTGTCTTCATCTTATTCAGTTCCCATGTCTGCAGCATTCTGTATTTGTTAAGGTAGATTAGCCATCAAATTCTTTATGTCTCTGTGTGAGTGACAAAGAATGAAGACCATGGTCTCAGTGAAATGTTGAATCCTTGAACTATTTTTGTTTCTTTGAACTAATTACACATCAATATAAATGAACATAAAGGGCCAGAACAAACTGTCAAAGCATAAAGGATTCATAGCGCGGGTACTCTAGCTAGATTTCAAATGGGCTTCAACCAATGTCCCTAGAACAAATAGAAAAGGAATGGGAAGTCAATATTTCAGGGGTAATACTCCATCATTGTCATGGCATTCCATGCATAATTCTTTTCGATCTTATGTTGGGGGGAAAAAACAGAGCTTTAATCAATAATTTATAACAGTACAATGACATGAAAGATAGCTTCAGCATTTTAGAATTACGATGCAAATCGCATTGAATTGTCTGCCGTATGCAGTGCTGTCAGATTCAACATACTGTATGTTCTATGGTTTACTCATTCATCCTTCCATCCATCCATCCTTCCATCCATCCATCCATCCATCCATCCATCCATCCATCTATCCACCCATCCATCTATAGTAACCCAACCAATAGCCTATATTTGTAATGGAGCCAGATAAACTGCTTATACCATTCAGCTGTTAACATAACAGATTCATGCTTGTGTATCTCAGAAGTGGCTTTAAGAAGTGTTATAAAATATTCTTCTACAGAGAGGATTGGTTTTTGAATCTGTGATTGCTTAGCCGTTGCTCCCACAGGTTCATGATCTCCATACTGTTGTGCCGCGATTCACCAAAAATCATCATTCAATACTTATTGAATATTTATATTTCAATGAACTGTACAATGAAGAAATCAGTCAATGAAGTTAATGTATGCATTCATAGCCAATGGGAGAAAAACAAAACAATTATCCTTTATAAAATCAGTAGTCCAGCTCAAGAAATACTTCCAGCTGAAAGAAAATGAACTCAGCCAGACTTCAGCCAGGAAGTTTAAACCCAAAATACTCAAATCTGGCCCTGAGGTCCAGTAATACTGTTGGTTTTCTATTCTACCATGTAGTTCATTGATTGATTAATGTCCCTGATTGGCCAGAGATTCCACACACCTGGTATCCCTGTTAAGTATCCCTGCCCTAACCCTTCTCTTGAACAAAGGGACTTTTCAAGAGCTAGCTGAAATTGTGGGAGCGGGGTGCCTAAACAAATGGGAATGCTCCCGTGCCCCAAAGTGTCCCCGCTGTCTTTGTATCACATGTACCAGGTCACTGTCCATATTGCGCTCATTTTCTCCATCAACAGCTACGTCGCTTTTGACGTCACTTTTCAGAAACCACTCAATCAGAGGCAATTTATTGAACTGAGATGAACGTGGTTTCTTGGAAAACATGTAAATGACGCATATTTTGCAAGGCAATAACCACCCCATTTCCTTGTTTACGCCAATTTAAGAAGAGTGTTTACATGAAAAATCAAAGAACGGAAGCAGCCAGAGTAATGGATGTGTTCTGATAATATATCTGGATGATTTAGAAAAATACAGAGAGGGGAAATGAGGAGAATAAATCGACGTGCACCTGTTTGCAGCTACCGTTAATCAGAACCTATTTTTGAACACACTCAACACCAATCAATTCAGCCACCATTCACCCACAATCAAGAGATGAATATGGGCCCAAAGTTAATCTAACCACAGTGTGCTCTGTTTATTTTTCAAGGGCCAAATTAAATTTCAGCTTTACAATTCATACTCTATATTTTTGTACAATTCCAGTGATAATCAAAACCAAGATGTTGAAATTTTAAAGTAATCGGCATTTGCCAGTCCTCGTCCAAAGCTCAGGAGAAAGTGCCGTCGTTTCGAATGTGGGTCCTTCTGCATTGGCCATATCGTTGCATCTGGTAGAGTATGGTCACACCACAACACAAACAGCACAAATAGCCAGAGGTCTGACGTCCAGCGATGGGCTCTATAAGGAAACATCTCCAGATCCGTGTTTTGTTGTGATTTTCCCCATAGATTGTTGCGCCAAGCCGACCCATTCAGAAATCACTTTGAACACATGTGTCATAGACACAGTTTTGGAATAGAATAAACTTTCATCTGACAACAATAAAAGGAGCAGCAATAAATATATTTAAACCGATTTCAACGCATACATGATAACACGTATAAAGAGCTTGCTGGTTTAGACTATTTCCACAATCACAGTGGTGGTCAGATTTTTGGGCAGTTTCAAACTTTCCCTTTGGAGCCCTCCCACATGTGACTGTGTATTTTCTGTTCAACACGGCACCTGCCTCCCCCGAAGCTAAAATCACTGTCTTTGTGCATGTCTATGCAAGAGACCATTTTCAGATCGTTACAGAAATATTTTTATCAGCTTTTTTCACTTGATACCAGCTGAGCATCATTTTAAAATGCATCAATAAGTAGTTTTTTTTTTACATAACACAAGTGTCTTGTATGACAAAAACATTTTCAATATATATAATAAATATTTTCAAAAAGGTTCTTTGGTTTTCATTGAATGTCACTTATAGCGTAGGTTTCAGAATAGTAGAATATGGCTCTTGAGATTAAGACCAGAGATTCATGTCTTCTGCACAGGACAAAAATTAATTGCTGGGATATCAGCCTTAAAAAACGAATTTAAAAACTGTGACCTCAAAATATAAGTAGTGTGGGGCATGAGTTTCACATGCAAAGGCTTGAGTATAAAGAGGTCTAACTGGGTGGTGAAGGGAACATTTATTTTCTTTTTTTTGCTTAGTTAGCGCCCCGCTGGCTAAGAAGGGACCATTTAAACTGAGACTGGTGAAGCATAGCTCCCTGCTTTCGGTCATCTATTGGAGTTTAGATTTCATTAAATGCAAATTAGAGAATGAAAGGTTTCTCTCAGAATTCATGTTGGAAATGCAACTGTGACCTTTCAGCCTTCAGTAGCCTTTTCAAAGCTATTTATGCTGTGCCAACTAATGTCATTAACTTCCGCTAAACTTTGCTACATAGGTTAGACTAATGCACTGAATAATTTGTTCAGTAAAAAGACTGTAGCCTATAACTTTTCTTTAGAAAACATAATGACTTTCCAAATGTTTTAAATTCAAGTTTGTTAATGTAATTACAGGCTCTGATGCCGGGGAGCCGGGATCTTCATCGCTTATTGCCAAAACTCTTCTTCTCTCAGAGATTGACAGGTTGGTTGGATCTCTCAGAGAAACGTTAGACAGAAAAAAAATCTACCCTCAGCTTTTTCTATTTTTCTTTTGTGTGTGTGGCTGTCTGTCTGCGCGTGTGTGTGCATGTGTGTGTGTGTGTGTGTGTGTGTGTGTGTGTGTGTGTGTGTGTGTTTAAGATTTGAAAGTGTCCACTGTACTCCTGAATTACACATTCTGAGTTGCAGTGTTCTTGCAATGTAATTTCTGAGATAACTACCTTCCTAATGGAAAAGTACATCTTGATATTTTGGCCAAAATTACAGTTGCTGGGGCCTGCTATGCAATTATACACTTAGCTGTAAGAGCATGTGTGAGTAATACAATGGTATAAAATGTCATACCATGCACATACATATACCGCTCCATTGTCCTTTTAGGAGCCTAACTTAAAAATGAAATAAATTAATAAGTTCTGTCAATAAAATCAATGTTTAAAAACTCGTCATCAAGCCTGTGTAAATCTATAAATTAAATGAGTATATCAAACACCATATTCTGCATTTCATATTAATGGCCATTATGGGCTATTAGAGGCGTTCGCAAAATAGGTTAACGCACATACTGTAGTATGCATTTAAACAATAATCTTTATTTTATTTTATTTTTTTAAAGCATGTTGCTCTACCATATTAAACAAGCATTTTAAGACAGAATCATTGACCTGTTATGGATTGAATTTTAAGTGCAGCGCTCTGTTGTGAAAGTAATGAAAGCGAGACTTGAACACCCTCTCAATGAGCTTCTGTCAAAGTTCCTTACAGAGTACAATGTAGCGGGTTACATGTCATGTCATGAAGTGGGAAAAAAACGAAAGGAACAATGGTTGCTGCTGAGAATTTTAGCGGCAGGCTGTATGTCTCACTTACTGGGACGAGATAAATCTTGAAAGGCGCACTGAAACCTTTCCTTGCCTCTGGCTCGCAAATGAAATGATGCCATTGGTTTGGCAAGGAGACGCAGGATTGGCTTAAAGTGTACATTCATTCTGTGGATCCCAGAGCAACAATAGCCGCAGGTTGCACAAACTTGTACCTGGTCCCTTCATTATCGTCTAACTGTTGTCCCCGATCTGTTATCTGTCTCTACTAAGCCTGGATATATTTACCGATGGGAAAAAAAGCTTGGGGAGAAATTTTATACCAATGACGAAATCCACTATACACTATAAATCTAATTTATCACGAGGGGAAAAAGGCACTCGCCATTTCACAGTGACCCTTAATATGATTAGAACATGGCTGATGTAAGAAGAGACAGAATTAAAAACTAGCTCCTGTAGAATAAAATAATGTTTTTCGATCCAGAAAGATCATCTGTAACATTCTCTGAGGTTTTCTGCAATATTCCATCTATCACCATTGTGTTCAGTAATGTTCTCCTCCAGTGTTTTTTTGGAGCACTGTTGCCATTGACCTTTTTACCAAATATTTTCCATTTTAATGCTAATGATGGTACTCTTGATCTTTGAAATATAATTTATTTAGGGCAATACTGAGCATTCTAATGCATGCAGTTACAATTCACAGCGCATGGCGCAAAAGGGGACTGGAAGTGGGACTGGAATTAAATATGATAATTATGCAGTCAGTGAAGGCACGAAGCACAGCAAATGACCCATAGTGCCCTATGTTTTACTCTCAGAGTCCTCACAGAGCTCGTTGTGTCTCTCTTTAACCCCCGAACCTCTTTACATTCACGCAGCCACCTCGCTCTGCGGTCCGTTCGCCTCACAGATCACAACGAATCACTGCGCCGCGAAAGCTAACCAGCCACGGCGACGGGAGAATCATTTGCATTGCTGCTACCTGCGCGAATGCTTAAGATCTCCTATCAGCACAGTATCGGGATTTGAAGGCAAGCCGATGTGCCACTGAGCATGATAACGTAGATTAAATCAATGGCGTGCATTCGGTCCAGAGGGCTGAGATCCTGCCAGCAGAAGCACCGTCCAGCGGAGGATGGCGGGAGACCTCCTGCATTCACTGTCAGAAGCAGAACGCAGCCGCTCAGTCCCCCCCGACAGCCCAGAGGGAAATCTGCGTCCCTGCGGTCGCTGCGCTAACCCGCTGATGAAACCACCCAGGAGAAAGCGCTTTGCCCAGCCTTTCCTTCTCCCTGCAATCACTTCCATTAAAATCAGCCACAACTCCAAGCAAGGTGTGAAATTAACTCCAGCCACCAAATGCCGGTGAAATATTGATTGTGGCTGGGAAAACTTTTACTCAAGGTAATGTGGCTGGTAAAATGTTAAAAATGGCGGGTGAATTTTTTGAATCCACAAGCTGCTCTGGCCAGCGGGTGAAAAGGTTAATTTCATACCCTGCCTCCAAGTCTCCACAAAAGACCTCAGCGCAGATATTGAAAACCACCTCATAATCTGAATATGCCAGATTTACTCCATCTCACTGCTGTTTTTCCTCCTAGGAAGACCCACATTTTGCACATTCAATAAATAGCCTGTTATTGATACATGGGCTCTCCATTCTGGTTTTATTTATGATGGCAGCATTGACTCCCAGATTACTAAGATTTTTTAAAATTGTCTAACATTACACATATCAAGTTAATCAGCCCACATCTGTTCCTTAGCGACACCACCTTAGCAATGCAATCATGATAAACGTATGTCAGGTGACTATACAATAAATGCAAAATGAACATTTTTGTTATGGTTCTGTTTGTTTGTGTATTGTGTTCTGTTTACTTTTTGTTGCTTTATTATTTTCCTTGCATGTGTTTGTTTGTGTTCATTAGTATTACTGGTTACGTTCCCATTTGACACTCCACTTCAGGTCCTTGTCTGAGTACGTTTCCATGTTATCCTAGAATCCACTTCCTGTATTCATGTTTGCACATTTCGTGTTTTTCCCTGTATTTCAAGTCTCGTTTAGTATATTATTGTACATATACTAATCCAACTAACAATACTAACTGTGTGTTTATATTTATATACGAATGATAACTAATAGATTAATGTGTATATATAACTAACGAATCACATTTACTAATGTCGGAGATTTAGAATTTTGTACTAACGTCACTTAATTACTAATCACTCTCTTGCTCTGCACTGCAGCTGTCATTCTCCCTTAGCTTTTCTATCTGGGCTCTATTCGTTGTTATTCCTTACACTCTTTTCAGCTGTAACCACTTTTAGAATCCACCCCTCGTGCTGTGCACTCGTTTACCTGCTAATCCCAGGCCGTGTGTTATCTATGCGTTTGCGTGAATTCCAGTCCGTGTCTTCTGTTCCCCCTTGTTATTGAATTATTGTTTCCTATTGTGTTCACCTGTGTCTAGCTTCTTACTCCTCCCACCCACACTTTATTCCTTTTCGTGTCATTACTTCCCTGGTGTATATAGTCTGCCTTCTACTTGTAATCTCTGTCAAAATGTTGATTAATTCACTGTGCTGATTTTTTGTAAGGCTGTGTTATTTGAGATTGTTCAGAACCCTTCTGTACGACTTTGAGCCTGCCTTCTCCTTCTGTTTTGTTTGCCGTGTCTTTTTGTTTTTTTGACTCTTGCTACGTTTATTTTTAGTACTCTTTTGGATTTTGATTTTGTACCATCTCGACTCTGATTGCCTGGCTACTGATCTTGGACTGTGAATAAGCTACGTTTTTGCCTGCTACCTGTGGTCTGCGTTTGGGTCCTTCTCAGAACATCACAATTTTAATGCCACGTTCAAACGTTTCTAAAAATGCATTCTATAAAAATTCCATGTGTCGCCCATAATTAGCATCCATTAAGAAATATAATAGTCACCTCCCAAATAATTAAGTTCAAAATATGGAAAACAGTATATTCATCCACTCATTCTTATACAATTGCTCAGAGAAAACGCTTGTTTTTTTAAATAAGTAATGATTTCACAAAAATTATAATATAACTGAACTGGTGTGAAATCCCCAGTGAGGCTATAAGCAACATGATCTACTTATACGTGCCTGCGTGTGTGTGTTTATAAAAAAAAATTTTTTTTTGTGGCAAAGCAATTTAACATTGTTAAACAAGAAACAGATGTGCTGCATCTAAGGTATTTTACAACCCCTGTTCCTCGTTTTTGTGTTTTATAAATTATAGTATAAAATATAAAAATGACACTTATTCAGCATACAAATTTTACAAATGCAATGGAGTATGTCAAAATATATTTATCTTGCGCGGGAGTGAAACCTCATTAAAAACATTTTTAAAAGCAGATGTAACCATTTGTAGAGCTTTCCAATGACTTTTCATTAGCTTGCTATCGTTATACCATATATACTGTATATCCCATGAGCCTCCACTGGCACCATAGATGTAAAAAAGCAAGGGGAATGGGCTCGAAAGGTACACTGACCTGCCACACCAGGGGCTCCATCTTATCGGCGGTGGCTGACAGGCATACGCTCAGCACGATGGTGTGGGAGAGCGAGGTCAGCGTGCTGGCGATCACGGCGTCCCGCATGGAGAAAGGCAGCATGGTGTACACCACCAAGATGATAAAGAGAAAGAAGGAGACCTGGGGAAGAGACCCAAACCAGAGGAGAGCTGAAAAACCAGGGGAGACCACACACAATTCAAGAGGAGAACCAGATGGGTCTCGACACCATAGGCACCTGGCGGAGATGCTAATGGGCAGGAGATATCAGGTGAGATATCAGGTGAAATATCCAATTTGAGAGCTCCAAACAGGATATCTAAAAGGGATATCTAACGAGATACCAGAGCTCCAAACAAGTTAGCGTTGTGGGTAACCGACCGCACAGTTGATCTTACCCATCCAATTTAGTATGTATGGTTTCCAACATATTGTTAACCACTGAACTATTAGCTGGAGAATATAAGTATTACCATTTGTAGTACAACTACAATTGCATGTGAAGACAAACTGGGAAATCGCACTCCGGTTGACATCTCATTGCATCATATAGCCTGATGTCCATTATTGATGCGCAGTTCTTGTTTTCTACATTTTACGGTATAAATTTTGGCTCTGTGGAGCATAAATGTGCAGCAGCTATTTCAACCTCAGGACAGACTTAATTTGTTTGTTTTTTACCAACTGATTCCAATTTTAGTCTCCAGGCACCACAGAATCTGTAATTCCACTTCATGCCAGGTACAGAGGAAATGCTTGAAATGTGTTAGGTGTTCAAAGTCTCATTTAAAGGACAAAATTAAGTCTGCCAACATCTGGAAAAAATATTATTTAACATCTGCTGCACTTAATTGACAGTTTTTCCATAAATTGTAATGTTTAGAAACAAGAAAAACCTTAAATAAAAGAATCTACTATGTACTCTTTGCATGATTGTATTAAAATATTCTCAATTAATAAATGAAAAATAAAAGGCTAAAATAAATGGCCAGCTATTGCTCAAAGTCGCCCTGAACACACCCATAGGCCTTTTTTCACTGGCTTTCTTGTGCTGTAAACTCTGTGCCTGTACAGAAGGGTGTCTGCAGGCTGCCTTTGCTAATAGAGTTCACAGAGCTCCCCTTTTGTTTGGCTGATTGTGGGCTTAACAATGGCGCTTGAATTTTATATGAAGTGTAATACAGTGGCAGTGTGTTTAATGCCTTTCTTTGTCTGGACAGCACTCAAAATGGTGGCAGAGAGGGAAAGACCAGCTCCTCTAGTGTTCAGTTGTATAAGAGGCTAATCCATATGGCTCACACTGTAGGACAATGTGTATTAACCCTTTCCTGGTTATTTTCACAAGACAGGGGGAAGTGAAGGAAAACGGACAACGGACAAGCTTGATTGAGGTCAACATGCAGTGGGAAAGTTGCGTAGTGCAGAATGGCACGTTTGGTTGCACCTGAGCAAACCTCCAGAGGAGTAGCAAACTGCATGTTAGCCTCTTTGCTAACAGTATTAGGGAGGTTCTTCCTGGGTTGACTGGCAAAGCTGACCACCAGGAAGTACTCGATGGTTAATTCAAAATCGACTGACCAAAACCAATCAATGCCTTCTTTTTATAGCTGTGTTGATATGAAAAATCACAATGGGCTGAGAAACCTGTCCATGCCTTTGTCTCCTCTATAGGGCTGATTTTTGTAATGCATTTCTCATCGGTCTCCCCCAAAAAATCTTTGTTAGCTAAATAATAGATGCCCACATTCTCACCAAAACATCAAAACCAAAATATATGCCCGTATCACTCCTGGCCTGACCTTGCGCTGGCTGCCAGTCCATTTCAGAAATGATTCTAAGGTTTTCTTCTTGGCTTGCAATATTTTAAAGGGCATCTTGACTTCATTTTACTTTTGTAATTATTTCCAATTTTATTATTGTTATTGTCGAAATACAGCAAACAAAACAAAATGTACTTAATTATCAACAATTATTTTTTGGTCAAAACAAATTTTTTTAATGGTCAGGAGAAATGTAACTTGGTAATACTTGATATTTAAATGTAAAAAATTTGACATGACATGTCTCACATACAATCAAGCGTATGGTAATATTCCAATTGGAAATTTAATTAAACTGGATCTTATAAAAACCTTTCATACAATTAATTTCCATATAATTACTTGCATTAAACAAAACACTAATCTTTGGAAAATCAATAATACATCTGTGATGTCCTAAGGGGATCATTTTAATTGTGTTGGGTAATTAATAAATGAGTGATAAACAAACACTTAATGCATTGCATTCGTGGAATGTAGGTAATCCTGTCTGGAATACGCTAAATGCCATTCACAACATAAACAATCACTTGCAAAGCACGTACACATCCACATGCACACACACATGGAAACACACAATCTGGGTCCAAGGGGAACACACCTGTAGCAGTAACCAAGGAAACCCTGCACATTGCACAGGAAAAATCTCACTGGTATGACACTCTGAGCCAATGTCGGTTTATGTTGTTTTTAAATTGACAATCGAATCAAAAACGTTTAAAAAAAAAACAAAAAAACGTTTGCCTAGTTTGGACCTGCGACATGTTCATATGTCGAGAGGTCCTCGGAACAAGTTCCCGTTAACCACAACTCCTCAGAAGACGACGTTGTTAAGAGCCACAATCATGTCGAAATCCTAATTCATTCTGCAACAGGGCTCCGCTTTTTGCTTTTGAGCTGATGTGCAATCCAACGCTGGTAACTGAATTATGTGACGAGAGAAAATGGAGAATGGAAAAAATGACAGCCAGTGTATGATAATTTATTTTATGCCCTAATGCGGTTATAAAAAGTGATGCCCTCCACAGCACGGTCAACACCAGTAAATAAGCGACTAAGTGGCTTTACTATGGCCCATTTCAGGACAGTAATTACTGCCGCGCTAGGTATCATTTCTTCGTAACGATTAGCGGCAGGCCCATAAAACAGAGTACAAAGATGGTATAGGATTACCTCGCCTCTGACGGCTACTGTTTTAGCGCAGATGGGGACAATATCGGGTTTCGTTCTAAATTAAATGTATGCTATCGCAAATAATATGAACCGGTCAGGCGAAGGAGTAGGCTACAATAACAGTCCAGCTGATAATGCGACGTAGGAATGCACGAATCCTCGGCCTACGCTGCATACTTAATACTGCATACACAGATTATACACTGCATACTTGATACTGCATACACAGTCACCTTTTATTCAATTTAATATTCAGAGCTTCCCCAGACAGTGTTTTTCAGAACACACACAAAAACATACACTGACTTCCAAGTATCTGGGTATCCAGGACACATTCCAAAGTTTCTTCAGGGGCACTTATTAGGCATATACCTTGTTATGTCAGGGTGGAGCATAGCAGAAATAACATTCCTTAGCATCGACTACTTTCACATACTCAGAGAAAGCTCAAGGTTTAGAGTGCTCAATGTCAGATCTAAGCAGTGTGGTGGAGGTGTCAGCTTGAATGACTGAATCTGTTACTAGGCAGAATGGAGCTGTACATGTTGCATTTTCAGGATGCATCTGGCATTGAGACAAATTACCAATACAAAAAAACAATGTTCAGGGTAGCACGTTGTCAGTGTTCAGGATAGATCCCCGTAAGAAGCGGTTTATGGTGACTGTTGTCTTTCTACCGGGTCTCTGGAGATGAACTGAACACAGCAGGGTTACCACAGGCTGCATGCAAAATCGTTTTAATTAGGCTAAGGGGGGGGTTGTTTCCGACAAAGCATTTCCTCTACAATTATCGGCGAAGGTGCCTTGGAAACGTGGAATTGCAATCTATAAGAAACGTTGAGAAAGCTATTTTGGCTCAGTGTGGATCTTTTCAAGCAACCCCAAGAACTCCAGTTACCACAGTGCACTTTAACGGGACTGTGAGTGGTACGAGCCCTTTCAACAACTGGCAGCTGCCATTTTGGGAAGAAATCTCTCTCGACCTGTCAGTCTGTGTGAATTAGCGCCTTGGTTCATTTCTCATGTCCCTCTATGGATTCCGGAAACATGAATGAACCGCTGAGAAACTGCAGATGTCACAGAAGGGAACAGCTGTCGAACAGACGCGACAATGGCCTCAGAGTCACAGCAAATCTCTAGGACAGGCTTGCAACTAAAGGCCTCAGTCGTCTTCAACTGGAGTTTCTTGACCTTCTGCTGAAATTGTGTTCTGACTTCAGTTTAACATGTAAGATGCCTGACACAAAAGCCCAAGACCACCCAGATACCCGGGTTCAAAGTTACTGATTGTAACAATCAAATGGTGGTGTTTCAGTCGAAAACTTCAGTCACACCTGCCATTTCCCCAAGTTGTATTCTGCAGGCAGCTACAGTTTTTATCAATGCATTGTGATTGTTGTTAATGACAAAGATAAAGGCTGAATACCAGAAGTGAGTATTGTAGTACGGGGCGGCAGTGTAGTACAGTGGTTAAGGAACTGGGTTTGTAACCGAAAGGTCGCAGGTTCGAGTCCCACGTAGGACACTGCCGTTGTACCCCTGAGCAAGGTACTTCACCTGAATTGCTTCAGTATATATCCAGCTGTAAATGGATACTATGTATAAAGGCAAAAATGCTGTGTAAGTCACTCTGGATAAGAGCGTTTGCTTAATGCCTATAATGTAATGTAATGTAGATCAATTCATTATCTAATAGCTTTGTCAAATAGCTCTGTGAATTTTACTATTTACATTGACCACCAAAAAAAAGATACTAATTAGATAGTTCATTGCAAACTGAGATGTAGAAATAGCCAAGTGGATATTACATTACTGGAATTTAGCAGACGCTCTTATCCAGAGTGACTTACACAACTTACATTTATCCATTCCTATACATCTGGATATATACTGAAGCAATTCAGGTTAAGTACCTTGCTCAAGGGTATAACGGCAGTGTCCTACCTGGGAATCGAACCTGCAACCAATCGGTTACAAGTCCAGTTCCTTAACCATTATACTACACTGCCGCCCCCCAGAGATGTCATGCAGTTGAAGTCAAAACCCACCTGGATTCTACGAGAAAAGCTCACTCAAACATCTGTGACCTTTTATTTATTTTTAAATTGTTATATTTTTTTCATCACAATTAATAATAACATTTAATGATCAGTTTGTGAAATGGAAAGTTCAGAGATTTTTCTCCAGAAAAATAAAATCACTCATGGAACACGTCATTCTTAATACCAACCATTTGTGAAAAATCATACAATTCAAAGTAGACTTTATGGTCACCCTCTTTGGATTAAAAAAGCTTTTTACCAGATTGTACCCTGGAAGCATTAATAAATAAACTGAAAGAAATGTGCTGTCTGGTGTCTGACTTCATCTAGAGCAGAATGAACAGAAGTAGTGGAAATAGAAAACTTCTAAATAATTTAGGTTTAATATGTCCGTTCAGGCTGACGTCGCACAAAATGTCTCAAGAAGAGATAGAAATAGACAGAGGCTGAGATGTCTATCCTCTATCTTTCAACAGTTATTTACAGATTCTATACATCAAGGGATTGATCAATCTTCAGAGAATCTCGTCAGTTCATGAATTAATTTGTCAGTTCAAGAATTGTATTTAAACCGATTTGGTGAATTATAAATTAAATTGATCTCAGTCCTTGTTCTTGGGGTTACTTTTAGTGTCACTTAATTAATCATTTTGTCACTTCAATAATAAAAACTGTAAAAGTAAACAAAAAAACTTTGAATATATCGTTCAAAAAGTGCTTAAAAGAGGCTTCCTAGATAATTTGACTTATTGATTAGAAAGTTTGTTAAAAGATTATGTGCTGAAAAAATGTGTTTATTCAAATCTCTCCAGGTTATGTAAGAAATAACACATTTATTTTCTGTTGTTTATGATCACACTTTGGAAAGATGAGTTGTTGAGAACCATACTGCAAAAAACAATAAGAGCTTGCCCACTCACTCACATGAATGCTTTTTGAATAATGGACAATCCTAGAGGCATTGCCTCATCATAAACAATGCCTATTGTAGTATACTCATGAATCACATGTGAAAAGCAATTATGATTCATGTCAAGGGTGAGATTGAACAAATCAACTTGTTCTCTGTCCTTTCAAGGGCACTCAGGGCTGTTTCACAAATATGTTCCCGTAGATATACCCGGTAAAACATGCAATAAATGGACTGCACTTATATAGCGCCTTTATCCAAAGCGCTTTACAATGGCCTCTCACTCACCCGTTCACACACACATTCACACACACATTCACACACCAATGGCGGCAGCTGCCATGCAAGGTGCTAGCCTGCTCATTGGGAGCAATTTGGGGTTTAGTGTCTTGCCCAAGGACACTTCAACATGTGGACAGGAGAAGCCGGGGATCGAACCGCCGACCCTGCGATCAGCGGACGCCCCGCTCTACCTCTTGAGCCACAGCCGCCCCACATGCACATGTATTAACCTGCTAAGCTCTCCCTGATCTTAGCTATGCTGTACACATATCCATTGACCAGCTGCCTTGTCTTGCCATAGCCATTTAGAGCTCATCTCTCATTTACAGGTCATTTCTCATTTACAGCTCATCTCTCAGATGTCAAAGATTAAACCCAAGACACCAGGGTTGGGATCAATTCCATCCTTAATTCAGTCCATTCACAAAATGAATTGAAATTAAATTTCTGAAATTAATTGAACAATGGAAATAATGTTCAATGGGAATTTTTCAATTCCTGAATTGAATTTAAATTAATTTTGTGATATTGACTGACTTAATATGTGTCATATTGACTGACTTAATATGTGCTGCCCTAGACACACTCTATAAGGGCCTAATTTATTAAGACCTTTAGCATGTGCAAAACCTTTTTGCACGTGCAAAACCAATAACATGACCAATGATTGGCAATTGTATTTGTTTAGCACTAATCATTGGTTGTGTTATTAGTTTCCCATGCGCTAAAAGGTTTTTGTCTTAATAGGTCTTAATAAACCAGGCCCTAAGTCAGTGCACCTCACAGATCAAATTTAGGAATGGTTTGAAACATTTTTCTTGGGTTAAATTTATTCACAGATCAACTCTTGATGGCCCTTAAACAGATTCTCAATTTTTTTTGTGTTTTTTTTCCCACAGCAAGCAACAGTGAATGACAACATCCCCTAGTGTCCTTACAAACGTCGAGTTTGTCTTACCTGGTCCCAGGGGCAGATTATTCCTCCAAAAAACATAAACAGGTAACCCATGGCAACCAGGCAGCCCCAGATCACCAGGGAGAAGAGACGCAGGAGCTTCTTAAATACAGACTCGATGCAGACCAGGATGAAGATTGTCAGGAAAATGGCCAACGCCGTGGGGACCGTGATTAAGAACGCCACGTGGTCTTCCATATCCTGTGGGCAGAAAGCAGGCCCAAAAGGGGAGTCACACACAAAGCCCCACTGTGACCTTCCGCCTACCCCAAGTCCCATCAGCATGCACTTGTCACAATTGATTCTGATCTCCCTACGGAACCAGTTACTCTCTATTTTACCTGCCCGAGAGGGCTTGAGTCTGAGCCCAGAGAGGAGGCTGCCAGCGGTCATGGGAGTGTTATTAAAATGTTCTTTCGACTGACTCATTCGAAAGGAACCCCAACCCTCTTTTATGCAGGCACACTCAGAATTGATCATGCAGGAAGGTAGCAGAAAACCCAAGGAATGTTCACTCGGTCTGTACGTAGGAGGTGTCAAAGGAATCCTAGCTGCGACTCGGTCCTGGCGACGTGCGCCGCACGAGCGAAGCGGGCCTTTGCAGAAAGGAAAGGAAGACAACAAAGCAAGGAAAGCGGACAGAAACACAATGTGCATGCTCGGTTTCCGACCACACCTCCGGCATCCATACCGCAGCGGCTTCCCCTTCCTGACCGCTAGCTGGCTCCGCGCAGACCGCGTGCCCCTTCCAGCTATGGGCGCACTGACCTATTCAAACACGACTCATGGTGAGACGCCAACCTCACATCCAAAGCCCCGTTTGCTTCAATAGCTTTATCTCCAGGGGGATTGAGCCTTGCCGAGCTCTGCCAGTTCAGATGCATGAATGGAATAGCTTTCTCTTCCCTTGTGGCCACACACTGATAATTCAAACATTTCAAGGTCCAAGTGACATTTCTCTGGTGCTTTCCATTGTCTCTCGTTATAAAGGACGGGGAGACGTTTTCCGCCTCAGCCTGCATTGCTCACACGGCGGCGCTTGCTCCGAAGGATATAGTAATTCAACGCACAATGTTCCATTCTCTCCCACTGACGGAGTTACGAGAGTGTAGCGCTTGATTCGGTTTGGTTAAGCCCTCGAGTTATTTCAAGAGGAATTTTAGAATATTGCCAAAAAGGGAATCATAATTTGAGAGATGTAATAAAATATGCTAAAAAGAGATCGTTCAAATCCCACCTGAGGACTGAACAATGAGTTCAACACAGAAGGCAAACCAACAACAAAAAGTATAGCTTTTTCATAATATTTTCTAAAGAATGAGATGTCGGAGTTGCATTTCATTAGAGGTGCCTGTAACAGCATCTATTGGTTTGGCACACAACACACCAAGGGCCACATTATTCAAAGTAACCACTAGATGTTAACACTTAGCCCCTCTTAATTTATGATGGAGAGTATAACATAACAGCATTGTATAACTCATGCACAATTTAATGAAGGTGCCAAATTAGCATTATTAAATGCATCCATTGATGTGCATTTCCCATTCACTAACTCCAAAGCCGCTGACTGGTCCAAAAGAGACATGCATTAAAACTCAAGCGGTACCTGCTAAGGCTAATGCTCCCCACGTGATGTATTAGCTTTGCTTCTCAGAAACACCATACCTCAGTGGAATGATTCACATCATAGTGTCAAAAACAGAAGAACTTACACTATCCCGTGCTGAAAAAGCAACAGGAATAATGTTGGTGGTGGTTGAGGCGAGTTTCCCCCTCATCATTGTAAGCGCTTTGAGTCACCAGTTGGTGAGAAAGGCGCTATATAAATGCAAGGCATTATTATTATTATTATAATGTGTTCATTACGCAAAGGTCCATATCCATAATCTGTTGCTTAGCAATATAGCAGGCCACGGAGTGTCATCACTAACCTGATGTAAGATCAGTGAGATCATGTGAAATAACCTCTGGAATCTTACAGACATCTCCAGAACTTTGCGGGAATCATGTGCTAAGAGTACGGAAGCCCCAATGGACCATAGAACTGAGTACCCGACAAACAAATACATGCTCCTTTAGAAGTGTGGCAATTGCAGCTATAGTTTGGACTGTGGCAAGACATAATGCTGTAGTGACACTACATCTAGTTTAGTTTGCATGACCCACAATAGGCCGCTCATTCATTGAATGTATGTACGCTAATATTAGCGTGCTGTTTCCAAGCCTTCTGTGAGTCATATATCCAGCAAAGCAATGGTACATACAATTGGTTTACAGCAATCAATGTATCCATATGAGTAATCAGCACATCTGAATTAAACAATACAATTTCAAGTGTCATTCTGATTAAGTAAATATTTATTGTCTTTGCCTGACTGTTTCCCATAATTTCATTTAGGTTCCGTATTTCATTTATTCATGCGCATCACTCTATATCAGATTGGCATAACTGAAACTACGTAGTTACACATATCCTCAAGATTGACATTGTATTGGCATGGTCATGGCATATAATTAATGACGCAAAGTATTCTTTTTCTGGGTATATCAGTAGTACTTTCCTTTTTGAAGGTCCATATCATTTCTGAGAAGTAACAATGCCTTCAAATGTAAGAGAGAACAACTGGCATGTTTGAATAAAACAAAAAAACAAGACAACTCATTAAGCGGGTCAGAATAATAGCCTTCAGTCGAACCTGCATCCTGTAGATTTGTCCATCATCTTCAATTAGTGTTGCCTGCTAGAGACTGCAACGCTGCCATCGCTGCAGATAATCAGATTGATCCTATCCCTCCTGCGACCCCCCGACCCCCCGCCCCCCCGCCCCCTGCCTGTATTCTGCCGCCATTATTGTTCTATCGCGAAACCCTGCATACGATACCCAGGCGCCCTTTTTGCAAATTGAACACAATCCAAAAGTTACTGAGCAGAGACCCCGAAGTCGAAATCACCGCTCGCGGTCGTGGCTACTGCGACTGTGCTTTCAACTAAGAGAAAACGGGTGCGTTGTATTTAACTCAATCAAATGGCGGGAAAACTGCAGACTGGAGCCAAGAAGCCCATCCAATGCCAATACGCTTTTACTCCATTTCAAAGATGAAATTCATCGTAAGATTAGTGAATACGATCGAAATATTAGCAACTGCAGCAGAATACCGATTTCTCTTTCATTATTCTAGCACTTTCTCTGAAAGAGTTGCATTCAATTCTATATCAAGTAATCCTCTTTGTCCTGTTTTTGGTTAAAGGAGAACATAATGGATTACTATGAATTATTAAAAACCATTCATGCCCTTGAATGATCGGATTATACAGGGATTTAGAAATATCCAGTTTTATCATTACCATCAAGTCAAATTTGTGCTTTTCAATAATAGAAATTTGCGTATTATAAAAACCCAAGTGAGCATAAGCAACAGCTTCAGAGAAATGGTCAATTCAGGCTGGAACAGCATCAAGTGATATTGACATTCATATTGAAGAATCACAGTGTGACAAAAATAATGACTGCAATTATGTTATTGACAAGTTCATTGATTTTAAATACGCAATGGATCTGCAATGCTACATCAACCACATCTCGTTCTGCTGGCTTTCCAGTTTCCCCCACATTTATTCTTTCATATCGCAACGGCTTTTAAATCAATACACTCCGAGAAGAGAGACAGTTGAGGTGCGTCATCATAATTAAGAACAAAAGATATTATGAAAAGTAAATATTATATGTATAATATGTCTTTACCAGGACCACAATGGATAAAGAAAATGATGCACCTTTTTATTCTATCTATGACATATATATATTTTTTTAAACTCAACATTTAAATTTGATATGAGCTTCTATAAGGCAAACGTGCAAATACTAAAAGAAGGTTTATGCAAGCAAACATATTCACCCAACATTTCTATAATTTGCAATCACACAGAAATGTAATATGAATGTTGAAGAGTGTTCCACTAAAGAGTTTTCACACGCTTTTTTTTTTTTCAAATGATATGACTGCTTTGATCAAATAACCAGGCACAGTGGTGTGGTGTTGTTGAATAAATATCTGGCATTTTTTCTGTTCCTGCATCAACTTTGTGCTGTAAATCCTGGCACTAAACTCGCTCTGTGGCGTCGGGAGAATACACCTACAGAAAAACGCAAAAGAAACCTGGTCGCCAAACCCGCTGAGAAAACAGTTTATATAACAAGTTTGTGCTGCTTATTGTTTCATTGTCTTTGCATATGTGTGTGTGTGTGTGCGTGCGCATGTGTGTGTGTGTGTGTGTGTGCGTGCATAAATGTTCTGTATGCACCCGCAATTGTGCCTGACTGCGTATCTCAGAATGTGCATGTGTGTTTGTGTGTGTGTGCGTACATGCACTGTATGTGCCTGACTGTGTATCTGATTATGTGTGTGTGTGTGTGTGTGTGTGTTGTGCGTGTGTGTTGGTATTAGTCTGTCTGTGTGTCCAACGACATCCCCTCCAGCAAGGCACACTCTTAAGCTGCCATGCTTCAGCTTGAACAGTGTTATGAGTTAAAGGAAGTACCAGTCTGATCATTTTTACAGCCATTTCATCCCATTAGTGGCATGGACCTCAGATCCTTACCAGCCCAGAGGCGAAAAAAACAGCCAGCAGAGCCAGGCAGGCTCCCATCACTATGAGCAGCAGGAACACGATGAGAGGGTGCTGCTGGCTCATGCAGTAGTATGACTCGTACAGCCAGTCAGTGGACTTCTGCTTCCCGCCCGAGCCGCCGCCGCTCTCCCGCCTCTCCAGCAGGTAGCGCCTCCCGCGCATGGCCTCCCCCCACGTGGCGACTGCTCCGTCCCCGCGCCCGCCGCCCGAGTCCTCCTCCCCCGGCTCGGTCAGACGCGGCGAGCCGGCGCCGGTCCCGTACGAGGGCAGAAAAGCTGGAGCTCCACAACGCAGCATTGTCCAGGCAACATGTTTGGAACTGGAATGAAGAGAGGGACCCGGGGAGAGGGGGAGAGAGAGAGAGAGAGAGAGAGAGAGAGCGCGTCGGAAAGGGAGGGAGAGAGTACTGAGGGGGGGAGCGAGTGTCAGAGAGACAGGGAGGGAGGGAGAGCAGAGAAATGGAGAGTAAATTGGATAGAGAGAGGAGAAGGATGAGCATAGCGGAGAAGAGAGTTTTTCTTTTACTACAGCTGCACTAATATGTGATGCATGACAGAAAGTCCTTGTCCAAACACAGGCTGAGTGTGATGAATGTGCCTCCTTTTCTGTCCTCTTTAGATCATTATCTCCAGAGTCCACGGTCTTCGGGAGAATGAGAAACGAGAGCGACTCAGTCAGTGAATTTCTTTCCGTGGCGATTCCGTGAATCCGAGTGCAGGATCGCCACAGCGGGATGTCCAACTTCTGCCTCTCTGTAATACCGAGCCCCTTTTCGCTCCCCGCTCCTGCGTGGCAGCTGTCCGACTTTCATTCCGTCTCTTACCGCCGCCCGTTTGCTGAGGTGAGAGTCATGGTAATTAGAAGATGTGAAAGCGCCAAGAGAGAGCCGCTCGTTCCGCTGAAGCCCTCACAGGGAAGCAGTGTTTTTTTGATCCTAATGTAAAGTGTTTATTTCCTTAATGAGGCATTTAGGGACTGTGAGCTGTGTGTGATTGATGGAGGGAGGCAGCCGGGGGGGGGACCGTGTGACCTCAGAACATGACAACAGCCTGCTGCGGAACGCATGTGAAGGAAGCACACTAAAATAGAGCCGCCACGTAAGGGTCTCAGACGTGACAGTGAAATTTAGGTCACAGAAAGAATGTTTCCGTGTTTTTGTCTGGCTATGCAACGCCGTGCTCTCTCATAATTTTCTGAATCTGTGAGAGAGCAGACAGTGTTCTCATAATTCTATGAACACAGGGAACGCAGAAAATTGGCTTTCATGCCAGTTTCATAACATTATTTATTGTTCAGCAAATGCCCTTATCTAAGTGACATTTTCCAAAACAGGAATACAAACGTGAACAGTGAAATTATATTGAGGTTGGTACTTTCACCACTAACAGAAAGCAAGTCTCCATTTCTTAGCTGAATAACAAAAAGTGCACAGAATTATGAATGGAAATGATGACATGAAATTATGACCCTGCTGATGTACCCCTGAATGCTGCACACCGGTATCAAAAGAAAAGGATCTAGCTTTATAAACCAGCAATGTGCTCAATGTAAAACTCTGTAAATGTATTGTGTAATGATATCAACTACACGGCGTGTTTGAGAAAAAGGCAGACGGACTCCCACCGTCATTTCTATTTACATGTCAAAAAAGCTTCAACATATGTTCTTGGTACCAGGAGATAAGGTGTGGGCTGGCTGCAATTGTAATTTGAGATGGTTTAGTGCTGATACATCAAATTAATTTAGATTAGGATGAGGATCATTTGAATATCCCTTGGGATATAGGCAACATACTAAATTATTCATGCACTGCTCACACAATCAATAAAAGAGTACTGTACACTGGACATAAGATGCCAAGAGACCATATTATTCTTATAGTTTGGATATATTTCAACGTGTAGTTCGTTCCTTAAGAAGATTCTATATTTGTCTTATTGACTTTTAATTTAGTAAAGAAAGCTGCCTGTTTAGCTGATGCCTTTGTTTCTTGGAGGGATTGTAGACATATAGTTCTTGCAAGGGCTGGCTTTAAACGCAATGAAACATTCATAAGCCACAGATCTTATGGACTAAAATGTCACCAGGACTTCTAATGTTCTGCCCCGCTAAAATTGTTCTGGCAAAAAGATATTGAACGCATTCATTTTGTATGGAACAAATGTGTCTGAAATCACATATGGATGTAATATTCATGCGGAGCAGACCCCGCCTGTTTAGATCAAACCAAACTGCTCTGTATTTTCAGAATAAGGCGTGAGATTTTGTGTCTCTCTTAATGACAGACATGAAGTCAAAATGATGAGATCCACTGAGACCACGGCTTGGGGTCAAACAGGCTACAGTCATTGAGCATTTTAAATGAGAGTACTGACCTATCGGCTTTTAAGGATAGGCTCGAGGGGGGAAGAGTACATGGGTTCCGGAAATCTGAAGCTGCCCGTCGTGCCACTGCCTGGACAACGATTGGTCCGATGACAGCTTGGGTCAGGTCAGCCCAAGCCGCGCACCTGTCACCCGTCGCCCGCTAACCGTTGAATGCCGCTGACACAAGCGCGCCTCTGTGAAAAGCCCTTTGTGGCCTCTTGGTTTTCAGGGGCTTAATTTCCTTTCTCATTATTTACCATTTGCATCACAATGGTGATGGATCACCGCAGTTTAGAGCAGCGTTGATGGAATTCACTAAGGCACTAGAGAAGCGCCGGGTTTAATCACGTGTGAGACATTACAAGGATTAAAATGCTCAATCTGAAGTGTGATACATGCATATATTTCGCACAGACTGTGTCGCACCAGACAAGCTTTATTAACGGAATGCCAGAAACGATGAGGCATAGTTCCACTGTTGTTGAAAAGTTGACAAAGTGTATTACTTATCCAGACAGTCGCAAAGAGAAAATGGTGCGGATAGCAGCAAAGAGTCACGCATCAGCCTATTTGGGCTTGCAGAGTAACTGAACGACCATGCAGAGACTGGATGGCCCTAAATACTCCGAATATTTTGTCCTCAAAAGGCAGAAAAGAGTATATAATGTGTATACATATATACTTGCATATACAGTATATATAATATACTGGCAGTTTGTATTAACACCATTGTGTCTGGCTATCCTAATCACTAGCCCCTTTTCGCACGTGCATTACATGGCAACGTTCCAGAACATGTGACTGAGGACCAGCGTCTGCATTCTGGAAATGTTTTTCCGGAAATATACCAGCTCAAGGCCTACAATCATTTCCAGAAGTGTTCACCTTCAACGTTACTGTTAGCAACGCCGTACCATTATCGAATCAAGCGTTCGCTAAGATTTCCATCAAACTATTTTATTTCTTACTTGCTACTGAAAATAATAATAAATGGAGCACATAAGCTACACTATATAAATGATAGTGTACTTTCCTGTCTCACTATCCAGGAGATGCTGTCACCATCGCACATCCATGTCAGATCGTGACACAAGTTTCTAAAATTTGCATAGGTGTATGTGCACATTAAAAATATGGCAGGACTTTAGTTGCTATGATTTTTCATCCTTTTCTTTCATTCGTAGCTTCTCTGTTGGCAAAATCATACCCCAGGCTTTTTCATACAACAATTAGTATCCTGGCAGCATCACGAGTGAATGCTATCAACCGGATGAAATACCAAATAGTTCTTGGCTGTGCGAAGAAGAGAAGCCATTAGAACGTCAGCACAATACGGCAATATTCTGTGTTCTATGTGTGAAAGCAGCTAATGGTCCGTACACCCATTACCTGACGGCTGTTGGTCAATGGGGTGTCTGATACTCAGACATGTATTTAACAGTGTATTGTCTTCTTTTTCCTGAAAGATCTACGTGTGTGTGTGTGTGTGTGTGTGAGTGTGTGCATGTGTGTGTGCGTGTTCGAATGAGAAACTGTAGCTGGGATAGGATGGCACTGCATGTGTAGGGGTGTGATACGTGGAGAGTCTGTCTCTTCCCGTTTGGGATCTCTGACATCTTACAGAATGGATTACAGAGCAATTAAATAAATATGTTTGGCAAATTTGCTCAAATTCTGTCCATGCCCTGAGCTTGGAGAATATTTACAATTTGTTTGTAAGACATTAGTTTGTTAGTGAACTAATTAATCTTGTGTAAAGAGACTCCCAACGCCATAAAACCCTGTCTGCACTGAGTGATTAGAATGCCTCCAGCATCCAGCCCAAAGACTAATGGGTGCACGGCTCAAGGCCTCTGTTTTTCTCCGCTTCCACAGGGCCTGCCTAGTGAAATAGCTTTGTGATCTCTTTAGCCATATGCATTTGAAGTGCTTCAATGCACTACACACAAAGTGAGTGGCCGCTGCTTCACACTAAATCAACATGACCTTTTTTTCTTTTTCCTGGGAGCCTTAAACTAATGTTTTTTTCCCTGCGTGGCTGAGAGCGTATTTAATTGAAGAGCGTCAGACGCAACTGCTACTGTCTTGTCTTAGAGTATTTAGAATAGCTGTTCAGATCTCTACATGGCGCGATTTATGAAATCACGCAAGCCGAAATACAGCTATCCAGATGCTTCACAGCCGACAAGAGGGGTTGAAAGTCTAAGTCGCCTAGGAGATACGTTTTCTTCAATTTCATTAAATGTGGGTTGTTAGGAGCCTCTTTTTAAAACTGTTCAAAAGACTTTGTTCTGCGGTTACTATGCTGTGAGAATCATACTTGCAGGGTTCTATTACCACATACAAATGTATGTGCCTGTATTAATGAAATACGCAGTAACCCAGCTCAAGCTGGCCATTATAATTTAATGCATGTAAAATATTACGACATTTGGCAAAACCTACTTAACTATGTATAATTTACATCGCGCCATCTTCAAATAAAAGGTCACTGAACTAATTTACACGCAGTGTATGGACGATTAACCTATTTGAGACCGTGATTCCTTTCTAGCAGATGGAACTCTGCAGTGCATGTCCCCGGATGGACTGAAAGGCCAAAACCATACGTTGCAGTGCAGTAAAAGATCACACGTTGTTCATACCAATAATTCATCGAAAACAGTGGGTCAGCCCTTTAACCCCACGTGTGAACAAACTCCAAATCACTCAAAAATCCTTCTTCGCAGGAAAGTGAATGCCGCCATGCCACGCCTCACAATGTGACACTCGACTTGGTCTACCTCGTTTAATTGTGGAGTTATGGTACCGAACCGGCGCCCGGCGGACAGCCGCTCTCCATTGGTTCAGGACCGCTGGTTCTGGAGCTAAGCCGGGGAATTTCATTTGTGTCTGAGGAAGGAGCTGAGATGTGGGTCATCTCGCTGTGCAACCCGACTCACAGTCAAACCTGAACAAAATATCAATGAAGAGCTCAAAAATGCATAGCGCATATAATAATAATGTCAAAAACAGAAAAAAAGCAGGAAACAGCAGACAGGTACAAGCTTGTGTGACAGTTTTTCCATTCCGCAAATATGATATGGGTGGGGGAAAAAATGCGGAGAAAATAAAAATAACAGATTTTATGCACGGAAAGGCAAGTTTTTTTTTTACTGCATAAATAGGGCCTGACAGATTTAATTCCAGAAGCATTGTTTTTAGTAGACTTGTATTTTTTTTACCTTCCCTAAATGGGGCAAAGATATGTGAACTACTGCATGCTGGGAAATGATTTGACAGAATGAGAACATGGTGGTTAAGAAATCCATCTTCCATCTCTCACAGTATATATATATATATATATATATATATATATACATATACAGGTATATATATATATATATATATATATATATATATATATATATATATATATATATATATACAGGTATATATATATATATATATATATATATACAGGTATATACTATATATATATTTATTATCTGGTTGCTATGTGTCAAGCAGCAGAAAATGTCGGAAGTGTATCTATAGCGCGCATCTTTAATTTACAAGACCAATTATCTCTGAGAAACACAAATGACCCAAGAGCAGCGGACTAAGGGAAATTACAAAATTAGATGTCAGTTATCATTTCTTGGCAAGTCGCAAATGATCAAAGTCTGGTGGCACACAAGAGAGTGGCCGTGTTTTGGATTTGTACACCAGCCTTTGTGAATCCATTGGCAATTCCATCAGACTCTGTGAAAAAAAAAATCCCCCATAAGAAGGAACACAAACCTCTGTGCGCAATTAATTTAGCCAAACCTTCAAATTACTAAAGATGGGTTTGGTGCACTGTCCTTTGCGTCATTGTGTGGTAGGGGAGAATCTTTTCTAATTGGATTTCTTGGGGGTGCACCTCTTTTGTGGACTCTGGTGGCCTGACTATGTATGTGATAAGTTATTAAAATACAGACTGGCCTAGATACCCATTGATAGGGGGATGTGTTAATAGGTCTCTTCTTCATTACTGCCTTGTGGTCAGCTGATCACCACGTGAAAGCAACCCTTTCTAACCGAATCTTTATTTATTTCTCCCACACTGTTCACCAATTACACATTGTTAAAATCATACGTTGTTGAAGGCATTTTGTAGACTGTGCCGAAGAATAGAACACAATGGGACACTGTGTGTGTGTGTGTGTGTGTGTACAAGTGTGCACAAATTTTAGTTTCTCTCAAACCCAAGAATAAACGGCCTTGAAAAATCTAGTGTTTACACGATTCAAGAGCAACAGCAATTGTATCACATAGATTATTTTCCCCTTTCAGAGCAGTTACAGTGCCCACCAGAATTATTGGCAGCCTCAATTAATGCAGGAATAAATGTGCAGGATTAAATTCAGTTTGTTTATCAAATGTTTATTCCATGCTCAGAAAAATGTAAAAATTACAGTTTAATTGCAACACCATTGATCAGAGAAAAACAAAATCTTTAGTGCAAAAAATGTGTCACAATTATTGACATCCCTACATTTAGTATTTTGTGCGCCTTCCCTTTGCTAAAATAACAATGTCTTTTTTCCAGTAATGTTTCATGAGGTTGGAAAACACATAGCAAGGAATTTGACAATCCTACAGAATTGAGTCTTGGTCCTCGCTTATGGACTCTTCTCCTCAGCTCACCCCAAAGGTTTTCAATGGGGTTCAGGTCAGAAGACTGCCATGATTCTGTTGTCAGTAAACCATTTTTGTGTATTTGAGCTTTGGATTATTGTCCTGTTGGAAGATCCAACCACAAATCATATATAGCCTTCTGGCAGAGGCAGCCAGAGTTTGGTCTAAAAGCTTCTGGCAAGCCTTCTAAATAGCTTTATGGTATAGAGGTGGCATCTAGACTTAATGCAACCAACATTTCTCTTAATGCAACCAACAATAATTTTTGGAGAAATGTTTACCTCTTGAACCATCCTACTCACTATGTGGGGCCACACTACACTCAATTGCTTTACACTTCTTAATTATTGTCCTAATGGTGGAACTTCTTAAACAAAGTCTCCATATGAAGGATTTATATATGCTATATAAAGCCTTCATAAACATGACATAATCATTTTATAAATCATACATAAGCAATTGTCATGCTTCATAAAGGGTGACATAACAACTTATTATGCAACATGTTATGCCAGATGTGTTATGCTTATGTGTAGCCTCCTACATAAGCATGATTTATGTCACCCAGTATTATGTTTAGCCATTAGCCAGGTGACATTGTTGGCTATGTCACATTTGGCATAACATGTTGCATAAGAAGGTGTTCACCTTCTATGAAGCATGACATTTGCTTATGTATGATTTATGAAGCCATTATGTCTCGTTTATGAAGGCTTTATATATATAAAAGTGTGACGGCTTTTTTTATATAGCCATTGCCTGATTTATGAAGGTTAACAACCTTTTGTCTCATTTCATCTTCCCCATGTTCATGGATGACTAATGGGGGTTTGGCCTGTGTTTCACCTCATATGTATACCCCAGTTAAACAGGAAGTTGAGAATAACCACATAATAGCTCCTAAAGATGCAGGTGTGTTTAAAAAAAGTTAAATATGACTGGGAATATACAATTAGGTTTTGTTTGTAACTGTTTCTAGCATTGTCAATAATTAAAACAATTATGTTTTCTTTTTTTTTCTTCTTTTTTTTATTGATTTTTTTCTTCTTTGAATAATTTTACAGAAATGAAAGAATGGATTTTTCTCATATTTTGAGTGTGCGGTCATGCTGATAAATGACAAAGACCTTTTTTATAACTGTTTTTGCTTGTATTTACGAGGGTTGCCAATAACTGGGCACTGCATTTGAGATGGAGAAAACACACAGACAAATACCTCTCCATTGCTTCTCCTCACTGTGGAGTGATGTTTATTGGGTACAATGCCATTATTTATTTATTTTTTAAATCTATTTTAGTCAGTATGTATTGGTTAATGTAGGCTCTCATATACAATATTCATGTAACAGTGAAAAACGTCATAAGATTAAAAAATGAAAAGAAGGCTAGCTTCACAAATATATATTTACCCTCAGATAGACTGAGATGATTTTATATTAATGATGCTTTCATTTTCACATATTATTTCATCAAGTCTAAGAGGGTTTCAAACATATTTTTTATCAGTGAAATATGAATAGTTAATTCACATTTATTAGTTTATATACTAATGCATCATGAAGGAATACATTCCAGTGCTTCCAAATGATACATTTTCCAGGCAACGGGATAGTTTGAGCCTGAAATATTGACTGGCAATAGAGTGCATGACGTCTTTGTCAGATGAATAAACTCTTAGCCATCATAATGCAATTTGATTTATATAACAAAGCAAAGCCACCAAACAACAATACATATCAAGCCCTCAATCATTTTGTCATTAATGACATTAACAAATGTTTAAATGGTGAGGGCTATCTAAAGTTGTTGCTTTGTCTAACTGGCTGTATGATGTATACTGCATGGGTTACATTTATTAAGACTTCCTGAAATGTTTTCGGACAAAATAAATAGCTATGCAAAGCAGAAAACCTTCCACTCTTTTTGTGATAACGGAGAGGCAATTACTTTGTATGACAAACATGACAGAGTATTCCCATAAACTTCAAGAATTGAGTGTGTAGTTAAACATGGGGAAGGCCATTTTTAAATAGCAACGTTGTCTATAAAACAACTTAGGAGAATTCACGACGGCAGTCATTTCCCGTTGTGGCTGCCCTCAGTGAAAGAACAATCTGGCCATTAAATGATATGTTTGTTTTATCAATGAAACACGTTATCAGCTAAGAGACCGACTGCATCTGCCATATCATTACCGCTCCTCTAGGCCTTCTGAGTGGATGGTATATCAGTGAATTTTCCCTGCTGAAGGAACAGTATATGCCCCACATTACATGACACAAATAAAGTAATAGAATGTCCTAATTTGGGAGCCCCAGAAACTCACAGAGCCCGGATCGTAGCTCACGAGCAGAACACATCATTTACTGGTGCAAACTTAATGTGAATTCAGGTACTGTAATGGTTACCTGCCCAGCATAAAGTACAACGTCTAATAGTTTGGCTTGTTGATATTTTAATTGCTGAGCACAGAAAGCTGTCTGACATCTACAGCTTTAGCGAATCATTTGTAGTCAAAGTGATAATGTGGTGAAGTAAAGGCGGGTGAAGAAGTCATGTCACAATGAATTCTGGATGAGTGCCACCCTTATGGAAATGTAATATACTGCAGTATATTTTAAATATGTTGTGATGATAATTTTGATCTATTTACAATATACTGCAGTATATTATTTTTCCATAAGTGATAGTCTGCATTCGGTTATGAAGCCATGAAAAGATTTCAGATTAGAGTCTTCTTAGTCATTACGATAAATGGCAAACTTTTCAATATGCACAAGTAATATAGTAAAAGAACTGAACAACATACTATATCTTTCTCAGTCTTATTTCCGAATGAGAATTTCCGAATAGGACCTAGGCATCACTTTCACCGACTCTTTTTATAGCAGCATGGCAGAACTGAATTAAAAATCTGTCCTGGAGTCACCCTAGATGTATTACCATAGGGCTGAGCGGTACAGTCCTGATATGCCTGCTCAGACTGTTAAATTTAGTATCACTCCTTATTACAACTTGATAGCTTTCATACGCACTAAACGTTTAGTCACCCCAATAATTAACGTCACCCCCATTCCACCCTGATTGGAAATTATGATAAAATATGTGTATTGGTTGTATCTCAATTTGTACACCAAGAATGCCTAATTAAAAATTAGTGATGCAAAAAGTAATTACAATGTGTTAATGAAATAAAATACTCAATCACCACACCGATTGATGTCATTTTAATGAAATCCTATGAGAGGAATAGCCACTCTATTCACCCTTTTTCAATACATTTTATGATATTACATCTTTCAAAATCGTTTTTATATCTGAGTCGCACACAAGTAAATGTAAAGTATAGGATTACTGAAAAGGTCAACAGCTATAGTAACACAGCTAACAAAATACTATGAGGGACAGCTGACCTTACAGAGTATCGTGGTTGTTTTTAAAACGATTCCTTACGGTTTTCATTTTTACACCCTCTTAATTGATATTATTATGACCCACTCCTTCAAACCTCAAATATATGGACAACACACGCTAGCTACAACCTGACAATACATAACCTAAATGCTAAAGCTGAAAAAATATATTTTAAAAAGGGGATTCAGAAAGGCTATTCCCCTATTCCCCTATTCCCCCTCCCTTCCAAGAAAACACAACCAGGGATATGGACAGAAAACAAACCCCCGGCCTGAAAAATGGAGATATGAGGCCACAAAACTTTATGCATATATAGTTCACAACACAGGTGTGTTCCCCTTTCAAAACTTCAGTGGCGGTTTCATTTAGCTCAGAGCCCCAGGGGCCTCACAAATGGAGTTCTTAAAATGGTAAAGCAGATGGCTGAGAAACAACAAAAACATAATCCTGCAGTGTAACGTTCCCATAAAGCACACTGCTAACTGGATTTCTTTAAAACGAGCACTTTTTAGTGCATTGAATTATCAAAACGTCCACAGTCTGAGAACCGTCAAACAATTAACCTCAGATTTGACCGCCATACTATGTCGTTCCTCTTCCCTACGGAATATCCTACGTTTCTTTCTTTCGGGAAGGACTCATGCCTCTAGCTGCAGAATAGCACTGCAGAAAATTCCTCAGGGCTGTTATCTGAAACAGTATTATGAGAACATTAATTCTTATATTTAAAAAGTGTATACTGTATGTGTTAGAAGAAGCTATTAAGTGTTTGAAAAATACATTTAGGAAGATGCCAATGCCACACGTATAGAATTTCTATTCTGCCGTATTCAACTGTTATTTTTTTTTTCCATCAAATTTTTATGTTTCAGTTGCCCTGATGTAATCATTCTTATATTTCAGTCATGAGCTCCAACATCAAAGGGCATCAATCTGGTTGTACAACAATGAATTACAATGGCTCACTAACTGAGCTTGACTTTGATACAGCGTGTTTTTTTGCTAAACTTCCGCAAAATCGATTCCAACAAGCACATCCATACATTTTTAGCAGATGCCATATGAGAATTCGCATGTTTCCCACATGGTAGGAGAAACCAGAATACAGACCCAAATTGGCCTTTATGTGGGAACGGGGCCATATAGTCATCCCCATAAACCAACTGCAGAGGTGGAGGGTTGTATAAGCATAGAGATGTTATGTAAGCCTGGGAGGTAAAAAAGGAAAAGTAGTTTGAAAATAAATCACAATAGATTTAAATCAGGAGTATTGCTTTTTTTAAATATGAGAGGTACCATTAGCCTTTCTCACACCAGAGCGAAAGTAACCCTTAGCAAAAGAGAGGGAGAGGAGCGAGGCGATGAAGTGGAGCGCACGAGAGGGATTGAGTCCAGGAGGGGGTGGACTGAGCAGGATCCGGAGAGGATACAAGAGTTTCAGAGTTTAAATGTTTGCGGATATCTCTAGAGAAGTAGGACTGTGGATGAGAGAGAGAGAGGGAGCAGACTGAGATTGAGGAGAGAGATGAAAGTAATGTCACGTTGGGATTTGAACAGCAGCCGGGCAGTGTGCGCTTCTCAAAGGTCTCCCCAGGTAGACACAGGTTTAGGCCTCCTGCATCTGCTTCATATTTTTCCACAGGGAACAGATCCACTGAGAGCGGAAAACCAGAAGCAAGATGGATGTGTAAGGTATGACCAGCCCTTGCGGGCTGAGTCGGCTATAGGCCGTGTACACGTGCACCTAATGGCTTAGAAGAGTCAGTCCAGGTGATGTTTCATCTAACAGCTTGTAGGGCCTATATTCGCGACAAGTAGCAATCACAGGAGCCAAGCAGCAGTAATCTAAGGTAACAGATTTCAGATAATGTGGCAATTGGCCATTACATTTAGCCAGCAATAAAACATAATGGGGTCTCACATAATTACTTTATGGCTTAGATTTTACAGCAATTTCAAAAGCCAATATTTGATTGTGGTGAACAGAAAATATGCAATGACAATTATAAGGGCTAAATGAAGGCTATGGTAATAATAAGTGTACAACTGCGCTATACATGCTAAAGTGAAGTATGCATAAGTAGCCTTAATACATGTATGACAATTAAGTACTTTACTTTCTTGGGTTAGTTAGTCATCTTATGGCACTATGGTTAAAATGGTCTTAGAGTGTGTAGTCATACATATGTAAACTACCAGTTTCTGACTCATGTATTCGTTTATACTGACCACCATTTGAAGTGTGTAACCTTAACTAATAATAGCACCTATACTTTTTTGGATAAGTAGTTTTGAATTACTGCATATGAGAGTGGGAAAATATATACTAGTTGGGCCGGCCCTAGAATTTTGGTGGCCCTAAACAAGATTTTTTTTGTGGCTCCAAAACACTCCCAGTGCAACCACCAAATCACACACACACACACACATAGCCCCCGCCCCCACCCCTTTAAGCGGTCGTGGTGAGTGTTTATGCCAGTGGCAGGCCCTGTACACTAGCATGGGTAACTTCGTTCGTGGTCCACACAATATTACATTGCTACAAAGTGGGCTGCTCTGGTTGACCTGACCAAGGCTAATGACTGTTTCTCGCACTCCCCTTCCAAAACAGGGAAGGGAATTCCTTCGGGCGAATAAAGGACATGCTGCTCAGGCCATTATCTATGCACACAATTCTAGGGTGTTCTCTGTGTCCTCTCTCTGAAGGTTTTATTAGCTCACTGAAGTAACACCAGAACACAAATCTATTCAGAGTGTCACAGGCCAGCAATTCCACTGGGTCATTATTGCCTTTTGGATTTAAAGAGTGAACACCCAATCTGTGACATTAATTAACGTCTTAATGTCCACGCCGGTTATAGTCATTGAGACTTAGCAGTTTGTAATTTATGTTTTTGAGGCTGCAGCCAGAAGAGAGCGGAGGTCCATTTAGTACAACTGGCCTTGTCACATGGCAGTGATATGATTTTTTTTGTGTAATTAAAATTATTTAGGAAAGTACTATTCTAAATGTCGTTAGCAAGCTACAAGAAAAAACTAGCAAAATGTCGGCAGGTCACTTTGTTTACTACCAGGAACGCTTTCTTCCGTGAAAATTTGGACCAATGAGTAGTTTCTGGTGCAAGAACATACCTACCGGATGTTCGTTCCAAATTAACTATAAAAAAGCAAGAAAAGGGCCATTTCATTTTCTCAAAAAAATACCTAAGAGGACTGGTTATTGTTTGTATTGACAGAATTTGTGATTATTACTTTTGATCATAATTTTAATTGTCTTGCATTTTAATACATGTACGGTATTTAGGAGCCTACCATTTTCTGTTCCCTTGGGTTATCTTTCAGGGGGGTAACCTGGTAAGAAGGGACAATTCATAGCAGGTGTAGCTGGATTCAGAGCTGCCACACCCTAAACTGTGACAAAATCCCACTTGCCCAACATACTGTACAGGGAAAGTATTGAATCAGGGCATCCCTTAAATTTTATTTATGTACACAATCTTGAGTTTGAACTCTATGCATTCTGAATGTCTATATTAAAATTGAATAGGATATGATAAAAAAAACATTCTATCACAGCATCTGAATTATGTTTTTTTGACATATAAAGTCCTTTTCAATGAGTCACTACGCAATCAATTTTCCCAAAGATGTACTTCATTACAGCTAATGGGGCCCAGACGTCAGAGGAGCTTCATATTTCCATCTCTCTTCCTCGCAACATCCTCGTCAGCCTCACTTTGAAGTCTAATCCCTGTTGTGATGAGATTACACTTCTGGACCTCTTCCAGGAGTCACAAGACCTGCACAGAGGCTTGCTGTATGACGTTCATTTTATTTTACACGATTGCCTTAAAAATAGTGACACTGCACTCTACACAATACATCAAGTCTACCAAGATATCACATGATTGTCATCAATGACATATGACACATCAATCACAGAATTTGCAGGAAATGGACTGAAAACTAGCAAAAACATCTGCCTGAATGTTATTTACTTCTGGAAGCGGAGGGGGCATTGACACAACACAAAATCCTTGGTCAGGTTGTCAACGTCACATGTTTATCCGTATGAAAAATCGTCAAGGAAACCATCGAGCCATCATTTCAAATGAAAAGCAGAGGTGCCGGACCAAAGCTGCATAGAACCTTCAGCATCATGTGGAAAAGACCTACTGCAGCTCTCCAGCATCACCATGTGTAAAGAGATGGGAAATGCAGCGCCTCCCTACAGACATCGCTCTCATAAGGTAGAGAACCACCATAACGGTTCTAACATGTCGGACCCGGTGCATTATTAATGTCCATTTCAGACACTTGCAGAATGCTGCCATTCTTGGTGTCTCCCTTTTTCTACAGAAGATAAAGTAAGTCCATGAATGATACATGGGGAAATCTCTGCTGAAGCCATGTGATTTAAATCCTGAGTGGCAAGAGACTTTGTTTCTGCAAACTTCATACTTCTCCACCAGAGGGAGTCCGTCATGAAGGGTACGCCCACTGTGGGGCCATGGTAAGCATTTCTCATCAGAGTTCATTCATTTGAATGTATACACTAACCTAACTGTGTATATCGGTCAACAAAATACTTCTTACTGCATTTCTGCGGATCCTATTGGTATACTGTACAAATAATGGAATGAAAAGCCTGACATGGTTGTTTTAAGACGTTTATTAAAAAATAAAGAATACAAAAAACTTTACATAAAAAATGTTGATCAAAAAAAAAAAAAAAAAAAAAAAAAAAAAACACAACACAGTACTTCCTTCTGATAATACCAATTAAGATAACATCATTGTAGCCAGGTGACCATTTTGTTTTTGGTTGATGAAAAAAGATGTACCATGATGGCTAGCTCGGTATGCTTTTGCCAAGCATGTTTTAAAGACAGCAGCAAAAGCCAATTTAAAAGCCTGCATGGAGGCACAGAAAGCATCATCGCATCTACTTATTTATATTCACCTTATTAAATCCATAGTGATTTCTGAAATGCGCCGAAATCCTATAAAAACTTTGACCAAGCCAGTAATAAAAAAATTACAAATGTGTCACGTTTGCCGTTTTTCTACTAATTATAAGACTGCTGGTTACATCCATCTGAAACGGCTACAAGCGGGAATTTGTAATTTTCAACTTTTGGAAAAGACACTGTTTTTATACAATACTGCCTTAGTTATACCTCATAATAGCATGTACTTAACTCACATGACCAATGGCTTCTTAGAGCACATTTTAAGCACTATTCCAAAATGAAATGTCAACAAATATTATCAACAGACTCCAAACGCCAGACGAACCTGCTTCCATTTTTGGCGGTGGCCTGAAGTGTGGATAAGCCTTAATACATAGCAGTAGTGGATCAGTCCTAATGAGCTTTACCTTAAATATGTTCAGCCATCTGCACTGAGAACACATACTCAAATTGCTGTCAGATTGTACACTTCTTGGTGATGTTTGCTGGAACTACAAAAACAAGGGTGTAAAAAAACAAAAAAAAGAAAAAAAAAACAAACTGCTTTTAACTTGCATATAATCATCTTGCAAAAGAGTCATCTTTTGGGACAATAATGCTTCTTCAAAACGGCTTAAGGTTTACATTATCCTTGCTTCAAAACGGCATCAAGCAGTGGCTGTCACCAGAAGGAAATATAAGGAAAACACACTTGCATAGTAATACCTGTATGCATCTGTAACATTTTGAGTGACAGTGGTAGGCTGTAGTTTGCTCGCCAAATACCAGCTGCCCCACGATGCAATACTGAAACAAAAATAACACCTCAGGCAACGCATACAGTAACGGAAGTACTTGGTAATAATTTCTGATTCGACGGTGTTGCTCTTAACAGAACGAATGCATACCGTTACAGATTCCTGAATGGAATCAAAATAATTCCCTTTCTCCTAAGTCCCTTTAACTGGGCACCCGCAGCAGCGTGGGGTACCTTGCATATACACAGGTTACACAAATTCACAAAGTCCATTCCTAATCTGCTGTGCCTTCATTCATCCGACCTTCCTCCTCCATGCCCCCGCCCCCCTTGTCATTTAAAATGAGAACAAGAAAATGAAATAAAATACAGAAACAAACCAAAGTCCAGGGGGGAAAAAATCTGATGAATTTTCTTTTTTTTTTCTTTTTCTTTTTTACACTCCAAAGGAAACTCCTCGCCACCTGAAATGATCTCAGAATTATGGGAAGGGGGGGGGGGGGGGTGTCGATCCAACCTGTATGGGAATATTTCAGGAGGCTAAAAAGGAGCACAGCCAATAAAAATCCTTGGCCAAAACACTGATTGGATATTATTCAGTCATTCAGCGTAGGCCCTGGTAGCCAATAGATACATTCTCTCTTCTAAGCGCACACACACACGCACGCAAACACACACGCACGCAAACACACACGCACGCACGCAAACACACACGCAAACACACACGCACGCAAACACACACGCACGCAAACACACACGCACGCACAAATAAACAAGAGTGATTTAAAAACAAAAATTGGGCCTCGGTTAGGTGTATGGGTAAAAGCAGGAGAGGAGACATCACAGAGAGCGTCCGAAACACCCGGCTACTTTCGCGAGAGCTCCATCTGCTGGGGAAAGCGGGAGAACGTTCCGTGGGCCACGGCCCCACTGGTGTCCGTCCCGCGGCTCGGCGCTGCTCTTCGGGGTAGTCAGTGTAATGCAACACGCTTTCCTCAAGACTCAAGAGAATACAGTTCACTTAAAAACAGACTTGCAAACAATGCAATCTGGGAAAGGATTTGTAAACTTCAAACAAAATAAAAACACTACAAAAATAACTTAAAAAAAGAAACAAAAACAAAAAAAACAGAAGCTTGACACATCCATAACAAAAATTAAATAACCTTATTTTTGGAAGAAAAAAAAGTTATTGCACAAATGAGTAACAGTTTGTTCCTTTTGTACACTTGAAAAAGTTAAGTAAGGGTGTGAAAACAGAGGCAGCTTTGCTGCAAAATGGAGACAGTGCTGTCGTAAGAACGGAGGAAGAAAAATAAAAATTTAAAAGCCGTTGCCTCAGACTTAACCCCACCAAAAATGATTTCTTCCCAGAGGTCATGGCTCAGAACTCTCCGGAAAGTCACTGAATGGCAACACCCCCACCTTTTTAATGGAGCATCAGTGTGAGGCGAAAAGCGTAAGCGGAGGGAAAGTTAAAGAAAATAAAAACAAAATAAAAAAAACTATGTAACAAAAACAAAAAAAAAAACATTTACATCAGGACGAATTGTCACAGATCGATAAGCACAGAACGATAACAACCTGTAAAGGTGGGCTTTGGAGCCGACCTACAGGAAACATGCAAAGATATCAGCTGCAGAGTGGCGCTGCCGGCAACCCGCAGCGTTAGATGCTGGTCTTGTTCCTCTGTCAAGCGTCGGTTGGTAAAAAAAGGGCGGACCTGGGGTAGGGAGGAGGGGCTGGGGATGACGGACAGCACCAGCTTATCTGCTGCTGAGGGTGACGGGCAGGCTCTCGCGGCTGTGCTTCCTGCGGCGCCAGGTGTTGCGGTTGAACTGCAGGTGGCTGCGGCTCCCTTGCACTGGGCTGTGCAGGAGGGCGGGGCTGTGGAGTCCCTTCACCGAGTACTTTGGCCCGTTGTGAATCTGGGGGGAGAGAAAGGACAGGCTATTCATACCATTTTTCCAATCGTATGCATCGTAACAAACGATAGCCACAGCATGCTAAAGACAACCTGGTCCAAAAAGTCCAAATTGACCTTACAACCAAGGGCTATAAAGTGACAAAACTGATTTTCTAGAGTTGAGGTCAAGGTATAACAGATGTACCCACCATTGGTCTAAATAATTTTTCAATAATTTTCCTTGATTAACAAGTGTGCCAACGATCTGAATATTCAATTTGCAGGTGAATTATGTTAGGAAGATTAAACGGAAAAGCACACTTTACGAAAAAAGCACAACCTTCAATAAAAATAATCTTAACAAAAAGCTGAGCTTTAAAAACGTTTAATTCCCACGAATATTCTCGGAATTTGAGTGCGGGGAACAAAGAGCACATGTATCCACACTTATAATGTTGATTAAAATGGGCACAATTTTGCAATGCAAATGAAAAGAATTTCAGTACTTGCCTAATAGTATAATTGAAGAGACCTGGCTATATTTCATGGCAATGAGTCATTTGTGAATTAAACGCTGTAGTCTATTGTTAATCTTGAAAAATGATTGAGACCAATAATCAGTACCCTTTAATGGCCCTCAACTGTTTGGTGGAACACGTTTTGAGTCTTGGTGTCTTGTTGGGGAGTGTGTTGGACTTGACTCATAAACCAAATGGTAGAAATCTCAATCAGGTGGGGGTTGGGTCCGGCATGTTTTTCGGCAGGATATCGGGACTCGGGGTGTGCAATACTAGGTGGTTGAGCTGGCCATTAAAGGGTTAAGGGGAAGTTTTCTGCCTCCTCAATTTACAGCTCAGCAGCCGCCACTGGTACCCACCCTCCAAATGTACTGTCAGTTACCTGTGACAATACAAACCAGCTGCTTTGCACTGAATATGAGCGGTCTGGATGAATGAACCTATACAGCTTAAATATAGGTTAACATTAGATTGGGAGGTGGATGTTTATTTGGTGGTAGCTTGTGCTTATTTGGACTATGGTGAGCAAAAATCTAAAAATAAATAACATTTTAGAAAAGAGAAATAAAAAAATCCAGACCAGCGAACTTTCCTGAAACTGCATTTAAGAAAGTGCTACTAAACGGTTATGCCTGCAGATGGAAGTGGCCCATCCGAGTCTCTGCCGTGACCCAGAGAGCAAAACCAATCGATCCAGAAAATCTCATCCCCTCCGTGATATCCTAGTAAAAACGCAGACCTGGAGGGCTTCTTTAGCTGCTGGGTCCACTGTCAGTTCAACCCTGGGTTTAATGTTTATGAGGTCTCCTAATGTCATGTTTATTACTCCTAATTTACATCGTGCCATCCTGCATATCTGTCATGGCTGTGCTGTCACTTTTTTACACTTTGGATTTATACTTCAGACCTATCCACTGGGGATAATAAAGTTATCTAGTCTGCGTGTGCATTTTCCTTGCTAATTTTAAAGAGCTGAAAGAGCCAACTAGGGAGGGCTGTCGCTGAAGACTTTTTGCTAAATTTTTGCAATGTCTCTGAAAAATGAACGCACTATTGATACCAACTGTGAGTATAAAACTGAGGAATGGCGGCAATGCCAAATAATAAAATCTACGCGTGGAAATCGAAGAGCCGTGTGCACAGCCCGAAAGTCCGTGCATGCAAATTGTTTTGCCGTTTGCTTTTACAGAACTCGTGCACGGGCCCAGTAAAAGTCCGTATTTGAGTGCAATATTGTAGCCTTTGAGAAGAAATCCAGGCTTTGAGCGTGCGCATAACTTAAACGAGCGCACAGACCTTATCCGAGCACAGCTACTGCTCGCAATCGCGTTTCTCTTTTTTGCTGGCGGTTCCCTTTTCTGCTCGCGCAACTAATTTTTCTTGTTGACAGTGGTGGGCGGGGCCATAGATTCAGTCGGTGTCTGTCATAGTTGAGGGGCGGGGCCAGCGAGGGGGAAATAATGCTGCGTTTGGCGCTGTTCTGAGTAGGGACACATTGTAGATCAAGCTATCGTTTGTTATTTTATTATAATGTGAGAAAATTACACTTGTCCTTTTTGGCATTTCGAAAATTTTGAATTGTGATGGGAAATACCGGGATCCCGGGAACCGGAGTTAACCCTTTCCAGCCGGACCGCTCTAATTTCGACACAATTGTGACGATGGTCTGACGTCTAATATCTCTACCGTCCAATCACGGATTTTTTTTTGGAAAAATGCTAATTAAAGATGACAAAATAAGCTACAATTGCATATTACTGGTTGGTGAGCTTAGTGGGCGGGGATTGCTTTCTTGACCGCTATATAAAAGCGCCCGTAAAACACGGAAGTCTCCATTTGCCTCACCGCGGACGAAACTACCACATCGGACAAGAGACCATCGTTTGAAGACTTGACGGCGACTGAAGAAACCCCAATAAACTAGGTAGGTAAAAAAGCATTTAAAGATAATAATTAACCATAAATATTACTTCAGAAACGGTTTTATTTTGAATAAAATCATGTTTTTGTACCGCAGACTTTCTCAGATTATCATTTAGAATTCGAACAAAAACATGAACATTCGTGTAAAAGCTATCACGTTAGCTTCAAGAAGCCAGTGTGTTATTCTTCCCCCAGCTCGTTTCGAGATGAAATTGTGAAAAAGTCTGTCATACAATGAATAAGTGAAGTGAAAACGTTAGATATTTTTCGTATTTAGTGTAGACTTTGATAACTAAATAATAGCTAACTAAAGCTAAAACCAGTAACGTTAGTCTAGCAGCGAGCTCTGTCTCGGCGCGAACACAAGTCCTTTGTCCTTTGTTTTGGTAACTTTTAACGTTAGCTCTGCTGTCAGCCTGGCTAGCTTTCTAAATGTTATACTCAACTATTAGTCTTATCAATAGCAAGTACTAATTATCTAGCTAGTGTTTTAACATAACGTTATGCCTAAATCTGAAGGTAACTTATTGTCCTGTCGAAAATGGAGAAGGGAACTAAACGGCAAACTTTTTTTGTTTTGTTTGTTTGGACGTTTCTGACATGAGCAAGATAAGCCTGTTTAGACACATATGACAAAAATACATCATTCAGTTGAGCCAATGTCACTGATGATTTATGTCTGTTCATTCAAAACAATATTTTACATTGATGGACATTATGCCAAGTAGTCTAACTTGTGATATTGTTGAGCTTTTTATCTAACGTTATTCTGGAGCATAAAGTGCTTTCTGTAAAATGTCATTCTCACTATACAGCTCTTTAATGACTCAGAAATGGTTTTATATGTTATGGATTAATGAAATGGCAACTGATAATATTATTTATCTATTACACTGATGGATGGACATTATGCTTGTGTCCAGAATAGCTATTTTATCTATTTCTGACATAAGCATAAATCGTTTGCTGTAAAGATGTTATTACGGTAAGTATACAGCCCTTCAATGACTCAGAAATGGTTTTATATGATATGTTATGGATTAATGAAATGGTAAATGATTACATATTTATGTATTGCAGCAAAGGATGGACATTTAGCCATCTGATACAGTCCCTGAAGAGAAGGAGGGTGCTGAGGGTCATTACAGAGCACGACATGGAGGACCATCAGGGCATGCACTTACTGTTATCTTCTTGATTCTTGAATATATTTAAGGTATTTATGCTTGACCATAGATTTGTCTGCTGTACCTGTACTAATACATTAATGATTTTACTGTAAATAAATCCAATGTATTAATTTTACGGGCATCTAAACTGATATTTGCCATGGGTTGTATCTTGTTTTTATTTGTTTTGCAATGCTATCCATTTACTTAGTTCATCCATTCACTATGTTAAACATTTGTTAACATTTTTGTTAAAATAAAGTGTGTTTCATTGAACACATAAATTGTATATTTCAGTGTTTGTGTCTTTCAATTTTGCTATATATATATATATATATATATATATACTCACTCAAGTGGCCCATTAGGATAATGGATAAGTGGTAATGTGAAATGTCAATGAACCTAAAATTCTAATAAAAATGTTTTTTTAGCCTTTTCCCATACATCACTAAGTGGTTATAACTTTTGAGCAGTAGAAGATACATCTCTTCTGATTTGTACTCTATATCACTTACAAAATAGTGAAGATACCACAGTTTGTCTCCCTCGATCTTGAACATGAAATGTTTAAAAACCTTGGTTTCTCATGGAGAATAGCCATTTAGAAAGTTTTGTATGATTATTTATTTTGTGAATTGTTTTAATAATTGATGATATTGTGTTAAAGTAAGCATATTATTGTATATTAATGGATATAAATGGAAAGCCCCAGTTATCCTGTTTAAAATGGTATATTAAGGTTAGGGGTTGTGATGTAATATGATCAATCCATAAACATTTTTGCATATGCACATCATATTGTCAATAAACCAACATTCTAAAGCGTTTTTTAACCCTTTCCGCACCCATAACTGAAGTGATTATAACTTTTGAACGGTAGATGATAGCTCTATTCTGATTTTTATTATATTTCGCTCACAAAATGGTGAAGATACCATACACTCTAGGTTTTCCTATATCTTAAACATTAAATGGGTAAAAATGTAGGTTTCTCATTAGAAAATAGCCATTTAGAACATTTTATAAATTTAGTTGTTGAATGTCTTTCCATAATTGATGATATTGCCATTAAGTAATCCTATAGTTTTTTATATCAATTGAAAGCCCGTTATCCTGTTTACAATGGTACATAAAGTTTAGGTATCTGATGTAATATTATCACACCACAAACATTTTTGCAACGCAAGTTAAGAAATAGAATGGAATAGAATGTTCACAATATATTCGCTTAGGCTGGAAAGGGTTAATCACTAGTTGGGATTAATATTCGTATAAAGGTAAGGTTACAGTACGCCTATTTTACAGCCGACGTTACGCCACTGGATCATAATGTAGTTGACATGATTCCTTACCGGGGGATTCAATAAGACAGATGTCAGGGAATGATACCAGAGGCTACTGAGTTGGATCATTTGTCCACTGACTAACCGCATAAGGACAGCACTCGAGTAGCTTAGCCTACAGTTTGGTTTATTTTGCCAAACCATCTTTAGAAAACTATATCTTTAGGAAACAACGTGTCAATGTAATTTGCTGACATTATAATAAAATAACGATAGTTTGCTTGATCTACAATGTATCCCTACTCAAAACAGGCAGACGCGGAATTGTTTTCCCCATCGCTGGCCCCGCCCCGCAACTATGACAGAACACCGACTGAATCTATAGCCCTGCCCACCGCTGTCAAAAAAAAATTGCACTCAAATACGGACTTTACTCGCACGCGAGTTGTGTAAAAACAACTTTAGTTTCGGGCTGCGCACGCGCATAATTTTATTTTCTCTGGTGATTTTTGGCATTGATATGCCGCCATACATTGCCCTGATCAAATTGTCATTTTTGCAGTTCCTCTCAACCTGTGCATTTTGACAAGAAAATACATAAAATGTCAGGTGTTGCAGAGAGAACAGAGAAGAACGGCACACCAATTGCTAGACCGAGCATGGGTTTATTTGAAATGCCTACTATCCCTCGTATCGATATATGTGAAGGACGGCCAACAAGCAAAGTATAAAACAACAATTTGCCTCTCTGAAAGTCTGAGCGAACGCACATCGGCGAAGAGCGAGTCATTAATCCTATAAAAAGAGAGTTTCATACATTGCTTTGGGGGGGAAAAGTTGAATTATATTATATTTGACTGATATTCCAGTGTGCTACTGGTGCATAATCAGTTTAAAATTCACAAAATGTACAAATTGAGTCCTACTGTGGGGCGTGTGCAGACGCCTACCTTGTGGTGCAGGTGGGAGCTTGGCAGAGGGCTGGGAGACACAGGAGCAGCAGAGGGAGGGGGCATGTGTAGGAAAGGAGGTGCCCCTTCTATGCAAACCTGTCTGGCAGGCAGGGAATGGACACCAATGTTTCCTGGCAGAGACAGTCTGGCCTGCAGGAGGAAATGGGTACACGCTAACCGTTTGCCGTCCGTGACTTTACACGATAGGAGAAACGTACATTTGTGAACTCGTGAAAATGACAGAATCTCACGGACGACAGTCAAACGTTCGGCATCATTTTCAGTTGAGAAAAACAAACCCAGAATCTAAGAACGGCGTCAATTATAAATATCCCCCTTCAGGTATAACCAAATGGGGTCCTCCAGAGAGGAATTTGCCAAATGATTGTTTCCTAAAAGGATGAGGCTGTTTTTCAGTACAGAAAGGGGGAGGGGTGGAACATGCATGAACACACGAAGAAGAAAAATGAAAGAAAAAGAAAATGAAAAATAAAGCTCCTGAGACATTGTGTAAAAGCAATTAGCTACCCGCTCTTACCTGGGAGCCAGAGGACATGATCAATGCTCCGCTAAGGTTTGGCTTCCCAGTTGGGATCTGTAGTGCGGGTGCCAGGGCAGCCAGTGCGTGTGCTTGGATTGGGTAAGGGGGAATGTTTGGAGCTGCACAGGGAGTTGAATCGGAGTCCTATATAAAAAAAAATTCATAAATAAATAAATTAAGAAAACAAAACAAGGTACCCAGTTTAATTTACAAGACAGACAGAAACCAGAACTAAAACTCCAGTCCTGGGGTGGACTTCAATATTTATGAAAACCAGACACTCACAATGGGGTGGGGTTAACTAGGTAAACAAAAACAATGAAATGAGTATAAAAAAATAAAATAAAATAAAAAATTTATCATCTAAATTCTCTGGAACTAAAACTAACACCGTGCCTCTCAAAAACCAGGGTTGACTAGTATGCATACACTGCAGTATCAAATTAAATGAGTACGGGCGGAAAACTAACCGGGATGCTTCTTTTAAACACATTAGTCTATGAGAAAAAAAACTACTTGCTAACAGACACTGAAGTATGCCACCTACTCCTCTGCCTATACAGTGACATGCTAAACTAGGATGGAGTGACGCAAAGAGGCAGGTCCTTACGATGTCACTTCCTGAGAGCGAGGAGACAGAGGAGGCGGACGAGTGCTGCTGGGGGCTGGAGAGGGACATGGGGGAGTCGGCGCTGTGGGGAGACACAGAGTCCCGCTGGCGCTCGTCTGGAGCGAGGCCAGCCAATCCGTTGGGGTCCATCTGCTCGCCCCCGTCCTTCCGGACAGGGCCTACGGGCGAGAGCGTGCATCGTTTAACGGCCGCCTCACAAACACGTCCTCAAGTGCACCTACATATACCAGGGATCCTCAATTTTATCCATCTAATCTTAGAAAGGGTCAGTGAGGCTGCTTTTCTTTGTTCCAACCAAGCAGTTACACACCTGATTCTACTAATCAACGAATAGTGTCTTTGCTAACGACCTTGATTAATAGAATCAGGTGTGTCACTGCTTGGTTGGAACAAAAGCCTGCACCCACACCGGCTCTTACTGGATACGATTGATACCCACCCTCATTGTTCTAACTCTGACACAGTTTCATGCGTTTGGAAAGAGACTTTCTCCAGCAATTAAAACCATCGAAACCCTTCAGGTGCCGATCCAAAAGAACACGGCCTAGGCTGATCTTGAACTCTCGAAAAACGATTTTGGAATCTCGAAACGGAACATGACAATGTGGCATATTAAAGTGGTGACAGTTCCTTCCCGTGACATTTGCTGAGGTTTATACGGCTGCGCACAGTAGACGGAATGCATCGACTCTGAGAGCTTTAGTTAGAACTCCAAAGATAGAAGCGAAACACCCACACACACGCTGGGGGTGACTTACCGCAGCTCTCCATCTGGGCGCTCTGCCTGCCGCCCCATTTCTTTATGATCCATTCCCTGTAGTCAATGACTTCCTGGGTAACTTTTATAATGCGACCCAAAGTGCTGCAGGCACAGAAAGAAACACCAAATTAAAATACAGAGAATAACCAAACCTTTATACCAAACCTAGAAAAAATGACAGTGGAAGTTGGAGCCGTGAGAACGAGAATTGCATCCCCCCCCGAATGTATTTTTAATAAGCAATTAATCCCATATTTTCCCTTCATATTCCAGTCTGGAATGCCTCATTGAAATTTCTAGCCAGAAAAATCACTAGCTACAGCGTTCTCCGTAACACACGCAGCAAGCTGTCATTTCTGCGCCGACGGGCCGCGCGTCTGGAGCAGACTGCAGGCGTGCGATCGACCGGACGGGTTCTCGCGTGACAACGCGGTAGATTCCCGTGCCATGGTATGCAATGTTTTCCTGTGTAAGATGTGAGAAATATTACTTTAGGGGTTTCTGCCTAACCTGTCGGTGTCTTTGTTGGGGTATGAGCGGGCCAGGGGAGAAACGGCGTGGCCAAGCACGATGTAGGCGTAGTCAAAGACCTGCTTCACCTGCATGGCACCGTAGGAACTCCTGCCAACATCATTTCCTGTGGAGAAAAACAAGCAAAAAACTACTTTAAAAGGCCACCACCCATAGGTACATCTCCATGCTCAAGCTGCAACAGTACTTGGATGGAATTACAGGCAAATAACTGAATATCCACAGTCATGGCATGCCGCAAAGTCAGGCTAGAGAGGTCAACTAACAGTATTGGTGCAGAAATTCTATCAAGCAGCAAAGCATTAAACACATGAATCGTCAAACTCACAGATTTACTCAACGAAAAAACAAAAAACAAAATTTAATTTGTGTTCCAAGCTACTGATGTGCATTTCATTTCAATCATGACAAAAACACAGCGGCTCCGGCCCTTCAAAAAAAACTGCTATGCAAATATCCACTGAATGCTATTTTTGGGCCTGTTCAGAAATGGAACCTACTTTAGTTTACAGAAAGTAGTACACTGAATTCAAGACTAAACCTGCCGATGCAGTTTGAGGTCAAACAGCTGAATTTACATTGACATTTTTAGGCATTTGTAGACTCTCTTAACCCTTTCGCGCGTACCATCACAAATATGTGATCATTCCAGACATGGCCCAAACGCGTACCATCACAAATATGTGATTAGAACGTTTCACTGGAACGCTCCGTTGAGAATGAGGTCACAATGGTTTACTGCCGGCTAAACAGACACGTCACAGAGGTGTGTATATTATGGAAAATAAACCATCAACTTGCGATTTCAGAAGCTGAAATGAACGATAAATGACACATTGCTGTGCATCGAATATCTTCGTTACATCAACACTGAGCAAGCTAAGCAGTTTGGTGGTTTTTAACCTCACAAGCTAACAATTTCATCCTAATGTAAAAGTGCAAACATGATTCCAGTGCGGTACCTAGTCGTTTATTGTTGTACTGAAATGCAAATGTTACTATGTCAACGTTAGTTGTTATCCGAATAGTCATCTAGTTTAATTTGCAGTGTACGCATATGGGTTACTACGTAGCTAGCTGTATTATACCGACGATCTCGCTTACATGCGCATTCACAAATCGTCTATTTACGAATGACGCAACAATAAACCTGTGGGCTAACCCTAGGACTAAACACACTGTTCCACAAAAACATTGTACCAAATAAACATCTTTACAACATTTACATTTATTTGTTTATGCAGACGTTCACACTTTCACAGAAGTAATGTAAGCAGCAAATACCCCCTAGCCTATAACGTTGATTTAGCTACAGTTTGCTAACGTCAGTGCTAACCAAGCTGTCAAAATGAGCTAACTACGGGCTGACAGAAAATATAATATACACAATCTTATAGCGATTACACTTTACAATGTTTTACATCACGGGTAAACTCATCCGTGATCAAAATAATTGACGAAATACTCGAAAAACGCATTTTCTAAAATAATCCGGCAGTAGGCTAATATTGGTTTGCGGTGCTGCCATCTTGTTCTTCCGCATTCAACCGAAGGCTAGTGCTGTGACGTAACAGTCGAATTCTAGAACAGCTGTAGCACACAGAAAAAAAACTCACGCTTTGGGGCCGTTGAAAATATTTTGGAACGTACGTGTGAAAGGGTTAATCAGAGCAACTTGCACAACTTACATTTTTAATATAAAACCCGGTTATAAAGAGCTGGATATTTATTCAAGCAATTCAGGTTAAGTATTTTGCTCAAGGGTACAATGTTAGTGCCCCACCTGGGAATCAAACCTACCACCTCAGTTGCAATTCTAGTTCCCGACCCATTATGCTACACTGCCACCCATTGACGAAAAAGGGTTATCCAGGCTTCGACAAACCACACGGTGTGACAAACGGTACACACTACAACACCAATTTATGAACACCACCATTTTGAATGCCTGACATACACTTATATACACTTGAAAGGTTGTTTCTCCTGACTTATTTTTCCATTCACAAGAGTTCAATAGGAAATCTGGAATTCCATTCCAGAGTTCAATAGGAAAAAGAGTCAGGAGAAACAATCCTTAAAGTGTTCCATCCATATCTACTGCATATCTGGCAGCAGAGGATGGTTTCAGGCTTGTTTGATACCTCAGACCCTTGACGACTTAGCCATTTAGCCAACTATGGGTTCCATACTATTCCCGTGTAATTGACAGCTTAATCTAGTCCCACTGCTCAAATCCCATAGAGATCCATTGGAATGCAGAGATGTTATAGTATCGCTTGTAAGAGTACCTGAAAATAAGATATTTTGATATCCTTTCATACCCAGTCACGATAGCATCACCTGTTTACCTGTGGAATGTTCCAAACAGGTGTTTTTAGTAGGGATGTGCGCGTTTAGTTGACTAGCCGATTAAACGTTGCTACCCTCGCTAGTCGGCACCAGAAATGCTAGTCGGTTAAACTTACTATTTTATTAATGTACACATTTAAATTACATATTGACATAATTTGCACTGAAATTTCATGTTTTCCTGGTCAAATGTTGCTTTATAAAAAAACGAGAATCCGTTACAAATGTTAACAACGCCGGATTTTAAAAAAACTAAGGAAAAAAACAAAACGCATTAGCCTGTTCACCCTGCAAGTTAAACCAGCGAGGTGGAAAGAGCAAGTAGTTGTTCGCGTTGTTGAATAGCCCAATAAAACGAATCTAATGTCACGTCGATCAGTCGGCCTAATTGTTATTTTTTTGTGTTCCTATTATTGGTAGCTTTTCTGATGACCGATTATTATTTTTTACTGTATTTGCTATGCGATCGCGTTCACCCAATGAAAATGCCGTTGTAATAATCAGGCACGTTTCCTAAAAATGTTTTGTTACGTTGAATATTGTTTTCAATAAATGTTATTTGTTAACTTTTATTTAGTGAATTGTTGTCATGTTTTGTAGGATAATGTGCAATGTTCATAATGCAAGGCGCAAAGTGCCACACATTTCAGCGGCATTTAAAATACGATTTGGTTATTGAAGAATGTGATTAACGGTTTCAAATGGCTCTTATAATATACGCAATATTTTTTCGGACAATGTTTAACCTTATAGATTAAATTGTGCTCAATTTTGACTGTTTTCTGAGTGTTTTCTTACTTTTAGACTAGTCGACTAGTCTAAGTATAAACTTCCGTTTAAACATCAGGGAAATTAGTCGTTAGGAACATCCCTAGTTTTTAGAACTTCCCAGTCTTGCCCCCGTCCCAACTTTTTTGTTCAAATTTCAGGCATCAAATTTGGAATTAGCTTATGTTTTTTAAAATCTATAAAGTTGATAAGGTAAAACATTAAATAGCTTTTCTTTGTAGATTCTTTGTACCATTTTCAATGAAATATATGTAAAAAATTTACAAATCACTACTTTCTGCTTTTATGTGCATTTTACATACTGTCCCAACTTTTTTGGAATTGGGGTTTGTATATATGTGTATATATATATATATATATATATAAATATAAATAGATCTACAACAACGTGAATTACATGTTCATTCTGTTGCCAAGCAACAAAAAAACGTGTGCATTTTTTTGGTATACATACATCAGATTTATAATGAAAGTGGTGCCGTCAGGGTGTGAAATTAACACCAGCCACACGTTGGTAAAATTTTGATTGTGGTTGGTAAACTTTTTACTCTGGCAGCCACTTTGGCAATATATGGTAAAAGGTAATGTGGCTGTTAAAATGTTAAAAAACAGCTGGTGATTTTTTTAAATCCACAAGCCACTCTGGCCAAGGGGTGAAAAAGTTAATTTCATACCCTGGGTGCCGTTATATTTTACCTGGCAAGAGAGGATCCTCAATGCACAGCATGGATGGCCTGTAACCATTGGTCATGGCTTTCATGATTTCTTCTTTGGCAATGTAAGCTCCTCCATTCTTGATCCGGATTCCCGTTTTCAAGTAGTTAAAGTGCCTCCCGTACAGCTCGAAGAACTCAATGAGCAGGATTCCAAGATTAACATTGGGGTTTCTGGCGTCGATTCTTGGGTGCAGCTACATCGACGGAGGCATGTAAAAACACAGAGCGGTTAGCATGTTGTAGACGGCACTGGCTAAAGGCCTACAGTTGACATTTAGCATACTGACACCTAGGACTTTGAACAATGGCAGAAGCCTGAAGCTTCCCGACAAGATTCTACTAGAATATTGTACCCCATGCAGACATACAGCTTTGCATGTTAGGACTTGCTCCTTATGAAAACATTAACTTTGTGTAGTGTGTATGAATCTCCCCTTTCAAGTTGGCCCATAAGTTCTTTATTTTAAAAAAACTAAAGAAAGAGAAAAAAAACAGCCGAGTACACTGACAGATTTTGGCTTCCATCATTATCTGTTCAATCACAACACTGAACATAACGTGAAATGGTTAGGTCAGTGCACTCTACCACAGCAATGTAGCCCTGGGGGGAAGCACACCTGTTAGAAAATGAACGCTCTTACCTGTAGGAAGCTAATGACCATCAGAATGAGACTGTAGGAACTGATTCCACCAGTGAAGACCTCATTCAGATCCCTCTGAAGGAGGAACTGCTTCAGCACGAAAATTAAGTAAGGCAGGACGGTATACCTCTGTGGAGAACGAGAAGAATCAGTCAGTCTTCGCAACACGAACTGGCTTTTACCCACCATCACATATTGACTATAGGACAGGGGCCTAACAGGGCCTCCTCTTACATATGGCAATGGTACAGAAACTTCAGAGGATTTCAAAGTTTCAATTCAGTTCTGAAACGGCACTTCTAAGCAACGGAAACACAAAAATCCTTTCAATTCCGCTTAAACTAATTAGCAATTCATACTGAATGGAATAGACATTCCATAGAGCGTGTCCCAATTTAAATTCCTACGTTGGGTGTATTTTCACAGCAAAGACATTCTGGTTCTCGGTTACATTGATGAAACTCACTTGACAAGAGCACAGGTGAGAATCCTTTCCGATCATAATTCCTTTGGCAAAACACACCAAGTGTGAGCCATGGAGCTTTTTAATGACGAATCCGAAATAACTGCAGGGTTTCGGAGCATGTACATACAAGAGATAAGGAGAACTTCCACCAAATAATTTTCAAGCACCCCCATGGCAACTAAGAAATTATCCTTCATGTCCACTTGACTGAAATAACATGACATGTCTGCACCTACAATAACTCTGGGGGGGGGGTAGTCAAGTACCATCAGGGTCAAAAAAACAATCAATCTACAGGCTACCTATTAATGCTCATCTCTACCATCTACATTTTTTTGTAAATGTCGATATGGTTACCAAGGAACGATCCTTGGTAACCATATACCAAGTTAAAGATCGAATCCGCTGTCAAAGAAACGCTACGTGGAGTGCATTCTAGGTTTTGTAAACCACAAAATGCATTTGTGTAACGTGTACAAACAGGTGAAGGTGGCAAAAACCTCATAACCAAAAAGTTTCTGAAAAAGTTTTGAAACTAAAACCCTAGTGTGTACAAGGCCTTAGAATGCAAGCTTACTGTATCAGGCAAATATTTTTTCTACAGATTATCATGAGCACATTGCATGTAAGGTTTCATTGTAAAACGAATGCCTACCTTCACATAATCCTTGATAAATCGAGCAGCTTTCACCCCAGTCTCCACGTTGAAACTGATGTCCACCTTTACTTCAGTTTCTTGGTCAGTCAGTTTTATTATTGGTACCTAAAGAATGGAAATTATTATTATTTTTTTTATTATTATTTTGTATTTATTGTAATTGTATTTATTTCATTATTTTTTTAAATTTTTTTTATTTTTTTTTTAAACCTGAAGTTCCATTTTAACTTTCTGAAAACATAATTTATAATCATAGGCCACACAGATTACCCTATTCCCTTACACATTTCATATTTGAAATGTGATCCATCTGTATATCTTAATTGAAGTTAAGTACAATGTTCAGGGAAAACAGGTCAAGGTCTCACAGCCTTTGGACCGGCAACCCTCTGATAACAAGGCCTCTCAGTCAACATCATAACTTTCTACTTTTAACAAATGTACCACCGCCTAGAGATCACAAGGCCAATTTAAGCCTTTGCACAAAAGCAATCCAGCGGCAGCTCCGTAGCTTGTATAAGGGAAAGCTTCGCTAAAAACTTCAGGGGGCTGCAGCAGGGGTGGGGAGTTGGAAATTAAGAAATCCTCTTTCAGTGCAATTTGGACCAATTTTGGCCAATTTACTCCTCAAGTCGTCAAATAACAACAAGGTCTCACTTTCATTTGAAAAACAAGGGGCAGGTTCATACAAGCATTTCCATAGGGAGCTTTTACAAGGACGTGGGTAAACCATGACTTTCAGGCAAGGTGCGAAAGGAAAAGCTCACCGTAGCTTTGTCAAGTACTTTTATGGAGTAAGGCTCAGCCACATTGTGTTTCCTCAGGGCTTGTTCCAACTGCTGCAGTGGGGGACGCTCCCACTTTCCAAAGACCACCAGGTCAATGTCGCTGCAATAAGAAAATGCACTCATGAATACTCACCCATGCCCCATCAGAACGTTCCCAATACACTTCATTTCAGGATATGGACCATATTTTCGTAGCACATACATGGGCCCATTGACTTGAAACAGCTCTAATGTTTTTTTGATTATTGAAGTGCTTCTCTTTACCTTGTGGGGAGATAGAGCCCCGTGCTGAAGCTGCCAAATATCTGCACCTATAAAAAAAAAGGTTGAAGAATCACAAGCGCGTGGAACACAATGCTTACACTTACAGAAATCATTACTTTGGAAATTACATTGCAAGTGTTCACACCCAACTTTTGATACCGATTTCCAAAATACATGTCTGGCTTCGAGACCGTTCAGATTTTGTCTTAAAACATGAGTCAAAACACGGTTCATCGGAATTCCTCTTTTTACGCCATTTCATTTTCCTGTAGAACTTTAGGCCACAGGGAACTCTGAAAACGGCGTAAAAGCTCATAAGTGGATAGAGTTTTTCCCTGGAATATTGTGTTTGCAACAGAGCAAAACAATAGCCAAAGATGACCAATTTCATTTTCAAATATGGAACAGATTCCACTGGATTGGAAACAGAATGAGGATGCCAATGATTCTGGAAACAATATTGGAATTTTCAAAGTCAGGATTCCATGTTAAATCATAAAGTGCACATTGTCCAGGTTTTCACTAGGCAATGTTCACTTTACGGCTAAATAAACCTTAAAGAACGACCCTTTGTCTCGGCACATAACAAATACCATGCTGGTGCCTCTGTGCTAATGTCAAAGTAACTCTTCTTCCCGCAGCAGAACGGCTTGTTTAATTGCGATGGACACAAACTGTCTGCCACAAGTAAAAATAACTAAAAAGGTACTTCCTATACATGAATGTCCAAATGTATACACAAGACTGAATACAAGACAGCTGGCTTGGTTAAGCAGACAATCAAATATAGTAAATGCAAAATAAAGATAAATACATGAATATAAACATAAGAATGCATGCTGGTCTAGTTAATTCAGTGGTCAGTCATACATTTTAGAGCCTTACAGAAAATGGAAGAAAGCTCATACTGATGAAAGCTGATAGGCTCATACTGCTTGGGTGCTGTGCATTACTGAACAAACACTGAATTGCTGCACTCTGTAGGGGGCTTTGTAACCCTTCGATGAGGATTCTGTCGTGACGAATCAACAACATTGGTGCACTCCATGGGTTCAGTTGTAATTAACCAGTACCATGTTGGCTGGTGTGCTCAATTGGTTTCAGTCTGTAATGATAAAATGCTGTGCTGGTGGGTTCTGTCAGGGTTCTGCACTACCGACCCATTACTCTGCCGGTGTGTTCTGCTAGGGGCTCTGCAGTACTGACCCAATACTCTGCTGGTGTGCTCTGTAGGGGCTCTGTAGTACTGACCCAATACTGTGCTGGTGTGCTCTGTAGGGGCTCTGTAGTACTGACCCCAATACTGTGCTGGTGTGCTCTGGAGGGGCTTTGCAGTACTGACCCCAATACTGTGCTGGTGTGCTCTGCTAGGGCCTCTGAAGTACTGACTCAATACTGTGCTGGTGTGTTCTGCTAGGGCAGGGGTAGGCAACCCTGGTCCTAGAGAGCCGCAGGGTCTGCTGGTTTTTGTTGTTACTCACCACTTAATTGGTCAATTAGAGCAGTTGATTACACAGTTAACTCACCTCACCTGGTTTCTTTGGTCTAATTAGTTGCTGTGTTTAAGGTGAAAACAAAAACCAGCAGACCCTGCGGCTCTCTAGGACCAGGGTTGCCTACCCCTGTGCTAGGGGCTCTGCAGTACTGACCCCAATACTGTGCTGGTGTGCTCTGTAGGGGCTTTGCAGTACTGACCCCAATACTGTGCTGATGTGCTCTGCTAGGGCCTCTGAAGTACTGACTCAATACTGTGCTGGTGTGTTCTGCTAGGGGCTCTGCAGTACTAACCCAGTACTGTGATGGTGTGCTCTGTAGGGGCTCTGCAGTACTGACCCAATACTGTGCTGGTGTGCTCTGCAGTACTGACCCAATACTGTGCTGGTGTGCTCTGCAGTACTGACCCAATACTGTGCTGGTGTGCTCTGCAGTACTGACCCAATACTGTGCTGGTGTGCTCTGCAGTACTGACGCAACACTGTGCTAGTGTGCTCTGCAGTACTGACGCAATACTGTGCTAGTGTGCTCTGCAAGGGGCGCTGTACTCACGCTTGCTGAGGGCCACAGCTCTTTAATGACAGTCTCTATCCTGTTCACCACCTCCTTCCGCATGGCGGCTTCCTCGGGCCGGGGGGACATGAAGTCATAGAAATCCACTATCTCCTCATGAAGCCTGGACAGAGGGAGAGCACACAGGCCATGTGTGACACACGTGTTTCAGAATGAAGATTAACAACTCTTGTGGACAAAGTGATTCCGCCATCACGAAATGTAAACTCGAGCTGCAAGTACAGGGTTGATGCATCAGTCCAGTGGAGTCGCAGCAAAGGTTAAACCTCAATTGGCTTTTCTAAATTTTCATCATCACTTTGACGCATTACTAGACATTAGGGGTGGGACAATGCACCGATCTGAATGTGTAAATGCAACTGCATCGATCTGTAAGATTAGAATTGATAAGCATCGATTAATATCGCATTGTAAATGAATGTGCACATGTATTTATTTATTCCAAAAAAATATTCATTTCATTATTTAAAAAATATATTTCTGAGACACGACTACTTTTAAAACAGTTTTGACTAGCTTTAATCCACGTTTCTGCTCCAACCCCCATGTAAGCGTGAGTTGAAAGCAGTGACAGGCGGGAATCAAGCGACAATGAGACGGACAGATCTGAGCTAAATGGCTAGCTGCTCGAGTGCGACAAAAGAGACAGAAATTGACAGAATTTGCGATGTTCCGAACAGAAAATCAGTGGTATGGAAGTATTTCGGGTTTAGAAAGAAGGAGGGTGTACTTGACAAAACCGCTGCAATATGCAAGATATGCCAAGTTGAAATCAGACACACAGGCAACACCACAAACATGATAAACCATTTGAGCCAACGACACACCATTGACGTGAAGGACAGCAAACGGGTTAGCAAGCTAAACTCGGGAGTCAAGATTTTCCTGCCCAAACAGTTATTTAATTTGTTTTTATACACATACCGTGTCCATACAGTTAATTGTAAAGTGCTTTCTGATATTTTAATTTAAACCATTTTCTATTCAAAATCAAGTAGACGTTAGAGACAAAAAACAAAAATAGTAAGACTATTTCCAATGTCTTACGTTCAATTAATTATTACTACGTTAACTGTCCGATTCCAAACCCCCCTTCCCCTACATATCACACAGACTAAAATAAACAGTTCTAAACGGGCAAAAGAGGTGACATCTGCTATAGCCACATTCATCTGCAAAGACCTTAAACCATACAGTGCGGTAGAAGAAGAGGGATTTAGTCACTTAATGAATGTCGTGGAACCTAGATACACCATACAGAAAACATTTTAGTTAATAAAGGAAAGGTATTAGGGTACCATGTCTGACACTGTTTGAAAAACAATAACCTCAATAGGGCAACTTTAGAAAATACACTGTTAGTCATGTTTATTGCTGCATTATTTGCTGCAGACAGCGGCAAAATGTATGACATGCCTTAACAATAAACATAATTCTGTGAGCTTGGCGTAAGGTTCTAATTTAATTACTGCTGACTATCAGTATCAAATCACATTAGCATACCTATTACATTTTTTAAAAGTATCAAAATTAATCGAACCAAATTGCATCGAATCGAATCGTGGTCAAATGTAAGATGTTATGATGCATCGAACCTTTGCCTAAAGAATCGTAACCAAATCGAATCGTTATGGGATTGAATCGTCCCACCCCTACGAGACATACCTGTGGATTGACAGCAACACTAGACAGTATGACAAGACTCAGTCGATGTTATTTACATATAATTCTGTAAAAGGAAGATCACGCAAGGACAAATGGGTGGTCCGTGTGGTAGTACTGCCATTGCTTGTGCCTCTTTCTGCTCCTGTCATATGCCATAACATGCATATCTGACACAGGGGAAACCGGAAAAGCCTAGATAAAAGATGACATCAAGAATGATAAATGTCAAGAACTTGCAGAAACATGTTGAAGCGGGTTTGTGTCACCTTATGCTCGGCATCACATCTGATCATTTAGCAGTGATACTCCTTTACTAGATTTCAAAGTTCCCACATTCCTTGAAAGGAGAGTTGTGCAGTCCAAGAACTTTACTGAAGCAAGGGAACAGATTTTTGCAATGGTTTGTTATGGCGTTCAATTTCCTCTCTTGCCTTTATAGGAGTTGAACGTCAGATAACATCTCACAGCACTTTAAATTTGACAAAGGAACATAAGTGCACCGTGGAATGATGGGAAATTTCACCACTTGAGGCATAAGGTGATGACAATTCCTCAAGGGGCCAACCAATAAATTTGTCTCCAAATACAACCAATATAAAACATACAGCTTGATTATGAAAGTTAGCCTAGTTTGTTTGAAGTCGGAATAAACGGCATCTACTGTAGAAATTGAGTCGTGACCGGCATAATATACACATTTATTTATCTACAAATAATTTGAACATGATTAAAGATTTTCAGGAGAAAAATTAAAGCCAATTGAAATATAGCTTCGGCTCCACTAAATGGCAATCAATTCATTTTCTCAGAAAGGAGATTATAACGGCACCATTGTATGAGTTGCTGGGAATTGTCAGTAAATGAGATACTCAAGTATGCTGCTTGTTATACGTTCAGTGATATTCAAACATCAGGATACTGCATACAAGAAAGACTGAATATTAGCAAAATAATACCACCCCCCTCACTGCATTGTCAGAATTCAAGACCACCTAACTTGAACTCAAGGCCACCTAACTTTGAACTGTCAGTTAGCACAGGGAGCAACGGACAATTGATCGACTACTTGACAATCGTGGAGGCTTGTTGGAAACAAACTTTGTTCTACTCGGCACCAGTGTGTTTATATTAAATGCAGTTTTCAAAAAGTTGTTTAGTTATACGCACGTGATAATGTAAGAAATTGTGCAAATAAGGTTCTTTAAAATGGCATTCTTTGAATTCAAGTTGACACAAGGTAAATCTGAAATATCTCGAAGTGCATGTATAATTGCAGAACAACCTCCACAAATACAACATCCACGCTAGTTTTAAGAGCCCTCAGGCCATTTCCGACTTCTTAAAAGTACGGTCAAACTACAGTTCTGCATCTATGCATTTCTGACACCCGGCGGAGCAAATGGAACAAGTTACTTTTCCCATGAGCTCCAAATTCTTTCTCAGAAAACTCCCAGATGGGTGCAACCTACCATTACAAATATCACAAGTTCATGCAACAGATGCGGTGCTTCCTGTTGAAATCCTCTAAAAGTTGCTAGAGTGGATGCTTTCGAACACGCAGTTTTTTGTAAATCACACATTCTATATAGCTCAACGTGAACTGGATTGGTTTATTACCACATGTAGCTACTGTATTTAGACAAGTTGTGTTCAACTGGACCAGTTCGGGGTCTGCGATGCACATATACGCACATCCGTGGATATGTACACAGCACACAGACGACACGAAACTACCCGATGCATATACGAGCTCAGTCCGCTTATACTCGAAATGATACAATACATGCTGGTTTAATACATGCCAGTGGGCTACCCACCTTAAATTTAAAATGCTAACCGTCCGGAAACTGAGCCACCAACTACCCCTCCCCCTCGTGCTGTCAAATCGCTTTAGCTCAGGAGAATCAAATCAAAACGACTAGCGTCTTACGATTCACCAAGGCCTAGAAAGAGAGTTAGCCACTTTACCACCGTTTAATGTGGACGTTGTTGAATACAATCATATAAAGGATTAATATTCACAAGCAGGTTAACGGTACCCAAATTAACGTTACTCCACTTCATACATTTCCTCGCTGCTAACCAATTATGTGGCTAGTCGGCTAATGTTAGCTTGAGCGAGCCCGTCTACAGGCCTCAGGTGCATATGCGAGGGACTCCATTTTATGTAGCCAACGTTAGCTATAGGAGTTAAATAACGGACACTTGATAATAATATTAAATAAAAATAGATACTGTTGAAGCCTGCCATTTTAACTAACAGTATTGCCGCATTTTCCCCCATATTCAATTAGCTAAACAAATCAAATGAGCAAGTATGCAGCGTTACATTTAACGTTAGTTAACGTTACCTGGATGCAAATGGCACATATGTATGTAACGTTCTACCGGATTGGTAGTTGGCTAAGAATTAATTAGCGTTATCTAGTAACATTAGTCTTCCGCAATCTGCAGTTTTAGCCAACGTTAGCGAAAATAGATGATGTTAACGTTAGCTATGTTGTTTGCAAAAACGTGAATGATACATATTGGCGTTAACTTTAGTTGGTTACCTTTGCTCTTATGTGAATTAAGTAAACACGTTTAACGCTTTAAATACAAAATACAATTGGTAGCAATCCATCATTTAAAGAACGTTCAAGTTATCATAATACGCCTCGTTGAATTCACTAGGCAGTGTAAGGCACGCCTACCACCGTGTCCCTCATGAATATTCACAAGATATTCTGAAATATATTCATTTATACCAACTTAACGTACTCAACATTAATACAAAAGTTGGGATTTCAGGAGTTCTCTGGCTAGCTACCCAAGTTACCTTGCTACATTTGTGACAAATGAATGACGGTAGTAAATCCAGTTCCAGCATTTAAGCACCATTCTCTAGAAGTCCTCTTCTCTAGTTTCCAAGTCCTGTCCAGCTACTCGGAATCGACCACTCGATCAAATAGACAAGTAGTTGGCAAGCAAAGCAAAAACGTTTCCCTTATGGTTGTGACTCACTTTGGCATTAACGTTACCTTAAGCCAAGTTAAGTCGTCTGAGAAGTTGCACTTAGCAAGCTAGCTACACCAACCGCAGCCAAATACACGCCCACCGGACTTAGCTAAAAGTTACAGAACTTAAGTTAAGGCCAGCAACCGAAACGATACCCTGCAGAAAGTTCATCATACAAGTATTGCCTCGCCTAAGTTACACGTCCATTCAAAGTAATGTTAGCCAAGTTAACCATTTCACAAACTGGTCACATCACCTTAAAAGCACGTAATCGCCAGAAATTTAAAAAGTCTTGTAAGTTTCCAATTGGATGGCAGCAAGCCAAATATGCTATGCAAGTTAACTTAGCTAATGTAGTTTTCAAAAGAATTACAAAATAGCTACAGCTTGCACTGAACCGAGTAGACTAGTGACCCGTTAATATTGCAGTGACGAATTTCTACAGGAAGGACATCTATAGAAAGAGTGCTTTTTACAAATATAAAATAAATGCAATGTTTTAAACCCTTCTCACCCATTAATCCCTGGATTGTACTTCCTCGTTTTCCAAGGAGTTCCAGAGCAGACATAGTTGCCATTACTACAGTTGGAGAGCAGATAGTTGATCCCGTAGGTGCTCGCCTTGTTGTCACTTTTCCGACGGCCTGGGTGGTGACTGTGATGGTTCACGATTGCGGTGGGGTGAAAACTGTGGCGCTTGTTGTAATTCTGCTGCAAATTGTATTGGTGTTGCTCTTGATGCAGATTGTGGTGTTGGTTGATATTGAACATGCTGTCACTGAAACTAAATATACTGGCACCTCCGGCGTTTTTGTTCATGATTCCAGTGCCATTGCTACCACTGCCATTAGTCCTTCCCGAGGAGCAGTTTGGAGTCGGGCTTTCCGTAACAGATTCCACAGAGGACGAGGACGACACCGAGCTCGTCTTCTGTAGACTTTTCCCCTCTCCCACACCTACCTTTAACGTAAGCCCGTGAGCAAACGGAGAAGCGAGAGGGTTCTGTGTGCTGCCGTTCGGTAACGTTACACTGAAAGAAGAATTCGCTGTGCCGTTTCTAGAGCTGCCTGCATGGTTGCTGCTCTTGCTAGCAGCCGCGGCTGCTACATTTTTGAAAACGCTCGAGTCCACTGCCGGAGAGTTGACACAGAGGTGCTGGTGGGGGTGATGGTAGTGGTGGTGATGGTGATGATGATGAAGAGGCTGATGATGACTGGAGTTCGTCCTGACTGCCTGAGAGGTCTCCCAAATATGCATCCATAAGGCATTCGCAGGTCCTTTCTGCTCGGGCTGAATCCAAGCTACCCTCGGATCCATTCAACAAAAATTTTAAACAACCCCTTTATGCGAATCCCGTTGCCTGTTAAAATACACTCGTTAATGGACCTTGATAGTTCGCAAATAATCCCGTTTAAAAACAGAGAGAAAGTAAGTGCTAAAAGCCCAAATCGAACAGGGACCACTGGCTAGTCCTCATACAAGCAAGCTAGCTGTAAATTGTGAAACAGTACGGCGATCCAATATGGCGTATTCTCTTGAACCCTAAAACAAGCTGCGCATGTCAGTTGGATTTTAAACTATCGCCCTGAACACACCCCCGTCTCGAAAAGCGAGCATGCGCAGTCATCATCTACAACGACTGCCCCACCCTTCTCTACATGAGGGTAGTGGCACACAGCTCATTTTCTAATGTAATTAAAATAAATTCCACACGTTATTAAAATAGCCTAACGCTACTTTACGTTCGTTAAGATAGTATTGGAATGTGAGACAAAATCACCTTCATGTACAGTTAAAGAATCCACACAGAAAACCATTTGTAAAGCCACAATGATTACTGGGTAGTTTAAATATGTCGGTATGATGAAAAGACGAAATACAATTATGTTACAGCAAACGCATGACAACAGTGTAACACAACAAAATTACAGTTAAATTAAAGATCAATGACAGGATCAAAGCAGAAGAACAGCAATTGATCTTATCAATAGTCAAGAGAACATATAGGCTAACATAGGCTACACAAAATGAAAAGAAAGAAAGCTGCAACAAGTGTGGAGAATAAATTAAACCAAATTTCTTCAAAATGGCCTCCACCAAAGAAGGGATAAAACAGAATTTCTCATAGAGTGAAGGCAATTCATGTTTTGGTGATACCTTCCAGGGGATGGGGTGGAGATTGTTGGAGGGAGATGCTAAATGGAGAACCAGATTGAAAGGGAGTGCTACTTTGATCAATAGTTGGTCCAGATCACTCTGGTCCAGAGCTGACTCATCCAGAGAGCAGTATGGTAAGATAAGTTTTAATTGGCTATATATATGAAATTACATATTGAAATAAATACTATTTAAATAGTATATTTGGGGGAAAAAAGTAAACTAAATTAATAAACAGGTTGGGGTGCATAATATTACATTTCCTTATTCAAAATGTGGTCGTTAGAAAACGACAAATGAACTTTCAGGAAAAAATTATTTTGATTCCCTGTATCATAACTTATCAGCTTTCAACTGAGTACTGTGGTCCAGTCATTATTGCAAACTAAAGGCTACACAGCTAAGAAAAAAAAAGGGTCATAATAACCATTTCCAAATATTTGACAATTAATAATAATTAAAATAAATGGTAAAATTACATCAAAAAGTAGCAGTCAGACAGATGATTAAATAACATTTAAACATAGTTTATTTGTACGGTTGAGGCGCAAATACATGACAAAAAATGGAATCGCAAATCATGAATGCTAATGCTAATGCAAGATAAGCCCCTAATACAAAAAAATAACTGTAGCATTGCTTTCTGTGTGCAGTTATCAGAATATATTTTATTTTAGACTCTGGAGAAATATGACACAAAAGTAAATTTATAGTATATTTTATTGTAGTGACTGTTTGACACTTATATCAAGCTGAGCTCTCATTTACCTCACCCATATTCACCCATATTGGCTGGCCTCCATTTGCCATTGATCCTTCCTCTGATTGTTACACAATGAATTACCCAGATAAGGTTAGGAGGGCAATGTATTTCATTGCTCGCCAACAAAGCCACTATGTATAGAAACCAGAATTCATAGGATGTGAAATCCAGAAATTATCTAAAGAATTGGAAAAGGAAAAGAATGGGATTGATGTTCTGGGTGAAGTGGAATGCATCGTGTCCATTCAGATGTCACAAAATTGTTGTTCCACAGTATGTCTTCATATTAATGTGAAGTAAGCTTGTGACAGTCTATATCTCTGCATCCAGCATATAGGTGTTACAAAAAAAGATTCAGGTCACTTATGGTCACTGTCAGGTTTATAGAGCCTATTATTTTGGATCAAAATACTGTATGTGCTGATTGTATATTTCTGCTTCTTATGTTTTATTCATAGATCGTAGATCTATAATAAAATCTGGAATTTAAAATTTGTGTAAAAAACAGTGCAGTCGGTCATAAAATTGGTCATTCTTTATCGTAACTACCAAATTATGTTTATTCTTCCATTTGGGGCATACGCTTTCCAAGCAGACCTAGTTTTATAAATTTAGAAAATAAAAGGGACGACTAAGGTAGAGTACTGAGGCATAAAACATCGCTAACACATCTATTATTTTAATCCATCATCTCATTCAGGGTCCAGCACCCAAGCCATTACACCAGCCTATCATTCTCAAATGATACGTTAAACATTCACTTTGAGTCACAATATTTTAAATATGCATTGCTATAATAGCAAAACATTTTTCTATTGCATAAATGTTTTCCCATCTTGGAAATTCAAACTTTTTGTAAATAGTTCAATGTTAATCATGTTGCAGATCTACAAGCAGAAGCCTTTGTTTTCTACAGCGCAAAGGACCACGTGAGACCAAGTTCTGCCTTTTCTAAGCCCCAACAACTCAGCAGCACTGCTCAGACCAGTGATTACTTGGGCCATTTCCAGCACTCAGCATCTGTTGCGTGAAATACGGTAATGAGACTGCAGTGAGTCGGACTGTATCAGATCGTCATCAAAGGTTTCTCCTTGGTGGCACTCAGATATCAACATAGAAACCCTGCAAGTAGTACATCTTTCATAAGTAGTTTATGGCAGGGCAACTTGTCATATCAGACTACAATAACTCTAGGGCCTATGGATGCTGCTAACTTAAAAAATAAAAACCATATCATTGGAACCACACACACACACACACACACACACACACACACACACACACACACACACACGTGTATACACACACACACACACACACAGGGGTGGGACAAAATAACAGAAACACCACATGAAAAAGACTATCTTTGAAGTAACTAAATTAGAATTTCAAAGGCAGCTACACTGGTGAGTTATATTAACTTGAGTGCCAATTAGCAGAATGTGTCAGGTATGAAAGAGGTCTGACAACCAGCACTTTGACAGGTGAGTTTCTAAAGCCACATGAGGTAACTAAAAGAGTTCCAAAGAGGCCAAATTGCAGGTGCATTGAAAAAAGGATTTGATGTGACATGGGTAGCAGTGTTGAGAATTATGCAACATGTGCAAAACACGAACAAACTGCATCGGTAAGAATCCGTTGCAATTCAAAGCTCACCGTCAGAAGCTCGAAGCTCCCGACACTTAACGGAAAAAAAAACTAAACACCCAAAAAACTATGCCTGAAAATGACCACAGAATTTACTCAACACCTCTGTAACCCAGATTCAAAATTAAACTAATTCAAGAGTGGTTTTATGAACACCAGGATGAAGTCAAACACCTTCCATGGTCTCCACAATGACCAGATCTAACGGTTGGATGCATGGATCACTTTAAGGGCTGTTTGTCCTGACACATTGTTCTATTGAACTCTATGGAAAATACATCAGAAGAAGAAACCCTTACAGTGATCCATCCACATCTACTGCATATCGGGCAGGAGAGTGACGATTTGAGGCTTGATTGATACCTCAGACCCTTGATGACTTACAACCACTTAGCTAACCATGTGTTCCATACTGTACCAGCATAAATATGCAGCTGAAACCAACCACCCCCACACCAATCCCCGTAAAGATCCATTCAAATGCAGAGAGGTTATAGTATTGCTTGTAAGAGTACCTGGAAATAAAAACATCATGAGTCTTTTGATGTTGTTGGGCCACAGACATCAAAAAAGTCATGGCATACCTGCACTAAGGATGGAACACACCTGACTAATCCCAAACATTATAGTGCCCAGCAAAAAAGAAGGATGGGAGGCTTTGTATAAAAAAGTGCTGTAATTTCTACATGGCGAAACCAAAATGTATTTAAAAAAAATACCCTTAATAAAAGCTGAGAATATGCACTTTAACCACGTGTGAATTCTTTGATTACAAATCTAGAATTGTGCGGAACCAAATAAAAAATATATGTTCCCCCCCACACACACACACATACACACCCATACAGGTATCGTCCAGATTGTCTCTTTTCCGTCAGCTTCAGTCATGTTATGGTGGTAGCTCCCTGAGTTATATTAAGATCAGTTCGGTTAACTTGTTCTGTGCACACAACTAAGTGTAACAGAGCACCTGAGTATGGCAGTGCTTAAGAAACTGTTTTTTCAATTACCTTATATACTCGAAAATACTAAGACAGATTTTGACAGCCTGTTATTTGTGCAATAGCGTGAATAGCTTATTGGGACTAATAAAACATTTTGCAGCATAAAGACCAAAACAGCACTGGATGAAGTCAGAACATACTTTGATATAATTTCATCACAGATGGATATTTATAGCAAGCAAGGGCTCTCCAGGCTTAGAGGATGGAAAAAAATTGAACAGGCCTGTTCCAACATCTGTGACTACTTTGCTCACATTTTTGTCCCCTAGTGATAAAAGACTATTATTGTTTTTCATTCACAATTAATTGTGCCTGTGTTTATGGTGTTAATTCTGTGGAGGAAACATTACACACATATTAAGGTTTTTCATTGTATATAAATAAAATTTTGGTTGCTGCATTACCCCCTTAAAATCATATATCTTCTCAACATTTTTTGCTTTTCTGTCATACTTAAGTCTTGTAGGTTGTCAACTGGCATGGTGCTGCAGAATAGAATAACGCCATGTTTGAGAACGCTCACTATATTACATGCTTTAAACATGTTACTATGGAATCATCACAAATTACATTTAAGCTGCACACCCTACTCCCTGACAACTCTGGTTTATTAACCTCAGATGTCCAATAGCTTCCTCAGAGCAGTTCAGCAGTGAGTAATCTACTGACAATGTCCTTATAGTCACAATAAAGCAACCTCAGCCATATGCCTTGGCGTGCTGAACTTAACTTACTAACTGCTATCTCCCTCTGTCTGTGCAACTACTTAAGCTAACAGCACATGTCACCACTGTCTCAGTATGAAGTTAATCTCAGGGAAATGAGAAATAATAATGTTTTGCTATTCAGGCACAAATGGATAAGGCAGCACGAAAGACAGTTGTGTCCCTCCCTTACGCACCATGTAACTGGCTCCCTTCAGGATTCTGTCTACATTACATTCACTTAGCAGACGCTCTTATCCAGAGTGACTTACAATGTAAGAGAAACATAAGTGCATTCAACTGATTAATATGAGCTGTAATAACTGGCGAACAACATTCCCAGACCAGCGAGTATAAGTCCAGCATCACCAAAACACTAGTGAAAGTTAACTATGCTAACCAAGAACCAAAGTACATATTTTGAATACGTACAGATTGAATCCATAACTAGCCCGACGAAGAGAAACATAAAACCATAAAAATGTAACATAAAACCATACCAGAAGTACAGAAGGTGAGAGTACAAACTTGGCGCGAGCTATAACAGGTAGCCAGATAAGTAAGATGTTGAATGGTGTGATTTGAGAATGCTTGGAAAGATTGTAGACAAGTAAGCAAGCCGTCTGACTGTATTCTGTATCAGTTGCAGGGGTTTCAAAGCACAAGCAGGGAGACTAGCGAGAAGGTAATTGCAATCGTCCAGGCGTGAGAGTATACTGGGGCCTGAACAAAGAGCTGTATAGAGTAGGTAATGAGAAAGGGCTTGATTCTTTGGATGTTTTATAGAAAAAAAATTGCATGCCCAACTTACTACATGGATAGAGAAGGAAAGTTCATCTCGGGTTACTGTTAAGCTTCTTACAGTTGAAGAGCTCTTAGCAAGCTTTTCTGTAGCATCTAAATTGAAGGTCTTGCAGCGTCTTAGCTGTGTTGGGCCTAAGACAATGAAGCATCCAGCATAAAGTTTCCTTCAAACAAATTGACATGTACGGTGAGATATGGAAGGTGTTGGGTGGAGGGAAAAGAGGAGTATTGTCACCATATAAATTATATTTAAAAAACATGACAGGAAGTAACACGTAAGGGGAAACAATAAGGAGGCTAAATACAGAGGCTTGGGCCCTTCTATAGGAAGCCAACATCCCTGGAAACCATAAATAACCATCCTAGATGGAGGATTCAATACACTTAAGAACAGTGCCTGAGATCCTGAGTATGGTCAGGGTACAGAGGTGGAGCATGTGATCTATTCAATTCTTTCACTATGTGCTGCCCTTAAAGTGAAATTCCACCCTGATTTTTTAATTTTATTTGTCGAAGAGTAGCTCCTCCTGATTAAAATGAGCTCTCAGCATGCCAAACTACTGGCATGGTCCAGTTTTCTGCTTTACTATCAACTACAACGAGGTGGGCACTTACAGTCTATGGGCAGGCATCAGACAACGGCGGTCACAGGCTGCCACTCTTATTGAATACAAATGGAGAGGCTGGGCGTTGCCATTTGGTCTGGAAGCCATCTTTGTGAGAGGTTAGTGTTACTCGCTAGCAAGCTAGCCACTAAAAAAGAAAATCTAGGTTCATGGTGTTCAGTTCTCTTACTTTCATGCTTAAGTTCTACTGAAAATGCCACTTTGCTGAAGAGTCGCAAATTACAAGTGTTTAATGTCGGCGAAGGAAGACATTGATTTTTACCGGCTACCACGAGATGAGCGCGAGAGAAATCACTGGCTGACTGTAATTGGGAATGATAAATAATCTCCAGATAGGCCTACGTACACTGGAGTCACAGCGAAACAATGTGCAAGTGTGTAGCAAGCACTTTTGCCCATATGTTTTTGAGAACATTCTAGTGAGACTACTGAACATACAGAGTGAACATCTGTTACTCTGTCAACGTCCCCTTGACCTTGTGTGGGAGGTCTAGGGGAGGTATCACCAAATTCAAATTACCCGCCAATTGTAGTTGTTTAGAAATGAGCAAGGGTAGAGGTGTACGTCATTATGACCAAACTACCAAATTCACTCCTGCCACTGTCATTATTTCTGTGCTGAGATTTGCTTTGGACAGACAGTTATCAGTTATGCCTTGAACTGTTAAATGAGGTTAATGTTGTTTTGCAGTTTAGTTTCCCTTTAAAAAAGTTAAAGGTCCCATGTCATACTATTTTTTGTCAATTTTATATTATTCTACAAGGTCTACAAGACATGTTGATAAGGTTTATTAAGGGAAAAAGTTTTGCAATATATATATTTTTAAATACACTGCTCAAAAAAACTAAGGGACCACAACCCAACCGGTCATGCTGAATGATGTTGCAGTCAGCATAACATTCGCCACGGCATCTCCAGACTCTTTCACGTCTGTCACATGTGGTCAGTGTGAACCTGCTCTCATCTGTGAAGAGAACGGGGCACCAATGGCGAACCTGCCAATTCTGGTGTTCTCTGGCAAATGCCAATCGAGCTGCACAGTGCTGGGCTATGAGCACAGATCCCACTACAGGACGTCAGGCCCTCATGTCACCCTCATGGAGTCTGTTTCTGACAGTTTGGTCAGAAACATGCACACGAGTGGAGGTCAATTTTGTAGGGCTCTGGCAGTGCTCCTCCTGTTACTCCTTGCACAAAGGAGCAGATACCAGTCCTGCCGCTGGGTTGTTGCCCTTCTACGGCCCTGTCCAGCTCTCCTCTTGTAATGGCCCATCTCCCGCTATCTTCTCCACGCTCTTGAGACTGTGCTGGGAGACACAGCAAACCTTCTTGCGACGGCACGTATGGATGTGCCATCCTGGAGGAGCTGGACTGCCTGTGCAACCTGAATGGGCTGCAGGTACTGCCTCATGCTACCAGTAGTGACAAGGGCACTAGCAAAATGCAAAACTAGAGAAAAATCAGTCAGGAAGAATAAGAAGAGATAAATGGTCTGTGGCCACTACCTGCAAAACCATTTACTTTTTGGGGGTTGTCTTGCTGTTGCCTCTCCTGTCCACCTGTTGTCACTTTCATTTGCACTAAAGCAGGTGAAATTGATTCACAATCTTTTACGCTTCCTAACTGGACAGATCGATATCCCAGAAGTTTAATTGACTTGGTGTTACACTGTGTTGAATTAAGTGTTCCCTTAATTTCTTTGAGCAGTGTATAAATCCAGTGAGTTTTTTACCCTTGCAGCAGAACAGCCTGTTTTGGGTGGACGGTTAAGGTTTTTTTCACATGATCTGCGTTGATTCGCTAACTGACCCGGAATCACAATCACACTCTTGCCTACACTACACTTTCGCTCCGAAAAACCAAAGAAACAAATAAAAAAGATCAAACTAAGACATTAAAGAACGTATTTTTTACAAAGGCAAATACATGTAACATATATATAATATATAGCGATTACCTCTTAACTGTTTAAATTATATATTTAGCCTGTAGACTAATGTTACTTTTCAAGCAGCCGAAGATGCATCCCTGCATGCTTTCAAATGTATCCTATAGGTCAACAAATGCAACATTATTGGCGTGTTCCCCCCTTTGCAAGCTATTGTTTTTAAGCATTCGTCTGAATAATTTTGGATAAAATTGGATTTGCTAGCAGTAGGCTACCTGCGGTCACTGACTGAGCCGTCGTTAAATAATGTTAGCAATCGGAAGCTTGTGCATTGTATTTTACAGTGGCATCAAAATCTGCGTTGGATTCTGTTTGGTAGGTAATGAATGGTATGGTCGTATGGGTTAACGTTACAGGACTCCAGGCAGCTTGGCTAGAGAGCTGTAGACTAACGTTGAAGCTGTAAACGTCGAATCGCTTACTATTGTAGCTGGAAATATTAAAAGTGCCCTGACACAGCACAGTTAACATGGCCAGTTTTGCTAGTCATGAACTCTACACTTGCTCGTAATCATACTCTATAGTGATAGAGGCTAAGTAAAGGAAAGAAATGCTGGCGTTACCACAGAACTGTATACCTACCCAGTTTTTTATAGGCTGAAGGAGGGTGGGTTTATGCAAATTACATCTGGCTGTTTTCACAGGAGTCCAGTAATGACGTCACAGCTGGAGCCAATTCTGAACAGACTGTTAAGCCGAATGTTTTTTTTTTTTTATGCAACAACAAAAAAATGGCAGGTAGTACCGAGTTCATATTTTACCAACACATAAGTATCATGCCACACTGCATATAAATGCTAAAAGTAGCGAAACTCCAATTTCCATGTCATGGGACCTTTAAGAAAAAAAGTCCAAATGCTGACTAAAGTAATACTTGTTTGTTTAGTCAAAGGACAACCCCCAAATCAAGTGTATCAAATAGCCCATAAAAATTGTAGAGGACTTTGCACATCAGCACCATTTGTAAATTAGGGGTTAGCTGAGAGGCAATTTTGTTTATGTGGAAATCATTCAAGTTGCAATTTGTAGTGACAGAGCACTGGTCTCCAAACTTTGAGCTGTGGATTAAAGATTCGTGGCTGGGTGTTTCTGTTTTACAATTAGCAATAGTCCCTGTAAAAATCCAGTTGCACTGAAGGGGAACAAGTCCTATAAAGTAATACATAATATTAAAGATATAAACCTGTAAGCATTATGTATTGTACTGGATCTGTAATGGACAAATAGCCTACAATATAATATGTGTGGTGCAATACGTGCATATTCTTCCTGTTAATATGGACCTTCATTTGACGTGCCTCATCTAAAAAGCATTTGGGATCGGCCATTATCACTGAACAGAAATTATCTAGCCTGCGGTTGCGATCGCTGTACCGACCAGGACAGGAGGTGCTAACAGGTGCTGTGGTGGGGTTGTTAGAGCTAACACTTAATTTCTCACCTGCAGACATGTCCTCGCACAAATGTCCCCCATTTTAACCAATGTGATTATGCCTGATTAATGGAGCTAATGTTTCTGAGTGTGATTGGAAAGGGATATAATAATGTCCTGTTCCTGGCTACAGGGAACCATTCACATGTCCTTGATCTACCTAAAAATATGGGTCCAAAAGTTCTTCATTTTTCCTCCTGTGCCCACAGTACTTGGAAACAAGACTTTCCACACTCTTTGAAATTACAAGTAAAAGCCACCGCAATAATGGCTTCTTTCCCTACTGCTTCATGTAAAAGGGAAATCGAAAACAGGGCAGGTTGTGTGATTCATAGCATATGAATGTATATTAAAAAATCCCCTACTCACAGCTATAATTTGATGAGTTCAGGGCATGGAAACTCCATGTAGGGTGCCTTTATTTAGAGGGCAAGTTCCAGGATGTCGAATTTTGCTGAAGGAATTCAGAACTGAGGAAGCTGATAACATCACATTCCCTTTAGCGGCACCTCAAGTTGTGGTCTCGAACCACTCGACCTATGAAATGCTTGGTTGAATAAATCAATCTGCCTCACAGCCACCTACTCGGGGTGTGTATGATGCATCCAACCCCTCAAATGTTTATCATTATGATGATAATAATGAGGCACGGCACTGAAAACATTTCAGAAACCACAGGGGTATTTTATGAGCTTGGGTGCATTTCCGTTGTTTTTACACAGAATAAAACACGATTATTTACCCCTACCCCCCAGAAATAACTTTTTCACATTTTGTCCTGTTACACGTTAATGTTTTAAGACATTGAAACAACAAAAATAAATTCAATATATTCACTATACACTACATGTCCAAAAGTATATGGACACCTGTTCATCCAACATCTCATTCCAAAGTTATAGGCATTAATATGAAGTTGGTTCCACCCTTTGGTGCTATAACAGCCTCCATTCTTCTGGGAAGGCTTTCCACTAGATGTTGAAACGTTGCTGCGGGGATCTGTTTCCATTCAGCTAGAAGAACATTAGTGTGGTGGGGCACTGATGTTGGGTGATTAGGCCTAGCTTACAGTTGGCTTTCCAATTGATCCCAAAGGTGTTCAGTGGGGTTTAGGTCAGGGCAGTGTGCAGGCCAGTCAAGTTCTTCCACACCAATCTCAACAAACCATTTCTTTATGGACCTTGCTTTGTGAACTGGGGCATTGTCATGCTGAAACAGGAAAGGGCCTTCCCCAAGCTGTTGCCACAAAGTTGGAAGCACAGAATAGTCTAGAATGTCATTGTGTGCTGTAGCGTTATGATTTCCCATTACTAAAACTAGGGGGCTGAGCCCGAACTATGAAAAACAGCCCCAGCCCAAGGGGTGTCCGAATTTTATGGGACCAAAAGTAAGTTGACAAATTAGCATAATCTTAAATACAGTAGTCATATCTAGTACTTGGTTGCGAATCCTTTGCATTTGATGACTGCCTGAAGTCTGCGACCCATAGACTTCACGAGATGCTGGGGATCTTCCCTGGTGATACACTGCCATCTTCAGTTCCTGTTTGTTTCAGGGGATTTTTTCCTTTAATCTTCAGCAAGTGAAACACATGTTCAGTTGGATTCAGGTCAGGTGAATGACTTAGCCAGTCAATAACATTCTAATTGTTGTCCCTGAAAAACTCATTGGTTGTTTTAGCAGTGTGTTTGGGGTCACTGTCCTGCTGCAAAGTGAAGTGCCGTCCAATGAGTTTTGAGGCATTTGGTTGGACCTGAGCAGAAAAGATGTTTCCGTACACTTCAGAATTCATCCTGTTGCTGCCGTCAGCAGTCACATCATCAGTAAAGACAAGTGAGCCAGTTCCAGTAGCAGCCATACATGTCCAGGTCATAACACCTCCACCACGTTTCAAAGATGAGAGGGTGCTTTGGATCATGGGCAGTTCCTTTATTTCTCCACATTTTCCTCTACCCATCACTTTGGTACAGGTTAGTACTCATCTCATCGATCCATAAGAGTTTGTTCCACAGCTCAATTTTTAAAAATGTACTTTTAAGCAAACTCTGACCTGGCCGTTATGACTTACCAGTGGTTTGCATCTTGCAGTGAACCCTCTGAGGTTATGCTGGTGTAGTGTTCTCTATATTTTAGTATTTGTCACACCCATGCCTACATCCTGGAGCATGTTCTTAATGTTTGACAGTTGTAAAAAGGTTTTTCTTCACAATTGAAAGTATTCTTTGGTCATCCACTACAGTGATCTTCCGTGGTCTACCAGGTAGTTTGCTATTGCTGAGCTCACCACTGCGTTCTTGTTTCTTAACAATGTACCAAACAGTTGATTTTGACATGTTTTGGCTATGTCTCTGATTTATACAGATTTTTCCACCCCATGATGGCCTGCTTTAATGGAATTGACACTTCTTTGGGCCTCATGTTGAGAGACAACAGCAACATCCTGTTATCCTGTGCATCAACAAATGATGCAAGAACATGCATCTGGCCAAGACACAGCTGGGCAGATAATTGTCTTATAGCAGACAAAAAGGGCTGCAATTCCTACATGGATCACTCAATATGGATGTAAATACCCACAAATGAAAGCTGATGGTCTGCACTATTCATATTCATATACTCATATTCATTGTTTTATTTCAAATCCAATGTGCTAGAGTACAGAGCCAAAACAACTAAAATTGTGTCACTGTCCAAATATGCACGGACTGCACTGCATAGAGGAGTACATTGACGTTGCAACACAGCTAAACGAGAAATAATCACTGTGGGCACTATAATGACAGACAGATATGAATGATATATTGATGGAAATAAAATAATGGATTGTTAGCTTATGGTACTTTTAATTTCACAAACAGTACTGATATGGCTCGTGACTTTGAAGGTTTCAGTCAATTATTCAGTGCTATGCGCCATGTCAAAGTCACATTTCAGTCCAAGAATCATTGTACATCAAAACACAAAAGGTATTAATGCTTTTCTTGACTTTGGGTAATCTTCAAATTTAGCAAGGTACCACCTGGAAATAAAAACATATTCCATGAGTATCACATGCCAAACCTTTCCTGTCATCACAGACATTTAAAAATATCTTCAGTGGGTTTTATCAACACCACAGCTACAGTCAGCATACTGTATGTGGGTAGAACTATAGCTGGCTAAATGTATCATCTAATTCATACAGGAACTATTTAGCAACACAATTAATCACTTTTTCTTGCTATAGGCACTATAGCCAAACATTAAAGACATAAGATAACAAGTGATAACCAATTGCTTATGATTGCTATCAACAACCCAGCATTAGTGAGCTAAACAAAATTGCCAGCAGCCGAACGCCTCTCTCAGAACTTTCAAATTGATTTGAAAATCATGGCAACTATAATATCTGACAGCTTGTTTGTAAATACTCATATGTTGCATAGAATGACACAATTCCAGTTATTTGAAGTTTGTACTGCTTTGTTGCACATGTGCTCATTGTTTACTCAGTGAGAGAGTCTTCCATACAATTCCTATAAAGGACTGGACACGTAAGCCTAACATGGTGCTGCACTTCCAAACTCTATTCTGCTCCGAGTCGGTCTGAAGAACAGGAAGCAGCAGGTCTCGTCAGGCGGGACACTTACTTGTGATGAGCCACAGCCCTGCTGGAAAGCACGATGAGCGTAAAGATGGCAAAAGAAGCACTGTGAATGGAGTGAGCTGCGAGAGCAAATCCTGACCATTCCACGACTTCCCCCAGGAAGTTTGCGCCCGACACATACTCAAACATGCCACCTGCAATGCAGTTCAGATATGGAGTACACACTTGAAGGCCTTGCTTCATTGCACAGATTACATGCATCGATAAATCCTTAAGATTGATTCATCTCTAACACATGTAGTGCACCTCACACACACACATCTGACAGCCCTGCATGATGCCAGTTGTGAGTAAAGAAACAGGCTTAAAACTAGATGATTGCGGGTTCAATGGCAGCATGGCTGTGCCTTTGATGAAGCTACAAGTAAATGCGAATTATTTAAAGTGATACTCCAGTCAAAAACCGACTTTTCGCGTTGAAAACCGATGTTTTGGTTAGACAATGACCATACACAACAGTTTTTATCTGAAAATTTCATATTGCGTCAAAGTGGGTGTCGTCTGAGTTTCTGTGTCGGCTTACCATACGCTGCATTTCTGGGGATTTGTGACGTCCCGAAATCCTTAGCATAAAAATAGGTGGAGTCTCGGCTACTAAAGTGAGCAGAGAGCTCAGTTGCAGAGAGCAGAAAGGGGGCTGAGTCAGTTCACAAAGACACACCCTTTCACTCATTGACCGTATGAATATTCATAATATGACCTTGTGGCATCATTGTCATATAACCACACCACACCTACCCACGGCTCCAAGTTAAAATTGAAGCTGTAAAAAAGGGCTTAGAAAAGCGATTGCAGTATCACTTCAACAAAATATCCAGCTGTGAAAATGTATCATATATGAAATATTGCTGTACCCCTTAATCCGGCAAATGGGAATGCACGCCCCATGGCATAATTGTGACCTAGTTTATGAAGTTATTTTTTGAAAAAAATTAACTTAAGCAGTATGATAACATGTTAAACAGGAACTCTTGTGCCATCTAGTGGGACAAGGTAGGTATTATCATCACTTTAGGGGAGACAGTCAATAGAGCTCTGTAGTCCTGCCCACTTTGGTGACGAACGTCTGGTGTCACTTTTCGGAAAAAATTACAATGGGAGTCAATGGACTGAATTTTTTTTATTTAAATATTCAGGCAGCTACATGTTCAAAACACCCAAGAGAGGGGTTGTCACATTTTAAAATAATTTATAAAATTGGTAATTTGAAAGGATGTCCAACAAATAGACAACAAACATGTTTTCAAAATAACAACTAAAACGACTACAAAATCCGGGCTACTCACTTGCTCACCACCACTGCTGAAGTGAAAGCCATAAAGCTGACATTTTCGACATGGCCAGACTGATAGTGATTCTCGCCCTTGGTGATACTCTTAGTTTCACTTCCATAATAAGAAAAAGTGATAGCCATTTTTGCTAGCAGAGTGGCCGGTAGCTACTGCATTAGCTAGCAAAAGTGGGAGCCGGTGATGTAAGACTGGAAATTCTGGGTAGTGTAGTTATGTTTCTCAAACTACGTTAATTATACGATACAAATTTAATTTAAACGTGGTGGTGAGTATATAATGGACTTTGTATCACATATATGTCAAAGTTTGGTCCATACAATGCCATAATATCATCATAAAGGTGACTGAAAGATCCGAAGTGGGGCAGGTAATGGCTTCAGGCAGTCTTCCGGGACCAGGAGGGGGCGGGACTATGGAGCTCTATATAACTGAAGTTTGTATCACTGTCTAGTCACAGCAAAAACTCCACTGAGAATCAATTGAAATCAATAATTCAACTATCGCAGAACACACAATGAATTGTCAAAGTGTCAAATTAATTTTAAGCTGTGCTATGAAGCAAAGTCCAAATTAATGCGGTGTCACTTTGTTCAGTGGCGTGCTACTCTGCATAAATTCACTACCATCAAATGTGTTGTTGTAATTGTTTGAAGCAGCACACTGCTTCCAATGTCAAAGCAGCTTTTAAACATATGTAGATACACCATTGTGCTCATTTTAAAATATTCCCCAAGAGCTCTCCATGTTTAGAAATGAATTTAGCCTCCATGTGCTGTATAAACACCCTGCTTATGAAGCTGTAAATACATGACAAAATGTCAGAGATGATTAAGATCTTCAGGCAGCTAAAGCAGTGACTCACAGAGCAAGGGACTATTTTTATTTCTGAGCAAAAGAAACTAGATCTGTTTATCATGGTAGGGTAGGTAGGTATATTCATAACTAATTATTTATCAAATTCTAAGATCATACTGCATGTTGATCATACTGCGAAAATCTGACAAATAAGTAGAGCTCTGATTTGGGTTGAGCTCTGAGGGATCTAGAGATGCGGTCTCAATGATGACTCTCAATTCACAAATGTGAACTCTGATGCTATCACGAGTTGTATTGTGTCTCTTTTGAACTGAAATGAATATAACTGCAATAACTCCCATATCCACAGCTAACACTTGACATAACATACCTTCTGACCCAGTTTAAAAACCGTTAATCTGAATCACACACTCACAGCGGTCATTATTTAAACCCTCCGTACACTTCTCTTCTCACTGAATCTGTATTTAGTGCTGCATTGACCAGATTAATGTAACAACGTCGCAGTGGTATAATGGGTCTGTGAGGAGCAGTAACACCAGCCCTTGGAGCCCATTTATAAACATGTCTCAGCCTCTATCACAGGTTTTTTAACCAGCAGACTATACTGAAACTGTCAACATTACATTACAGGCATTTAGCAGACGCTCTTATCCAGAGCGACTTACACAATTTTAAACATTTTTTACATATTATCCATTTATACAACTGGTTATATACTGAAGCAATTCAGGTTAAGTACCTTGCTCAAGGGTACAACGGCAGTGTCCTTGCAGTGTACTTGCAACCTTTCAGTTACAAGGCCAGTTCCTTGACCGTTATACTACACTGCCGCCCTACTACACTGTCAAACCAAACATCTTAGCTTATACACTCAGATTGCTACATGTAATGTTTTTTTTTTTTTGTGGCAAGTGTCCTACTCAACAATAACAACAACAGTCATATTACTTACCAACTGGTATTTTATAATCTGTTTCCCCAGGTTTTCGAAGATTCCGAAGGATATGGTCTGAATGGATATTTATAAGCCACCCTACTAACCAGAGCATGGATCCTGAAAGGAAGTCAATGTGCAAAGATGGCCTATGAATAGTTTTTGTATGAAGCATTAGGCTATTTAATAATAAAGGAATAATTTAAATTAATATTAAAATGCAGATGAACTAATGGGAACTTATGCCCAGACTAATACTGATCTACACTAAAAAAAAAAATATGTAAAAAAATTACATTTAAAAAAAGTTTAGGATTATTTAAACACTCTGAAAATAAACTTTCCATTTCAATTCTTAAGTGTTTTAAGACCAAAAATAAAAGTCCATTTTATTTCAAATTTGCAACTAGCTATTAGTCACAAATGCTTATCAAATAGGTGGTCATTTCTGAATTAAAGTAAACTGTACAGTTCTATAAATTAGATCTTAGATCTTTAGATATGCCCCATATTGTGGGAAATATCTATCGCTTTAACGTGAACCACAATATTTGTATTTGACCAGATCAGCTTACCTGTGATGAAGCAAGGGTGTGTGACCCAATTCGCCGGGTACTCTGCAAAGTGGCTCAGGTGTCGTATCTGGAGATACCCATTGCATACACAGAAAACAAACGCCAAAGCAAACGAAAAAAAGGGGGTTGATTTCCCTCCTCTAATCAAAAATGGGTAGATGAAAGATCTGCGACAGAAACCATAATAAATTGAGTCAATTTTTATGTCGACCATCCACCCACAAAAACCTCAGGAAAACACACTTTATAACTATAAAACATATCTATTATTATTATGAGTAGTAGTATTAATAGTATTTTAGGATACTGCTAATAGACGTGTCACACCTGCGCTGCCCCTAAATATATTAAAAGTATTTTAAAGATACATAAACATAACTACGTAACAAACTCCCTGTAAATCTATAGCCTACTTACCTTTGCACATAATGGCAAAAATACATAGCAATAAGAAAACGATTTGCCGTCTGAGATAGCTGCGCACCAGACCGCAACACTAAAAAGACGGGTATCACGAATGCAGGCAGCTCCTGCACAAACCATGCAAGTTTAACGTTGACAGGAAACCCATACTTGCTGGTTGCATATCTGCCATATGGGACGTTCTCAAAAAGTAAAGTTACAAATGTTGCCCCGGCCATGAATATCAGACCGTAAGACATGCATTGTAGTATGTACTGTTCCTCGGCTTCGGAACCGAACAGCGCGATGAAAATATCCACCATTGTAGCACGAATAAGCTTCACAAAAATGTAAATCAACTTTTCGTTAAAATAAAAAAGCCAATCTAATCGGAATGCATACTGTCAGGAAACTATCCACTTGGCTACAGTTCAAAAGACAGTAACCACGACAGCAAGCAACGTAATTTAGACCATGACATTACAACTGAAGGCATGGAATTATGCAGAGAGGTAAGGCGACAAATGTACACCAATCACAAAGAACAAATAGCTAATAGGTAGGCGGATCTTTGGCCGTACAGACCACTCGGATTCCACTCTGCCCCATATGACCATCAGTAAGCCAATAGAGACTCTTGAGCCTGTTGCGGTAGGGTGTACCGTGAGGAAGCGAAACACATGGGCTGTATCCCAAATCGCATACTTCCATGCTCCGAGCACGCATAGCGAGCACGCGCATCCATGTGAGTCCATAGCAAAATACGGTAGTGCGGAGCACGGGAGTATGCGATTTGGGACACAGCCATGTTTAAACTAAACAGTTTGACCACTATAATTAATAAAGAACAACATTCGTATTCCCAGTTGCAGCTGGCAGTTTAATTTAGAATCATACACAACTCGAGTAGCATACATTATGCTTTTTATTTAATTTAAAATTTTTATACAGTATTATCTTTTTAAAAAAAAATCATATTACATAAATAAAGCGTAGATACACCCTTAGGTGCCTATATATTTGCCTGTTGTAATATGTGCTGTGTAAAATATATTTAATGAAGTTGTCCAACGGTATTGAATGTATTATTATCTAGCGACAAATATTTAACTTGTAAACTGTCCATTCACCATGTTTGCATTAGTCACAATTTATATAAGGCGACGCTGGTTACCTATCGGGCCTTTCTCGTCAAGCAGCGTGAACGTGTATACGACACATGTGACATGACTACTGTCGGTTGGTTGCGTTGGACCAACTTACTCACTTCAGTTGCATACTGACTGTGGAACATTGTTGGGCACGTAGCCTGTTGCTAGCTACCCTTAAAATTAATTTAATAGCTAGCTGGCCACGTTGCGTAGGTTTATTTCCAGAGTAGTTTGCGTGTCCAACATGGGGAAAAGAAACCGGAACCGACAGAAAAATCAACAAGATAGAAATGGAAATCCAGATGGAAGGACCAGAGATAATGCTGTAAGTTAGCTAGCTTTCAAGTAAAAGAAAAAAAGGTGTCCATGTTTTTAATTAACTGTACTAAGTTTGGAGCACATAAACTACTTGTTTCCCTTCTAGCTAGCTAGCGGTAATGCACACCTAGCTAACAATCTAGCTACAATGTATTCCCTTGAATACAATAGCTCGCTTGGTTAGCTTACTACACATGGCTATGGAATGGGTAGATTGAGGTCAAGTATGTTGTGCACGTTCCATGATGTAGCACGTTTTTCACAGTAGTAGACGAATGGCTAGCAAAGGTGTCCGTGACCACCATTAGAATTGGAAATATGTATCTTTGTGTGCAATCTAGCTACACTGTCGCAAGTTGTTAGCTGCTATTAAAATGCCCAGTGTCCACTGCATTGATTTGTAGAATGCCGCACAGAGCTCAATCTGTAGTGTTGTTCAACGTTTTGCCCGAGGTGATAATGTTAGGTGAGGTCTGTGTTTAACCTTTTGACCATTTTAAACTAAAAGGTCATTGCACGGTGCTGGTGTGCATCGCGATGACCTGGCTCTAAATTCTATGGCCATTACCGGCACACAGTCAGTGTTAAAGATACAAAACTATGTTTTTGAAATGGTGATTAGTATCCTCTATGACTTTTCCATTAAGAAACTTTCAAATGATGTTGTTGTCTTCAGGGATGGGGTGCAGGCTACTCTGAAATCATCAAGGAAAACAAGTTGTTTGAAAAGTACTATCAAGGGCTGCAGATCGTCCCAGAGGGGGAATTTGAGCAGTTTATGGATGCTATGAGGGAGCCCCTGCCAGCCACCATCAGAATAACAGGGTACAAAAGGTAGGTTGTGTGTAAGCCATGAGTGGCACTGCTGATTATAAAGCCCAGGAAACTATGTGCTTGGCTTAGTACAATGGCTTGTATTCCCTGCTTCAAATATGCATATTGGTGATGAGCAAACCTTGGCCTAGTATTAAACTGGCCATAAAAAATCCAAACATGTTCTTAGCCTTAAAAATCCAAACATGTCACCTTAGTTCACTCTGCCTGTAGGTTCTGTGCCATTTGGATGTTCATTAGAAGATTCCATTCATGTGTGTAGTTGGGTAATGGCTAAGGTATAAATATCCCATACCATTTCTAATTGCTATATTTATTAATGGGGTGATGTTGTTTTTTCACGATCTCAAATTAACAAAGATTAACAGACTGAGGAAAGTTGGACTTGTTGGTCCAAAAACCTGAGACTAAAACTAATCTGTAAAATATATATATTTAAAGTGCTCATGTAATGTCATAATGTAAATGTCTTTTTTGTCAGCCATGCCAAAGAGATCCTCCATTGCTTAAAGGAGAAGTATTTTAAAGAGATTCAAGACCTTGAAATCGATGGCCAAAAGTTTGAGTCCCCACAAGCACTGAGTTGGTAAGGGTATTCATCAATCAAACCATGGAATCATATTTTAGTTTATTGTAATATTGTTCTCTGTGGCCTATGTGTGTTTTCTGATCATAAATCAAGCGCCAGTGGTGTATATTGCCTGCACATCAATGGAACAACAATAGTCTCCCTGAGTTAAGAAAGGATTTTAGCTTTTGTTATTAAAAAATAAATTGTATGAAATGGTGTATGTTAACATATGACTTTGTGAAAACTGAAGGTATCCTGATGAGCTGGCATGGCACACCAACATGAGCAGGAAAATCTTGCGGAAGTCTCCTCTGCTCGAAAAGTTCCACCAGTTCCTGGTCAGCGAAACGGAATCGGTTAGTTCTCTGCTCCAAAATAGCACCTCACAGAATTGGCCTCATGCAGCAACACTCCAGTTTTACACTGCTGTGTTACCCTGATAGGAAAATAATCAGTCTTCTTTTCTGAGTAATTAACTAATAGTAATATTTAACTTTTAAGAACGGAATAATGCGCTGTTTTTGCAATCGTGTGGATCACGTGTTAACTTTTTGCCATCTTTTGCTAAGCATGCATCTTTTAAAGATGTATTCTTGGTCTTGGGCAGTGGCCCCCTACCCTGTTCCTGGAGATCTACCATCCTGTTGGTTTTTACTCCAACCCCAACAAAGCACACCTCTCAACAACTAGAGATAACTTACAGGACGGTAGATATCCAGGAACAGGGTTGGGGACCACTGGTCGAGGGCATCTTTTTCATCAGACGATGTGCAAATTTATTATTTCCTAGACCATATCAGTATATACTGACTGATATGGAAATTGGTGAGTCCATTTGTGAAACGGTGTCTATAAATACAGTTTGTCATGATCTAAACATTATGCAGACCCATTAAAGCCTTAAAGCACTTAACATATCCTCTTGTGGCCTGAAGGTTTTTTGATTGAAAGGTTTTCCGTTTCTCAATAAAATAAAATAAAATAAAAATATATATATTATTTTAGAATGAAACCTGATCTGCTGTAACCTATTCTTCCTTCCAAAGGGGAACATCAGCCGACAAGAAGCCGTCAGTATGATCCCGCCTCTCCTCCTGAAGATCGAGTCTCATCACAAGGTAATTTCTTCAGAAAACTGACAGCTTATTTGCATTTTCCAGCAATTAAATTTTATCTTAATTCTCCTGGGATGCTGTATGATTGCCTTTTTTGTTACGTTGAAGCGGTTTGACAGAGTTAATTGTGTGAGCTTTTGGCTGCCAGGTATAATTAGGCTGGCACTTCTGCTAGTTGGAAGAGTAGTACATGCCCCACGTACATTGAAAGGTGTCAGATAAGAGAAGACGGAGGGCTGTTTAGATTTCAAGATGTCACTGTGGAAATTTTCCCAGGGGAAGCAGCCTATGTAATGGAACGTATGCACTAGCCTGGATTCAGCTGTGCCTCCAAAGTGGCTGAGGTTTTAGTCATGTTTACGCTGCTTCCAGACATGCCTATCCTCAGGTTGTGCCTGGCTAGCTTGGTTCATTTTCAAACGTAACTGCCGTGGCTAAAGGTGACTGAGTGAAGGTTGGCGTAATCGGGGTGTTCTTGTTTCCGCGTACCTGTCATGATGACATTTCCATAGCCCCAACAAGGTTCCTTAACTATCTGTGTTTGCATAGCTGGAGATGAACATTTAAGCATCTGTGGACCCTATAGGGCAGGGGTAGGCAACCCTGGTCCTAGAGAGCCGCAGAGTCTGCTGGTTTTTGTTTTCACCTTAACAACAACACTAATTAAAATTAAGAAAAGAAACCAGGTGAGTGAACTGTGTGTGTTGTAAAACTTTAATGATGATCAATTAAGTGGTGGAGTACAAAAAAAAAAAAGAAGCAGACCTCTCTCTGAGGAGAGGGGTTTGCCCCTTGCTATAGGGTCTGCAAACTGAACGGAGCTAAAGACACTGGGCGCAGAAGAACAATGTCCAGAGGCGGTGTGCATATTCATAAGGTTGAGGGAGAGTTCACTTTCACGAAGGCTCATGTTTTGTGATTTGCATAAAGTTAAAACTTTAATTTCCGTGGACGAGCAGATTTAAACTTTGCGCAAAATTATTCTTGTAAATCTGCACTCAAGTGCCTACTTGAGATTTAATTGCTGCCACTTAACTTAAATTGAGGAGAATTTGAGGACTGCAATAATCAGTAAAGATGAGACTCATCAGAAGTGTCCGCAAACTGACAAAGACAAGAAGTAGCTTCATTAATTCCTATTCACGTTGACTTTCACACAGTCGACCGCCGTACAGTATGCGTACGCGTTAATTGAGTTCTCGGCCAGGGCGTATTAACAGCTTCCATGTGGGTATGATTTGAGCGCTGGAATGGATGCAGTCTGATATCCCTTCAGTGGAATTAAATCTAAATGAAATGAACAGCCCCAAGCCACCGCCGTGCGCTTCACCAACCCCCCGCCGTGCGCTTCACCAACCCCCGCATGTGACCAGGGAGAATAAAGCACTATGCATGCCCGTCGCTGTATTACAATGATGTTCAAGTGAAGGCCCGGGGCCAAATGTGGCTCTCATCTTGTCCTTGTTTGAAGTTAATGCTGTAATTTTACAGTCTGCTCTCCTGCCGCTTCATCACTAGAAACATTCAGTGCATGCAAACACAAGGCATATCTTATTCGACTGAGATGTTGTTGGCCTGAGGTCTTTTACCTTGACCTAAAAATGACCCTACAGACTGAAACTGGTATGTGCAGCAACCATAGCCCGTGCGTTGGCTAAATCATTAGCACCAGACTTATCACACTAATACGTTAATGAGGGAGCCACATTTGACACAAGCTCTGTGTACAGATCCTGGACATGTGTGCGGCTCCCGGCTCCAAGACAGCACAGCTGATTGAGATGCTGCACTCTGACATGGGCGTTCCATTTCCTGGTACGTTTACGTTTTATTAACATTTACTGACCGAGGGCATATTGTTGGATGGAAAATCCTTGTAAACAAAGGGCCTCCATTGTCAAAATAAAAAAAAAAATAGTAATTGGCTTGAGGATAAGTGCATGATTTTATTATGAGCATCTGTGTTCAATTGTATGCAAAAAGGCAAATGAATGGTTATGCTGGACAATCACTGTAACACCTGTGCCCCATTTGATGTAATCCATTTATCGATGAGTGGATGGGTGAAATGACGCGTTAAATATTCGCCGCTGCTTATTTTGAGATTCAGAGTGTAGGACTTTCGTGTTCAAAAGCAGCGAATGTTAATTTGCTTTGTGTTGTTTAAAGCCCCCACTTGCATAAAATTTCAGTAATTGGCATTTGTGAGCCTCTATTTTTCAACAAACCCATCTAGGGCTCTCTGTGTGGCTAATTGCTATGACATTTAGTTCTTCACCGGTGAAGCCATGTACAGTGGAAAATACAATTTTCAGTGTTAATTACACAGCAGATGGAACGAGGGAGAAAAATTGTCATGGCGTGTTACAGATTTTTCTCTTCATTTTACCAGTGGTAATCACTATATTTAAAGACCTTGAAAACAGTGCTGGTGAAATATATTTAAATGTTTACTTACAGCAGCCTGGAATTTTTGTTTATTTTTCCCCATGTAGTCTTACTGAATTTTCAGATCTTTCGAGAGATAAGAAGCCGAGCAGGCAGTATAAAGTGTATGCTTCAAAGAAGATGAAATGGGTTAACTTGACAGTCATTAGGAAGCTAACACAGTGCGCAAGAGAAGGCAGGCCTCAACACAAGCATTCTTAAGCCAGCGGAGAGCCAGATGCAGTGACAGTTTGTGTTAAAATTGAAAAAAACGGCGGGGTTGCTAATAGTGCTGTCTCTCCGTGTGTCTTAGAGGGCTTTGTCATCGCTAACGATGTGGACAACAAGCGCTGCTACCTCCTGGTCCACCAGGCCAAGAGACTGAACAGCCCGTGCATCATGGTGGTCAACCACGACGCCTCCAACATCCCCCGCCTACAGGTGGACAATGAGGGCAAGAAGGAAGTCCTGTTCTATGACAGAATACTCTGTGACGTCCCGTGCAGGTAGTTTGAAGATCAAAGTGTATTAATGCTGTAGTAGAAACAGAATCCAGCACCTGATTGATCTCTCTCTCCGAGTTAGAACATCTAATACGAACGGTGAAGTTAAGTGACCCTTACACGGTACACAGAAATGCCCTAACATTGATTGTCTTACAAGAACCTGGGCTATGGAGCACGCATAAGATTCAGGCAGTTCATAACTTACCGTGTTTTCAAGTCTTTGATGTTCGGCATGTCAGTAGACTACTGAAAATGTAGGCTTTGGGGTCAGCCAGCAGGTCTATTTCTCAATGTTATGCTTTTAAATTGACTCTTGGCCTGCGTCTGCTTGTTTGTATATGAGCTGCGATCACAACCAGGAAAAAGAAAAATTTATGTATGTAAGCTCTTTTTTTCAACTGCACAAAATACATTTTCGGGGAAAAAAACATCTTCTCCGACCACATCAGTCCACTTTGGAAAAACCTCTCAAAGTCCTGACCTCAAACGGCGAAGACTGCCTCGCCAGCTAAGCATATTCGGTGCCGACACCCGTGCCAAGGACAATACGTGTGGGGGCGTCCGTTTCGGAAGAATGATGTGGGCTGCCGTTCCTGCAGAGTAATCGCTTCTTTCTTTCGGATGGATGATGATGACGACCCGTGGTTCTGCACGCCTGACATAATTAGTTTGCCGTACCCTGTAATTACTGCACGTCGGTACACCCCTGAACGTAGATCATATTTCCTCAGGCTGAACATTTCACCCCGAAATAACGTCTTGCTAAATGCAGCAGGGAGCAGGTTTTTCGGCCAAAATCCTCAAGTGAAAAGGATGGCATCCAGCTGCCCTGGAACCACAGTAGTGTGTTACAGGTGTGTTTGTTTTGAATCTGAATGAGTTTTTTAATACATTTTTCTTTGTCACGGCCCTCCTCAGTGGAGACGGGACGATGAGGAAGAACATCGACGTGTGGAAGAAGTGGACGACGAGCAACAGCCTGCAGCTGCACGGGTGAGTGAGGAAAGATGGCCGCCCTCGGCTCTCTGAGCGGGGTGGGCTCTGGTGTGTGCGCGCGTGTGTCAGGGCCTTAGTCTGTACGTGCATGGTTGTGCGGGTTTGTGACGCGGCTTTTACCTGTGTGATGGCTCTGCGTTAATTGCAGGCTGCGCGTGAAGAGTTATCGTCTCTGTAGTGATGGAGCCTGGCTTGCTTCTCCTTAGGAAGGTGTGTACGTTCGTGGCGTTGACACTTTGTACACTGACCCCTGTGTGTGTTATACAGTCTGCAGCTGAGGATCGCAGTGCGGGGGGTAGAGCAGCTGGCCGTGGGGGGAAGGATGGTGTACTCCACCTGTTCGCTTAACCCCATCGAGGATGAGGCCGTGATCGCCTCTCTGCTGGAGAAGAGTGAAGGTGGGCATTTCATAGCCATGTGCACACACTGGCACACACACTGGCACTAACTGTGTTTTATTGTCAGCCACCAGAGCTGACACTTCTCTTGTGTTGAGAAAAGTAGTTCAGTTAAAATCGTGCTAATTTAGCTCGTAATGCCAGTTGTGTAGCACGATGCTAGCTTCTTGTTTGTTATTATGGAATTCCATTGACTACTCAACTACTCCATTGAGTAGTAAAAAGACCCCATTCCTTCCAGGTGCCTTAGAACTTGCAGATGCCTCCGATGATCTGCCAGGGTTGAAGCGGATGCCCGGGCTGACAAACTGGAAGGTATTCCTCTTTTCTCTCTCTCCTTCCTCATGACACTTTTTATTATCCCTTCTTCATTACCACAGCGCTGGGCCTCGTCCCGCGTATAGGGTGGGTCTGGCCTCATCAGGTTACCGCTACATTAGTTCCTGCTAACAAGGTGCCAGGTGCCCACAGGCTACCTGCTGTTGCTTATGAGTGAAATGCAAGCTCGACTGCTGCACTGGTGTCTGTAGCGTGTAGAATAGTCGCAAGCTCATGGGCGATAGCATTAGAGATTGCATTCTAATGCTGCAGAGCTCCTTGGGTGCGGGTTACAGATTATACCAGCTGGAGAGGTCATGGGCGTTAGCATTAGAGGCGTGCGCATGCTAAAGCTGCAGCGCTTTTTGAGTGCAGATCACAGAGCGGTAACTGGAGGTGTAATCGGTGATTCCAAACTGCAGCGGGGAAAAAAAAAAAGTAGCAAATATGGGGTCGGTTGAAGAATGCTTATGCATACTGGGTTCCCTCGGTGGCTTTAAAACCTTGAATGTGCGTGATTGTGAATGTGGAAAATTAAAGGTTGTGGAAGGGCTAGGATTTTCAGATTGCTTGAAGCCATTATGTTTTTATGCCTTTTGTGAAGAGAGAAAAAAATTCAACGAAAGAAAAATGCGAGTTTGGTGACAAGTGTTCTATTTTTTCCAGTGAAGACTGGTTTTTGGCTCAGCGCTTTGTAAATATTCCGTAGGAATCGGCGTGTGTCACAGCCCTCTGTAGTAACCTCTTAATTAGAGGTACTGCTGAGTTGGTATGGAGTTTCCCTTCAGAAGTGGGGCTCAGCACTGTTGGCTAATATCATCCTCACCTGTGTACTAACCAAAATAAAGTCCAAACTGAAAAATGTGGGGGTAAAAGTTGGACACCAGATGGTTTTGTGCTGGTCCACAGCTGTTCAATATCTACACATGAAGCTTTGTTTATATTTCATTCATGCACTAAATATGCTTTAAAGGTTACCTGAAGTCCAATATAGTGTAGCTAGTTAACTCAAATGTTGACTGTCTCGCTACAGGCATGGTTTGTAGAGTTGAAATAAACTAGTCGGTTAGAACTGTAAAAGTGAATGCATTAATTAAAATATACACAGATAAAAGTCTTTGGGCGAGAGCACTGCTTTTAATTACCAAGAAACAAAATATTGCTTTCTGTTTTAATGTATTTTATATTTTTAAGATTGTGTTTCAGACCACTCCAAAGCCGGTTTTGCATGTAATTGCTGTGATTCTGAAAAATAAAATGTGTATGGTAAAGGACCTTCATGTGCACATTTTGTCATATGCTGAAATGTGTGCGATTCTGGAGCTGGTCACGTTGACGGGCTGGTGTGATGTCTAATATCATGAACTCTGCAGTACCAAGTTGGACACAACTTTTCAAATAATATTTTGACAACTTTTCAGCAATATACACTGCTGCCATGACGAACGTTTTAAGATTCACGGTTTTCTAAAAAAAGGGTAAAAGTCGTAGAATTAAGCCATAGAACTCGAAGGAGATAACGGCTTGCGAAACGTTTTGTTAATGTCTACGCCGAACATAAGAAAAACATATTTTTCATTCTTCCAAATACAAAAGGGTGAGCTTAGCTGCCAATATAATGTAATTTTTAGGGAACTACGCTTGCGGCTGAGGTTGTAGGTTTGATTCACAGATGAGGCGCGGTTGTTGTCGTACCCATGACCGCTCTTAACCTGAACTGCTTCAGTTAAATATCCACCTGCATCATGGAATAAAATAAAACCGAGTGAGCTGTGTAATTCTCTTTGGATAAGAGCATCTCCTAAATATCTAAAGTGTAGCGAGGAGGCGGAATCTGAGCGTCCATGAATTTGAACCCCAGGCTTGAGTGTGAGAATAGGTATTGATCTTTGAGGTACTTTGCAGGTTGCTAACCAGCGTGTGGTGATTTGCTTGTTTTTGTCGATTTAAATGTATATTTGGGTCTAGGCTTAATTTCTGTCCCTGTCGATTTTTCAGCTCATGACCAGAGGTGGGGATTGGTACTCAAACTGGTCAGAGGTGCCAAAGAATCTACACACACAAATCCGGCCCACCATGTTTCCTCCCACCGACCCGGAGAAGCTCAGAGACATGAAACTGGAGAGATGGTACGTTTCTTATTCGTTTTAAATTCGAGCCGTGCGCCGACTTCTTTACCCCGTTTCATGGTGACATCACATATTTATAAAGGCACGGCTGTTTTCACCCTGCTATTGTTTAATGTTGCGACAAAGCCCACGTCATTGTGCTGGGAAATTAAGATAAATTAGTGTTGGCTTTCTGGTTTTATGCAGTCCATAGCCACTAGAGGGCACTGTCAGGCTAGAATTCTTTGCATGGAGACATGATGTCACACAAATCCATTACCAGACAATAACTGCGGTGCATTTATTGCAGCTATGCAAATATTGCTGGAGACTCATTGTCATGGCAACATCTGACTGAAATATGAAAAATGCAAATGTGTTATCAATATTGGAAAAGCATCAAAAAGGGCTTTCATATAGACATTTGAGGAATTAATTGCCCTTCACAGTGCAAGGACAAATCGAATGAGAATGCGATGCAAAGTGTTTCCCTCGTCAAAGAACTGCCTGGACACTTTGGTCACAAGGGAAGATGTAACTTTAGGTGGCTAGGTTCTATTGAGAGAGGGGGGGAAAAAACACATTTGGAATACTGTAGTTCATTTGAATGTGAATGGTTACATGACGATAATACAAACCTTATGTGTTTGATATGAAGTGGCTTTATGTGAAATGTGTGCCATTGCGCCGACCTGTCATTCAGCCCTGACCCCAGTTCGTTCACTGTAATGCTGTGTGGCAAGCATAGAGAAAGGGAATGCCATTTTAAAGTCATCGGTGTGACTCAAATGGGAAGTTTATAGTGTGGGTTGGCAGTATGTTGTTCAGCAGTAATGAAGCATAGCTTGAGCAACCTGAAGGCTCTGACTGCTATTCCTTTGAGCGAGGCTCTTTACCGAAAATGCCCCAGAGGCCTGCTCTGCTTCATAAATGGAGAATATTGCAAATGTCCGAGAATTTTCATTTCCCACGATAACAGCATCTGCTTAGGGAATAATGCAAAGTAATGAGCCTTGATTTTTTTGGTCGCCTACCGCCAAAGATGTATATTGGAGTAGCGTGTGAAATGCGAGGCCATTTTAGAGGCTTTATTAATGTGTGTGTGCAATAAATTCCAGCATGAGGATACTACCTCACCACCAGAACACCGGCGGGTTCTTCGTGGGGGTGCTGGTGAAAAAAGCGCCCATGCCCTGGAACCGGCGCTTTCCGAAGGTACCGTAACCCCATCACCTGACTCGCACACAGAGCTCTAAAGTCCAGGGGTCAGAGAGTAAAAGTCCTACCATGTGTTTCTTCCACCCATGAACTCAACCAGCTGATTTCACTAATTACCTCTACCTCCTGGCTGAAGAATTGTTAATTAGCAAATCCAGTTGGAACAAAATACTGGGGAGGACTTTCTGCACCTGGATTTTACGCCTCTGCTCACATGTCTTACTGACTTCAGCAGTCTTTGGCTTCATCATTCTCCACTGGCTGCTGTATGGAAAATGATCAGCAGATTGAGATGTTTACGAAATACTAATCCCATCTAAATCTATTTCGACATCAGCTTTGAGGGTTGTGGGGGGAAAAAAACTTTAAAAAAATAAATGTCTGCATTTGAAAATGAATCTCTGGGAAAGATCTTTAGTTGGGCTTACCAAAATCACATGAGGTAAATGGCCCTCACAAGGCAGATTTATAATGGGTACTGTCATCCTTGTTGCAGATACAATCTCCCTAGGTCTGCCTTTTAAGCTGTTACTTTGGATCTATTTAATTGGCCTGTTGGTGATACATTTAGTAACATTTCGTTTTTCAAGCTTTCTGAATCTATTAATCTTGTTCTGTTAATGTAAATGGTATTGTTTAGATTTAGCTAAATCGGCTTGATAAGAGGCTTCCCAAATATGAATGTGGAAAGGAGGCATTGCGCAGTTTTTAATCTTTAAAGCTCATTCTCTGTAAGCCGTGTTTAAAAGCCGCTACAGCGCGTAACGCGTGAACGGGGATTGGTGCGTGGGTGAAACGGGAACTCTCGCCCTGCTGGTTCACCTGCTGTCACCCCGCCCAATCCAATCCCTCCTCCCCCATCAGCTCCGTCACAAAGAACCCGAAACCCCGGCCCCATGCGACACCCCCCCGGCCCAGGTGGCCCTTCCCGTCGCGTCCACCGGCAGGAAGCCCGAGGAGGCCCTCCCCGTCGCGTCCACTGGTGAGAAGCCCGAGGAGGAAGGAGAGGCGGCGGCCGAGGCCGCGCCCCAGGACCCGCCCCCTCAGGAGACCCCCGCGGGCAAAGCCGCGGTCTGCGGGTGAGACCACGGAAGCGCTTCCTCATCATTGTCCATCGCATTGCGCCGTTGTGTTCAGGGAGGCAGAGGGTTGCATGTTCAAATCTTATGCGGTGTGCTGCTCTTGTTGGCTCGAGCGGTACTTCAGCTGATGGTCTCCGTTAAAGATTCCGCTACATGGACATAAATGTAGCATTTCGGTCAGTTGGGCATGTGAAAGCTTGAGGTGAAAAGCTTGTGTAAAGTGCACACGTGGAGTTATTGATGGAGCACCAAGTCACAGAATGCCTAAATGTAAAGCATTGTCCTTCTGTCATAGTTTGGTAGGTTTGGGGTGGGGGGGGGCCTAGACAAGCTCTGCTAGTTGTTGGCATGTAAGAGTAGTCTTAATTCAAATATTGATCACTGAAAGCATGAGTGTATAAAAAAATATAGCTTGGCATTTGGAGTCTATTTATGCATTTAATCGAAGACCAGTTATGAAAAGACAAGTAAAAACATGTTAGCTCCAACTGGACTTTACATGCTAAAGAGAAGAGTTTTTCAGCAGTGTGTTAGTCTTTGCACAAGCATTAGATGAAGATAGATTAAGTGGCGGAACGAACTTCCCATTCCCCTACGTTCTATGCCAATCCTGCCTGCGTTCCGTCGTGGCCTGAAAACACACCTTTTCAGACTCCACCTGGACTGATACTTATCTAGGACCTCATGGTACTTGTTCTTGTTGAACTGTGTGTTGAAGTTTATAATATTTAGAATAGAATTGTAGAGCTGATTTACCCAGTTTACTGTGAACTGCATTAAGTGTTCATTACTAGGGATAGCTGCTACTCTGTTCTGTAGTTACTTCGAGGACGTTTCTGTATGCACTAACTGTATGTCGCTTTGGATAAAAGCGTCTGCTAAATGACTGTAATGTAATTAAGAAACCAAGAAAGAATTTAACGTTGCCTTCAGTTTCTTTTTTTTGAGTATTGAGATTTTGTGTGAGGTTTCCTTGAAAGGATCATTTTGTGCACCCCCCCGCCCTGTGGCAGTCTCCTTGAACCCCTCTCTGTCCCAGACTAATGCAGTTCTGCAGCGCTGCCTTGGCTCCAATCTTTATTCATCCATTCTCTGTGGAAGAATGCTTCCGCTTACATTCATCCACATCCTGTTCTCTTCTCGTTTTTGGCTCCTGCCACTGGATTTATTTCTGAAGGCTTTGGGCCGTTACGCAATCGGAACTCTTCCGTAATCCAATGGGCTGAACAGTGTTTAAGGTGCATTAAGTGACTTGGATGATATAACGTGTTACCGCTTTCCAGCGAAAGCGATCCTTCAAATCTTTCTTTTCCCCCCTCCCTTTCATTGAACCATGTGAAAGTTTCTGCTCTCAAAAGACTTACAGGGCCTGTGCGGGCTAGCCCCAGGGAAGGGTCCCAGAGCTGTTTGAGAAAGCGTCACCCAGCCAGTTTGGAGTCGTCCCCGATGCGTCGTGTCGCGGTGCGACGCAGTCCCAGCTGACATGAAACACTTTCTATTTCCAGGCCTCCGCCATCAAAGAAGATGAAGCTGTTTGGCTTCAAAGAAGATCCCTTTGTGTTCCTGACTGAGGACGACCCTGTGTTCCCTCCCATCCTGTGAGTGCCACTAACAGCCGCTCACAAAGACATGCGCGGAATAATACCCGCACCGTTATTATGCCCAACTAGGGATGGGAATCGTTAGATTTTATTGATACAGATGCCATTATCGATTCTGCTTATAGATCCGATTCTTTATCCGATTCCTTTATCGATTCCTTAAATATTATTTGCTCTCAGGCTATGAAAGGACCAACTGTTACTATTACTACGGTTGGTCATCTAAAACGGATTCAATGACATAATATTTATAAAGTAAAAAATAAAATTGTCAGAACTTGAACAGTCAGAATTGTATAATTCTGTAATGATAAATGTTATCGGCTTGATCAATACGAGTGTTTAAAAATATCAGACATAAAGGAAAATAAGACACCAGAAAATAATGAAAAAGGACGTGAGAAGAGATGATAAATGTCTGATTTGTCTGTTTTGTCAAAAAAGATGGCTAAAATATTGTTTAACCGCTGCTCTGTGATTGGGATATTTAGGAGTTTCATTCTGTAACGAAGATCGCAAACTTATGAGTTAGTTACGCTCCTAGGCGTGTTTCATAAAGCTGCACTGTAACGTTTGCATTGGTTTCTGTATTATCAGAACAGTCACCATTCTCTCACTATCTAATTTAGCCTATACATTTACATGGAAGAAAGACGAGATCGTTCACGTTACCTGGCCATTTTTTAGGAGGCAAGCTGGCTCCTCTTATTAGCTGAAGATGACAAAGATTGAAGATTATCATTTAGCTAATTTAGGTTAGTTATTCGCTTTCCAAATCTAGGATACATCTGTGCGTGACCAAGCAGGCAATCATTGTCAGATTAGTCTTCCGCCAATCAGTTCACTGTAGTTTTACACTTGTAGTTGGTTCTAGCCTTATAGGCTCCCGAGGGAAGTCCACACACTGCAAATCTGTTGAATAGTTGATCATTTCTGAAAACGGATAACAAAATGGAGAGCTTACACAAACACATTTTCTATTGATTTTTAAATGACAGTGGCTTAAATTAATTTTTTTGTAAAATGACGTTTACATTTTATACGTTTAGACTCTGCCTGCCAGCATGCGTTGACTGAATGTAAAACGACAGCGCGCTTAAATGTATTTTTGTTACTATGCGTAGCTGTCGGGAATACATGCTGGAATCGATAAGAGAATTGATAAGCTCGAAGGCAAACGATTCCGAGGTATCGGACACGTTGGAACCCACGATTCTCACCCCTAACCCCAACCAAAGGGCGTGCCTGCCTGTTCAGTCGCAGTTTGATAAGGGGATTCTTCTCTGTCTCCCAAATGTGTATAAGTAAAAATGTATATTTCACAGGATTTTGTGGCGACAGACACAGCGGTAGACTTTTGGCTCAACGTGGGCTGAGCCAAAATGGCCGTCTCTGTTGTGACGTTATGGACTGAGTAGTCTGGATGTAAAGAGCAGGGATCTCAAATCCTAGTGGGCTGCTGTGGCCGCTATCTTTCCCAACAGTCAAGGGCATGCACAGAAAGGGTATTTAGGCTGTCGTTTTCACATCAGTTATTAGCAATTGGACCCGATGCTGTTGTAAGTTATAATAAAATTATCAGCCAAACACGTACTGAACAGGAGCAGGAGATTTGTCTCCTCAGCCCGGTTTTGTTTTTGGGCAGGAAAAGATATTAGAAATGGCTCCAGCGTTTTCTCGCTTCCGCAAGCTGCCAGCCGCCAAGTGAACCGGAGCAAGCGCCGCCCGCTTCACTCGCAGGCCTCGTCCATATGCTCCGTCCTCCTGCGTGTTAAACCAACTGTGTGTGTGTGTGTCTGTGTCTGTCTGTGTGTGTGTGTGTGTGTGTATGTGTATGTGTACGTGTGTTCCCAGAGCCTTTTACGAGCTGTCCCAATCGTTTCCGAAGCTGAACGTTCTGACCAGGACCCACGAAGGGAAGAAGAGACATCTGTACATGGTCTCTAAGGAGCTGCGCAACGTCCTGCTCAACAACAGCGAGCGCATGAAGGTGAGGGCCGAGCCCACACAGGCCCCTGCAGTGGAATACTGCCCCTGCACAGGCCCCTGCAGCGGAAAACTGCCCCCGAGGTCATAAATAAAGCACACTGATGTCCCCTTGCCACACCTGGCAAACGCAAGCCGTTTTTGACCCATTTCCTGCAGTGCTCGACTCGCTCATGAACTTGAAAGTACCTAAATCTTACAACCATTTCCTTTTCTCACTGAACACTTAATAGTTAATTATGTGTTATTATAGTCATTATGTCATTACATTCACAGGTTGTAGGCCTATTTGTAGCACTTGTTGGTTCAGTGCAAATTTTTGCACAATGCATTGTGCAGTTGATCACATGACTTGACGTGCATATGATGCTTCTCTCTTTGGCGCATGTTTGTGGCATGCAGGTGATTAACACAGGTGTGAAGGTGTGGTCTCGGAACAATGACGGAGAGCAGTTTGGCTGTGCCTTCAGGCTCGCGCAGGAGGTAATACCGCTACACCCCATCTGGGCTGCAGAAAAGAAATAGAGCTGACACTTTCTACTGCTCTTCACGCATTACTTCATGTTGGCAGTGTTGCTGTGGTACAGCATGGTGCAGTGGGACTTAATTTCCACCTGCAGTCATTAATTATTATGCTAAAAGTAATGGTATCTGCTGTGGCATAATGTCCAATGCTATATTGCAAGTACACTTTTTCTTATTTGTGCAAATCTGACTGAATAGTTTTAAAAGGATTAAAGGGACATTTCCCCTCTCCTGCAGGGTATATACACCCTCTCGCCCTACATCAACGCCCGCATCATCGACGTCAGTGTGGAGGACGTGAAGGTGCTGCTGACGCAGGAGAACCCCTACCTCAGCAAGCTGGGGACCGACGCGCACGCCGAGGCCAAGAAGCTGGGTCAGTCCCGCCCCGCAGCCCTCCCGACCCATCGAATCGAAGAGGGAGAGAACGGCCTGTGCTCGTTTCTGTAAAGCCAGGGTTGAGCCGCCATGATTGTGCCTTTACTCGTCCCGTCCCAGTGGACGTAGGTCAGGTAAAAGGTGTGCTCACAATTCTTCTTTTTATTTTTTTTGCAGTGATGGGCAGCATCGTTCTAAAGTACAAACCGGATCCACAGTAAGTGAATTTTCCTTTTTTGCCTGTGTGCGTGTGCGTGTGCGTGTTTGTAACGATAATAATAGTAATAATATTCAGAACAAATATACTGCAAATGTAGAAGTAGAATTTATATCTGTGAACTATGAGAGGAAGTCGCTGGATCTGTCCGCCTGCCTTCAGCCAATCAAATTCAAGCTGCCTGGCAAATGGCCCAATGGCAACAAATGAGATTTGTTGTCTCCTCAGAGGCATTCAGCAGAAAAAAAAGAAAAGCTTTCACAGGAAGAGCAAAGACTAAGACCTCACCGCTAGCTGCTGTTGAAATCTAGCGTTGGCGCTTTCTGTGCTTTTAAGTGCAATCTTTTTAAAGATGAAAGCTGTAATGCAGGACTGCATTAGGCCTTAATGACAGTTAAATTGGTGAAGGGAAGATTTTTGCCTTAAACTATTGGAATGTGGAACATTCAGCCGTGGCGTAGAAAACCAGTGGCTTCAAGCAGGTATTACATTTGTATGTAAAAAGGCACTCTTTCGTAATTAGAAATTGAAGGCATGATTCATCAACCTCAAAAAAGAATCTCTTTGCCCAAGAGACGCTGGTGAGCAATTTGTATTCGGCATGATTTTCCCACATTTTGCAGGTAAGGCCCAGAATTGTGTGTTTTTCCATAGACATCTGCGTGGCTCGGTGTGTATATCCACCCTAACAAAATCGGCCTTCTAAACACAGCAGCTGGCAGGACGTGCACTGAGCACAGCTAACCACTGAGTGGTTTATTGGCCCAGCATCTTGTGTAGTTTGAGAGAGAGAGAGGGGCACCTGCCAGCTGAAAGAGGCTCTGTTCTCCTGTGGCTGGCCAGAGACCAGCGCCCGGCAGATTTAGTAGGGATAGTTTATTTGGTTTGAGCTTGAGTGCACCTCGGGCAAGGAGCGGCGCAGGCTCGCGAAAATCGCGCTGGTCTTTCCCCCGCCGCCACTAGCAGGTCCGCGTGCCGCGGGGAGGTGGGGGCTTTTCCAGGTGCACGTAAACCAAACGGGACGAGTCTGTGCAGAGGCCTCGCAGGCTTCCACAAAGTTTTGTGTTTACAGTAGCCCGGACTCGGCTGTTGCTCAGTGTGTTCTGGGTTTTGTCCCGGGTTTTCCATGTGACCAAACGTGGGCTGAGCCAAAATGGCCGTGTCTGTTGTGACGTTATGGACTGAGTAGTCTGGATGTAAAGAGCTGGGATCTCAAATCCTAGTGGGCTGCTGTGGCCGCTAGTTTTTGATGTGTTCCTGCACTTAAGTGCTTCAATGTTAAATTTGTCATTGTCCGCACACCTTTTTTCCAAGGCCTAAATTGGCTGCCGATTGAAAGGGAATCACAAAAACCAGCAGAGACTTTGGCCCTTTGAGTTAGAGACCCCTGCTGTAGAGGGGTAATAAAATAAATCCTATCCTAGAGAAAACAGACGGAGAACCAAGGCCTATGTTGTTATTTTAAAAATATTGGTACAGTGAACTACTTAACATGATGAAGAAATATTGACACATTTCAAAGTTGTCAAATGGCACTTGAATGCTAATGACTGATTTCACTGCTGCCATTTCAACTCGATTTTTCAATGGCTCCAGTAATCAAATCTGACAACTTCGCAAGAATACACTGGGTAATTCATTTAATTCATGAGTTGAAGTATCTGACTTGTTCAGTTTTTATGTTTCCTTAGTTGTTAAAGTAGCTTCCGCATGGACGACTGGAAGCCGAGGCGGTGCAAAATCGTGGCTTGTTATATTAAGTACTTGGCAGTTAAAGGATGAGTGAGCTTTTTTAAGACTACAGCAGTGCTATGAATGCAAAGGTGTATGTGATACAGCACACGCAAAAGCACTGAGCGCTGTGTCTGTTGCCAGGAACGCCGACGCTCCGCAGTGTCCCATCGAGCTGTGCGGCTGGCGCGGGAAGACCTCCATCCGGGCATTCGTGCCACGGAACGAGCGGTTCCACTACCTGCGCATGGTGGGGGTGGAGGTGTTCCGCGAAAAGCAGGGCCGGCGGGACGAGCAGGGCCGGCGGGACGAACAGGCCCGCGAAGCCCAGGTGGGCGGAGATACCGAGGCCACGCCCACGGAGGACTCCAGGAAGGCGGAGTCTGAGGGGGACAGAGAGGCTGAGGGTGACCTGCCATCGGACAGGGAAACGGACGAGAATAACGGCTCCGCTGCCGGGTGCGACGCCAAGGAAACGGATGGAGCGACAGGCTCCTGAGTCCCACGGCCCAGCGGGAGGAAGGACATCTCCGAGGAAGAGGAGCTGAACAGGGGCGTGAAGTAGGCCAATTGAAAAAGGGGGTGGTGGGCAGTAAGCAGCAGGCAGACCTTAGTCAAGGCTACGGCTAATGCAGATATCGCAGCTTTTCTACTGAGCAACGGGTGCCTGCAAATTAAACCACGCCAGCCAGTTTGCGGCTATGTATGGATTCGGCTCAAAAATAAATCCAGTTTTTTTATTTTTTTTATTTTATACATGCGTTTTTTGTAGGTACAGAACACTCTTGTGTTTGATTTGTGATATGTTGGCCACTTAAATGTATTATCGGCGACCATTTAATTATTATAATTTTTTTTCCCCAATTGAGATTACCGAAAGCTTCAAAATAAGTATGTATTTTCTTCATGTTTTCACAATGTAATTTCTGTTAAAGGGGACACTCCAGCCAAAAATTGGTTGTATTCTGTCTTACCCTCAGAATAATTGGTGTTGCCTGTATTTTACATGTCAAAAACAAATCGTTCATTTGTATCTACAAAATGCCAGTAGAAGTGCTAATGTCTTTGGGATATAACTCTCCTTCTTCTGTTAAGACCCGTTGGAGTCTTGTATTGGTTTCATCTAAACTTCAGACCTGTGGCATTGTTTGGGGGAGGGGCTTATTTTTATTTGGGGGGGGGGGGGTGGGTATTATTCTGTGACATTAGAAATGAGATGGAACAATTAAGGTGACGACCAGGGTGTTACATAATGGCGTTCCCCTTCACGGTTTTTATGGATAACTTGTAAATGCAGAATATAGGGCATTTCCTGTTTCATGACAATGCAATGGTTAATATAAATACTATAATTCCCTTTTGTTTTGCATTACAATATTCCAATTTCAATGTTAGTTTTTTTATGAAATTTAATTGTTAATAAATCTAATTTTAAAGCATTGTTTGAAATATGCCCTTTGACAAATGGACAATAAACATCCTACTAACTTATGGTGTCATTGTCAGTATGTTATAAAGAGCATAATGGAGCGTAATGTCAAAGCTGTACAGCTGTATTTTCCCCCCTGAAAAATAGTGCTGAAGAATAGCCTTTATAGTCCTTTTCATATCTCACTGTTTGGTAAGAACAGTCATTGTGTGTTTTACTTTTCTCTGCTCGATCACCATAAAGTCTGACTACAGGCTCCTTTACTCCGAACAGCGGTGAAGGAAAAATGCTGGAGGCTTGTTCGCTTCCTGCGATCGCAAAGAAGTGCAAGTCAACTGAGGACACTAAACGCAACGCGGCCACTTCAGGATATTCTGAGTTTTGAGTTTGATTGTCAAAGAGAGTGATGTTCCTCGCTTCTCAGCCGAAAGCCGCTGTTGCCAGCTCTGTAATAACATAATGAATTCCGCCTTCACAGGGAGCATATTCTCCGAGCGGCGCTTTTAAATCCGGTTATTTCCTAAAGAAGACATCCGGGGCCCTTCCCCGTGAACGGTGTGCATTATTTATGCAGATCCCTTCATCCAGCTATTTTGGTAACTACAGAACTGAGGGAACTCTTCCTCTAGACTTAGTTCTCCGTTTTCGTTCACTTTATTCGGCAAAGGTCAATCAAGGGTCTTGAGTATATCTTCTACACTTTTTTCATCTATGCAGTAGTCTCGTCCTCATCCGTGCACTTGCAATTTTTCAGTATTTATGATTTTTTTTAAAAATTATTTGACATTTTAATTTTATTTATTGCAGCTCAGGATACTGAGCACTGATCGTCGAACCCCTGGTTATTTTGTAGAATCTAAGTTGTGAGATCACATTGTACATATTCATATGCTGTTGTCTGGCTGGTTTTCCAATCAAAATGACTCTCTTTGGTCATTTAAGAGCCATTTATTAGCCACACCATTCCAGCTGAAAGATTAAGCATTGACATGGACCAGGCCGTTAGTGGGGGGTGTACAACATCAATGTTATCTATTAGCTCTTGTGAAGGCTTTGGCGAGGGCCTTTCCCAACACAATAGAATGCTTATGCACGGTTCACACAATTGAACGCTAAGCCTTTGATATGTATATACATTTTGGATTATGTAATGAGAAGGTTATGCAATGGCAGTCAACAAAAAAAAAAAGGACCAGATGTAACGGGGATGAGCTTTTATGCCATTTCTGGATTAAGCAAACATTTTGCTAGATTTTGAGCTTTAAAACGCCCCTCCCAGCCACTTACTCTGAATATCTGCTCTTCTCTCTCTTGAACTTTAATGTAGTGCTGTGAGCCAATGGGCTTTGTTAAAGACTAGCTGACATTTTCTTTAATGAAGGTGCACGTACCAGAGAGCTGTGTGTTGGGTTTTAGTCCAACCAGTTAAATCTAAGTGTTTAAATTAATTGTATATTCCATGTAGTAGGCCCATGAATATAAAACTGGTCTAAACATGTAATTATATTACATGTACATTATGCATACATATTTAAAACATATAAACATTGATTTTAATGGACTGCACTTGAATTCCATACAAAAAGACAATCTCTAAAGCGAACATGATATAGGCAGTGACATTTTTATTAGAATAGACTTGTTTTGTGACAAATTCATTGATTTTGATGGACTGCACTTGAATCACATACCGAAAGTCTAAGACTCTATATAAAGTGAACATTGTAGCCTATAGGCAGTGGAGTGGCATTTTTATTTATTTTATTTTTATCTAACCTTTATTTAACCAGGTTAGTCTCATTGAGATTACAATCTCTTTAGCAAGAGATTTTGCAAGACCTGGCAGAACAATTTCCCAATATATACAATAATTGTACACACACAACATACAGAATTACAATACAAAACAAAGTTTATCAAATTTTAAAATAGACAATTCTGTTTTGTGTCAAATTATCAATAATTTGCAGGGTTGTGCTTGGCTGCAGCGTAGCCACGGTCATTGAAGCACAGCTGACGTTTTCTCCCTTCATTTCGCCGCCATTTATGACATCGAAACGGAAGCTCGCCCAAGGTAAATACATTCGGGGTTCACGGCCTCCTTACGTCCGCGGCTCTGTGAAGCCATTTCATCTCTGGCTGGCGCAGAGCTTTATTTAGCGGATGCCTGCAGGTGTTGCCTAGTAACAGAAGGAACCAAGATCAGAGAAGGGGGGACTATCACCACAGCTCTGTCTTCCACCCCCGCTACGACTCGCAGGCTTCATTAGAAGCATTTTCAAAGGCTTTTCAGTCACTTGTCTGAGAAAAACGGACCAATTATAAAACCGTTTCTCACGGTGTCCATCCTCCAGTATTAGCGTCGTTGTTTTTTATGCCATTCAAGCCTGTGATTGTTGCCTACATTTATTCTTTAACATTGAGAGATCGCGTTCAACTAATACATTTTGTCTTCTCAATATACCTCTAGGCCTACAAACAATTTTGATGTTTTTTTATTTTTTTGTTGGAACAAAAGTGATAGTTTCTCCCCTTAAGTAGTCCTACACCTGTCATTTAACATTAATGTGTGTTTAAATGAAAATCTATTTTTTTCAATACCCATTTTAATTATGTTTTTTTTATGTTAAAATACTCAGGATATGTTAAAATTCCTTTGTAATGTTATCTTTTCTTGCCGTGCTGGACATTATTCATATGATATCTCAGATGGGCTATTTAACTCATGTAGCCAACATTCTAAGACTTAAAACTCACCATACCAGAACACCCCAGGCCCAAGAGAATGAACTCTTTATTGCTGGTTTAGGGGTACATTTCCAATAATGAGCCACGTGAGCCGTGTTATACCTTATCCAAGGAGCAAGCACACGGGACTGGAAGTACTAGCGATTAATCTTTGCCCTGTCCTCTTACTGCGATGCTGTGATGGGGACACTTTTACAGAGGCTTAGTTTCTTAAGGTGGAAAGCGGACTTTGCTCTGCTTATTGGTACGGGTGTGTATATGCTAGCGGAGATATTAGGCCACGGAAGACTGCCGCTCGGCATTCCATCACTTGGCACTGCAGCATTGCTCCACAATGTAGAGAGAAGACAATAAACGACGGCTTGCAGTGCATCATCCAGTATAGAGACGGCTAAACATCAGAACACTTTCCCTGGGGAAGGTTGCCAGTGCAGTTTACCATGATGCACTATTTGTTATTGTCCACTCCCAGTACTTCCCTCGCACTACCTGGGGAAACGGTGCGCAGCTTCTGAAAAGCACTCGTGTCTAAAAATATATTTTTCCCACATGTGCTGTGCCATAAAATATTTATAGTCGACCACAATCTGCTACGCTGGCATTGATGCAACAAATTGACTTCAAATATTAATGAGCGATAGCTTCGAGAAGATGCCAGGATGGAACAGGCTTCTGTCCCCTCCGGCACAACGCGAGGCCTTACATAATCCACGGCGCTGCAGTCTGACAAATTCAAATGATCCCCATGAACCACCTGTCCATGCTGACTTCTTCCCGTTGGCAGTTTCTTTTTTTTTCCTCCTGGAGAAAAGAGTTTAAAGATAAAAAAATGCAGCGCACGGTCAGATATGTGAATGTAATTGTGTGTGTATTTATTTAGCATGCTGTGATGCTACACATAATTGCGTACTGGCATATGTACTGTAACTAATTATACCAAACACTACTATATCATTAACTTAAGCTATTTTAATGGAAAACTACAGCAACAACCTCACAAATCCAAGAGCACTGTGCACCCAGCTGGTGTCTGATGGCCAATATTTCAAGGTGAAAGGAGCATACTGGCAGGGTGACTGTAAGCATCACATGCATTATTGAGACCTTCCATTTTGATATACATATGTGATATTTGTGCATTGTTGGAGGAAGGCATGAATTATTTAGCAGTGACATTTGCACAGGGCGAGACTTGTTCGGGTCGAGTGTAGCTGCCCATGCGGCTCCCCGTCCCTGGCTTTCGGCTCTGCAGTCAAGTGCAGCAAGCTGGAGTCTGATGCTATGAACAAAAGAGGCATTCTAGGGCTCTTCGTCTGGTGCCTCGTCAACCTTGAAGCGACTGTCGTGCATCAAAGGTCATGGGGCAATTGAATTTGTCTCGTGTCGACCTTTAAAAAAAAACGCACACTGAATTTTAAGAGTGACTGACCTATTTTAATGGAAATCCTGGCGCCTCATTTTTGCATTTAAAAAAGAAACTTGTTTTCTGGATTTGTTTTCTAAATTTGTGTGTGTTGTCATGATGAAGGTTAGAACTTACCTGCTTCGTTCATGTGTAATTGTGTCTGATATGTTGATGAGGGTGCCAGTTGCTGTCTATAACATGTAAAATCATTTCAGTTTATCTGCTTTGTGTTCTCCCCATATCTGGTGAGAGGCATTCTATCCATTTGTATCAGTGCTGCACCCAAAACGGACAGAACACAGCCGTGGTCCTCAGGCCTGCAGCAAACCTTTTACTTTACCAAGAGTAGGGATCTGATATCAGCAGCAGTCAGATCCAGTGGACAACTATTATTCCACAGAATACAGAATTGGTCTTAATCACCCTCCCTCTATTGTTGTGGAAAGTTGTGAAAGCCCCTTCCAATCCCAAAGTAACCGACTTGACAACCCGTGTACATGTGCGCGCGTGCGTGCGTGCGTGCGCCCGTATTAATGTGAGACGATTTTGAGGAGCACCTCTAATAGGCTGTGGTGCCCAGGTGTGAAGACAGATTGAAAGAATAAAAAAGGACTGCCTGGGAAGTAATGCCTTGTTGTGAGCGGATTACAGATGTCCGCGGTTTCACAGTGCGGTCTGCGTGTACCCCGAGCGCTCCGACCTCCCCGAGCCGAGCCATGAGCAATCTGCAGAGGCGTGTGGGCAGACGTCCAGAAGAGGAGGACTGTGTACTGGCGGAGCTAATGGTGCATCTTTTGGCCCTCTTCTGAAGCCCAGAATCATCCGCGTCTCGTTTTCTCAAAGGGCAACAGCGTGCTCTTTCTCTCAAAGCGTTTCTTTGTCGCGCGCCGTTGCCGCCGCGCAGCAGCCTAACAGCAGCGGGTTTGATAATAACCGCCTCCAGGTCACCGTGCCATTTGAATCCAAGTGCATCCGTGGACGATAATATCGCAGAACTCTCGGCAAGCATCAATGAAGCACCGCTCAAAAGAGGACGGAGTAGAGCGCTGTCCGAGCGAAACCCATTTCGATACAAATCTGAGAGGTGGGAGTCGATTTAAAAGGCGATGTCGCATCCAGAAAGAGACTAGTCGCAGCTGCAATGCACCACAAACCGCCACCCACAGATAAATAACTCCTGAAAGTATATGACTGTATGACAATATGCATAAAACAGTCTATGTAAACCTTGTTCTTGCAAAGGCAAAGGCTTCTGAAGTCGGTGTCTTAGAAAAACGAAGCAGAGCAGCTCGAGCAGAGATAATACTTTCAATCAGTGACTTAATAAATTAAAACAATAATAATAAAACAAATACAATATGTTTCTACAGGGTTGAATGAGCCTTTAACTTTATTGCACATTCATGTTTGGTTTTTGCTCCGACGTTGGCCTGCGATGTTTACGTGAGGCCTGTATAACACACTTAGTCTAGTTTATTCCATACAATGAAGAGGCTCTGACCCACAGACCAGACTCCACTGAGTTCAGGTACATATCGCTTTTTTTCCCAGTTTTTTTTTCTGTGACAATACCTGTGACATGCTTCCAAAAACTCCATTTTGGCAAACCACAAATAAATTAAAACACAAACATTCATAATAACAACGTGACATTTTCGGACAGAAATCAAGACGGAAAAAGAAAAAAGTAGAAGCAGGAACTGCAGTTTTTTTCTCCCCATTTTTCTTCATTTTTTGAAAAAACAAGATAACTAGCTAACAATCACTGATCACATGCAGATATAAGATAACAGAATCATCTCACTTGTTTGGACAATTAATTCAATTAGTTTCTGCAAACTAACATTCTAAAGTCTATCACAAAAGTATGCTCCTAAACCAGCAAACACCCATTTATTCAGATATTTTGACTTATTATAATTTATCATATTATAGCATCCCCTAGCACAGGTCCTTAGAAATGCACACAACACACTCACTTTTGAAATGGCGGCCCATACAGAATCTGGAAAAGACCCATAGCAATGACTTGTATTTAGATACCAGATACTGCAAAATGATCAGTCATGAAAATTAAAGTACATTATGGCCTAAGGGCCCACACACACACACACACAGTCTTTTGAATTAATTTTAGAGTGAACTGAGTAAAATGATACTGTACAACTATTCTCATGCAAGGACACAGTAGTCTAAAGATACATATTTTTACTCAGAGCATTTGTAGTTCATGTGACAGAACAATGCATGTATAATGTCTGAGGAGGTTCTGGGTAAGGAATTTACCCTCTCCCCATGTTTTTAACAGTGAAAAATGAGAAGCACAGCTAACAATATACCGCAGCTTGGCAGACTTAGCATTCTCTTACACTGCTCTTTGCCTAATGTCACACCAGTCAAGTCAGGCTATAGGGCAAAAGGACGAAGAATGTAAATATAAGGGATGTACCCCGCCCGCTTGAATGTCAATATCATTAGCAGCTTCAATTATGACATTCAGAACTACAAAACACCCAGAGGTGCTTTCGTGGCAAATATTCCATCCGTGCAACGTATTCTGGGATTGAGGTTCCTCGAGCGTTTCAGCGTTCGATCAAACAAAGACAGGCACATGACATGGGGAAAGACGAAGTGTGCGTGACACACTGCTGAAACGCCATCTGCTTGTTGAGAGGCACGGCGCGATTCAGATTATCAAACAGGTTGATTTATATGACGCATGAAACGGATGGAAGATCTTTTGATGTGGCGCCTTTGAGCTGGGCTGGTAATGATGGTGTTTCGCTGCGTCTGTGGCTACAGACTGTGCCATTTGTGGCTGCGGGTGGGAGTTAGGGGGAGCGGTGTGAAGGTGGAGCAGGATGACGCCTACCCTCTTTGGTATGACCCATGCGAGCAGGGACCGAGTTCAATGAACCCACTCTGAAGAGCAAAGAAAATCGAGTCATTTCCGATGAGTTCTTTGCATTTAAAATTAAAATGTTGGACACTGGTATGTGTTATCTGAGACTCCAGAGTCTTTAGCATAAACACCTTACATCTCGACAGCTGACATCATGTTTTATGACAAGGCAATTATTCATTAGCGGAAAGCTTAACCTTGCACACGTTTCATGATATAAAATCAGGTTCAGAGAAAGGCTTTTAACTGAGGTATCCTTGCCAAACAAAATTGCCTGTAAAATTGAATCATGCTGTACAGTACATAGGACTTAACAGCAGCTTAAGTACAGATGCTTAACTGTTTTTTCCCCTCTATGCAATCATTCTAGTTCCCTTGACAAGATGAAGAACGCAGAGCAGCAACTCTGGGCTTCAACATCCAGAAAGGTTGAGGATATTTATCGTACCATAATCTTTTAATGGTTTGACTGGAGGAATCGGTATGAAAAGTGATATGAAAAGTTAAGTTGTTCACTTACAATATACAATATAGGTGTATCCTGTATCCACAAAATGGAAACACTACATTCTGTGCCCACATGTTATTTAATTAATGTAGACATTGGGGCTTTATTGTGGCCCGTCCCCCGACTAGGCATCCTAGATGTCTGCACAGTTATACCAAATGCATAATTAAGAGTCCAGAGTAGACTGGGCACCTGTGTAAGAGACACCTTCATCTTGCCATTTTGAATCGAAAATGACATTTCAAGGGGCAGCTAATAAAAGCCGAGGCTGTTCACGCAAGATTCTTGGCACATCAATCAAAAGTCCCACATGAGTCACACTCATCTCACACAGAGATGTCCTGTGGGCCAGCCTTGTCCATCTTCATCCGTTATTGTCAGCGGCAGCAGGTACCGCGGTTAGCGTTGGAAATGAACATCACTGCCATCCAGCCATCTGTTCTACGGCTCTCTTTAATCACACTACCACAGCTCTTACACGGGAAAGCCAGGCGAGAAAACTAGCGCACTAGCGCCACCAAACTACCCAGAGAAAAAGAGAGAGTGGAAGAAGCAGTGTAGTACAACACCATTAAACAACAACATGGCTCGGTATGCCTATTGCAAACTCAATTTCTCCTGGAAAGCTACCAGCTTTTGTGCCATTTCACAGCAAGGAAAAAAACAAACAACAAAAAAACAAACACAGAAAGCACATGTGACAACACCCCCAAGGTGTAAATTGAGGCCAATTTCTTGTTGGCTGAATTGAATAATGTAATTTTAAAAATACAAGCTTATATCAATATGCAACCTGCCAATTTCATATATAGTTTATAAAGAACTGATTTCATGATTCTGCATGTCTGTGTCGAGCCCCGTAAGCTCGACCGCTCTCACTCACACTCCCACGCGCGCGCATACATGTACATCCCCACCCAACTGGGATCTACAATCAACAGCCATCTGGTATCTAAATCATCAGGCCTTCATGTTCTTTGTCTTCTCCAAAATGCATGATAATATCAACAAAGAGGTGTGGTTCACTGCCATTTTTTATCATTAAAGTACCTCAGCATAAGCAAAAAAAATAATAATAATTAAATGTCATCATCAGAAATCAATGACCATCTACATAACACAGTGATGTCTAAGTTTAGCCACAACAGACAAAGGGACAGAGAGAACGAGAGAGAGAGCGAGAGAGAGAGAGAGAATGAGAAAGAGCGAGAGCGATAGAGCACAGCTCCACATAAATTACAATCTTCAAGTTGCATTGAACTGTGAAAAACAGCACAGCAAAAAAAGAGAACCTGGAACGTACTGCCTGTCTATTCAATATTAACAGTTCATTTGCATGGAAATGAGAGGAGCAGCAGTGGATGGAAACTCTGATGCTGTTCATGTCAGTGCGTTGGAACAGAGTGAGAAAAGAGAGAGGAGGTGGAAGAGGAGGGCAAACACACACATAATGCAGAGGGTCTGGTGGGAGGAATTATCAGGGAGGGGGAGGGGGGGGGGGGGTCAGTCAGTAGGAGGACATCTTGACATCAGCAGGACTATCACTTCTGCAGGGCCAGGTCCAGTGTTTTTTTGTTTGTTTTGTTTTTTAAACACGATCCACCGAAGGCGATATTTACCTGTAAACACATCTGCTCATGAATAAATTAAAGATGTCACCACGTGCTCCACAGGCACCTAGATGAGAGTACGTTAAAAGAATATGACAATGGGAGATGTGCGGCATTGGGGACAAGATGGTAGCTTTTTTTTTTTTTTTTTTTTTCTTTTTTTAAAGTTTGGTGGGAAAGGAGCAGGGCCGAGAGGTGAGGGGTTGCGACCGGCCATCTCAGCCATCGGACACGGGAGGGGACACCCAGCCGTACTTCTCGTGGGTCTTCACCAGGCTCTTGAAGGTGGCCTCCGCTTCTTTGCGGCTGAAGGCTTTCTTGGACTTCCCCGCTTTCCTGCAGATCCGGCCCTGTGAGGGAGGAGAAAACAATCCCATGAGGCTCGACCCACTCTCTCTCTCTCTCTCTCTCTCTCTCTCTCGGTTACACTCACCACCAAACCACTCCTACTATTCAGCCAGCGCTACGATTCAACCAAAGTGACTGCATATATACTTAACCTACACAGTTCGGTCTGCATTTTTCAACTGTTCCACTATCTGAGCTCCTAGGTTTGACAAACTCAACTCATTTCTCATGTTTAGTGGAATGTATGTTGTTGATATGCTGGAAATACATTTGTTTTGTTAAACAGTGAGCAGGGATTAATGGATGGAAGTTTGGCTTCCGTTGACTAAGCTCACAAAACACCAGTATCCATAGCAACAGCACAGAACACCTCCTAATATGATTTGAAAAAATTGTATAAAGTCCATCAGTAGAACTGAACTAGGGAGATAAATCAGTAGACCTGAATGGCCAAGCACATTTAGGTACACTATGTGATGTTCTCAGAAAAATGTTCTACATCCAATCTAAGCAATAACATTTATTTAAAAAATATAACAACTTGGCTGGGGGCACAGTTAGCACTATGTAGGACTATGCACGATAAAAGGAAATTACATCATACTTGTGGACTGAATCTATAGAAACTGGCACTGAGGCCTCCTTTGAAATCCAGGGCAGATGAGAACCCAATGTTCTTGGATTGCCACAAAGGACAAACAAAGGGGGTTTACCATGGCAATATGCAAATTATTTCTGTAAAGCTGATCTCAAATACCACTGGCTTCTCTAAAATATTGACAACATTAACTGGTTTAAAGAGTCAAATTTGTAATATATTATAGATTGATGTTTTTCAAAGTATATTTAGCTTTTCAAAGTAATAATTAGTTTGGTGATTTTTGGGGGGAAAGGCTAGCTGTGTCTTAGAACTTCGCTCTGATAGCATTTGGTGCAACTTTTAACTTATTCATTATCATTTCAGAGACAAAAAAAGAGAGACGATCAGACATACTTTTACAGGGTAACCCCCCCCCCCACCACACACACACACACATTCCCCCATAGTCTCCTCACACAAACAAAACATATTGCCCCACACCCATTAGCATCCCCCAATTCCAGTAGTTGACCCCAAAAGACCTGTCACCTTAAGTGGAATCTTCTTTTCAAATGGGCCACAATCATTTCTTATAGGAAACTGACAGGCGAAATGGCGGCATTAGAAAGTCTAAAGCTCTTGGAATATAGCAAGCGCAGAACCAGGCAATAGAAATCACTATCAGCTACTCAGTGACTATAAAATGACAGGTAATTATTTTTCTTGGCAGAAGACTACTTTTTTTATCGACTACTGTTTGTGCAGAAGGACATTCAAGTGTACGGGAACATTTAAGGACCATAGACAACGTGAACAGCCAATACTCACTCATCTGCAGAGGACTTAACAAGGGGCATTGAGACATCAAAGAACATGGAAATGGAACATGATTACAATCGTCTAGGTGTGCATACAAATGAAAATAATGTCATATTTTTCAACAAAAGCATATAGACTGGAGTGCGTGTTTTGATCCTGACTGATATTACATGGAGGATGAAACATAAGTGATTTCATAACATCATTTCTCAGAAAAAGCTCATCAGGTGTATAAATTATTGCAAAACAGAAAGACACAGCAGCATATTACAAAATGCACAGGTGCCTGTAACCATGGCAATTTTTAGTATTAAACGTGGAATACAAATGGTGCAAAAACAATCCCCACCTTTGCTTTTAAAAAAATGTTTTTACATGTAAACGTGACCAGTTTTCAATACAGCTTGTTGCATTGCGAGAGTTAATCTTAAGAAAAATTTAATTAATTTCAACAACACCACATCTGTTAGTTGCTGAAAATCAAACAAAATCTAAAGTAGCCATGCTAAAGGCCTACCAGAATTGTTTGTAATGTGTTGAAACAAAACATACACTAAAAAAATAAGTCAGGAGAAACAACCCCTCAAGTGATCCATCCATATCTACTGCATAGAACAGTGATGGTTTGAGGCTCGTTTGATACCGCAGACCCTTGATGACTTACTGCCATTTAGCCAACCATGGGTTCCATACTATTCCTGTGTAATTTACAGCTTAATCTAGTCCAGGGATGCTCAACTCCAGGCCTCGCGGGCCGGTGTGTATGCAGGTTTTTGCTGCCACCATTTAACAATAATTTAATTAGCCCAATCGTTTACATGATCTGATATTTTAATCGACATATCCGCAATATGAACAGCCGCCGATGAATGTTCTTGTGCCGGTATGCGTGTATTGTAGCATTTTATCGTTCTGTAATTTACGAGTGAATCGGTGATTGTGTGTATGACTAATTAGCTGATTGAGCCGCGGTAACTGGTTGCAGTAAAAACATGCAAACACACCGGCCCGCGAGGCCTGGAGTTGCCCACCCCTGATCTAGTCCTACCCTCCAATTCCCATAGAGCAGGGGTTCCCAAACCGGTCCTGTGGCCCCGCTGTGTATACTGGTTTTTGTTGCAACCACAGTTGCAATCCCAGAATTTTAACAAGCTGTTAATTTTTCTTAATTGTGTTCTTTTTATGTTTAGAGGAATTATTCACCCTCTTAAACCACATTATGTCCGAAATAGCTATGCATGCCATGTAAAATAAACTCCCCATGTTCACGTTGTGCTTATTGTGCTATATAGCAACAATTACATAAAACGAGGTTACAAAATTATGTATTTTAACTGATCAAATTAAAGAGTGAAGTGAATCAATAGGCTCCTAATTAGGTTGTTGAACACAATGCAGGTTTGGCTCGTTATCATTTGCTTTGTGTTTAAATTTTTCATTATCTACCAAATGGTTAGTTTTAGTGGCCATGTGTCCACACTTTCACCAATTGGCTTATTGATTCAAATCAGTCTTTGAATGGATCTGTTACATAAATGTCTTATCTCTTTTAAATAATACTTTATTCTACATGGCATCCATAGCTATTTCTGATATAATGTGGCTTAAGAGAGTAAATAATTCCTCTAAACATGACAAGCACCTAATTAAGAAATTAAGAGCTTGTTAAAATTCAGGGATTGCAACTGTGGTCGCAATGAAAACCAGCATATACAGGGGGGCCCCAGGACCGGTTTGGGAACCCTTGCCATAGAAATCCATTCAAATTAGGTTATAGTATCGCTTGTAAGAGTACCTGAAAATAAAATATCAAGAGTCTTTTGATATCCTTTTATACCCAGTCATGATGGCATCACCTGTTTACCTGTGGAATGTTCCAAACAGGTGTTTTTTTTAACTTCCCAGTCTTTTTTTTCTGCCCGTCCCAACTTTTTTGGAACGTGTTGTAGGCATCAAATTTGGAATTAGCCTATATTTACAAAAATCAATAAAGTTTATAAGGTAAAACATTAAATATCTTTTCATTGTACGGTTTTCAATTAAATATATGTAAAAGAGAATTTAAAAACCGCTGCTTTCTGCTTTAATGTCTGTTTATTAATGTCCTAATTGTAAATTGTAAAACCTGTGAGAAAAAAATTAAATACATTTTCATTATTTGAAATGCAACATGTTCTTTTGTGTTGTGTTTGTGTGAGTGATATTGTGGGTAAGTGACATTGAGAAGAGTAAGAGCGTGGGATGGTGAAAGCAAAAATATTCAAGCAAAATTCAAATGGTTCATTCTGAAAATAACTGATAAATAATGAAAAAATTGGAAAACCCGGCTGCTGGGTCAATAAATCCACCCAATGTGCTGGGTTAAACTCCTAACCCAGGGGTAGGCAACCCTGGTCCTGGAGAGCCGCAGGGTCTGCTGGTTTTAGTTGTTACTCGCCACTTAATTGATCAATTAAAGCAGTTGATTTACACAGTTAAACCTCACTCACCTTCTTCTCTGGTCTGAGTAAGTAATTTGTCATAAAAAAAAAAAAAAAAACCAGCAGACCTGCGCGGCTCTCAAGGGACCAGGTCCTAACCAATACACTGGGTTGTTATTAGCCCAGCAATATAGTGAAACTAACCCAGCATTTGGGTCAAATGCTCAACCCAAAGTGCTGGGTTATAAGCATGACCCAACCATGCTGGGTCAAATCAAACCAATGCTGTGTTTGGTTGGGTGTGCTATCCAATAGTCCAATAGTGACCTTGCGCTGGGTTGGTCAAAGCACGGTTGGTTTGTTTGACCCAGAATTTGTTTTAGCTTTTTTCTGTGTGGAGGGCATGACCAAGTTCCCAATGCCGAATTCTGTTTTAACGGACAATTTGAAAGCATGTCAGCCAAAAAGGCAACTGTATAGCATATCACTTATGTTTAATAATATTTCATATATTACATAACTACCAACTTGCTGAAATGCAGCACTAGTCAAAGATCAGACACACAACTAGGCCTAATTTGCTCATTTCACATAGGCAGATTTACACAAGAGCAAGAACATATGTATCTAAAAATGAGAATTCTGACAAACTGATGCACAAAAGTGCCTTGAGTTTATTCATATAGTCGTAAAACTCTTCAGATTCCTCTCTCTTTATACAATGGAAGGGACATTTAACCAGAGCCGCCATAAAATGCTCATGGATACATCCATGGATGACAATGATCCACCAACTGAATCAACACACTGAATGGAGTCTTGCCTTTTGCAGACAGCTGGTCAACTACTTGGTTATGAATAACATTTTCCAGTAAGTATAGTTGAGGCAGCCTAACAAATTTGTGCAAATACCATGATGACAGAAATGATGCATGCTAACTTTTACCTGAAAGATTTCACAAAATGCAGGTCATGATCATGTGATTCTGATGAGATATCAAGACCCTCTCTGTAATATCCACCTATAATGGAGTCTGGGAAAGCACTGTGTCCTGGCTTGATGCCAATCTGGCTCCCTTGCTTTGTTCCCGACAATATACCTCCTTTCATTTGTTGATTATTCTGCTTCTTCACAACTCCACAATGCAAGGCAAATGTGTCGGCGCAAAATGGCTGCCGTGTTTGAAACATCCTAGGATGCATTTAGGGCACGAGTTTATTGAGGTTCCCTCTCATCCTATAGGTAGTGATACCCAGGCACCTCATATAGATACGACTTCTGGAATATCTTTAAGTTTTTGGGACAATGTCCAGAATGATGTCCATGAATTCTGACTTCAAAGCAGTCTGGTCTATGACTGATTAATCAAGAAATATCGGGCAGATTATGGTTTGCCAATACTGAGACATCCTATTTTACCCAACCCAACACGGTCATTGATAGGTCACGCTAACCAAAGTATCCATAGCCAGAGCCGATGAGGTCAATCACCTCTACATGTTCTGAGAAGATGGGGTTATATAAAAAATATCCATTGTTCAATATGGATTTGTGTCATCACGTCAACCTGTTTTTGCATGCAAGAGAATGGATTTCCCCAGTTCGTGGGATCTCGCACACACAATTACATAATCCTGGTTTGTCATTGTATGTCATTTAGCTTCAACAAGGATGTTTCCACTATCTGAACTAGGTCACACTGACTGCATTTATGATTTACATTTCATCTCCCTCAATAGCAGAAAATAATACTCTGTCTTTCCATTTTCCAGGTTAGAAAAACCAAAATATCCCTTATTATTATTATTATTATTATTATTATTAATTGACCGTCGGTATGGCCTTCATCTTTTATTTTTTCAAAGATATTGTCACAGGATGTAAATTACACATGTATGGTAGGCAATAGGCATGAATGCCAAAGACCCAGGGATGCTCCTGTGCGAACACTGCTGGAGAGTCAAAAATAGCCCATTATTGCCCCAGGTCCTGTCAGAGCAGGCTGAAGTTTAATGGGGCAGAATAATACTTAGAGCTTACTCATTCAAGAGGAAGTGTCTAGATCATGTTTCAAAGCCTGCGATTTTTGGATTAAAAACCAAATTGAGTTTAAGGCACCTGGAGGGTTTCTTTTGGAAAATAAAGCCATGGAAAAGTGTTCATTTGGGCAAAGCAAGAAGTTATAAATCAGCCACTTATTTGGGATGTGCTCGGTATACTGCACGTTCAAGAACCACATCCCCTTGGGTTCATTTTTAAATTCGCATTGCCGTCCCAAGGTCAAATTAGGCTTACATGTCGAGTAAAAACGGTAAAATACTGTTCTGATTTTTTTCTTCTTCATTTATTTAAGTCAAGCTTTAGGTATCATTTGTCTTTACTTAACGCAGCTCAGTTGCAGGTGAACAAGGTGCAAGTGTTACTGAGGTTATATGAATAGAAAGAAAAAGCCATCAATACACCAATATTGTGATTGTCTGTGCAGCTGTCCTAGAATATGACACTTGGATGATGGGCTGAATGGCGACTGATCAATGGCACATCAGCAGTATATATTTACCCAAAGACACTAAACTGATATTGAATTGTAACCGTTTGTACCATGGTGTATATTTTAATTGTGAAAGCACTGCTATGGTGTATCTGTTTTTTAATTAAAATATTGCTTTTCAAATTAATTTGTTCAAATTAATGATTTATATGATGGTTCCAACTGTATGGAAGACTCTTTGTAGGTGATATCAGAAAAAAAAATACTTTGGAAAGAAAAGGAGAATGGAATTTTGAAGAACTATAACAATCAAAACAATTGTGTATTCAATACATTAGCTCCAGTATGTTATAGATTAGGTCAATGATTTTAAAAACATGGGCAATGCAAGATACTGAGAAAAAATTGGCTAAATGTAAAATAACAAATAAGGTTGTTAGCAATCACATAACTAAATATAGATTTTTCCCAACATTGCTAAATTGTAAATGCATGAATAAGCAAATAAGTATTTTGAAAATCCTTCATAAAAGAAAATATATATAAAAAAATATATTTAACTAAAACTAGACCTATATCTCTATCCATAAAATAAGATACATGGAAATAAATGTTTCAGCCAAATTCCTAAAGAAAATAAAAAACAGTCACTTCAATATAGTCCTACTCAAATAATGTTGCATCTTAGGGGGAAAAAAACAATTATGGGCTTACAATATATTGATATATATTTTGGTCCTACATTACCATGATTTTTTATCTAATGCACCACTACAATGTATTTATCACAGGAATCCACCACCTCAAAAGCTTATACTTGTACGGATTTGAGAGTAATGTTTTATGTTTGTGAAATAAATACATTTGAAAATGTGGTTCATTCTATCCACTGCTTTAAAAAAAAACCTGAAAATCATCAGAAATTCCATTGATCTGAATAAATGTACTCAATACCTTAAAATATACAGTATTTACTCTGGAATACTTTTTTTATCACTAGGAAACAGCCTTTGGGTGCTATATTGGTTATAACCATAGGCAAGTAACACCTTCTTACTGTACTTTATGTGGACAATCTAGGACCCTTAAGTTGTTTACAATATTGTATTCATATATCCAGAAATAGTCATTATCTTTAGAATACCTCCCCATAGCTTTATGTATCAAAATCCTCACCCTGGTTATGTTAGTCTTGGTCAATAACATTAAGTGCTGTAAAACACTGCCTTTTGATTAGTGTGAAAAGCTTTAGAATGACGTCCCTTTGTGAAACGTATTAATGGGATTGCAGACCTCTTAGCTCTAAAACACATTCTGCAGGTCAAGATAAAATAATGCCTTTTTTTACAGAATTGAAAGCCCGTAGAAAAATGGCAGCTTAAAATTTAATGTCATAAATCATTGCCAACTCCTTGAAAGAGTGGCGATTAAAAAGCTTGCGAGAAAATAGTACGTATTAAGGAAAAGGGGCTTTTTATTGCTTACCAGGCATTCATCTCAGCCATGAGAGTAAAAGATCAATCTTTTCACTCCCAGATAATTACCATCTTCAGCCCCTCTGGGAGTTTGATGTTGTAACAGGGGCCATGATGTTAATTCTCCATGTATCCTTCAGGCTGTTTAATAAAAATTGTTATTTTACAATGCCTTCAGGTCTTCAAAACTAATAGTTTGAAGCTTGGAATCCTTGGAACCTTGACACCTAATTGCAGCCAGGATTCACAAAACTCGGCACCACTGAAATTTCCTCAGTGAACGGATGCTTCGAGGCGCAAAATGTCTGCGCCCTGAGTAAGTCTCCATTTTAAGAAATGCATGCACCGTATATCACAGATTGACTGATGCAGTGAACACGGCAACTGTATCCAAGGTCGCCATGGTGACAGGGTCAAAAGGATGAAATCAAAATGACTGGTTGACACCTTGGCACTCAGGAGCTAGTGAACAACAAGGGTCAAAGGTTGAAAGCATCATTGGTATTAATTCTCCAAAGGTTGTAGAAAGGAGAGGGGATGTATTGCAAGCATCTCTGACTAGATCCTTATTACAAAGAGACTTCCTATGTACAAACCATGACATAAAGAGAAATGTCACAATCTGCTTCGTTTCTGCATCGCCCACAGCAAACTGGAACGCTAGAGAGTAGTCTGTCGATCTTTGGAAATCTATATTAAAAAACTCTGCTAGCATGAAAACACGCATCACCATTCCCCCCAAAAAATCGTATTAATTCAGTCTTTATTATTGGAATGAACAATTGCCTCTAATTTAACTGTATTTAATATAGCAGGTTAGAAGGTTGTCGGTTCAATTCCCAGTAGACACACATCACAGTGGTTCGCAGTGGGGGTTTGAATTTCAAATTTTCAGGGATGCAAATAGTGATATAGACTGGCATTCTAGTGAGTATGTCAAACAGTTTTACATCATTAAGAATGGGCTAAATTCATGAACCCATGTAATTCCTATGATTATGCATGCTCTTCTAGCACAGCACAAGCACACTGTAGCAAATAGCAGGTAGCAGGTTTTGCAATATTATTTGCCATTGGCAATCAGCATGCAGTGTGCAACTAATCATGTATGCTTTGGAGTCTTGACTAAAATAACATATGCAGAAGTCATATGCACAGTGCTGGGATGTTGTATAAATGGCAAACAAAAAAAGCTCTAGGGAGTCTAATTACAGCACGGTTGTGTATTACCTATTTTAACATGTATGTGTGTCTTATCGTACTCTAATGGCATAGACACATGCGCATGCACCCACACAAAAAAATAAAGACCCTCACCTGTCCTTTTACGAGACTCGCTGCGAACTGTCTCATCACCGCCTCCACTGTGTATGCACTGGACCATCCGCGGGGTGTCAACAACTCCATGCAAATAGCTCCTCCGTCGAGTACGTAGCCGTTCTCCAACCTGGGGCTGAGGACCCGCATGAAAGGTGGGGAGAAGGGGAAATTGTCGGGGAAAGACACATTCAGCAATATAAATTCGGTATTGGTTTCTTTCATATCCTGCCAGAGAGCAGAGTCTTTGTCCACTTGGTGTAACTTCACATTCCAGTCAAATAGGTTGTCGTCGGCCAATTCGACAGTTATAAAGTTGTCACCTAGCCTCCGGATTTCTTGCAGTTCTTTCATCAATCTCCTCGTCCGAACCTGGGTGCAATGCTGTCTGTGCGGCGCCAATGGTGGTAACGAGGTACTGGTCGGCTTGCCACCTCCCACTTGCTGTTTTTCCTTCATGTCCTTGCCCTGTTTATCCTTACCAGTCGGCTTGTCCTTACTGGATTGCTCCGATTTCTTGGTTTTTATTTCAGGGGTGCTGAGAATGTTGCTCTCGTTGTTGCTGGTGTTGCAGTGCTTAATGTTGTTATTTTTCTGGTTTCCTTTCGTTCCTTTGAGGGAACCTTGGTGATGCTTCGGATCCTCCGTGTCTCGGTCGTGAAGCCGAATGAGACCTATTTTCCGTAGAAGAGTGGCCATTATTCCGCTCGACTTTCTGGTTCACTAAATTTCTGAATTGGTGTTAGCTTAAATAAAGACGAACAAATACCTTGCCTACTGCAGCCTCTGAAGATAAACACTGGGCGATTGCATGAAGCCCCCGAATTCAGTGCATCGTTTCAACGAGCTCAAAACGAAACAGCACAAAAGCCATTATAGGAAACTAAGTTACACAATACAGCTGGCTAATCATATGCCAATTCCGTAAAATGTGTTGCGTTATGTAATCCCTTTGTTCCGCAAACAATTCTAAAATCAATTCGGTGCAATTCCCGGCTCTTCGTTGCAACAAATTTGACAGGTCGGTGATGTTGTTGACTGCAGTTGTGCGGATATGGCTGCGGATACTAGGATACTCGCTTCAGTTAGCTATTTTTCCATGCACTTCGCTGCGTTTAACTATAACCATAAATGTTCCTGTGTCCCCGTCTCCTTTTTCCACGTAAATGGTCACATCTCAATTTAACTGGACGATAGGATTCTTTGTCCAAGGTTATGTTCGACACATTAACTTACCCTTGATGGTAGCTGTTGTTTTTTTGTTCAGCCGTCTGTTTAAATGTATCCGGCAAATATGCGCGTAACAAAACGGTAGTCTATCAACTGCAAATATACGTGACCGTTTAATCCAGAGTTTCCAGTCGATCTGACTTTGCAGAGGTAAAAGCTTTGATGTAACTGCAGCTGCGGCAGCGCTAGCACTAATGCTGTTTGGAACGAACCAATCTGATAATCCTTAGCGAAGGGAGCACACAAATAGAAGCAGCCTAACGCTCGGGACGTAAAACAGCTTCCGCTGTACCTGGACTGAATGAATAAACATGCCTCGCGCACAGAGTAATATATGCACGAAGTGGGCTGGGTTTTTCATGGATCAGCTGTCGTATTTGAATGAGCTTTCGACGAGTCTTTTATTTATTTCGCCCTCCGGTTCATTCTTCTCGCCACACTGACGCGGGGGTGCCTTTATCTTCTACTGAACCGAATGAACCTAGAATTGAAGATTTAAGTAAGGATCACAGTCCCGTCCATCAAGAATAATAAATAAATAAACAAATAAATAATAATAAAATATCTCGCTTCGTTAGTATTACTTATTGCAATAAAATAAAATAAAAAATAATAATTTACAGGAAGCTGAAAAATAACTAGACGTATAGCCTACTGCAGTAGGTTGGCCACTTCTTGTTTTCTCCACTCAATCCTCTTTTGGATCAAAGTCAATAATATCATAGTTTATTATAATGAAAGGTCAGTATATTACATAAAACTAATCTTGAACCTCAAAAGGCATGACCATTACGCGATGTCTATCATTAGTAGACACGTTTACGCATTGTGAGTTTGCTACTATTGTTCACGTTATGAAGTCTCACAGTCCATTTATCACACGTTAAAATATATCAGTTCCTGATATGTATATGATTAAATACATGTATATTTAGCTTGCTGTTTTGTTCCAAAAGGGTGTCTGCTAGGCAGCATATAGGCTATATGGGTCACAGGTCAGAGCTGTGTATTACAGGTCCTATGGGTTACAATTCCATATACAGAGCTCCAGTAGGGTACATCACCTCACTGGATTCAATAAAAAATGAAATTGTAAACATGGCAGGGGAAATGAGCAGTACAATAATTTTTTTTACCATTTAACAATTTTGAGTACCATTGATTTACCATTGAACATTTTGCGGATGGAAAAAGGATACATGTCTTGATTTAAAATACATGTATTTACATATGCGTGTAAGAGGAAAATGTATGTTTTACTTGTGTGATAAGGTTTACAACCACGTTCTTTCTAAATTGTTATGTAAAACTGCATCATCCAAGAGCCTCCAAGTGCTGTGTTGTGTTCACTAAAGACAGAATTGCATGGGGATTGTAGGCCATGGGATAATATTATAAAACCCCTTCACTGAAGCAGAAAATAGCATAGCAAAAAAAATGACTCAGATGTGCGGGTTGTATAACTGAGATATGAAAACAAACAGTTTTGTTCAAAATGTAAAAGATTCAGCGTGTCATCAGATAACCTCTTTAATTCTTACCAACTTTTATAGTAAATATTCAGTTCCTGCTTAGTAATTTGGAAATTATATTTCATTGCTTCAAATAATTATACATGTGAGAAATGGTATCCACAGAGTAACAGTGTGTAAATTAATTAAATAAATAAATAAAATAGGAACAGTCACAGTGTAGCCATGTTAACTAATGGTTCCCCCACTGGATTTTGGATTTCAGGGTCACTTCAACCCTGTATCCCAAGAGTTAAAATAAATCAAACAATAACAAAAGCAAAATAATTAGAACTGCATAAGGGTTGAAGAAAATTGTATGATGGGAAATATCTTATTAAAATACAGTGACACATAATTAAATGAAATAAACAAACATTAATACAATAAGATACCAAGGGAATGGTGATTGCTTCAAGCCATGGCTAAAGATAATACAGGTTAAAGAGACTGTGCAGTTTTAATGTTGGTGGGCAGTCTGATTCACTGAAGACTGTGAGACAAGAGAAAGACTGTGATTTAAAGAAAGATTAAAGAAGTTTAATATATCTGTCTGCCAGAAGATGAATGTTCCCCAACAGATAGGAAGGAGTTATGGAAAAAAGTTATTTTTCACATTCCACCATGACTCCCCCTGGACAGTCCATTACTTCGAGTTGGCCTACGTTAGTCTTTTCCTCAAATAATTATAAAGAATTCAAAAAGTTTCTGGGCCCATGTAGGCCTATGAAAGGTGAAATAAAATATTTAGTAAACGATAGAAAGCAATTTTCTAAACACAGCCATACACATTTTTTTTTAAACACAGTTGGTAATACAAACTGAAATTTTCATATTAATAAGACCTTCAGACATTTGTCAAAAATGTGGCATCACTGCTTTATGATGGATTGTTAAGTACATTATTTACACATATTCTGATACATAACCTACATTGCATTTTAGGAGGAAAACCTTTAAAAAGAACAAAGTACAAAGATACAGTATATTGTGTATTTTTCAGTTGAACTTCTGGGTTTCTGAGAAAATATTTGCCTATTGAATTATTTTGCAAATGAAAAATCAGTCTTGCTACAAATCCATTTGAAATATTAGAAATGTTCTTCCTTTTCAATTGGCTAGATACTTAAGTATTTACAAATGGTGTAATTTGATTATATCATCATGGTATGATATTTTGACATGTCCGTCACTATTTAATTTGAGGACAAAATTCTCAAATTGTAGGCTACACTAAATTTGAGATTTTTTTTTAAATAGTCAAAATGATAGAAAACCTGTATATTTCTCTTTGTAATGATAATGCAACAAGTTACACTGCTTTATGGTAAGCATTTATTGGAGATGCAGCGAGAATTTAATCATTTTAAGGTTAAATTGTTGCATTTATTCGTTTGTTTCAAGTGCAGGTAGTTTCCCTTTTTTAGGACGAAGCAAATTTGTGCTGAATTCATCGTGAACCATCTCTGAACTGGTGCCCTGAACACTAAATTGGTTTACGGATTTTCAGTGTTACCAGAGTAACCGCACATACTGGTTTGCGATTGGATAATATTCTGCCGGAAAGCAGTTTAACAAAATGGACGCCTTGTGAAGAGATTTGTTATGCGTTTGCTTTGTTTCAGTTTCAAGAATTGTATTTTTTAGGATCGTATTCTTCAGTAGTATTTACCCGAGGGGTGTATGGTAGGGATTTATGTTTAGCTAGTGTAACATGGCTGAAAAATTTGATAACCTTGAAGAGCATCTGGAAAAGTTCGTAGAAAATATCAGACAGTTAGGAATCATCGTCAGTGACTTCCAACCGAGTAGTCAGACAGGACTTAACCAAAAACTGTAAGTATGTCTAGCTTGCTATCATTCGTTAGCTTTGTAGCTGTTTTGTTATTATTATTTAGTTTTCATAAGTATATCATATTAGTTCACACCATATGAGAGTACTACAGAGACAGTTTTAACTTTCTAAAGGTAGCCAGTATTAATTTCCACTGGCTAGTTATATGGCTAACTAACATAGTGTGTGATTAGCTAATGCTAGCTAGTGCTGCTGATAGTAAAATTGTTTTGTTGTCTTAGTCTCGTCCTTGTAACTGTTTCAGATAACGCTACACATAACGAACTAACTTTGTTTTAGGGAATAATGTAGTTTGATAGTTAAGCTTGTATCTAACCAAATATATGACAGTGTGCTAGCTAACTGCTAATAACTCATCCGTTTTTAGGAATTTCATGATCACGGGATTGCAGGACATTGAGAAGTGTCGTCAACAACTGCACGATATTAATGTACCCTTGGAAGCGTTTGAGTAAGTTGTTTCTCGTTAATATATGTTAATGCTTGTTGGCACCAATGCTCAGCAAGAACAAGTAATCGCGATAAAATATACTAGCAGCGTGTTTAAGAATTCCACGCTAATTAAATTATGTTGGCGTACACTAATATTTCACCTATTTCACTGACTAACCCATATGTCCCGCCCCCGCTTTTCGCTTGTTACTGTATCTTATGTGTATTCTTTTAACAGATACATCGATCAGGGTCGTAACCCTCAGCTGTATACTAAAGAGTGTTTGGAGAGAGCCCTGGCAAAAAATGAACAGGTGAAAGGAAAGATTGACACCATGACGGTAAGTCACCTGTTGGGCACATTCAAAATACTGTTTTATCTAAAGGGGCTGAATTCTTAGGCACAAATGCTTACTCGCCTTTATTTAAGTACTTAGCAAGGGTGCGTGATATGGCATTCCTATTCTTAACCTGACCATTGTGGCATGCTGAAACCTTTGTGATTTACATTATAGCACATTTACAACGATCTGCCACCACATTTCCATATTCATGAAGGAAGTAGCTTACCACAGGTAAAAGATGTAACACGTTCTATTTGTGTAACACAATATTTCAACTTGCTTACATTATTATTCAGCAGAGCACATGAGTCTAGCGAGCTACCAAGCCTTTACAGAGTTTTACTGGTGAATGACAAATGGGGGGGGGGTTCAGATAAGTATGATTAGGTTAGCTACTTTTTCAGTATGAAATTTTAAGTTAATCAGCCTATCAAATGTGGACCATGTACTGTATGTTACCGCATCATATTGGCTTCAATCTTCGCCTTTGGGCCAATATAATGTTTTTAAACGTATTATGAATGTAAGTGCAGCTGTATTATGGATACAGATCCAACCCCCAATATTGTTCTGCATTCCTAGTATTTAAAGCATGAACTATCTCGCACTGAAAAGGTTCCTCTCATAGATCATTAGATTAAACTTTACAAAACTGTTAATTGATGTCATTTTTTCGCACAAATTCAGTGATTGTGTGGACATGGCTTCACGGAAAGTGTTGGATGATTGAAGTTGGTACTTCCTAAGAAAAATTAAGTTGAATACAAACACAGGGAGAGCAATAAGCATGACTAAGCAAAGTCAGTATTAAATGTCTGCATGTTCGGCACCTGACGTATACCACAGTTAGATCCGTTTTTTTTAAATGAGATTTTGTTTCTGTTGGGAAATATCAGTGGGCACAAATAGTCATTATACTTTTACTCTAATTTTCTTATTCCCTTTCTTCCCCTTTCATTTCAGAAATTTAAAAGTCTTCTCATTTCTGAGTTGGGAAAGGTTTTTCCAGAAGAAATGTCCAGGTATAAAGCTATTCATGGGGACGATCCACCATCATAGTGGTTACCATTCTGGTTAAAATACTGCAAAAGCTTAATGTACATATGTATATACATAATACCTTCCTAAATAGTTATATGCCATACTGTTTAAACTTGTAGTTCATTAAGTTTTATACTGAAGCAACTTTCATATAATTGTACATCCTGTAGCAGAGTCTTGTGACATTGATTGTGCCACTTACAGAATACCATAAGGAGAAGAATTATGAATGTGTGATTGTGACACCTGGATAAATCAGGGAATAGGAATGTTATTAATTTTTACCAAACCAAATGTCTTTTTTTTTTTTTCTTCAATAAATTTGTTTGGAATTCAAAGGCTTGTTTGATTTATTGCAGTAAAGTATTCTACGGTAAGTTTTCCTGAAATGTTTTTAATCATGGATTATTTCAGGAATATACCCAGTAAAACTTTACAGTGCACTCTACAATGCTCTCATTTTAGGAGCATTTGTTCCCGAAATTTGATGTGTGCTAATTGGAAAAATTGTTTAGGATCTACTGATTGTGATACATTAGCGTGCTTCTAAATTTTTCAACTTCGGAGCACATGTGCTTAGAAAAAAATGTTAGCGTAGAGCCCGGCCCCTGACTAAATTTTGTATTTTTCTGCATAGATTTTCAGGTGCAGTTTGTTAGTTATGTGCCGTTCAGCTTATCTGAAGCATAGGCCCCAACTTAAACTCACTTACCTACTGGATCATATGAATACTCAAACATTTTTTTGAAAATTGTATTTATTATAATGGATCTACCATTGGTTCCTTCTTTGTTGCTCATGACTGAGTGAGATGACCCATGACTCATTTTCTTTAGTAGACACCCTTATTCAGGGCGATTTGTGTAGAATTACAGTACATCTTTGCCATGTATTAGAGAGTCCTGCCAAGAGGGACACCTGGATGTTTTTAGGGAAGCAATACAGGTGGAGGACCATGTAGCAGAGCCCAAACTGGGAATAAACCCACGAACATTCAGCTATAAGCCCTATTCTTTACGGTTATGCTATATTGTTGTATTTGGTAGGCTGCGTTATGTACTATTTATTTGCTCAAGCAATTCTTCAGTTGCATTTTGCTCAATGATGCAAGGGCAACATCCCACCCGGGAGTCAGCCTTGCAGTGTTCTATTTATAAGGTCAGTTCTTCAGCTGCAATGCAACATTGACACCCAAGCATCAATGGCCTCTGGTAGACATCTTGTGTGCGTCGTCGCCTCGCACCATTAATTGGTTGCAGCGATTGATCAAACGGTCCCCTCTGATGTCTTTTCATCAGTCTTACAACAAAGGCTTATCTGAAAGCATTCAGGTGGGACAAAGCACCCGGCGGCGCTTGAGGCGATTGGGAGACCCAGGGCTCCTCCAATGACCTTGAGGCACAATGTCCTGGTCCAGGGAGGGGGAAATTGCCCTTTTTATCTGATGCCTTATCTCCCTTGGACATCTCCAGAATGGATGAAGGTATGAGTCTGCTCGATTCTGCATTTTTTTCTCCCTCAGCTCTCCAGAATCGATTTTATCATTCGAAACCCTAAAACTTAAAGCCTTCGTTGGTGGGCCAGCCCGTCCCCCGTAATCGGCCACTTCTGCAAATGCTTGGACATCCATGGCCGTTTCAGGTAATTTACCCTATATATTGCTTTGATTTGTCTCAAATAATTGTGCTCATTAATAGTACTGCGCAGTGTAAATTATCGTAGCGTGAAGCTATTTACAAGAACCTAAATGCACCTTTATTGGCTGAGATTTGCTTACTAACTAAGTTGGCTAATCCAGTTTGATTCTATTAAATACATGCTGCAGAAAGTAGACTTTCTTAAATGCAATGTTTACCTTGACAAGTTAAATAATGAACAATTCAACACACATTAATTATGGGCTATTAAGGTAACGTGATAAATTCACACGAGTATAGTGCCAGATGAGTCGTTGCAGCTTTATAATGAAATGCAATTTCTGCAGGCCTATACTTAAGTCATTCATATTGAAACCAAGGTTAAGCCTTTTTTAAATTTGCATTTAAGATGGTGGAGGGAAGCACTGGCTGCCCAGAAAGTGGCACAGAAGCATAAAGCGTATAAAAAGCAACATTCTCATGGTGCTTTTCCTGTAAGCGGTTTTGTAGTTATTCCCCAGTAAGAGCTTCTAAGAGGATGTTTGCTCGGAAATCCCATAAGGATTTCTTGAGAACTGCCATAAGTGACATGAGCAGGAACATTGTACGGCTTAATGTGGAGAAAACTTTCCCCCGACTGGTGAGTTCACTCAGAACTACATTTACCAAGCAGACTATGAATACCTCAAGGGAACTGAAGGAGAACGAGTTCATTATAGGGCTTTTCACAAGTTTCCTTGTCGACAGGAACACTTGTCAAGCACAAACTGCCCATGTAATCAAAGCATTTGCGTGGGGGGGAGGGGGGGGAAGTTGCTTTGCTTCCTCCCTTGACAACTGAGACCTAAGATACTTTTCCCCGCTCCCAATCCTACCTCCCAAATCATTTGAAGTTGAATTTTTATTCTGCTCGAGGATCAGTTGCTCAAGGCAAAAAGTAGAAACGTTGCACTATTCCAGAAATATTTATTGGTTCTGGCCTTTATTGCAGAACAGCAGTTCTGTAATTTGCTGTGGTTAATGCATTTACACTAACATTCCGTTACTACACGCGGTACCAGCAAAGGGATGATGCTCTACCCTTTGCATAGTTTGAGTAAACTGTCATTTAATATACACTCCTCAAAAAAAGTTCGGAAACGTTATTTCGGTCGATTATTCCTCCCCTTTAATAATACCAATTGGTATTGTATTTTATATCGTTGGAAAGCCTGATTAGTCACCTTTACAACGAGGTACAACTTGTAAGGATCGTGCATTCGTGGAATGAGCAACACAGCTAACCGTGTGGGTAGCGGCCCCAAAAAATGTGCCAAAATCCCCTGCAATATTCTTCTGTTGGTATTCACTCTCGTTTTGAGTTGCTTGGTGGACTGGATGATTGCACTCTCCCACAGTAATAAGGAAAAAACAACACATATTGGCCATTTTTACACTTTATTCATTTTACACTGTCAGGGACCTCAGTAGCGTGTGGAAGATCCATACGCAGGCACAACAGCTTGGCACCTCCTCCTCATGCTGGTCACCAGCCTGGTCACACACTGCTGTGGGATGGCATCCCATTCCTCAACCAGGATTTGTCGCAAGTCAGCCAACATGGTTGCGTTGGTCACTCTGGCACGTACAGCACGCCCAAGCTGATCCCACAAGTGTTCAATTGGGTTGAGGTCTGGACTCACGGCAGGCCATTCCATCCTCTCCACTCCCAAATTCTGGAGGTACTCTGTGATGATCCTGGCTCTGTGGGGGCGAGCGTTGTCATCCTGGAGGATGGAGTTAGGTCCCAGATTCTGGAGATATGGGATCGCCACTGGCTCCAGAATCTCATTCCGATATCTCACTGCATTGAGATTGCCTTCAATGATGACAAGTTCTGTTTTGCCTGTGAGAGAGATACCGCCCCACACCATGACACTGCCCCCATTGAAAGGTGTCACGCGATCTGTGCAGCAATCTGCATAGCGTTGAACACTTGAAGCTCAAAACGAGAGTGAATACCAACAGAAGAATATTGCAGGGGATTTTGGCACATTTTTTTGGGCCGCTACCCACACGGTTAGCTGTGTTGCTCATTCCACGAATGCATGATCCTTACAAGTTGTACCTCGTTGTAAAGGTGACTAATCAGGCTTTCCAACGATATAAAATACAATACCAATTGGTATTATTAAAGGGGAGGAATAATCGACCGAAATAACGTTTCCAAACTTTCTTTGAGGAGTTTAATTTAAGTGCTCAACCTTAAGGAAAAAATTAAAATGGAATTATCAGTAATAATAATGTGAATCGGCACCTGTCCATCACCAGGAAAGTGAAATGGTAAGAGTGAAATGAGAATTGAACAGACACGTATGAGTTCCCGTAAATGTAGGCCTTATCTTAGCACTGATTGCAAATTCTAGAACGTGGCGCTGTGATGGCGACATGTACTCCAGCTGCCTCTCGTTTCTATTCTATTCTACGCTGTTAAAATTGAAGAAAAAAACCGCAGGAGGTTATCCTAGCAACAGTTTTAGATTGGCATTTCTTTTCAGTAAAATTAGGGCATTACAACAGAAGTGATAAGCTTGAGAATTTTCACTGGAGTTCTACCCTTCTCGAAGGCAAAGGATGCCAAACTCTCCCTGGAGAAAATGATACGCTGTCTAGCAGGAGAAAACATCCTTAAGGAGGTGAAGTCATCTCAGTGCCGAGTTCCTGGAACTCTTGAGATAATCAGCTGTGACGAGTTAAGACAGTAACAAAAGGCCACCGAGAAGTGACGTGATCCTGTACCAGTATGGACGCCGGCTAATTACCTGGACGTTCCAGCCTTCCTCCTGTAGCCGATACCCTTAATTATCACAGACTGGAAACGGATACATTCTCCAACAAATATTTATCAGAGTGGAGTACTGGTGAAATGGACTTGAAAGCCAATGGTTGCAGGTTTGAATTTCTGAGAATGATGTTGTTTCCTTGGGAGAGGAACTTAAACTGCATTGTTTCGGTAAATATTGAAAATTGATAATATACAAAATTATGAAAGTGGCTGGATAAAACTGGTCATTTAATTTGCAAACAAACAAAAAAAAATAACAATGTAGACTGCATAAGCCACATTTATACACTACTCTTGGGTTCAGAGTATATTTTATATCAGTTACGTTTTTATATTTTACATTGACAGTAGAAACAAGTAAATCAGATCCGGCCTGTATATAGAATTTCAATCTGCTTGCACATTTTCTCTCTTTGTATTGATGTTCTTTGGTTTTGAACTGATGGGGATGACGCACTTTCAGAAAATATTCAATACGCACGCATGCCGTCTATATGTGTAATGTCACAAAAATAATGCAATGACATCACCAGATACTACAGCAATTTGCAGGCTGTGGCAGATAAGAGGAGCAGAAGCCATTATCAATACCAGGGCTGTCCCCTGTCTACTCAGACCCCTGTCTACGATGGGCCGCTCTCCCCTCACTTTGCAAGCAGTGTGCGAAAGAAATCCTGCAAAACTCTTTCCAAATTAGTGAGAAAGTTGTTGTAATATGTCCCACTCTGGTACCATAGACATGCATATATGACTACTGCTGCTACTTCTAGTTTTTACTTCTGGTTTACTTCCTGAAATTGTCGAATGACTGTGCTTCTGAATGCCCTCAACTAATCCCGGAAATAAGAGTTTCATTCTGGGATTTTAAGTGCCTCCATTTGTGAGAAAAAGTCGCCCACTCAAAAACATTTTGATGAAGTTGACTCAAATATGTGCCTTCAAAGGGGTGAAGGGATCATATTCGGTCATGGCCCAGGGGTGTTCAGCCCTGGTCCTGGAAAAATTTATGGTATGCTGTTGGTTTCCATTGTTACTTTGAACTTAATGAATCAAGTAATGAATGCAGTTGATGACACAGCTCACTTGAACTTGTTTCTTGAGTCAAATAAGGTTTCTGATTGTAAGGTGAACACAAAAACCATGAACAAGGTTTGGCCACCACTGATCTCTAACAAGGACCAGCGGTGTAAAATCCAGGGGTCAGAAAGCAAAAGTCCTGCTATGTGTTTCTTCCACCTATTACCTCAGCCAGCTGACTTCAGTCGCTAGTTCTACCTCCTGGCTGAATAAGTTTGTTAATTAGCAAACCCAGGTGATTGAAACAAATTTATGGGGAGGACTTTTACTTTCTGAACCTGGAACCTCTGACAAGTACTGTTTGAATGAATGTATTTACCCCAGCATACACAAAGTGGACACATGGAAAGCTGTCAGTAAATCAATTGTAGAACCCTCTATTGATCTGATCATTCATTTCTGAGATATGTAATCGCTGTGATCTATTCCTTGGAATATTTGTAGATTTGTAATCGATTGATTATATAATTGTTTTGATTGAGTTTAATGATGTGTTATTTGCAGGTGCTCGATATTTACACACACACATGCATGCACGCACGCATGCACGCACGCGCCCACACACACAGAGCCAATGCGGAAACCTCGTGACAGGAGTAGGTCTAAATAATGCTTTGGTTTTCATCACTCAAGTGAATGAGGTACTTTAATTTGACATTAATCTTAGCGGGTCTGCGGGTAGAAATGATGTATTAATCCTGTTTTATTACCTCATTTAAATTTTTGCACTGACTAAAACTGCTTCTGTCGGGTGCTCAGCACAACTGAAGCTAGGCTCAATGGGAGCTCATTTCAATCCCTCTATTGCTTTCCCTTCTCTCCTAGCTGCACAGTGGCCTTCATGTTAAAATCCAATTATGTATTTCATAAAATTCACCCACAGTAAAGTGTTTGAAAATTCACTGTTGAATATTCACATTCTTTCAACGTGCACAAAAACTACGGTCCATGTTCTGGTTGTTATTAAATGTCTCTCGCAAGTGAAACCTAATGTACTTTACATTTGGATAATTCTATTCAGTAGTGTACCTTGATTATCGCCATTTTTCTTCACGTTTTAACCACCGTGAGAAAGTGTTAGAAATGCAGTTGATATACAGGATACAAGTTCAACCCTGTTCAGATTCATTTTTATACCAAGTTCTTGCATTTTAGTTCATTTACACTCCAGGAAACTTTGATCATCTACATGGGATGAGTCAAATGTTGAAGTTTCTCAGTTGTTAGTATACCGTTTAATTCTCATTTATGTTCACTTTAAATACAGTGGGCCAATTAGTATTTGTATATGATCTCATTTGGTTACATTTACCCAGGTAACATGGCTGCAGTGGCCACTCAGTAGGTAAAATGTGAAGTAAAACACAAGGCTTTATTTTATCAATAATTAATAAGATACCAGGGCTAACTCCCTCATGCCATTACCCTGTGCAATAAATATTGCAATAGCTTAAATGACCACAGTGAGTAACATGTCTAGGCTTTAATGAAGAATAATACCATCTTTGGGGTTGTCTTCCCTTACTGATCCGAGCCGAACACATAATACTTTCAGACGAAGGTGAATGTTTCAGTAAACATCCATCTCCCCAGGAACAGGGGGAAGACATCTTGTCCGTAGTTTTTTCTTTAGCTTTCACAACTTCAAGGTGTCCAGGCAAGCTAGTACTTTCAAGTACGTTTTATCGTTAAACATAACGCTATGTTGATAATACTTCTATGTTTAAAAAAAAAAAATATATACTTTGAAAAAAAGCCATTATGTTTAATGAAAGAAAAACCTTGCAGGGAAGATGCAATTTAATAGATTCTCTTGGTCTCAAACCATCAGTCAGTGAACTTTTTGGACACGGGTTTAATTTAATATGAGAATGGTTAGCATTTGCCGATTTACGATTTGATTGAAGTGCACACAAGTGTTCCCACCGCAGTCGGAGACCCCGTCTTAGACATCCCAGAATCCCATTGGCCATCTACATAATGGATTTGCTGTTGTAACTTGTACACCCTCCAGAAATTAGAGGCTGAAATGTGACCTTTTAGTCGAGGTTCTTATTTTCTCCGGTGTCTCCTCTGCACTGCAGGCACACCGCACTCTCAATAAGGCAACCATTTTACAAGACCTGAGGATCCCTCTAAGATGTGTCACAATATGCAACGAGGTATTAGTGTACACGGGAATGATTTTGTGGTCAGTGTAAGTCTGAAGAGACGTTTTTGTATTTTTTTGTAAGACATAAAAAAAAAAAAAACCTCAATGCTTGTTACCTCAATTAGGAGAAGAAACAGAAATACCCTCCTGGCACTTTTTTTGACAACTTTTTGGTGGCTCCTAGCATCGATAGCATAGTTTTTTTACGGCCGGAAGTGTAGTATAATGGTTAAGGAACTGGGTTTGTAACTGAAAGGTTGCAGGTACGATTCTCAGGTAGGACACTGCCGTTGTACCCTTGAGCAAGGGTACAACCAATAGTATGTGCCTGCAATACCGGAGCAGGGACCGTCTCAGGGCCGTGACAGTCTCAGGGCCGGCAGTGACCGTCTGAGGACCCTAGTTTTTCGCGACAGCGCCACCTACCCAATTGGATGACCGCAACAGTGCAACATGGCCCGGAGCAGTGCAGTGTCAGGGACAGTCTCAGGGCCGGGACAGTCTCAGGACCGGGACAGTGTCAGGGCCCTAGTTTTTCATTTCACCTACTGAATTGCAGTGCAACCATGGCACGACCGCAGTTCTTGCATGTCAATAATAAAGCTGTATAAAACATTTGACCTCATAATTTTTGCATTAGATTAGAACTTTTGCAGGTTTGATTCCCAGGTAGGACACTGCTGTTGTACCCTTGAGCAAGGTACTTAACCTGAATTTCATCAGTATATATCCAGCTGTATGAATGGATAAATGTAATAAGAAGTTGTGTAAGTCGCTCTGGATAAGAGCATCTGCTAAATGCCTGTAATGTAATGTAACATAGAACTCATTTTACCCCAAAATGCATTTATTTTACAAGGCAAATACAGTGGCTCACAGTACGAAAATGATGGGAATCATATGCTATGGCCTTTGCAGCCACTTGATCTCAACCCAATTTAACATTATTTTGAAAGAATGGTGTAGCTTCCCTCCAGTAGAGTTCCAGAGACTTGTAGAATATGCCAAGGCGCAGATTTCTCACAGCCACCAATGGCGGTGTCCAGAATAAAACGGAAACATCCATTCTTTTAAGCTAGTACAGCTCCCGTGTGTGTTCATCTTTTTAAATAAGATGGAAGTGATTTCCAAGTTGAAAATATAATGAGAAGTAATATTTCACACAAGAAATTTGTCAATTGTTGAAAAAATTTAAAAAGCTCCCAGCATTGAGCATGCCAATTGCATGCTTTCTCAAGAATTGCAACACCTGTGGCATTGTGTCATGTGACAAAAACACATATTTGAGTTGGCTTTTATTGTCCCCAGCAAAAGTTGTGTCAGTGTAATTAATGGTCACACCCTGACTGGTGGTGGTTTATCTCATTGAAGGAAAATGCTTAGTAGCGTGAATGTAAACAAATTTGTGCACAAAATTTAAAAGAAATAACTTTTATTTGCACAGGGTACATTTTGAGAGGCTCCAGCGCTGTACATTCCGCCTGTTGGGCCTGGTTTCCTGTTCTGAGAGAGCGAGAGAGATGCAATAATACAATAGAAAACAAAATAGAAATAACATGTTATTGACATTTGACTTTTCCTGAGCCTTCAATATTCAAACCACAGATTGTGAAGTCGGTAACAGCACTACCTACCAATTGAATAGTCTCCCTTCTGTCCTCAATTGCCGGTATATCCCTCGGTTATATTCCTCCACTTCACTGAAATAGTAAAGACGGACAACATAATCACTGCTAGGTTAACATAAATATTGGTAACACTTAAAATAAAATAAAATAAAAAAGGGTACATTCATTAACATTGCTTTTTACAGTTATAAGCATTAAATAACAGTTAACTCATATTTAGTTAACATTTGCTAATGGTCTACTTCTTTATTAAGGTATTAAGTAATATTAGTAAATAGTTGATAGATTTTATGGCATTGTGTAAATAAAATTACATTCTCTACTCTTACCTGTGATGATAAACCGGACCAGAGAGGAATACCTGCTCAGCTTCCTGCATGGACAGCTTCTGAAGTACAGCCAGGGCATATATGATGGACTACAAAAAGAAAATGGTTAATTTTTAAACAATATAATTCAAATATAACATTATACCAATACAGAACAGCAAGCCATTATACACGGGTCCGTACACAAGTAGCACCATGGTAGGCATGTTGTTTATATAGGCTTTAAAGGGGCAGGAGCAGGAACACACACAAATACATTACATGGTTAGGCATACCTCTGGAAATAGAACATCACAGATTAAGTTTAATCAATGTGCTGGCTAGATATTCGTTATCATAGTCAACTAGTTGGGCTTGCCAAAACCGCGCTACGGTTTCATTAAACTAATAAACAAATGAGGCTAACGTCAACGTTAGTTCGTTTTGCAGCAAGCTATCGGTAAACTAACGTTATAACAATGATTGTTTGTAGTGCCTTTTAAATATGCTTCGATTATCTTGGAATCGAACATTAACGTTAGCCAACACTATCATAAGCTAACGTTAAATTCGATTTAGCTAAACGCTAAAGTTCACGTTACATACATAAAGTTAGTAAGCTACTCACACTTCGACTAGATAGCTAACATTAACTTTGCTGTCGTATTCAAGACACCAGAATTGTTTTTAACATTAAACAAATAAAACTTGATTCACATTCAGTTTTGCACTCACGTTCAGATTGTCGTCCATCTCTTTGTCCATCTTTTTGTTTCTCTTGCGCATGCGCGGAACTGTAGGGTCCTCAGACGGTCCCTGCCGGCCCTGAGACTGTCACGGCCCTGAGACGGTCACTGCTCCGGTATTGCAGGCACACCCTTCTCGGTACAACGGCAGTGTCCTACCTGGGAATCGAACCTGCATTGGTTCACCTGCATTGCTTCAGTATATATCCAGCTGTATGAATAGATACTATGTATAAATGCAAAAATGCTGTGTAAGTCGTTCTGGATAAGAGCGTCTGCTAAATGCCTGTAATGTAATGTTTTTAAAACAGTCACAACCTGAATCGCATTGCTCGGAATGAACCTTTCTCCCTCATGAGAACCAGCAGTGCAATACTATCTGCCAACAGCTGTGGTTACAAACGGCAGTGAGTAACAACCGGGTTGGCATCAGAGACCGCTGTGCTCCTCAGGGGCACAGACGTCACAAATGAAAGATACGGGCGTCACACTCCGGGGAAGGAGATGAGTTTTTAACATGCGATATGTTACTGATGTCATTCCTCAGCATTGATCCTGGCCAAAAGCAGTCTGTCCTTCGGCACTGCCTGCACGGGTCTTCACAGTTAGCGTCATCGCGTTACCAGGAAGTGCCTGATGAAACGTTATCGTCGCACCACCTATGCAGAAAAGCTAATGACGTGACGCACATGATTGAAGAAAGAGTGGAGGATATACAAGCACTAGAAGGCAGTTTGAGGTCTGCTTTTCAGGTGCGCAAGCAGCCTATTGTGCACTCTGGCTAGTTTTACAATAGGTTTATTTTGAGGAAAGCTGGAGAAGGCCAGGCGTGCAAGGCCGTGCTGCTTACACACAATACATGATATTCCATGTAAGACGTGGTATTTCTGTGACTCACCAAGGTGACCCGCGTTTCTGCGTTTCCGCCTCCTTGTGCGTTGCCGCGCAGATCGCCCCCAACGCCAGCCTCTTCACTTGTTACCGTGGTTACCTTCCCTCCGTTATACCCACGCCACTTTTTTTTTTTTTAACCTGTTCTGTCCAGCACTTTATAATGTAAACGGGTTTTATTTGATTAGTGTGCCGTCTCCTCAGTGCTTGATCATAGGCATCCTTCTAGCTGTGTGTTCCCTTCAACCGATATTTTGTGTGCCAATGCTACAGCACTGTGCACGTTTACAGCTGCTGCTGCTGTATGGAAGTAATTAAAATAATTTGGGATGCAATGGATATTGGCTTGTTCATCAGAGGCCGTGGCAAAACTGCACGTCGCAGGATCATATCTAGAAAGTCATGCTGGGAAACCACCAAATCATGACATTGAATTTGACAAATTATCTGTCTTTGCTTCCCTAACGGTGCATAACAAATACAGCACGGCTCCTCGCCGTCAGACAGTTTGGACAAATAGTCGAAAAACACCCGTCTGTCGTGGTATGCTCAACAAATTGCTCTCAACAGCTTATCAGTGATTCTTTTCTGTGTGTGACACTACGAGGCGTTCCACAATGGGCCTCTCAAGATTCAGTCTTTGAGCTCGAATTGCACGTCTGAGGGAAGACTCCGCGCTGCACCAGATAAAACGCAGGGGCTGGAGCGACTTCTCTCTGCGAGGATCAAAGAATGCATAGCGCTACCTGCACGGCATTAGCATAATTTCTTTGTCATGCTAATGCTAGCCGTTTAAACGTGACTGCGGGGCTAACAGGCAGCGTCTGAGGAGTCTTTCACAATGTCCCCGCTGAGGGTGTTTCCATTTCAGCCCCTCGAACGGGGTCGTGTGGCAGAGGACCTCTCTGCCTTCTGTCACCGCGGTTGCCATGGCGAGCGCGCTCCCCTTCCCCCCACCTCGTTGCCTTGAAACCATGGTCCGTGCCGGGGGGGGGGGGGAGGGAAGAGGTGCGGACCAGAGCTCAGATGATAATGCATATTCATGCAGTGTCTGAAAGGTAGGGCCTCCACAGCTGCTCAGTTTTGTTATTCATATTCTGGCCCCAGAGTAATGGGTCCACTGACCTAAATCAACCTCGATGAAAAGCACTCGCAATACGGCACGCACTAACTGCCGCCCGTTTACGTAGCCTGGGTTAATGCTCAACGGTGTCAAGTGGGTCGAACGTCTCGGTAACGCATAAACAAGGAGCTCCGCTCGCCATGCATGCTCACGGTCACAAGGTGCGTTTATTTACGTGTTATGACCCACTACGTTAACCTTCAAGGAGGCAATCGGGCAAGAGTCTTTGCAGTTTGATGCTCACATGCAGTGTGGTTATATTATGTAAAACGCAGGTTGCCAGGTTATGGCTATTTCTTCCTGATGTTTGTTTTTCCCAAGTTCGTAGCTCAACTGCTGTAACACAAAAATAACAGTGACAAAGATACATGGTACGTCAATGTAACAGACATACATGTATATAAGAAATTGATACCTGTGAGTTCAATTGTGTGGGTTTTCACAGAGAAAGCTATATTTTTCTGTGCTGCTTGTTGATGAGGATACTCTGATTTTCTGGTCTCCATAGAGACATGCCTCTCGCACAGATTTCTTTTCTCATTAAAACACAAGGCCAAGGAGCTTGCCCTTCAGCTCTTATACCATCTTATTCATTATTTTGTTTGTTGACAAGAATCTTGCCCATTATGCAGACATTTAACCGCTTGCCTACATGATGGCGATGGTGATGCTGATGGGTTCATTTATAAAGAGCATTTTGTTCATTTGTTCGTCAAAATATCTCCAAGCAGCACTCTGTGCTCAAGGAAGTAACTCACCTCAGCCACCAAAATGCGTTGCACCCAGATATCTTAAGTGAGGCTATACCTCTGTGCCTCATAATCTCCACACATACTATGAAGGTAGATGAATTTAAGAAAGTTGAAAACTGATGAACTGTACCACAACATCAAATGAACACACTTCTTTGTTGGCCTTATACTGGCTCCACGAAGTAGTTATGGCTATATGGCTATATGTTCAGTAATTATGGGCACATTCACAGTGCAATGCATTGTTCCTAACTGAAGGAATATATTAAATCTGACAATAGTAGTTGTCCTGTCGGGATTTAAACCTAATTTTCTTTCCTGTCTTAGTCCACACAGCCCTGAGGGTCCTCGTTTAAGCTACTGAATCTCCGAGTTTTTGCAACATGATCTACTGACAGGAAAAGCCAATTTGCATCGCGTCCTTTTACATTCAAAATGCAGAGAATGCATTTCGGGTTCCCATAGGTTTAATTACCGCTGTTTGTTCACAATATCCTTCTCTGTTTCTGCATTAAGCGCAGAATGGTAATGTAGCTGGATGAGCGCTGAGATCTCGTGTGTTACATTATATACCGCTGCACTATGAGAGAGTCAATTTGAAATCCTGTCACAGACTATTCAGTTTGCAAGCTTGAGTCATACGACTTAAATGCAGAGAGAGGGTCTAAATATACATATATTTTGATGCCGCTTCATATTTCACGGTTTGCTATCATGCGCACATGCATATAAGGCACTTGTGTAAAAGGGTTTTTCTTTTAATTAATTTGACACCTGGCGGTGACTGTACAATGAACCCATTTTCCATTGAGTAAGAGTAAAAACACATTTCTCTTTAATGAGATAACAAAAAATAAACGAAGGCACTAACAGATTATTGATATCAGTTTTTTCTAATATAAAAATGCACATTGACTCAAATGAATGCCCTTTAAAACGAACACCTCTTGTTCATATAACTTCATTTATATAGCACTTATCAAAACACAGTTACAAAGTGTTTAACAAATGCAAAGGGTGGCGTAAAATGAATAAAGCAAATAATCCATGACACCGTTTCAAAGAGCTGTAGAATATTAAAATAGCATAGAATGGAATAAAAACATAAAAATTAATAAGTAAGGAATACATGGTAGAGTAGAATACAGTGAGTAAAAGAATAATCAAACAAAACAACGCCCCCGTACTAGTCAGAGTAAAAACTTGCGGGTAAAAAAGGGAGATAAAATTCAGTAAAATAAATCCCAACGATCAGGTAATAGCAGACCGGGAAAATATCGAATTTGCTAGGCTGATCCTAGGGCAGGTCATCATTCCACAGTGTTGGAGCCCGGATGGAGAAAGCACGATCACTCTTTGTATTAAACTGTGGAGCAACCAAAAGAGCCTCAGGCTGCGCCTTGGCTCGCATGGAACAAAAAAATCTGAAATATAAGAAGGATTCATAATTACTGTATCTTCACTATATACTCAGTTCACATTTTTTCATTAAAAAGGGACCTACTCTATGGTCCTTCTATACAAACATGTAATGAAAAGACTTTGGTTGGAAGATAAGTATATACATGGTAAGAGCCATTTGTTTTGGATGTCCCAGGGGTTTATTTTAATATCTTGGTTTGGAGGTCATATATAAAATGGCCTTACTTTTGATGCCCAGTCGAAGCAAGAACTGGACGTTAGAAATCCTGATTATTGAACGGGATGTTTATTTGTCTCCAGAATAGCCTAATTTTCAGAGGAGGGAATCGCCCCCTTTGTCATTCAAGTGTGTACCATTATGTGAAAGACAATGCCATGCTTGGTCCTGCCCCATAAACCCACTGATCTTTTTTCCCTGCCTTTGTCTCGCCATTTGCTCCCTTGTTTCTCACCCTTTATGCGCCCCTCAATGGCGACGTCACAGACCCGCCCGCCTGTCTCTCTCCTGCACAGCGGTTAGGGGGCAGATACTCGGCTCGGCAAGGCCGGGCGCAGTCGGTGAGAGAGAGGTGGGACCTTTCCATGAATCAAGGAGACACGTCCGTCCCGGGCACATTGTCTCCGACTCGTGCTGGGCCATTTGGCAGCAGATGCCGAGTCTCTCTGAATCATTCGGACGTAATTAATCACTGTCTGCTCTCGGCGCGGAGAAAGATAATCGCAGGCCTGCGCTATCTGAGCGAGTGGATGTACAACAGCGTAATTCAGGGCAGATCTGATGCTTGTTAGACGGCGGGTTCCTTGTTCAGTGTGTTTAGCCATCATCAAAGTATTTGTTTCCCTTCATAGTGGTGTCAGTGTGATGCTACCTATTAGCTTAGCAAACTCCTCTACCAAAGGCTTATCATTTTTACACTATACACATCCTGTCCTGCTGGGAATATTGTGCTGTAAATAACACTGTAAAGAGAAGCAGTTTAGTTTAATACCGCAACGTATAGGTGGTGAGAATTACGAACATGTTTCTAACTGTTTTCCCACCCTGCCTTCTTAAGGCCATTAAAACGAGGCAGATGCCAACCGTGTATGCACCAGATTTCGCCAGGAGCCATGCCAAACTCTAGGGTGCAATTACAAGAGTTAATTTGGAGCTAAAGCCATGTAATGTGTAGTAGGCTTAATGCCCTTTTCCCAGGATTCAGTGTGTGAGTCTGCTGTTCACTGCCCCCCCCCCCCCCCCCCCCACACGCACACTATCTGCATTCAGGCTTCAGATGGGGAACAGATCCAGAAAAAAAGCTTGCATTAAAGAGATGAAGAGGGAAGTACAGATCATAGCTGAAATAAACGAATTTGGTTTTATAACCTATAGACAAATAAAAAGCAGCCTGCTGCTTAATTGGGGCAAATAAATAAGTGCAGGAGAGGGAATGGAAAGTTTCATTTAATTGGGACCTCCCCCCTTTTTTCAAAACTCATTGGTTTTGGATTTCCCCGGCTGAACCACTAATTGCGGCAAACGATAAGTTAAGGCCAAGCCTTGGTAATGAGTATTGATCTCGATGTCTGGCAGAACCTCATTATAAAATCTGTTTATACTGGATATTCCCCAATGCGAGGCGCGCAACCCCACGAGCTTGTCACCGCAAAGCCTCGTTACGTGCACATTAGCAGGTGCGGCGAGGCACAGGAGCCGGAATAGCACGAGTGCCCGAGCGCCGGGGTTGACGTGACACTTTACCAGGTGCCGCGCTGCAAACGAGCACGTGAGGAGTCACACGCGGCGGGCGGAGAACGACACCTCCGCCACCACCCCGCGTGTCAACTACGGAGTGGGAGGTGGGGGGGGTGAGGAGGACTCAGGAGGTTCAGCGAGCGACGCATGGGGCGGTTATCCTGTGCCAAAAAACCCCAAAGTGGAAATGCTTCAAGGTCATAGTGTTTCGCGCCAACAGCCGCTGCGTCACCAGCAGCTGCGGACGCCATGTGGGCAGTGCGCTGCCGACTCCCCTACCCAGGGATCGGGGCAGGATTATAGATGAGTCCGAAAAACCTGCAGACGAGGGAGAAAGTAATAAACTCTGACGCTAGAGGAGGGGGAAGAGAGAGTCGGTCCCTCTTTTTTAAAAATTTTTTCCCTCGATGTAGATGAATACACCCCATGAATAAATTCAGCTGCTAAATCCATCGTTCAGAATGCTGCCACAGTGTGCGAAATCAACGCAGTTCAAGCCGTTATATATAGAACCAATTAACCGCTGCACCGAGACCGATGCACTTAATTGCCTGTCCTGACTAGAGAGAGGTCACCGCTACTGTTGGAGGGTAGTTATGTAACATTACGTAACAGCCGGCCGAACTGGAATGGAGTCTGAAAAAGAACTGGCCTTACAGACAATGGAGAAAAAGGAGAAGGTGTTTGCAGTCCTGACGCTTTGACTCTGGGGCTTTTTGTTGCATGTGCACAGACGAGGCTTCACATGCCAATTAAACCCCATTTATCTGCATGAATCTGCAACGTGCATCTCTCCACCTGTTCTGTTGAAACACAGAATAATTCCTCCTTTTTGTTTGATTGGGAGAGGCCTAGTAAAGCATGCAACGTCATTATTATTAGCAACGTGGGAGTGTGTTCTCCGAACAGGACTGCTTATACTCTGACATTTTGGGTACTGCAGACGGTTTTTCACTCGGTTTCAAGTAAAAAGCTATTCAATGATGTGTTTTAGCCCAGATAAATGACCCTTTTAAGAAAACAAGGTGAAAACATATTACAGTAATAAATCACTGTGGCGGCGCAGTGGTTAGCGCTGTTGCTGCTGGGTTCGAGCCGGACAGTCCGGAGACATGCTGCCCAGAAACTGCACGTAAAGATTTAGCCTCCCTGGCTAACTGCCACATTTACAGAAATGTTATTAATGTGCATTGTCCCTATCAAATAAAACTAATAAAGAAATACAAGAGTAATTATAGCGTAATATTGTCAGAGCCACTGTTGAACCAAATCATTTTTGGAATCTGTATGAGTGACTTGTATCAAGACACAAAGTTATCACAGGCAGATGGGCAAAGTACTTTGATCATCTCTTTTCAAAATGCATGTGCTGGAGAATCTGCACATTCCCGTTCTGATGTGATGTAAAATGGTATCAATAGAACAAGCAGGGAACCCATCATTCTCTCTCACTGATGCTGACGAGTGTGTGTGTGTGTGTGTGTGTGTGTGTGTGTGTGTGTGTGTGTGTGTGGGGGGGGGGGGGTCAAGTCATGAGAGAGAAGAGACAGATCTATATGTATCTTTGCTTATACAAGCCTCTCAATTGCTGGAAGAAACAGTCCCTGAGGGCTTGTCTGAACAGATGACCATGAATAGAGTCAGGTACACAAACGAGCACCTGCTGGAATTCAACGTGCGGCCTACAGAAAGTATCCTCAGTAGTGTGCAGAAAGGAAGCAGGCCCCCTAACCTTAAAGTTCTCTCATCGATCATATCCCATCGGCCCTGTTTCCGAACGGTCACGGTGCTCACATTTAATGTTATATTTGTTTGACATAATGGAAGCGGGCTGGAAATAAATACTCACTTCGTTCGTCCCCGAGTCACAACCAGCTGAGGGGACATCTATATAAGTGCAATGAGGCAAGCCAAATTTAGATTGGCTAAAAGTGCTGACTTGCCTCCCAAGTCAGCGAATTATCTCCAAGAGGTGTGAAGAAAGGAAGAGTAGGAACAGCATCGCGCTTGTACACCGCTATCAGCTTCCAGGTTTCGCTCTCGTTTGTATTACCACCAGGGTTACAAAATGAGCCAGCGTCTAAATCAAGATGACTCCCAATATGAGGGCTTTAGGGAACAAGCTTACCCATTCCCCAGACTGTGTACAGGACCACTGTCCCTGTCTGCCAATCTAAAGTGTGATTTGGCAGGGGGTTGAACCTACGACCTTTCGATGTCGTCCGGGAACGCTCCAGCCAAGGTCCAACGTCTGTCGAACCTCATTCACACAGGCCGGTTTGTTCTTTCTCGTCCTCGTATTTCAGTAGAAACACTTATCTGCTGTCGGGGCTTAAGCCGACTTGACACAATGTTTTGGAAAACGGAAAGGTTTAACGGCTTAGTACTTAATTTCAAATAAAGTACAAATAAATAAAAAGGCTTTAAATAGGTCAAAGCTTGATATCATTGCTGGTCATGCTAGGATACCAACCCTAATTGGGTGGAGATGAGTGTCAGATGTGAGAGGTGGAGTGACAATCACCATCAATGTACATCTTTTATTCCCAAATGTAATTTAGTTTATGAGGGAGACGGGGTAATTGTAATTGTTTCTCTACTCAAGGGTATCCTCTTGAATACCAGTTTATTACACCAACTGTGCCTCTTGTTTGAAGACGCCCTCGGAGAATAAACATTGTGCGGCTTCTGTGATACCACCATTTCGGAATTTCAGTTGATGAAAGATATTGTGTCATGACTGCCTTGCTTCATGGACCCCGGGCGCCAGCCGGCCAAATAGTTTGATTGGATTTTATTATTTCTCATGATAAATGGTTATTGTGCTGAACCAAACGGAACTGCATGAGGAGGCATCAGCCAGGTCTTGTACTAATACACTACTCTAATGTTAGTTACCGCTTCACTAAACAAGCCATTTCTGTAAACAGTTATAGAATTCCACTCATATTATGTTTTGATACGTTTTCCCTCATCCTTCTTGTATATAGTACAAATGCGATTGTAGATGCATTTTCTTTCACAGATAAAAGTATTATTGAAATTAAAACAAAGAAAGAACCATTTATTTCTCTGCAATTGTCTTCCACGGTGCATTTCTTTTTATCAAGCCTTCGATCATGCAGAAAGCATACGTAGCAGTCAATGACAATAAGGCAGTGTGGTACATTTGTTTATTATATAAAAGATATGCGGCCGCTAAAGGGCCTAAACACAGGTAGAAGATCCTGGTGTCGGCGGTGCCGAGGGCTGCTCTAAGAAAGAGAGTTAGTAGACACACAACGTCACGTGAAAGTGAACTGTGACGCACTACAATACTCACGTGGTGAAATTGAGGATGTGCTTAGGCTACGCCGTGCAGGTTAATCACGGCAACCAGTGAATTATGTGAACGCAATCTACAGCAGCAGTCATCAAGTGGTCCCAGCCATGCATCGTGGACGGTCAGGAATAAACTCCCTCACCAGCGGGGAACGGCAGGCCTACTAGAAGTATAATAACAGTACCTAAATTAGAACACAAATATAGATAAGAAGTTGTTCCGTTTACAAACCAGCTCAGTTGCTGCCATACGTCGAAGTTCATAAAAAACTGAGCGGCCGTCTGTAAACCAGCGAAACGGTACATAAATCCAAATGAAGAAAAATAAATGTAAGGCAAAACAGTAGCTGTCAAGTTCTTTAAAAACAAGAAAACACAATTAATTTGGTTACAAGCGTATTTTGGGCAAAGCCCTACTGTATAGGGTAGACCGGGGAACAACAGTTTTAGATTTTTGCATATTTAAAAAATACATACACATATTAGAGTAAATATTTGTTACCCACAAACAAGATACATGTCATTGATATTAATATAGACCTGATCGGGGGGGGGGACTCACGTTACCTAATAGTAACATTCAATTTGATTTTAGGTCAGAATGGTCTCACAGCATATTTGTTATCACAGATAGATAGCTAGCCAACTATTTCATTACATTCAAAACAGAGGCGAAACTATCAATGTAGTCAAGCTATAACTACTAACTGTTAGCTACTCTCTACAGTCATTCATGGACATCAGACAGACTATGGTTGCATTGGCAGTGGCTAGACGCATCCCTTATATGAGATGTGATTTGGTGATCATTAACACTGTTGTATGCCATTGTAACAGTTAGCTTGCTAGCTCTTACACATTTCCAGTGTGTCAGAGTTTTAAGAATGTCACAGGGACAATCAAGGATAATGGGACGAAATGTTTAATTATAACACATAAGGGTGGACCTGGTCCACTAACAGTAACACCTGCATTGCAATATGGAATGCCCCAGGGACAATCAAGGTGTGTTATTATACATAATGGGACGAAATGCTTAATTATAGCACATATGGGTGGACCTGGTCCACTAACAGTAACATCCGCTTTCACAGATTATGAGATATATCTTTGCATGTTGAAACAGTTCTGCATCGTTATATCCACATTGATGACTTTTTCCAAATTAACTGTGGGGTCTCTTGTCTTGTGAAGTTTACATAGCTATCTTCAGCCCTGATTGGAGTAACATTCACCAGTTGAGTGCTGCTGGACAAATAAAACAATATAGCCTCTTATGTACAGATTTAGGCTACTGGTTCTGAGAAGTTTTATGGCTAGTTTTAGCCAGGCAACACAACGCTGCCTGGCGCGCACTGCGATATCGACGCAACCCGACGGCTCAATCACAACTCGTGAATCCCACGCGAGCGCAGATGACGTCCTCTGCTTCAAATGGCAACAAGCCATCACCCGTATAAATGATATATAGATTATGTACTTGAAGGAGTAGGCTTAATTGACAAGTAAACGCAACCCACAGTGATTGCCACATTGCTGTAAACTGTTTGTGCGCTGACGGTTCCGTCACCTCGCTCAAATGAGCTTGTGCCACCCCGGATCAACCGGCGCTGTAGGGAGAAGCCATAGAGGATATCACACTCTTACTCTCTGTCTAATGCAATCACGGGTAACAGCACCTCTGGGATACCAATGTGGAGCGGCTGAAAGATCAAATTACTGGCCTCTTTGTAGACAGAACACCCCTCAAGGAGATGGGTAGAAACTCGGTTATGTCCTGTCAAATAACTGATTGAACAGCTAACTCGGTGTGGTCGTCTGTCAAGCGATAGCACAGCTCCCTTTTTAAGCAGATTAGCGTGGTGTGGAGGGTTAGCTTAGCTCAGATACATGTATAAATAGAAATGCAATGCCCGAAGAAACGACAGACAAGCAACTTGTGTGGCCCACTTAATACATATTCAAAATGCAAGACTTTACCTTTAAATCTCACCTTGTTGAAAAATAAATACTCAGGAGACAATACTGCATATAAAAAGCAGGCATTCTTAAACTGAATTCCACAGTAATTGTTCTCTTCGGATTGTCCCGTTGTGAGTAATTTCTGGGGCCACTGAACCCCAGTGGCTATAAGCCAATGGGTTTTGTGCTGGTTTTTTAAAACACTAATGCTGTCAGAGCTGGGCAGTGGAGCTAGATTGCTTAAATCAAGAACAATGATTAGTTGAGCCAGGTGCTTCAGTGTCTGGCTGAAACAGAAACCTGCAGAGGCAGCGCTTTTCCAGGACCAAGGCTGAGTAATGAGGAGCTACACCCACAGTTGACGAGCTCAGGGACTGAGGGGGACATTAGGCTGTTCACACACTCACACAAACACGCATGTTCCCATACACACACACACACACACACATACACAGACTAGACTAGAATGACGCAGTGCATCCACTGCCTTTAGATTCTGTGGCACATCTTAAGAACGACACACAGCTGGTACAGAAGGAAACATGGATGGAAGATTTGATTTAAAGAAAAGTGTTTTGCGTTCAGATTCTGGGCTCTGCATATTGGTTAGAACCGTCTCCCCATTTATTTGTATGTGCTTCACATGGACACTATGCTTGACGGTGTGTTTCATGGATATATTAACATTAACCACATTGTTTATCATCAGGAAGTATGAACAAGGAATCAATGAAAAATCACTCACAAATGAAGATTTGTGGAAAGGTTAGAGAGCTACTGCAGGAGTGGGTCCTCGTATTAATTCTTACTCGAAGATGGTACGGAAAGAAACCGCGTCGTGGATAACACCCACTGCATTCTGATCAAGCTGCTGCTTAGATTTGCACTCATCATCAGTATGAGGTGAAGATCCACAGCATGACATTATCCTCAGCAGCAGTTTTGCGTGTGAACACAATCTTATATTGTAGTGTCCGAGTGATTCTCACACTCTGTCAGCACCATGGTGATCTCTCCACTGGAGATCAAAGTGCTAAAAACACAGATTGGACAGGGTGACTATTTTTATTCGTATAGTACACACTTGTAAAAAAATAAATAAAAGTATTCTTGTCAATCAGAAGTGTGGAATCCCTGATCTCTACCTATATAACTACCTATATAGGGCCAATTATATAGTACGTACTTCCTGTTTATCTTCTATTTTTTGATATTTTAATAGTTAAGAATGTATAGCCGACTATATTCTATGTTCATTACTAGGGATAGCTCCTACGTTGTGAGAAAGTTGTGCTTTGTTGGATTTGCTTTGTAGTTGTTTCGATGACCTTCAATATGCACTTATTGTACGTCGCTTTGGATAAAAGTGTCTGCCAAATAACTGTAATGTAATGTAATGTAATCTCCCAGTAAAATTAATAGGCATTTTGTTCATCTTGATTCAAGCCTTTTTAGTTATTTTCATCCAACTTGAACAAAAATGGGCGGATATGTTACCTATTTCCAGAAGCAAGATACAGTTTATAAAAAAACTATTTTACAGCTAGGCTTCTGGGTAGATTCATAGTGGGATACTAGCTACCAATTTGCCCTTGAATTCGGTGCTGTATTTAATGTGAATTGCCTCAGGAATTATCCAAATGTATAACTGGATAACAAGTTAAAATATAAGCTGTGTAGGTCACCCTGGATAAGCAAATCGACTAAGTGAATAAATAATACAATGTAATCTCCCTGCAAGAGGAACTAGGCTTTTTCAGTGTTTCAGATCAAATGCTTTCAATGCCTGAAGCTTCTGTGAATAGCCTTGCTACTCTAAGATAAGTTATATTTGCCCATATGAAATTATAAAGGCATTGCATAACCTGTGGAGCCTTATAAAATTCATATTTCTCGACCGACTGCAGAAAAAACACGTCCTACATTTCTGCTAACTCTAGATCAAGTAAAAGGCCCTCTCAGTAAATAAAGTGTTTGCTTAGTAATGCTATTTGTTAAAAAAAAATAAGCCAAATGAATAATTAATTAATTAATAGTCCAATAGTCCATCACTGCATCCTCATAAGATTCAACTGACATTGTAACAAAAAGAAAACGAGGCGGTTTGCTGCAATATCACTGGAAAATTGGAAGAAAGCCATGCATTAGCTACTGGTGGTGACTGCACTTTTCAAATGTACACTGCGAGTCTATTCAGATGTTAATGAACATTGCTTCCAACCAATAATTTCCTTCTCTGTTCAACCTCTCTCATTTTCCTGTTGTCCAAATGTTGAATGTGCAAGGGACATATTGCACTGGCTCTTTTCAGCCTATCATCCACCGATGGTGGAATGGTCATCCCCAGTCAGACCGGAAAGCAGACTCACTGGCTGTTTTCTGCAAACGTCTAAAAACCCACGTTTCCAGACTGCCCCTCTTTAGCCCCTTTCACACATAAAACCCGTAAACATAGCCAAGTTCAATTATCCAGGGCTGAATTCCAATCCAAATTTTATGCTTTCTTCCCGACGTTCCCTTCCCTTTGCTTCAAAGGGGGAATCCCCACAATGCCAGGATGAAATATGGCAGCCATACCAAGTGGGATTTGTTTCAAATTTAAGAAAGGGGAGAGAGTAATTATATTCACCCACTCCCTTTGCTTATCCTCCCTCCCACCAGGGGGATAAAATGCAAGCTTCTATCAAGGGAATCCCACGATGCAATGCTCCACACATGAAGAAGAGAGGATGAGTTGGTAAGCAGCTGTCAAACGGAGGAGGGGATATCTTCTTCGTAGGATGAGTTTGGAAGGTTCCTGAATGCTTCATGAGTGCATGTGCGATGGGAAGCTGGATTAAGAATAAAGAATTTAACTTTGTCAGATCCTTTAGCCTACACATTTGTGTACGTGTTTTCGAGTGATGTTTTATTCACAAGAATTCCTCACTAAAGGTGCCAGACCAGTGATAATGTTTTTATAAGACAGGCTGTTGTATTTCTATCACTCAAGATAAGCTTTCATTCATGAAACTTCCAAAGTCAATCTATAAAAAAAATATTTATGCATGGAGCAGAGGTTGCTATGGGGTAGCACTTTCTATATAGTAGGGATGGGCAACTCTCGCCTCGCGGGCCGGTGTGTATGCAGGGTTTTGCTGCCACCAATCGTTTACATGATCTGATATTTTAATCTACATATCCGCGATATGAGCAGCAACTGATTAATGTTTTTTTGCCGGTATGCGTGTATTGTAGCATTTATCGTTCTGTAATTTACGAGTGAATCTGTGATTGTGTGTTGTTTGACTTAACTGATGATTGAGTCGTGTGGTGGGGGGTGGCAAAAAAATGCACACACCACACTGGCCCGCGAGAGAGTTTCCCAAACCAACTATATATATGCGAGGCGAGCTGTTCAGTTTTTGGTTTTTTTTCTCATCTATCCTCTCTTGCAGAGCACTCACCTCTTACTAGTTAGTTCACTACACAAAATTTTGTCAATAAAATATCTCAATGAGAAGAGAGAGAGAGAATGTGTTAGTGGATCCGAATGCAAGCCCGGGTTAGCCGTAGTTTTTTTTTTTTTTTTTTCCCTACTATATGGAAAATGTCCGTGTGGGGGTCCTATATTCACAAGTTCACCTTCTATATGAAAAATGTCTGTGTGGGGTCTGTTCACACATAGGTCTCCTATATGGAATATTTCCATGTGGGGTCTGTTCACACATAGGTCTTCTATATAGAAAATGTCCGTGTGGGGTCTGTTCACACATAGGTCTCCTATATGGAAAATGTCCATATGGGGTCTCTTCACACATAGGTCTTCTATATGGAAACTGTCCATGTGGGGTCTCTTCACACATAGGTCTTCTATATAAAAAATGTCTGTGTGGGGTTTGTTCACACATAGGTCTCCTATATGGAAAATGTCCGTGTTGGGTCTGTTCACACATAAAGACGACCATTCCGGATAGATTAGGCACAATTTCTACCTGAAGAAATGCAGGACAACGAAAGTTATTGTGGCATTTGTTCTATAAAATACGCAGATATTTTGCTGAATAATAGTTTTGGCCGATAATGTAAATCCTACGACAATAATACAATTTATGGCAGTACATTATTCCTCACATACATTTTTATTATTTCTCCACAATATCAGACAATGCAGCTGTAATATCTTCTATGTGCAAAGTCCCATATTTGTGCAAGAATTGTTGAGAGGGCAGACTCAGTCAATTATTTATTAAAGAAATTGTGCCAGTCTGCCAGATCAAAGGGTCTCATGTAGAAATGCATTTCCATCCTTTATCCGGGAATGTTGCTGCTTTTGGTCACACTAGGGTCGTGGCGGAAGATTTCCAGAAATCTTACTAGGTCCTGATCTGGAAAATTGCTGGAACATCTTACACAGAAAATCTGTTCACACATAAGCCTGACACTGAAACTTTCCGGTACGGGTTAAGATGCATGTGTGAAAGGGGCTCATGTTCTGTTTCAGAATACAAAATAATACTAACCCTTCTCTTGCTTTATCTTGAGGCATGTGTTGGTGGTGGTACTTGTAGGACTGAAATGCAGGTTCTATGCAAAAGTATATTCGTTGCAGGTTTCATTTATTTTCATTATTATGTATTCATAAAGTTCCAGTTTTTAACATGTTTGTGGTGGCCTGTAGCAAAATAGTCATGTAATTATTTTTGTTATATATTTAGGTGAATTAGTGTATTATTGATTATGAAGATTAATACTAATAAGCTCCAAAATATGAGGTGTTTTCAGAGGATTGGGGCGCTATCTTTTTTGCTGTCTTTCGTTTCCATCCAGACTCAGTTCTGAAGAGAGCGGTATTGTGGGAAGGTGCTAGACGACTGTGACTCCGCCTACATGTCATAAACATTATCGCTCCAAGCAAAATGCAACAAAAAAAAAGAAAACGTTAATTGGGTCGCAGAATAGAGCGGGGGCAATTATCAAAGGGTGGAGATATTTTATGCTCCACAATGAGCCTGGCACTATCCCTTTAAGACTCGGTCGTATAACAGAAACCAATCCCTCTTCTCGTCCAGGAGATTACCTAAGCTCAGATGCATTCAGACAGAAGGATTTGGAGGGAATGAAGTGTCTTGCCTGAGCCACACAGACCTGCTGTAAATAACAGCTCCTCTGCGTGTTCCTGGAGACATTTAATATAAAATGGGGAGGGAGAGCATTTTTTTCCCTTTGAAATTCAATTAAAAAGATGATTAATTTATAATTTGTTTACTTATTGTTCATGAGGAGCCCTAGGCTGCAGAATACTGCATGCTGGCATTGTCTGTGCTTGTCATTGCCTTATATAGGTAAGATAAGGAGAAAAAAAAAAAAAATTTAAAATCATTTTTTAATTTGCATCTCCATGAAATTAATTAATCATCCATATGCGTCCATTCTATAATTCTACAGCAAATCTCAGTAGAGATGACCAAATATGACCGGTACCTGTCTAAACAGATCAGCTGTACTGAGTGTGACAGAATAATCCTCTGACCGTGCTAAACAACCGTAGCCCATCTATTTGCATCAAAGCTCAAGCAATCGTTGGTTATTTCTTATGAGCCTTTCTTAACAAAGAGAACCTTTCCTGGTACAGATGCTGTCTTGCAAGTTTCTGACAACGCTGATACATCCAAGTCATGTTGCACTGTGGCAATAGGCCGCAGGCACAGTAAGTCATGGGTTCACGTCCCAGTCTTAGCTCTCTGAATCTGCCACCAATGGCTCTGCTGTAGTCCTAAGGTTTGCAGTAGCCATGGAACTGCAGATTGTCATGCATCTCTGGAACAATGAACTATTGGGGATGTTCAGGGAGTTGCTAGGCGACCAATCAGTGGCAGAACTGCAGCACCGCCTCTTTCTCTTCAGTCAGCAAGGGGCCTGGCACTCTCGGTCACTTAAATTAATTGCTTTCCTATACCTTTTATAATTGCCCTGGTTGTAATCCCCAAAATATTATTTGTGTACCTTGTCATATTGTGAGTTGAAAGGAGGGGGAAAATTCATAAACAGGATGATACAAAACAGGGAGAATACACACTTTTGGTGGTTTTTGACCATTTTCTTTTTTGCTCTGTCAATAATTAACTCATAGTCAATAAATAAACATGGACAAGGCAGAGGCTGATTATGCATTGCCCTATGGGACTCCTGGCCACAGTTGCCATTGTGAAAGTCAGGATATGGTCCAAACCTTAGGGTACCTCAGTGCACAGATAGCTAGTGTTTAGAGAACAGTTTAAGGTCTTGTCTGCTTTATCTACACTGAGAGAGCAAAGGAATCTGGAGACAATCCTTCTTCTTTAAAACTAGTACATTTTTAAAACATTGTCAAAATGGTAAATGGCAAAAAAGGGGTAACAGTTTATGACTGCCATAAATCTTTTGTGGCAGTTGTTGGAGCTCAGAACACAGGAACCTGAATGACTTCAGTTCTTAAGCCACACCACCACCTCTACTGGTTGAATTCCAAATGCTGGAAAAGAAGAAAACACATGAGTGTTCAGTTAATCATTTACAAACAAAACAAGATGAAGTCAGAACTGGTTTCTGAAGCCGAGGTGACAAATGGAGACGTTCAGAGCTCATATCTGTTACCTGCAATATACCTGAAACGCAAAGAGGGGAAAATATTTATATATACCATATAAGGCCTATATACCAATTAACATATTAATCAGTCCAATTAATCAACTAATGCTTTAATGTTAGATAAAATTGATTGATGGTGTTTTTATTGTGATTTATTACCGTTTAATTATATAATGCAGTTGCAGCTATCCAGGAAAAGGAAGCATCGCAAAATAATCAACATCTTGATCGTTAAATCTACTGGCGCCATGCAGGTTACTGTCTGCAAAATGGATGGATACCAACTCCCAGGGAGAATTTACATGGACATTTTGGTTCTAAGTCAGATGCAGAGGGAAAACAGACTGTAAAAAAACGAAACAAACAAAAACAAATGGCACTGTCTGCATTCGTAAAAGTTTGAGCGTGACTAGCTTATTGTAAACAGTAACACCTGTAAGCATTGCACCCTTTCATATGTAATGTAGGTAGCCAGCTAAATAAAATAATGATGGGAAAGCTTCCAATGACTCATCTCAGTCAGCTAGACTGGTGGCACATAACATTAAACAATGACTCTAGGTTTCAGGTCAACAGCATGGAGTGCATAGAAACGAAAAGCTCTTACCAACTCAATTGTAGTATTGATTGCGCCAAATGGCCAGCCAATTAACACGGTCAAGGACAGGAGGTTGGAAACAGTCCTGCAGCTAGCTTTGAACTCGATGGAATATTAATATTTATGTTTAATTGACAGATTTAAAGTTTCCTGATTAATCTACTGATTAAATCAACTAATAAATTAATTCAGCTTGTGATATACTTCCCTTTTCACCAGTTGACAACAACTACATTTCGCATTTAAAACATTAGCATTTCACTTTATAAAGACCAATCAATTTTATCTAAAATGATTTGGCGAACAAAGCATCAGGCTGATTAACATGTTAATTGGTACAGCCCTTATATAGGCACGTAATATGTGAAATAAGATCTAAAAATAAAACTCTTCCCACAATGCACTTGCGAGATGTTCAATTATACATGATCACTGTGACCTTTCCAGTCATGCACCCTGGGGAACCTCGCTGAGTATGATTTACCTTTAAGGTGCACTTTACAGAGTAGTACTCCCCTGTGGTCTTGCATATAACAACTGCTCTGCTTATTTGGAAGCTCCTCTCTCATTCTAGAAAAGTCCTAGCTGTAAACCTGACATTTTCTGATAAGGTTCTATTTTAAACCGCTAACGGATTATCCAGCGGGACATAAAAATAGAGGTCTAACAAAAAAAAAAGAAAGAAATGTTATACGACAAATGTTCCATATTTGTTAATAATGCAACGCATTAATGCACATCCCTTTCATAGGCTACTGTTTGTTTGTATTATTCTTATATTGTTATGTCCTTTTTTTCATCTTGGCCTATGTGGCCAGACCACATTCAGTGTAACTAATCTGTAATATCTAGCATTATTACTTGTGTTGTGTGAGAAGTTCAGTGTGGGGTGGGTATTTGCAAGTTGAAAATAAATATTAAATTGAATAAAAAAATGAAATAATAAATATACTTAATTTGTAGCATTATTCTGTGGTTTTTGTATGAATGCGCATTAGCTTGCAATTTTTGGTGACAGAAGCACAGAAGGGGATATTACTGATTCAGGACATTAAGTGCTTCAAGTAAAGACTTTGTCTTCAAGTCAGCCGTTTGTCACAGTGTAATTTGAAATTGAGATAAGGTCAGCATTTCACTGTCTCCAGAGAAATAAAAAGTTTGTCCTGCATTCCGCAGTCTATCTTTATCTGTCTGGAATGATAGGCCCGGTTTAAAATGATATGAATGCATCAGCATCAGATATCTTTGATTAACTGATGAACCTCAGAACTTGATGAGTATCATCACCTGTCTATATTGGATCATTAGTTAAAAGATCCTAAGAGAAGAGTGCAACAGGGAAAATGAAACACACACACACACACACACACACACACACTTTCTAGTGTGGCAGCTGCGACAAGACAGATCATTATGTGCATAGTCCCAACTCATTTAAACATTGTTTTTCAAGGTGTTTCTAAAAATCAAAATCAATCAAACCCTTGCATTTCCTGACAGACCTCACTACGATGCAGTGGCCACTGCCCATGATTCTTAGATTTATAATTTCCCCTCAACGGTAAGCCTGTATTATTGTATAATGCAGTTATAATGATATCACATTTGTCTGCATGCATGTTCTATAATTGCAAAGATTTATCTTCTTATACTGGACACAAATGGTTCCTGAAGCAATTGTTTGGAAATTGCACACTGTGGCGGTAATTATGGATGCATACATAAATTCATAATGTGGAGAAAATATTTAGCTCAGGGAATAGGATTTGGATGATTTTTTTTTTTTAATCAAGAATGATAATTTAAAGAATTTCCTTGGTTTCTGGGGTTCCTACGTGGTTCATCCGGTGTGGAGTCCCACAGATGTGACACGTAACTTCTGATTGCTTAGCACACAGGAAGGGGAGATCAGTGGAGCAGGCTAACCCCTGCCTCAGTACTTACTTGCAAACCCTGGTTCATCGAGCGCCTTCAATCTGCTACGTCAGCTGCCACAGCTGTGTAGTCCACGAGCAGGGCATCTGTGGTCGCTAAGCAAGCAGATACAGCCTTGAGAAGAAAAGGTCAGCTGACTGCAAATGTTTCACAGGAAATGCCACTAGTCTGCACCCTGCTTAGGACCGGATTCAGAGATGGCCAAATTAAGTCACGCGCTTAAGTGCCTTTCCTGCACGGATTTAACGCGGGATGAGATACGGCGTATTCTAACCTGCGCTACGCGGGTGCGTTTCTCAAAATGTGGGTGGCACAGGGCATGACATCCTAATGACCGGTTTTTGTACCTGCCCCCTGGGTTGCCAGCTTTCGACTAAACAAATGTGTGTGGGGGACGAGATATACATTTTCAACGTGTCAGTGACATTGCCTTTAATAACCGCATTTGCTGTAAAATCCTACCTTTGTGCATCGTAGTTGCTCTTGCGTGATGGGGAAGGCAGTGAACGTATGAATCTGTCGTTTTGATACAATTATCATAGCTCCTATTTACGACTTGGATATACCCATCACACCATCAAAATAAATAATCGCTGGACAGTGGCGTGCAATATTATTAAGTAAACAAATAAATCGTTGAATTTACTGAAAAAATTTACGATTTACCTAATAAAGTTATGTAGCCTACGGGGGTTGAACACAATAGCAAATATGCAACATCTTCAACACAATCATTTTGGAGAAGCTGTGCTAACACAAATTGTCGCTCTGTCAAAGCAAATATGATTCAGACACTGTCTATCAATGAATCCATCTAATATTGGTCTGGTATGATATACCAGACGATCAATCATAGCCTACTTTTACATATTTTTCTTTTTATGACAGCTCTTTGATAATTGTAATTAGGCTAGGCAAAGGAAAATAAGACCAATATTATTTTCAAAGAACATGCACTCATTCTAATATTCATTTTTGCAAAAGAGGCTGTATTTTTCATAATCATCTATTGGCGGTGCTAGACATAAACTACCTTTTTTTCTGAACAACTTGCGCGGAGAAAAATGATTAAGTGGAAAGTCTGAATACGCTTTCTTGCACGACTTGCAGACACGACTCATTTTCATCAAATCTCCACCACGTAATACCGCGTATACTGGAGAGACGCTTAAAACAGCGGATAAGTCAAATGCCTGAATCACAAATAGCTTAAGCTACGGAATTTCGGGAGTAAGTCCCATTTGCACATGCTTATCTCAACTTTGAATCTGGGCCTTAATGTACAAACATTGCTGTGATAGGACGATTTTGTAATTTGAAATTGATTTAAAAAAATAACTGGGTGTATAATGTGTAGAAATGTGTCCATAGTGCTTTACCTATGTAAGCCTCTTGCCTCTTTTAAATTGAATTATTATTATCACTAGCCTGTGGTACTAGCCTATTTTGGTGCTTCATGGAGAGAGGCAGATTAACAAGCAGGATGGAGGTGATGAGTTTTTCTGCCTGGAGAGAGACATTGCTGATCGCTTGCTGATGAAGTTCACCGAGAATAGCGGAAGGGCGGATTTGTCAGTGAGTCAAAAGAACGTCAGTTGATCCCCAGCAAGCTCCCCTGTCACTCAGGGCAACCATGTAGAGGTGACATTAGACTTGAGGCCAACTGGTGACAAGGTGACGGCGTGAGTGATAAATTATCATCGCAAGTCTGGGGGGAAGGAAATCTATCAGAGGCAATTTTAAAATAAATGAATCGCTGAGAGATATCTGTCCATCGCTGAAATGTACAATAAACAATGTATACGTTTCAGCATTGAACATTATAAACAAAACAAAATGCTTTGCATTGCTTACGTTTACCTGTTACTTTTCTCTCTTTTGTATTGTTGTGATGGTGGCTAATCTGGCTCTCCATGAGCAAGTTCAGCATGCATGTATTATCCAACTACGTTGTGTGTGTGAGAGAGAGAGAGAGAGAGAGAGAGAGAGAGAAAGAGAGAGACAGTGAGAGAGAAAGAGAGAGACAGAGAGAGAGACAGACTGAGTGCCACACTACAGCTTTCAAGAGAAACTCAAAAGTTTAAAGTCATTCTGCTTGTGGGACATTGCCACACGAACAGCAAACATGCCTGGTGACCTTGCAACTATCTCACTCCCCCCAAAATAAAATTCCAAAATGAGTGTTATGCAAGAACCTCCCTTCATGTTAATTCAGTGACATAAATAACAGCAACAAGAAGCTTAGTGCCATTGCTCATCGAACGTGAGAGCCAGAAGAGTCAATTTCCTCATCTTACACGCAGGCCTGGTTTCTGAGTCTTTTTTTGTCCATAAATTTTAACATCTATATTTGCATCCCCCGCTAAATCTGCTCGGCCGTACGGTAGCCGGCATATTGCGTAACACGTATTATGCGTGTCCACATACAGGTCGAAGCTTTCTTCCATGTTTAGTATGAAACGGTGGAACGGCGAAAACTAGTCTAGCCTCACATCTATTTTTAGCCTGTTTCCCGCCTGTGATTTTTCCCCCTTCCAACAGTTACCATTCCCCTCCTTTTCCCATTATGATTTCCACGAACCTGCTTCCCTGGCTGGGCAGCTGAAAGCCGCTAAATCATTAACTCGCTCCCTGAGAGTGTCCAATAAACTGAAGCCAGGTACTGCTCAAAGCCCTTGAGCTGATCTGAGAGGGTTTGCCATAAATTGCGATTTATGCTGATTCTATCCGCGGTGTGCACATGGGGTACTGTAACTTTATATTTTGTGTGGCTGTCATCGTGTACCAAGGTTTGCGACAGGGGAACAAAGCCCCGATATCTTTAGTAGAGGACCGATGGTTTATGCATGAACACAGTTAAAGATTTGAATCGCTAGGCGTCTTTATGACACTTCTCAGGTAAAGTCCACGCGATGTTTCGATCCAACCTTCCACCAGACTTTAGATTAGACCTTAGTGTCAAAAAAAGACAAGAAAATACAAGAATAAACACCCGTACAGGAGTTTGCAATCATCACTTTTAATTTTGAATGCCTAAAATATCCGAGTCGTATATAGCAGTCGGTTTATGATGACTGATTAGCAGGCAAGGTAAACTTCAGCTCCAGCCAGAGTGCAGGCCCGTTTAAGCCTAGCATGCGCGCAGGTCGTTGTAAAGGCCATTATCGTATCTGAGCAGCGGTGCATGTAGTACATGTAAATGCCCCTGTTTGCCTGAGGGGGAGCATGGCCATTTGAAACAAAGTGGAAAACAGAACCTTATATAAATCCCCCGGCTTAGCTGCAGTAAATTAAATTTTAAAAGTACAGCAGCAATGTTGTGTGGGTGGGGTCTGGGACACGTTCCCAGATTGGGTTGAAGCCAGACAAGGTCAGAAAACGTTTCTCTGAATTTACGCTTTAGAACTTGCAGAGCTCGAGTCATTCACCGTGTAACGTCTTTTATTTACAGCAAGATCGTTCTCTTCCACGGGCCTTATCTAAATAATGTTTTCAAACTGGAGGCAAAGGAAAATTCAAGGGGACTGTAAAAATAGCATTCGATTATAGATTTTGTGGTAAAAGTGGTTTGCCTTTTTAGACTCTTAGACCTTTTATGAGAAACATGAAATGAACATGATAAAATGCATTTATCCTAATGACAATAACTGCTTCATAGATATGTGGTTTTAAATGTTATGTCTTCAAGGTTATCAGTTGTCACGCGTCACTGAAATTAGTGGACATTATCATTCAAGCAATTAAAAAAGCTTTCGGTTCATTCATTCATTTATTCAGTCATTATTTGGAGATGATGAGAAATCTTTGTTTAATTTTCCTGTGTATACACAATGTCCCACAGCTCAAATCTTTCAAATCCGACTTATATTTTGGATTTATTATTTAACAGTTTTTCTCGAGGATTAGGTACGGCTGCCACAACAAAATTTTAAATAATATAATCCCAGGAGTGACAAAAAACATTAATAAAAAAAACTGTAAAAAGTGTGATACACAAAGATACAAGTTCAAAATTGAACGAGAGGCACCCCACAAGAGACCGTTACACTATGGAAGTTCCTGGTATCCATTGCTGGTCACATGACGTGCTCTACGCACACATGGGATTGTGAGGTGAAAGTTCATTTTTAATTTGGAGTCAGAACAGCAACGGATTAAGGCCAAGACTGTTTCTACAGGGAGTGTTGCACTTAAACGGCATAAATACAGCGAAGACACGGTGTTTCACCTACAAACATGAATACTTATAATAAATAATACAGAATTATAATGTTTAAAATCTTTGAAAGAAAACTGCTCACGTTAGTATCATGTCATACTGATACCAGAAATTTCACTGCATTCTATAAAATGCAAAACTGCGCATGCAAGACCTCAGATGACATCAGATCCCACAGATTGATGTTGCTGCAATGCCATAAGCAATATTTCTTGCAGAAAATGAACAGTCGTAGCAAGTGCACAAAAATAAAGCAGCAAATTGCATCAGTGGGATTGTTGCACAGGCACGTATACCCATGAATTGCGTTATTGAAATACATCAGTGGGCACTAAAGCAATACCATGCATATTAATGAAAAAAGGCAATATAGTAGTAATTAAGTCATTTGCTTGCTTGGAAGCCATACTTTGTGTATACTTTATCTCTCCGTGCTATAGATAGGGAAACAGTTCTTCAATGCAGTAAACCTGTTATTATATTAATCATGTAGAGACACCTGAGAACTAGTACATGCATGCTAATAATGGTGTTCTTTTTTACAGCACAAAAGACTGATAGCAAAAATAAAAAAAAATCAACAGAGAAACACACATACACACAAAAATGAGCATTCATAGTCAAATACAATTGGATAATGTTTATTGTCTTTTAATTTTCTTGGTGCAGTTGCACAGATTGGAAAACGGTGTTCTGCTTGACCTGGTAATCCGGTCAGCTCGCACTTTCATTTTATATTTTGGTACCTGGGTGGTCCGTGTGGCTTAGGCGTGCATAACATCGAAACAAGTGCTATAAATATCTGAGATGAGTTTAAACATATCTTTTAAAAAAATGGAAATAACCTACAAATGATTCATTTCTCCAAAGTATTTAAAAGAAAAGCTGTTGGAAGCATATCCTCAGCTCAGTACAAATGATAAATGAAATGATAAAATACTGCAGAGATTGGCCGTCAATTTTCAATGAAAGCAGTCATTTATTTTTTACAATTGGTTTTGAAAATCCAGCCACAGTTCCTGCTGTCAGTGATACTATTTTATTAAAGCACACTTTCTGTGTTCACTTTCTCTGGCAGGGGAGATGGAAGCCGGCACATATTCTTTAGAGGATAAACTCACCTATCCGTATTTTAGATGTACTATTTGAAAAGCCAATGCCAGAAATTATGATTGCATCCATTACCACATATGTGAAGATTGATTTTGAAAAAGAGTGAGCAAAATATATTCCATTTACCAAGGCCCTTGGATGACACCAAGTATATAAATGGAATTGGAGACAATATATGCAAATACAGAACATATGTTACATTTTTATACTATATAATACCCCTTTTCCCATAGAGAGAGTGGGAGCTTGGGTAAAAGTGGTGGTGGTGGGGAGAGGGGTTATAATCCATATATGCCCTCTTCATATGCACACCCATCCAAGCGACTTTCCAACCTTTGCAGTTCAATTCTTCAATTCTAAGCATGCCTGTGCAATCAATACACATACAGTACCTCATCACGTCATCCTATAATAACTGCAATTTTAATAGAATTCCTATGTATTAATAGTACCACAGATGTAGGCTGTGAGAGTGTGGGGGAGCAATAAAATGTGTAAGCAGGACCAGACAATCATGTGTTACATGGGCATAAAAATAGCCCTGTTTTGCTGTTGCTTTTTCAAAAAAATATCTTCTCCTGCTTTGGCTGAATCTATTAGCATTGATTGCCAGTTTGTAGCAACGATGAAGTTTTGTAACTTCAAAAGGAATCTATACCTCAAGGGTCACTAAATAAAGGTGGGGGTCACCTCTCTGTGGTGGGGTCACCTCTCTGCCCTGCATAATGAAAGGGTATTAGAATCACAAGCACATTTTGAGCTCTTGAGTTAATTCAGTTCACGTCTCTGGTGCTGACCCCACCTGCTTCCTGCTCAGCAGATACAGTATCTCCGCTTTCACCCACTGGTAACCTCATGGTGATTCTTAGTGTTCTCTCACTAGTACATAAACACCACACAATGGATTTGATGTTTTAAAGTGTTTAGTTTAGATTTGTTTCCATTATTTAATATATTTAAAAAGAAAATTATTTTTGACCAGCATGATATTCATGTTAATTTGACTGTAGCTGAGTTTGTATGAGTCACAAGGTATCAAGCGTGCTTTATCTCAGTAAAATGTAATCTTTCGGAGCAGATTTAATATTGAAAATGTTTACTGTGAAGAAAAATACTTTGCTTGATGCAAAGGTTGATCCCATCAAAGGATATGCACTTTATTTTTAAAGTTATTTATTTTACAAATCATTCTGTCACATTTTATTTTACAGTTATTTTCAGTTGGTGGCCAGAGAAGCTGATATTTCAAGTGAATTCAGGTAGATTCTTGCTCTTATATCTTGAAACATGTATAATGTCCTTCACCTGTCTCAGTGTTGTAATTTTTTAGTGTTACATATACAAGCAGAGACAGAACAGACCAGACTGTGTGAGAAACCGGAGATGAGTGTACTAATGCTCATCGCTCCTCGAGACTGAAAGGATATTAACTAAACATAGATTCAAAAATAAATACTTTTAACACAATAGCACCAATGTAGTAGGGCAAATTTTTGCATTGTTAAGAAGTGAGACAAACTAAAACGATGCTACTGCTAATAATACGAACGCATGTCACAGCGCCAAGCCACACAGCCGTGGCGCTCTAATACCTTGAAACTTGCCTCCATTTGCAATTACAAAGCCTGCAGCCACTGCTGCCTCTTTACATATTTCAGACACAGTAAAGAAAATGCCAAGGAACGTGACTAGTGATAAAAAAAAACTAGTGACTAGTGATTTATATTTAATTGTTTATCAGGCAAATGTTAAGGACATCATCCATGAGGACCTCATATAAGCTATGGTGTAGGAGAATCCCACATAATGTATTTTTTTTTTTTGAGTGCCTGTTTTTTTAATCAGTCAGCTTCAGATACATTTCCCTCCTTCTGCCTTCTTTGAAGTCTAAACCTCATACCTTTTGGCAGAGCACAACTTATTAATAAAGCCCGATATGGTGGTATAAATATGCTGTACAGCTTAAAAAAATGGGCGAGTCATGCTTCGGAGTGTTCCACTAACAGTGAAGATAGCACAGACTTTGAAACTTTAATGCTGAAAGGCGATGGGTGGGTTGGCTTCTACCTCATCCGCCCTTACACACGCTTCATATCAGTGTAATGGGACCGTTCCCCAGATCCCCTCTGAAAGTTTAGTCCTCATACACCATGGGATTCAGTCACAGCTCTGAGGGGCTTAAACACTGCCCTTAAGATGCCTCTGTATTTTTGCCATATATTTACTTTTGACTATTCAATATGGACTGTCAGAATCTTTTACAGTTAATCAAAAGTATCATATTAATGTCTGAAAAGTTCTCAAGGTAAATATGAGACAATACCAATAGGGAGGGATATTAGGCTTCAAAAAAACAACAGAAAACAAGCTGTTTGGCTTCATGTCAAAAACCGACATGTGGTTGTACAATCTCAGATTAAAGAGCTCTCTTTTCATAAAACCGATTTTTTTGCAGATTTCAGGCCTAAGTGTTCTGTAGTTGAGGAGACCTTGAGTAAATATATGCTGAGCACCATAATTCATTGGACAGTGACACATTTTTTGTTATTTTAGTTCTGTACTCTGAGCACGTTGAGTTTGAAAGGATACAATGAAGAAGTGCAGACTGTCAGCTTTAATTTCAGGGTATTTTCATCCATATCGGGTGAACCGTTTAGAAATCATAGAACCTTTTGCACATAGTTCTCCCCATTTTCTGAAAATTTGCCAGGAGAAACAACCCTTAAAGTGATCCGTCCATATCCACTGCAAATCTGGCAGCAGAGTGATGGTTTGAGGCTCGTTTGATATCTCAGACCCTTGATGACTTACAACCATTTCGCCAACCATGTATTTTATACTGTTCCAGTACAATTTACAGCTAAATCTAGTCCCACCCCTCAATTCCCATAGAGATCCATTCAAATGCAGAGAAGTTATAGTATCACTTATAGGAGTACCAGAAAATAAGATATCATGACTCTTTTGATAATGTTGGGTCACAGACATCAGGAAGTCATGGCAGGCAAAGGATCTGCGACCATTAAAAAGTATTACTTTGTTCTACATCATGTTAAACTTTCTAAACGGTTCATCCGATATGGATGAACATACCCTCAAATTAAAGCTGACAGTCTGCACCTCACTACACTGCACTACATCCTTTCAAACTCAAGGGGCTAGAGTACAGAACCAAAATAACAAAAAATGTATCACTGTCCAATGAAATATAGCGCTCACTGTATGTAGCATCTCCTAACCACTCAGTGTATGAGCTTTTCAAGTATGAAAACCTTACCGTCTCCAAGTGTTGTTTTCTTGGCATTGTGGACCAGAGCTCTCATTCCAAATTGGAAATTGTAAACCACCTATCCTTGCTGATACCTAGAGATAATGGTAAAATTGTAACATTTCAACTCCACAGTTTTAGCAATACATAGCTATATACAATATATTTAATGATATGGACACATTTTGTGTTAGCTGGTCCTAATACTAACACATTCCTAACCAAACACAACAAGCCACCTTGCAATCAACCAGTCCATGACAACATGAATTAATTACATCGACAAGCAGTTAATGCCCCCTTTCAAGCTGGCTGCAAAACAAGACTACAAAAACAAGACGACAATTTAGGCTATTTTTACTAGTAAAACATTGATTGCTCGGTGGAATCAAAGTATATATCTGTGAGACAGTAATAAGACCAGCATCCGCAGTTAATTGTAGTCACAAAAATGTAACAAAAATTATAGGTTCACCTATAGGTTCCACACATTCATTTGCAGGCATTCAAAAGCCTCTTAAGGCCCTGTCACACTATAGCGTTTCGTACTAGCGTATGCCAGCGTATTAAAAATATCACACTCATACATATATACGCTGACACACGCAGGGGGGGGTACGTTAGGCATAGGTTGTATTTTCAGCACGGTCGCATTCGGTGGCATGGGTGGCTTACATGGCGAGGCAGCAAAAGTTTTTTTTTTTTTTAAAAAAAAAAAAAAATTTTTTCGGGTTGTATGGTTTATACGCTAAATACGCTATACGCTACGCTGAATACGCTAGAATTAAGAATAGAAGAGGTAGTACGTTACTACATAGGTCGTACGCTGGTCATCGACATGAACATGTAAGTACTACCGTAGCTTAGCGTACGATAGCGCGCGTGATAGCGCATGAGTAACGTACTCTCTGTCGTATCTGACTGACGTATAATAGTATATAGACATGTGGGCCTGGACGATGAATGAAAGAAAAAGGAACTTGAAACCTCCAACAGGTGCAGGTGCAGGTGCCAGTCAGGAATGATTTAGGATGATTGAACAATAGTATTGTTTAAAGTAAAAAATAAATTTAGTATATTATGTGTCAGTCAGGGGGTATTATATAAATTTAATTATCATTTATTATTATAAAAATTAAAAAAACAGACCAAAAAAAAAAAAAAAAAAAAAAAAAAAAATGATCAACAATATGATCAATCAACTGAAATGAATATTAATAATGGTAATAATATTAATAATAAATAAAAGTAATTTCAATATCGATTTTAATAATTTCCTTAAAAAAACCCTTAAATAAAAATAACAAAAAAAAAAATTAATTAAAAAATATAAATAATAATAAATAGAATAATATGCAAAATCAATAATATAATCAAAGTTTTATTTTTCAATCAAAATTGTTATAATAACATTTGAAGGCAATATTAAAATAAATAAAAAAAAAATAATAGTAAAAAAATAGTAAAAAAGAAAAAAAAAAAAAAAAAATTGCGCAGCTCCATAGTAGCTGGCAGCATGAACATGCACGCTCTTGAAATTGCAAGCAAAAATGAAATGAAATTGAAAGCATCAACAAAAAAAAACTAGCAACAGAAGTTAAAACTATAAACATAAGCTCCTAAACTTTATAATAGATAAACATACTTATAGATTAGACAGATATTTTTATATTTATATTTATTTTTTTTTTATCAAGCATGCGCAGCATATCTACGTGTGCTGGAGTCAGTCGTGTCGCGTGTTATTGTATCCCTGTCCTTCCCTCTTATTCGCATATTATTGTCATAATAGCTGTTTCACCATGTTGCAGTAACTTAGTTCCTTCCTAATTTTGTTAGTCAGAGTCTACTCATTCTTGTGGTGGTGTTGGTTGTGGTTCTGGATGGTTATATTGGAATGTGGAAATGAGAAAAGGCCGGTTTGGGGAGGCACTGCACTTTGTCACGTGTAGGCGCTTCACATGGGCTTAGCGCTACGCTACATACGCTTACTCATACGCCTATACATATACTGCTACGCATAATACGGCTACGCTTTCTTACTTTTCAATTCTTTTTTGCGCGTATGAAAAATTCTTTTTTTTTTTTTTTTTTTGCGCGTTATATTTTCATTTCATTTATTTTCAATCGCAAATTCATTCATGAATCTCAATAGTTGCATAGGGCATTAGGTGGAGGAATGTTCCACTTATAGCTGAAAGTACCTTCGTACTGCGTACCCCCACATAGCACGGCACATTTAGCAAAGAGGGAAGAATATGAGTGAAAGTGTATTTAACCTTGTACTTATTACACTCATTTGATGGGGTGTGTGTGTGGTGCAGATTTGACTCATGTAATTTCAGGATAATTACGCGCATAAAAGACCGCCATCCAGCTGCCCTCTCTGCTTTATTTTCTAACAAACATTAAGGAATCCAGACAAGCCTCATATTTATTTTGTTCACATTTTTAACAGAACAGCTGCAGAGACAGCAAGCAAAGACCTGTCCTAATTAAACCTGACAGTATTCATATTAATGCCCACATGCTTAAATTAGCAGCGTGCAAGGGGAGAAAAAATCAATGGAGCCTGCTGTGCTAGCTAAGGCTGCACAATGCGATTTTTGTTCTTCTCTGACTACCTAACAGCCCTTTCAATGCCTGTGATGACAAAAGGGTGGAGGTGGGGGTGACGATTCAAGAATGAAAGTTCATGAGCCCCGTGTTGCAGAATAGGCTCATGTGTCCACAGCTGACGTTTGGCCAGCAGTAGCATTGCACAATTGTGTTGAGTTGCCCTGGTGTAACTTTACTAAGCACCAAAAGTCACCGCTTTGTGAAAACACAGAGCTGTGCTGTTCCAAGGATTATAAGGTTTTTGAAAACAGTGATCCATTTAGAGGTGGTTGAGCATAATAATACAGTTGACCATGGTATTTATTCCCAAAACAAGCTTACTTTACTGTTTTCTGAAGTTGACGTTTTAACCCGGAATTGATTTTATGGAGAAGCAAATGTATTCTTATGCAGTAGAGCTGTTCAGTGTTCATGTTAAAATTGATTGAAGGGCCTATGGAATTATTCATTACACACATTTTTAGGTTGAACTAGTTTACTCAGTAGGTATCATCATCATCATGACCATTGGGGCAACCTAAATAATAATAATAATAATAATAATAATAATCATTTTTTAAAATGTATTGTTGATGCACTTTTCTGAAGCTAAAAGTGCTGTACAGTAAATGACAGCACAGTGAACAATGACTCACAAAGGAACAATGCAAATCACACAAAAAGGACAAAGCAGAGGCACGTCAGTAAATACCGTACAGTGTATGCTTAGGGGGACTCATGTTTATAATAATATACCGAATACACATGATTTGGCACCATTTATTATGCATAAACCCTGTATAGAGCTACGTAAATCATTAAACTCATTTTTTCATTCTATGTTACATTGTTGATTACAATAAAATGAAATGTTCCATAAATGTTAAATTCAGTGCGCCTAAATATCTTTCTAGTAAAATGAATTCATTGAAAATGAAAATGGCGATTGTGCCTGTACCATTGTTTGTGTAGAAGGTCTGATATTAGTCACCAAAAGGGTAACTCTTGCATATAATACGGCTTCACGTCTTTATTGCATAAGATAATGATCAAGCTCAATATGTTCCATCTCTCCTTTTCTCCAAGCATTATTTATCAACCGCATGTCATTTTGGTCTTATTGAATTCTGGCGCTCTCGCCGGCAACAGCTGGAAGCCCGTTCCCGAATCCGCAGCGGTCCATAGCAACAAGCCGTCTCCTATTATTTAAGGGGTGGTGGGGAAAGTTAATAACGTGATTCATGCCCTTTATTCATTGATAATCTGCAAGTAGGTCATGGCTGAGATGTCTTGGATTTATTGTTATTTTGTTTTTATTTATTTATTTATTTTCTGCCAGGAAAGACAGGTCACCACATTTATTAAGGCTGTACTATGTATTTTCTCAACCTAGGCTATATTTCAGGTTTGAAGCCGGAGCCATGTTTTTCCCACTAGCACTTTGTTTCTCTGTCATGCCTTGCAATTTATTTTTAAATAATTGTATACAAATCACTATATTTTAGAGATTTCGGTTCATTCTTGAGAGGAACAGAATTAATTGTCCGCTGACCTTCAAATAGGCGAACGAACACTGCGTGAGATAAATGATGTACTTTCTAGTGTATTTTATGTCGGTGGGGGTTAATGGGCGCACAGCCTAACCGGTGAAATGCAATCTTAATTGTTCCTTTTAATCCCAGATGTCCTTGGTGGAATTGACAGTGTGGTTGTTTTTTTGTAAGAATTCTCAGAAATTGGAACTGTGGGCATTTCCTTCGAATGGCTTTGTGTACAGGAAATGTGTCGTACGAGGGCCTCCTGAATGGTGTATTTCTGTACGGTGATTCAGCCCATGGTCCACAGTATAAATACAAAAAATGGAAACATTTTACCTCTTTATAAGATGTTGGGCCACCACATTAGGCCAATAAATTTTTTATGTTCCCCAAACAATGACATATGCCTAACATTAGTGCAATGTTCCTTAGACCACTGGGTATAAAAATGGGTGCTGCAGGCCTCTCTTTCTGAAGGAAAAATATGTTTTCACATGGAGTGAAGATCATCACTCAGTACCATCAAGTGATTGACATCGACCTTACATTTTAAGGATATGAGAGCGCCCAGTAAAATAAAAGTGATTTAGTGCCGCACACTAATACAAGGCTCCAGAACTCTCCACCGTTGGAACGATTTGCACACTTGTTTGTTCACTACATACGTGTCTGAAGCAGTGCAGAGGAAGGGAGGGTTGGTTCAGGAAGGGTTGGTTCTTATTCGTGAATGTCGATTGTTGAGGTTTGATATTGTGCCCTTCCTGCTATCCCTTTGTTTTGTCATTAAAAACAGGTTAATAAAGTGACAAACCATACATAAGTTCTTATTTGAAGAAAGATACTGCCAGCGGGCAGTAATACATGCTGTGTGATGTTCATTGCTACCTGCAAAAGAAACATGAGTGGAATCTGTCCTCTGCTCCTTGCACGCACAGCCTCCATCATCAACGTGTATTTAAAGGATTTATTTAATTTATTTAACATTTTGACTTCTGACACTTCTGATCTTCAAGTGATGGTGTTGAAATATAGATACAGCTCTTGAACATCCCACATGGCCCTATTAAGCTAATGTCGCTTGGATGTAGCACTGCTATGTAACAGTTCTGTCAGATACAACTATTGTATCACCCAAGCATGTACGTATGTGATACTTCAATAGCATTCTTCCCCATAGCTAGTCATGAAGTTTCTTCTTATGAGATGACATTTACACAAATGTAATATACTTGGATTTGATTTTCAGGGTAAATAAAACGTTATGTCACTGAAATTAAGTGCATGGAAGAAACACACAACCAAACTCCCAACTCTCTGAAGATGTGCACAACAACCGCGCTCGTCGCACCCCATCACGCCGCACGTTCGGATCTGATTTGGGAAAAAAAAGGCTTTTTTGCCAGCCAGTTAATAAGCATTGATTCAAACCCAACCAACGTCCATCTGATATCCAACGCAGGAAAAGAGCCAGCCTCTGATTAAATTCTGCCTGCTTTGGGTTCCTCTGATCTTATCCACTGATCTGCTGTCAGGGAAGGAGCTGAGGCTGTTACTGATTCAATAAAGTGCTGTCAGAATGCCACAGTGATGTCCTCTCCAAAACTGCGAGGCTGTGATTTATCCCCTCTCCCGGTGCTCAGTTCCGCTGGAGGCCAAGCACCTTAATGATGGATGACAGCCTGGACACTGCGATCACCACTATCTCTTTTCCAAACCGGGGGAATTCCACCAAGACATGGATAGAGAGGGAGCCGTGATGGCTGAATGGAAAACAGCAAAACAAAACACCCCTCTGTTGCCTGAAAAAATGGTACAGTCCGCTTTTTTCCCGAGAGCATACCATATGTTGCACCCTGGCCAGGAAGCATGGAGGTGCTGCTGGCCTGGTACTACCGCAGTGTTATTTGTCTTGAGGAAGATCCATACACAGTGAGCAGGGATTGACCTTGGGCTATTTACTTGAGAATCCCTCGACTCGGAGCTGACAAATGAATAGAAACACAAAAAAACAAGTATACGAGAGTTGTGCTCAACCTACCTGGACAATTTGTTCTGACAGATAAAAAAGATGGTGGCTGTAGACAAGATGTTCAGAATTGTCTCACTGTAGGTCTCATCCTGGCCTATATTTCAACATAACTTTCAGCAAATACTAGGTTTTATTTTCTGGTGTTGAGGAACAATTGATGTGTCTTGTCTTAAAAGATAGAAGACACAGGGTCTGACATAGTCCATATTTGTAAGCATACTCCATATTTATAAGCAGATACAAGCATACTTTGCATATTTTATTGCATTTGAATTTCATGAACCAAATCCATTTTAATCATAGAATAATATCCTGCTGCACGTTGTTATGAAAACATTATGTACTATATTTGGAGCTAAGCCTGTAGCCGTGTTAGTTCCTTTTTAATTTGAGCTCATTTAAAAAAAAATCACAATACATTTTAAGGATGTTATTTCTCATTTCTCAAATTAATTGTCTTGTTCATATTGATGGTTATTCTTTCACATACATGGTTTGACCAATATTACCATGTGACCATTGATATTACGATTGCTCCTTCAACTACAGCTACATTACTGCTATTACAGTACTTAACTGTGCCGTAACTAGTTCCGGTGTTGGAAATAATACTTCTGATAACCTAATGCGCGCGGAAGCATATTCATTTATTGATTACTTTGAATGGAGCTGATTAAGATTTAGGAGGGGCAAGGGGGCACAAGCCCTTTGTTTCCTCTTCCGTGCCTGCCGTCTGCTGAGTGGGGGGGGGGGGTGATGTCATGTTTGGAAGCTCCATCTGTGATGTTGGAGGATGGGTTGAGAGGGCAGCTGGCCGGATATCTGCCCGTGGCGGGATTTTGACACCTCATTATTCTTTTGAGGACCCCAGCTCTGTGCCGTGCACTGCAGTGGTGCTGGAGAAGTGTTATCTGCCTGTATGTACGTACACAATCACAGCGCCAACAGGGGCTACCACGGTGCAGACTTCTTTTCTTTTTTTGACACTGATACGTTGCTCCATTCTCAGAAATGCCAGTATGCTAATGTATAATTATTAAGTGTTGTTATGAATACTGTCATTAAGTAAAGGAACTTGTATGCTGTATATTTCAAAATGACAAGGTGACATTTTACTGAAGAAGTCATACGTCTCTTATTATTGTAATGTGCCGTCTATCACTATATTTATTTATTTTACTTTCAAATGCAATGGTATGTAAAAAGCTAAGACATTCTGTAACATTTGACAAATAAAGTGAATTAAATGTCTTATTGAAAGATAAGGCATCATTTACTTGCATTGTCATTGACTTTATATGCCAGTGCTTCAATTTGTCAAAGCACAGGTACACAATATCCCAGGAGTGTACCTGAGCATTATGTTCCAACAGGACCCTAATGAAATATATTTTCCATAAAATATAATATACGTATGTTTGAGTCTGGAAAGTCACAAAGTAGTCATGTGGATTGATTCATTACCTTTAATAATAATAAATCCTCTCACTCATCTATTCAACCATGACGTCTAACTCTTGCTTTAATACAGCATGTATGAGATCCAATATAATGATCACATTCTGCTGAGTCATTGGCAATTGCATCACGTGTCTAGACGCTTTACACATTTGTGTTATTTATATGCTATTTCACTGTATACATACATCTTCATGGTTTATATACTGTATATTTGGCCTCAGTAGTTGTCCTTCAGTGGAATCCTTTCTCGTTCTTTTTCTTAATATTCTGCAGGTTTTGTCCACTCTCGGCTCTCCTCCTTGACGGACCTCCCCCAGCGCCTCATACGGCTATCTCACCTCCCACCGTCTCAGCGCCTCCCCTGTGTGTGACTCCGGTCTTCCCGTTTCTAATCTCGTTTTCACACGAATCTTGCCTCTTATACCCTATAGGTTCCGGGTAATCACGGCACTTCCCTTTTTTTTCAATAAAGTAGCCTGAAGCTCACACTTCTCCCTTCAGGGACGGATTTACGGATTCATGTAATAACGTTTGTTCATGCAAGATTAATGGACTGAATTTTTATTGCACGGAAGCAGGAATAGAATAATCAATAGGACATATATCATTCTGTTGACAGCAAATGTAATTACCCATACCATATGTGACTTACCAGTTTAAGCCAGAGAACTGTCTTATAGATTCTCTTTCTAATAGTTCATATCAAAAACAAACAACACTAAAAAAAGTTACCAATTAATTGGACAATATCTCTTAATTTCAAGTAAATTACTGATTTATGAATTCAGCTAATAAAATTTATAATTAAATGCTGATGTATGCAACATTGCTTTAACTGTACATGTATTCCACTCTCGAGAAGGTAGGTAGCTATTTTATTTATAATGTAGTCCTTACGGGTCATATTTTTATTGTAGAAAATGAGTGCACTGCAGAATAATGGATATTCTGAAGTGTGCCACAGGAGTATAAATAGGTACAGAATTATAAAGAATACACTCGTACTCTAATTTCTTCACTTCCTGAACACTTCCTGTTGCCAGTGTGTGTTAAGATGTAAAATGCATGGAAACGATACATGCATTGAAGTAAGGTAAATACATAGTCTGTGTGATGTCAGGGACACGTGATGTTAGGGACATTCTGTTCTCTGCATGGCTCTGACATGTAAAAAGCAGGAGGCGTGCCGAAGCTCAGGTTTAAACCCGCGGCACCGCTCGACACGCTTCCCTTGCCCTCCCTGTCTCTCACAGCGAGCTGCGCTCAAGATTTAGAAACAACATTGACACAAGGTCCTCTGACTCATTCTCAAATCGCAAATTTATGTTCCCTCCACTTTCGCTTACAGCACTCGTATGCATTATTGATGGGAAATATTCAACCAGATGCTGTCATGGCTGAATCACCTTTTAATGCGATGCTGGCTTAATATGCCTCGGATAAAGCCCATTAACCAGGGGAACGGGAGATTCACACCGGCAGCGACTGGGTGAAGGACACTACAATACATCTGCATTCTTGCAACTAAATAATATTTTTGTGTTCTTATGGAAAACAGAGCGAGTGTATTCCAGCAGGCTGCATAGCATCTGCAGAGGTTGTACTCCATTGTGACTGTTTTACACACCAGAGACCACACAGTGCTGTAGAAAAGACAGCAGCGAGCAGGAGAGACACATTTTTCATTGATGACAACCGGTAGCCTGTGGGTACATGGCATGCTATTGGGAGGAAGTAATCCAGCACCAAACCAAGAAACCTTGGCCTACTTAAACCCGTTTTATCCCTGTGGCAATAGAAAGCCAACTGTGTCCCGCTGCTATGGCGTCATAGTCACCTAATGACATAGCCCAGACTTGAACCGATGGGGTCAATTGCAATGGGTTTAGCTGGAGTTCAGATTTAAGCCCCTAGACCACAGAACTGCATTACAACCGGAAGAGCTAATCCTTATATCACAGATTTGGATAGCTGTTCCAGTTATAATGGAGCTCTGTGGTCTAAGAGTTTAAACTCCAGCTGAGCACGCTGCAATTGACCCCAGCCTGCTCTTATAATGAGCACCTTTACCAACTGAGCCACTTTTTTGATTGTGATGTTGACACGTTCTTTTCAGAACAACCAGACAATAACAATCAAAAGTCAATCAAAGCAATTGATTTCAAGCTTCAGAGTTTGTTATAAATTGATTCCAAATATTGCTAAATTGGCATCGGACACAAAAAAACCTCAAATCCCATTAAGAGCAAAAAGAACTGTTATATATTACTTAACTGAAATATATAGGTCTACACCCACGGAGCTGAAGCTAAAGCGTCTAGTGATCACATTGCAATGATGTCAGGGGATTGCTGATGGACCATCGTGCGGTTAGGACAATGCAGGCCAAATGAAAGTCACACCATAAGAATGAAACATCCATTTGGTATGCTTGTGCTTAATTCAGCAGTTACTCCTATTAAAGATGCTAATTGAATAACAAGTTACTTGAATGATTGAATAATTTGTGGCATGAATGAACACCAAATTTTTTTGCTATTTGCTATTCATTAGCCACACTGGCGCTCCGTGTTTATAAACTTTATTATATACAATTATATAAAGAGTGGTACAAATTAGCTATAAATAGTAATGCATTATGCAGTTCTAAAGTTACAGAAGATCATTTGAAACTATTTAACTTTTAAAATATACAGTATAGGGAGTGGCGCAAAGGGTAGATTCAAAGCCCCTAAATTGAGGACCCACTGCGCAGCATTGCTGTAGAGGCTCGTTCTTACTTGGTTTGTGTAGAAATGACAGCAGTAAACATTTGCGTAAGCCTAACTGTCCAGATGCCGCCACCATCTTCTGAATTTACTTTTCCACTAATGAGATTGTTTTCCGCTCATCCCACGCTAAACCTGAGTGCTGCCGCCGTTCTTGGATACGGGTTGCCTTTTTCCCTTGGTACAAAAACCGTAAACAGCTACAGCCTTGTAGTGTGGATCTCCTTGTACTGTTTGAAGTCTCCCTGCTTGGATGACGGTCTGAAGATAACTCTTTGTATTTAATGAGAGGACTTTCTGAAATTGTTGTGAAGAAATGTTTTTGTTCATGTCCATGTGAACTTTGTCCAAGAAATGCATTTTTCTACTTTGCAACATCACACTGATGTTTCCCAAACTTCCTCTACTCCCGCCTACATTTATCACGACAACAGTCTGTACGTCGGGTATTTTACCTACGCGCACTTTAGTCTTTTCTAATCTTTATGTCTTTAAAAAATAACACAAGAGATGGTATGCGGGATGCTATATCTGAACGTACTGGGGTCAAAGAATCAACCGACATGTATAAAAACGTATGTATTACACCCCCACAAACATCTTCAGCTTCCAGTATGGAGCAACAACGTCCCTATGCTGCTGTGGGCGAACAGCTGTTAAGGAGAGGCTTTGATGGTCGCTGGGTCAATGGAAAGCAGACTCAAAGGAGTGACGGCTTGCTATCTTTTTGTGTGCGGGAGGTCAAAGGTTGTTTCTCTGGACTTTTGTTGAGCGTCCCTTTCTCCTGGCGTGGCTGCTTTGAGAGACACCGGGCGACAGCCTGTGCGGGTGGTAAGCCATCCTCCAGAGAGGCACGGGGCCACCGGTCCTCATAACGTAATGTGGGCAGTCCCGTCCAGGGCCCCCCTGTGAATGGACCGGACTGTTAGTGGGAGGAGAGCCGTTCTCCCCATCCACAGATGGAGGAGGCCTGTGACAGCATGGCATGATTTCGGTTGGTTTGGCATGTTAAAGATGAGGTCGCGGGGGACACGGTTTCATAAAGGTTCACGCATGGTGACACGTGTGCAGTGTTTCAGCCGTCTGCTTTTGTTGTGGTACGAATACGCAAAATTTTATTTCCATCTATGAATATGCTTAATTTATGAATAAAACACTGATATGTAGCGCACGAAAACAGAAAATATATGGTTCACGTACCATACTATTACCATTTACCGATGTCTCTGATCGATTTCTTCCGATTTTTCAGCTTCATGATGGCCTGCGTTACTGGTATTGACACTTATTTGGTCTTCATGTTGAGAGACAGCAGCAACAGACTCCCAATGCAAATCCCATGCCTGGAATCAACTCTAGACCTTTTGTTAGCTTTCTTGTGCATGAACTAATGATGCAAAGACACACAGCTGGCCAAGAAACAGCTGAGCAGCCAATTGTCCAATTAGATTTGCTGCCATAAAATGGGGGAATGATGTATACAAAGGGCTGTCATTCCTTCATGGATCACCCAATATGGATGTAAATACCCTCAAATTAAAGATGACAGTCTGCACTTTAACCTCATAGTCATTGTTCTACTTCAATTATTTTGTTTTGTGCTGGAGTGCCGAGCCAAAACAACAGAAATTGTGTATATTTATATATACATTTTATATCTATAAAATCAGATGTACAGAATCCTTTTTTCACACCTTCTTGTGGATATAGTTTCACACCTTGATTAACGATTTCTTCCAAGGTCTTCTTAAACGGTCAGATATGAAATATGTTATATAATAACTCTAAAAGCTTATACATAAATTATTTCTTTGTGGCCCCCAGAGATAGAATTATATATTTTTCTGCTTTACTATACAAGATGTGGCCCAGTGTTTATTCAGATCTTGTCAGTTTATCAGAAACCCCCCCCCCTTTTTTACTCAACCAATATTGAACTACTGAACTCAGTCACCATCTCACAGTTACCATAGTGACTGTGCAATTACTGCTGAAAAATGAATGCGATATGTATTGGTGATGGGGAGTATGGGTTTTCTGTCATTTTCTGGATCAAAGTATGTTTCCTCCAGCCATAAAAGAACAATATGACCATCATTTAGCCAGCAACAGCTCATGAAGCTCATTTCCAGCACAACTTAAACAGGTTGTGTATTTCGTTGATCTTCACAAAAAGAACCCTTAGGTCAAACTGGATTCAGAATAACGTTTTAGCCGGTGGGGAGATTTGGTCGTGTATTTGGTGTGATTTTCTGACAGATATAAAGCTCACTGAAGACTTTAAATGGCGTAGTGGCACTGAAAAGGCACCTGCTATTGTTTTGGGAAAGAATTAGATTTAGTTAGATAATGAGCACACATCAATCTATCTTTGTGGCTCAACAAGCTCAGGTGTGTTTGGTCCCAAAAAAAAAGTATAAAATAAAATAAAAAATAAAATAAAAAATAAAAACAGCTTGGTTTTTTTTCAGAAGATATTGATAATGGCAGGGTAATGTGGTTTCAGAGTTGGGCTTATTTCAGAGGTTGCCTACAAATAGATAGAAAAAATAGTTCTTTATGTCACTCTGGATAAGGGCACAAAAATGTTATATATTAGTAAAATGTGTTAAAGTTTAAATAATATTTAATTGTTTAATGATCAATATAAAATATAATATTTATAAAATATAATATTTATTTTCTTTTTTGAGAATGACCCTGTGTGCTCTTTGATCAATTTATAATCTGGTGAATGTTGAGTCATTCAAAAAGCTCATAGTAACATGGACTGTAAAATCAACAAATGAATCTGATCTGATAGCCCATACAAACACATCAGATGGCCCAGCGGCTTAGATCCTAATGTGCCATGGAAGGAAGCCTGTTGAAGAAGAGCCATATGGCACTGTAAATCCTGCTTCTAAAATGGCTGATTATTCCAAGACAGAAGGGGGTTACTGGGAAGACCGTGCCCTCTGCCCTTAAAAGGGACATATAGAGAACACAGCCTTCCACGGGTCACTCAAACACTGCGCCATTCCAAGCAGGGACTAATAACTGGTTCACATGGATACTATAAGGGTGAAGAGAACATGACTGTCATATCCTATCCTCTGGGAGCAGACATGCAGGAAACAGTGGGACAGAGAATAAGACAAAGGTTCCTGTGGAAACAATAGTATCACACACACCCACACAAACACACACACGTGCGCACCCGCAAGCACGCTCACAGACACACACACTCTCTCACGCACCCACACCCACACAATATCCCCTGTATGATAAAGGCGTACAGTTTGTATCAAGTTGTATCACTGTGTGAAGTAGTCATGGAAGCCATGTGTGAAAGGTAAAGTGATAGCCCTACTTTATCATACCTGGAAAATATGGTACTGTACAGTAGGTGGAAGAACAGATGTTGCTCAGTGTAAGCTTCTACATTGATGAAAATAAATAAACAGAAAAACACAGCAGGGACAGGGCTCTCCAGCTATGACTGGCTGCCTCTCGGCTCATTTGGGTCTGCCTCAGATGTCTTGTATTGTATATGCATTATTTGAACATATACCTTTTAAAATGACTATTTCTGCGTTTACTAATTATTTTGTTTCCATGAATGAATGTGGCTTTGTAAAATCTAACATGCCATTTTATTATTGAAAGATTTTGAGTGCTGTATTTCTGTAAGGTGTGAGACCCCTTGCACATTCATATGTCTCTAAATGAAGAGTATTTTTACAAACCTCACCAAGTCCAGTTTTGATTAACCATATTTTTCAAGTTGTGTATAATTCTCTGATAAATGGTTAGATATTTGCAGTTTTGCTTTTACATTATTATTCGTAGAGATTTAAGTATAAAAACGTGATTTCTCATGCAAAAAAACTCCACCAATTTAAAATAAACAAAAATGTTGGTTTTCTCAAAAGTGGGCTGAGTGAGTTTTTGAGAAACGCCCTTCAATTGATGGCCTACACTGAGCACTTGGGTTTTCAATGGTGGGCTGCTTTAATATCAATCAAATGGTTCCATTTGAACCCAAACAATGAAAAAGACCCCCGCTTTTAGCAAGTGCAATTGGAAACAGCCTTTTTGCCGTGAACATGCACAATGACCACGCGAGAAGAGGCGGGGGTGCCGGGGGTGTCCTGCCTGCCTTTCCTCGCCGCCCCGCTTCCCCTTATGCCTCATTAATCTGCTTCCCCGTACGAAACAGACTTGTCAGCGGGTTCGGGCCTCCCCTCGCCCCCGCCCCCCCCCCCCCCCCCGCCCCCCGCCCCCCCCCCCCTGCTGTAGCTGTCGAGGGCTTTTTCCCTGTCGCAGACGTCACTGGGCGACATGACCTCTGCCTCCCGGCGGCGGATGGACGGGCGTGTCCCGTGGAACGAGTACAGAGAATCACCGCGCCAGACGTTTGAGGAATCTCCTCCGCTCGGTTAGGCCGGGGGTCCTTTGTGTCGCGGGTTCAAAGGGTCTCGCGGAGATTCGCCTCGCCCCTTTTGTTTCTTTGCCCGTTTTTACTTTCGCTCCGTCTTCGCTGGGCTCTCAATTGCATGGTTGATTTCGCTTGTGCAAGCCTTCGCATCCACTGTCCTTGATTCTAAATTAAACAATAATCCATAATTTAAGGAAATTTCATGGATGATTCCAGATGAGTCTGCCTACGTAACAAATGCAGCAGTGATGTCTCTGCCCATTTCATTCTTTAAATTGGGCAGTCCTGGCAGAGCATTATGGCCCAAATGATACGATAGCGGGATGGTTCTCTTTCATCTCTCCATCATGCCCATCAAGTAGGCACCAGAAGCTAGACAAAGAAAACGTTTAACTGCATTGTTTTTAAATGGTGGACAAGACAATTTGCTTGACTTGATAATTTGGATGTCATAACAAAATGAAAAGCAACGCTCAGGTAATGGTGTGGAGACAGAAGGCTATAATAGGCTACAGTAAACTGCATGGAGGAACACTATGATTTAATATTTTCCTTATCGCTACTCTTTTCTTTAAAGCTCTTAAAATTGCATTTAAGATTAACATTAAAGATGCATTACAATATTGATATAATGAAACAGTTTACATTACATTATGGTATGATGAAATTCACTGCATTAGATATGCATTACAATATTGATGTGACGAAACAATTTACATGACATTATGGTATGATGAAATTCACACCATTTGGACGCCTCACTTTCGATTCAATGATCCGCATCGGAAAGAAATGTCGCGCCCGTTCCCTGGTTCTGTCATATAGAATCTTCTGAGATTTCTCATCTGATTTAAGGCAAGTTTTCAACTAAATCACCTTACACAAATCTAGATAAATTAAAATTGAGAAAATTCTAGAAAAAACTAATTCTAGAAAAAACTAAAAACAAAAAAAAACATCAATTCAATGGATCAGTTTTTCAATCAGAAAAGAAACCAGAAACAAATGATCTGATAAATGACTAAAATGTGTGTTTTATATGTAGCTAATATACAATGTATTCTTCCTAGTATGCTATATTAAGCAACGAAAATTGATGGCTCTCACAAGGTTGACTCATAAATGCTGAATCTGTTTCTGGGATTTAATTTTTTCTCAGGTTCATGGTCATCTACCAATTTGCACTCTGATCACAAGATGTTGCCATTGTGATCGGACAGGTTGCAGATTCGTCACTTTCGGATGGCAGCTACGCCCAGGGAGAAAACCACAGAACTGATGACGTATTTGCTGCGGAGATGGACTGAGCTGATCTGTCTTCTTGACCCTCGAGATATATAAGGTCTTAACGCTCCGACGTCATTGCCTCCCAACATGATTTCTCTCAAATTCACAGACTTGCCTCTCTAATCCGACGTTGTAACATTCCATTAGCTGCCAGCAGTACACGCGGTTGAAATAAATAAGAAACTAAAATCGCTCCGTTATCCCTTCGCTGTCATAAGACTGCTGAGATTTATGCAGGCATTCGCGCTAAAACGTTGGCACCGTGCCTCGCGGTGCGAAGAGCAGTGACAGAACTATAAGGAATCACATTCAGGTGGAAAAAGCTGTCGCTTTCATCGGGTACCTAAGCGCTTTTTCTGCTCAGAGAGTCGGTGAGCATTACTTCACGGATGCACATGAAAGCACACTGTTCATCAAATGCTTTAGCATTGCAAGCCGATGGAAAGTTACATTATTTTCAGCGTGATTTGTGCGGTTTCATTTCAGAATTTTAATTTATTTAAGCAGCTGTATATTTACTGATACTACCTGAAACAATTAAGTTGATACCTTTACAGTATTCATTCTCAATCCTGGTCCTGGAGAGCAGCCGTCTCATCAACCAATATAAACTCAAGAAACAAGTGATGTGATTGAACTGTGTAATCAACTGCTTTACACTTGAACTGAACAATTTCTGTGTGACTCAAGTGCTGAGTAGCAATAAAAGCCAGCCGACCCTGTGGCTCTGCAGAACCAGGACTGTGGACCAATGCTAGTAACTCTTAAAGTTTCTCCCCGGTGGGCCTGCTGTGCAAACCATCACCAGATATCAGTACGGATGATAAAACCAACGGATCCTGAATTGTTGATAAATAAATACGACGGCAAAAGTTATTGAACTGTGCACGATTAAATAGTTTTATTTCTGGCCCTAATTCCCACAGCTACACTATAAAATATATACAGCAATGTTGCAGTGGGAAACCACTAATGAAGGGAAAAAGTGGTATATACATAAGCATAAAAACTGTATAAATAACAATCTTCTTGACTGTGCCTCCTTGCTCATGTTTGCAGTTTACAAATAGGCCTATATGACCTAATCACACATGGGCTTCCCCCCATTCCAAGTAACTGCAGTGATGAACCCCCATCCATCACTGATACATATCCTGTACGGTGTTTTTAAAAAGAAAAATGTGTTTCAGTTTCTTGTGCTGTAGTTAGATTGGATGGTGACGTCTTACTTTACCATCATGGACAGCTTTGCATGTTACACTTTTTGCCTGATTAAGTGTTTGAAGGTGGGAACAGACTGTCTGGCGTTAACTCTTAATAAGCTCTTCAGTCTTCCTTTATCCTTTTATCTGCCTCAAGTCACTGCGGAGCAGCGACTTCACATTGCATTTGATAATGAGGCAGCTGTGGTCCATGAGAATTATCTGATATTTTGATTTATTTTAATTGCAACCCCCCAACTATGTTCTTCCTGTGTACTCTGTTTGTGGTGTTAAGAATGGGAATTTCTACAGCTCTCCATTCACACCTTATTTCCTCAAAGAGGTCCCTGGTCATCATATTATAGTGAGTAAGTGACATGGTGGACATGCTATGCCTAGTATTCAAATGAAAACAATTATTTATTACAGATTTAGACCATGAGAGAAAACCTCTCATTCCTGTGAAAAATACATACAGTATATACTTATGTTGTTTATGCTTGTTAGCTCGGGTTGCTATAGCTAGCTTAACTGTTATCTTTCGTGCTTGTTGCTTCTAGCTACTAACTATAAATTAATGTTATTTGTTAATATTTCAAGCATGAACTTGGTACATTCACAACAGCATTCGCTTACCTCCAAGCTACATATTAAGGGCTTGATTTACTAAAACCTTTTAGCCCACACAAAACCAATAACATAACGAATGATTGGTCATGGTGTTTGTTTTGCACCAATCATTGGTTGTGTTATTAGTTTTGCGTGTGCTAAATTGTTTTGCACAGGCTAATTCGTCTTTGTAAATTAGGCCCTAAGTGTACTATCTGCGTGCAAGCCAGTGGCTATATCAAAAACAGCATGCGGCAAATAAAAACATTACATAACTTCAGTGTTTCTTGGAACTGTGTGCAAGTGCAGGGTACATTATAAAATACCTGTGATATTAAGTATGTGCATTTTCAGCGCGCTCAAAAGGCATGAGACGCTTCAATGTGAGAGGCTAAAGCTGCTTGACCTGGCACAACGTGCTTGCGTTTCCATTGCATTATCTTCAAACAAAGTCCTTGGCTGCTAAAGATTTTTTTTGCTAAAAGATAGCTTATGGTGTGACCTGCTGTATATGCAAAAAAACATGCTAAAGACCAAATGCCACGGAGCTGCTTTTTCATTTTAGGAAACAGACTGCCCATTGTCATTAATGGTTGTGACGTGCAGGCAGGGAATAGGCCTCATACAGAATAAATCAACAGCGATTCTTTTTAAGAAAGCCAATTTTTCATAGATCACTTCTCTGTAAATCCTTCATTGAAAGTTTGAACATACTGTTTGATTTATTGGTTGGAGGGAAAAACAAATATAACAAGGCAGGGGAAAATAACAGCAGTAAGCAGTAAAATCAATAGGGGACAGTAGATTGAGGCAAATAATGAAAAAGCAGGAAATAAACTTAGATGTGGATCATTCTCTACAGAACTTTTTTACTTCTCCCATGTGGGAGAAACTGGGTAACAGATACAGAAAATTTATTCCCCCTTTCTTGTCACGTCTCATGCCTCCACGTCTTAAGTCTACGACTGGTTTTTCCGTTTATTTGTATTTCCTATCTGGCAGTCTGTTCCCTGGATGCTCCTCGTTTCTGTGTCCAGTTCTGTGTTCTGTCCAGTTCCTGTTTTCCTGCCTGTCCAGCCTGCTCCAGTCCTGCCCGTTTCTGTTCCTGCCCCAGGACAAATGTTTTGTTTGCCTGGACATTGACATGTTTCTGTTGACCAAGATTAAAGCCTATTCCTATTACTTCTGGTGTCTGCGATTGGTTCTGATCCATTCTCGTGATACTTTCTATAATTTTTCTCCCTCAGTAGCATATAGAGCTTGACACAATAGGTTTTCTCCAGTTCTATGTGTCTGTTGATTGTCTGTTCCAGTTAGTGTTGTTTGCTTGTAGTTACTTGTCCCATGCAGTAGCATGTGTATTCATGCTGTGGTCTAATTTGTCCTTCGTGGCTGTATTTATTGTTGCTATTATTTTCCAGTTTTCCCCCACTTATTTATGTATTATTTTTGCTTATAAGGGCACTGCATCACACAAAAGACCCCCTCTGGAGATCATTTATCTATGAATTGTTTACATTTACACCAACGAATCAATCATACTGAATGCCCGGCTCAAAAATACCTTCCAGGGATTTGACTCCAGGTCAGGGGCGTGCACTTGAACTGGAACATGTAACAGCCTTAGTATTTTCAGTTAATCTGCTGTCTTCTACAGCACTCTGACTCAATCTACTGGGACAAAAATGTAATTTTGGGTTACACACTGGTACATAGTGCATTTGTTGTATCTTTTTCAGCCTTAGGATTAATATGCTTTGATGAATAGGAACAATAACAGTCTAATTGAACTAGGCTATCTTAAATTCAATATGGAAGTAATAATTAGCACGTCTTCTTAATTATAGTATATATAGTATGTCTTGTACTATGCTCTTATTAAGAAAAAAAAAAAGCTATAGACTCAGAGTTAAATGCAGAAAAATTGGCACAGTGACACAACTTTATGTTGTTTCGCTTCTGTACTCCAGCACCTTGGATATAATTAAATATGAAATAAAACAATGAATATCATGTTAAAATGAAGTCACCTTTAATTTGAGGGTATTCAAATCAATATTGGTTGATCCATATATAAATTATAGCCCTTTTTATATGTACAGTAGTCCCCACTTTAGGGGTGCAAAAGTAACGTGACAATTGGCTGCTCTCAGCTGCTTCTTGGTCAGCTGGGGGCCTTTGCATCACTATAGTTCATTCCATGTGTGCAATTTGCATCTGTTGCTGTCATCTCTCCACACAAGGACCAAATAAGTGTCAATGCAGGTCATTATGAGGCGGAGAAATCAGAATAAATCGATCAGACACATTGCCAAAACATTGGGGGTGTGAAAATCAACTGTTCGATACATTGTTAGGAAGCAATAACGCACTGGTGAGCTCAGCAATAGCAAACAACCTGGTAGACCACTGTAGTGGATGACCAAATAAAAAGCTTTCAATTGTGGGGGAAAAAAAATACTTTTCAACTGTTGAACAGAACAAGAACACTCTACTGCAGGGGTCGGCAACTCCAGGCCTCGCGGGCCGGTGCGTATGCATGTTTTTACTGCCACCAGTTACCAATTATTTAATTAGCCCTGCTATGGTCTGATACTTTAATCTACATATCCGCGATATGAACAGCAGCTGATGAATGTTCTTGTGCCGGTATGCGCGTAGCGTTTTATCGTTCTGTAATTTACGAGTGAATCGGTGATTGTGCGTATGACTGACTAATTAGTTGATTGAGCCGTGGTAACTGGTGGCGGTAAAAACATGCACACACACCGGCCCGCGAGGCCTGGAGTTGCCACCCCTGCTCTACAGCATGTAGGGATAGACGTGTCGAAGACTGACCCTGCGTTCACACATCCAGCAACTTCGGTCGCCCAGTCGCCGGAAGTCCATTCATTCTCTATGAAGCTGAGCGACGGTCAGCGACCTGAGCGACTAGGAAACTGAGCGACCAAAATTGGCCGATAAATGTTGCCCGCAACTGAACTTTTGAGCGACCATCGGCCGTAACAGCCAATCAGAGTTCCACACTTCATATTTCCCCAACCGACACGAAACCATTTCGTGAATAATTGTTCCGCCCGATTTCACTAAAATTTCAGCAATGGAGTAGCAGCTAATAATAATGGTCCAAGCCTACCACGTCCTGTTCAATGTATAACATAACCTTAAAGGATATGTGTAGCTGTTCTACCAATATCACATTGAGCCAAAAGATACATGTTGAGTTTTATACATACATCTATCTATGTATCTAGCGTAGGTGGTAGATAAAGATCGGTAGCTCGCGACGAAGATAGATATAGGCTAGCCTATCGCTAGCTAGCGAGAACACATCATTATCAGTGTCATGACATAACTATAAAGAATAAGATGCATCACAAATATGTCTTTGTTATACAATATACCTATTGCCGTTGTTTCTCTTTATCAAATAATTGTAGCTGCACAAACTGACTTGGATGACACAACGGGAAGCTCTTGCCCCGCCCCCAGCCTCGTAGAATTGACCGACTCAGCGACCAGTTGCACGCTGTGTGAACACAGGGTAAGGCTTCACCACAAGATGCAAACCACTGGTCACCAGGGAAGATACCCAACGTCTGGTGATAATTATGCATCACAGATTTCAGGCAGTCATCGGACGCGAAGGATTTGCAACCAAGTACCAAATATGACAACATTATTTCGGATCAGGTTAATTTGTCTCATTCATTTTTCTCCACGTAAAATGGGGGGAACTTTGTAAAAAAGTGGTGTTAGTCCTACACGGATCACCCAATATGTACCCTCAAATTAGTCTGCACTTTAACCTCATATTCGTTGTTTGTTTCAAATCTAATGTGCTTGGAGGAAAGAGCCAAAACAACAAAAAATGTGTCACTGTCGCAATACTTTTGCATTTAACTCCATACATAAACTGTATAAATTATAATTAGACTTTAATCCATGTCTGAGTAATAGCATACATGTGTCTAAGTAGCAGGTCATCACAATGCTGGATCATATAGTGATTTAATATTTCCATTATTAATTATAATATTTCTAGCAGCTTTATTACACAGATGGAAGGAGGTGGAGCTTTGAAATATAAATCCACAATGTAGCCTATAGGACATCAGACCACCCTCACACACTGCAAACTGTAGACAGCGCATGGTCTGTTAGTAAGGACAAGTTATTTAACAAGATATTTACATGATTTAACTCTGTCCAAATCTTAGGATTTCAGTGCTGATCTAAAGGTCTCATAGGGGTTTCTTGGGGGGGGGCTACATGGTCAGGAGCAGGATTTCCACAGTTACATACACCAATCTGTCAGCCGTGTTTAATGATTAGGTATTTGGATTAGAGGGCTGAATCAGTTTGAAGGTTGGTTGAAAATTTGACCGTTGTGTCATGTTTTCTGTCACCTTCTGTTTCCTCTCAAGAAGATAAAGAAGAGCGTTATGTTTAGACGCCGCACAGTGTGTGTGTGCGTGTGCATGTGAGAGAGTGTGTGTGAGGGACACATTTCACAGTTCTAAAAATGGACCAGGGTGAACTTTCGCTCCTCAAGTTCTGATTTACACCGAGTCACACGCAGGGCAAGCCAGAGCCGCATGTGAGCCAATTACTCTGCAGGGACTTACTGGGATAATGCCCATCTCTCCAGGAACAACCCTCTAAATCCCATTAAAGGTGTCCTGCGGGCGTGGCTCACACACAAACCCTTCCTGACCTTGTCGGTTTCCTCTGGCCAGGATACAAACTGCACAAACACGGGCATAAACATTGTTCAAGGACCATTAGAGGAGCTCTCTCCCAGGCCCCTCTCTAGCATATGCACATCATTCTCGCAGCATGGCTGCGAATATTACTGCAACGTTGTGCCAATGTTTGACGCTCTCTGGGATGTTCAAAGCGTTCGCAATGCGTCGAGGGTTTTCTATTGTATCATCTTTGACGATCAACAGATAGAAAGGTAAATATATTGACAATTTCAGAAGTGTGGTTATTTTACTTTTGTTAAAATAGTGGTTTGCTTAACGATACTGTTTAGCATTCATCTCTAGCTTTTATTTGGAAAACAGAAGGCCAACTTTTTTTGTAATTCAAGTCTTGCGATGGCACTTCAGGCTTCCAGCAGAAGCTATTCATCCAGAAATATCAAAAGCAAGTTTTTTTTGGTGCTGCTGTACTTGTTACTATGCAACCGTGACTTGCATTCCTCCTGAGTTTAAGTCTCACATAAGAGGTAACTTGGATGGAAAAACCCCTAGAAAAAAAAAAAAAGAAAAAAGCCCTGGATACTGAGAAATATCACCCGCCCCATAAAAGAGTGAGATTTTGGAGCCGAAGAGCATGCAATCCCGCAAGCAAAGTAAGCCATGAAACATTAACTGCGTTCGATTCTTGATGTCCCTTTCGCTGTAGGTTTACTCAGGGTTCTCTTACAGGGTTCTCTCGCATGTGAGGTAGCCGGTAAACTCTACCAGCATGCACATTCAATAATGAATGAGTGAAGATTTAAACTATAGCTGCTGTGTCCATTGGCAACAGAACACATGGCCTATCCCCCTCCCAGCTGGGAGAAAGACGTGCAGAAGCTAAATAGACCTCATGAACCCCTCCCTGCATCTGTGCGGCAGGGAACTCATTTTCTTTCATTTCATTGAAATTTGATTTATACTGCCACAACCTATAACCATTTTGTAATTAGAATTGGTCAAAGGCTGCCCATAGTCACTTGATGCATCCATCCAAGAGAACAAATATATCTGCTAATGTACATGTAGCACATTCTATAGCACACTATTGTTGTACGAGAGTGCAGTTTACTTGGATTTGAACGTTACTTCTGAGGTAATGCATAGTTTATGATATACAGAACATCGATAAATCTGAATAATTAATAAATGTGGAATTTATAATACATCACTGACTGATTTTTCCTCCTCGTACCTGCAAGGGTAAACATATAGACAGTTGATAATAAAATACAATAAACTGAAAAAATAACTATAGGGGCAAAACTGTATTCACAATCAGTTACCTTGAGTGACCATACAGTGGTTCTGAAAAACCACCGGGACTGTATACATTCTTATGCTATAAAATGCAGGGAGAGATGTTTTATGGCAAACTGAATGCAAACATACATGGCTATGGAAATTAAGTGCTGCCCTTCTGGTCCTTAGCAAGGATCGTATCTGGAGGATTACGTTAAAAAGACCCCAAATTCCCTGATGTCATTTGGTATAAGATAAGCCGTTAATTGAATTTAATCAGGCATCTGCTGCCGTGCAAAATCACCTGCCCCTGGGAGCCCCGCCCGGCCCAGACTTGCTGCCCCAGTCGTGCCCATGGTGCAAATTGGACTCTCTCCACCTCTGTTTGACTTTTCCGATTCCGGCTTCGCTGCATTAATTATCAGAGCTCTTTTTTTTACCCCGAGGGGCTGTGGCAGTGTCTTTACAGCCTCCTACAGCCACGTGCAGTGTTTTAGCAGGTCCGCGTTGGGCAGTCTTTACAGCCTCCTACAGCCACGTGCAGTGTTTTAGCAGGTCCGCGTTGGGCAGTCTTTACAGCCTCCTACAGCCACGTGCAGTGTTTTAGCAGGTCCGCGTTGGGCAGTCTTTACAGCCTCCTACAGCCACGTGCAGTGTTTTAGCAGGTCCGCGTTGGGCAGTCTTTACAGCCTCCTACAGCCACGTGCAGTGTTTTAGCAGGTCCGCGTTGGGCAGTCTTTACAGCCTCCTACAGCCACGTGCAGTGTTTTAGGGGTCTCTGATGATTCTGCGGGCTTTTCTGACACATCGGGTGTTGTACAGCTCCTAGCAGGTCCGCGTTGGGCAGTCTTTACAGCCTCCTACAGCCACGTGCAGTGTTTTAGCAGGTCCGCGTTGGGCAGTCTTTACAGCCTCCTACAGCCACGTGCAGTGTTTTAGCAGGTCCGCGTTGGGCAGTCATTGTGGATTGTTAGCTGCGCTCCATTTAGAGCAGCGTAGCTCCCGGCTGAAGCTTGTCCTGTCTTTCATCGCTTCGTAGGATTTGAATTTTGAAGGAGAAACCCTCAGGTCTCGATTCTAGGCATCGTGTTGACACCCTGCTCCCCAGTGTTGAGACTTGTGTAAAAACAAGGTAATCGCCGTTGGTACTGCACTGATTTTACAGTTACCGCACTGGAATAAATGAGCACTAAACTGTTTGGGTTGAAGAGACGTTGCGAGATGCACAAATCTCCTTCGTAAAATAAAGAAACGCAAAGCAATATTCAGTAAAATTTGGGTTTGCATACAGTAGTTTACCTAGGCCAGGCTCCAAAAGAACTTACTTAGGGGAGCCAGACACTATTTTGGGAGAGCAGCTTGATTCCATACTCACTCAGTAAAGGTTCTAATCACATTATGTTGTACCAGATACACTAACATTCCTTTTAGCTTTTTTACCTTTGAAAGTTGACTCATTTTAAATACTATACAGATTCTGCATTTATTTTTTTTACACGGATTATACTATTGCTTGTGAAGTGGGCCTGCAGAGAACTTGGGGGAGGGGCCTTTAGAGCCATGCATTTTACAGATACAGACCCCCATCTTCTTTAATAGGGCCGTGTCTTTGCAGCGGTCAGGGGTGTATTGATCTGCTGTCAGAATCAGCAAGACGGATGGCCCGTCCCTTCCTAGTCTCCTTCATTCAGCGCTTACTGTGTGCATCTGCAAACACTTGTCCGCTTGCACGGCTCTATTAATTCAGTTTTTCTTCCCCCAAACAAATCATTATGTTATACCATATTATTTACTTTCAGCTGGTGCCCTTAACCCCAGGCAAATGAGATGCATTTCATACAGGCAAAACATTTGGACGCACTCGCAGAACTCGACGCCATTTCAGGTTTATACGTCGCAGCCAGATGGCTCTTACTACACATTCATGGTTTTTATGGTTGATGTGACAGTGCTGTACAGTGGCTGCAATGCTGCATGCAATAACAACTAAAAGGTCAAATGTCAAACTGAATTCCAAATGCAACACTCTTTACACAACTTCGGTTTAGTAGAGATTTTTTATCGCCAATAAATGCCCCTTTACACTAATGTTGCTCAATCAGAGCAGTTTTTGTTAAACTATATAGTGAAAATTTAATGCAAAAAAGTAATACAATAATAATAAAAAATAAAAAAATAAGAAAAAACTGAGCAGGCTGGCATTGTATTTTGTTCTTCCAACCCATGAGTACTCTCTCATAAATAATATTTTTTTAGACAAAAATAGGTTGTTTGTTCAGTCTCGTTCCATGTACAGTACATATATTGTTGAAGATACATTGCCATTTTTTTTGCATTTCTGAAAATAAAATAAATCTCAGATTATGAAGGATTAATGTCCACACGGTGTGCCATTTTTAGTTATGATATGGTATTGTCTTTATTTGGAGGAAATAAAACAAACCTGTCGTGTTTTAAAAAAAATGGAAGCTCGAAGGTGAGCGACCTTAGCATTTTACGTCATTATCCTCAGGCAGTACAACAGATGTCGTGTACAAACGGCAGTACAGCTGCTCTACAGTTTTTACTGTTATTCAGGCTTTTTATATGACAACCCTATCAAGGTCCTAAAACTGTTTATTTGTATCTTTTATCACTAATAACAAAGGATCACTGTATTTTCCTGCCCCAGTCCTCTCCGCAGAGGCTAAACCTTGAATGTCAAAAAGCTGCCATTTATTAGAGTGGGCGGCTGTTCCGGAAGATGCTGCAGCAAGAACACAACTTCTCTGGTGTTGCCAGGGCAACCAGCAGGACAGCCGGAGTCAACAGTCCATGTCGTTTTTCTTTCTTTCTCGGTAACAGGTGGTATGTTCATGTCTGTGCGTGCTTCCTGGTGGCAGCGGACACATATATTTTTCAGTACTGTTGTTTGGTGCCAGTCTTCGTGAGCTCAGGAGGTCACATGACCGTGGGCATGCCCAGAATGTATCACAGGCCCTCTGCAGAGGAACCGAATATGCCTTCCAATCAAATCTGATTGCCTGGCGCCTCCCCAGTCTGGCATTGCATATTCATTTAGGGTTGTGGATATTCTGGAATCCCCCCCAAAAAATGAATTCTGGCAGAACAGATCCTGCAACAGCAGGAAACAACATTGCTATTACTCATGGACTGACCTTCCTATTCCTGGATATGAATGCCAGTCTATTGTATGGGACAGATAAGGTTTGCTATAGGCAAATGTTTACTGGGTGGCTAACTCCGATCTTCAAGTCTTTCTGCAATGTGCTTTAAATGTGCTCCCACTACATATTGTTTCGATGACTAATTTTATTTCTGGAAGACCTCATGAGTGAACGCAAAGAGCAGGCACATTAGCTATTTACAGTAAGCAAGAGCAAGTCTTAAAGGGGAAGTCCTATTTTTCCACTGTTTTTCAAGGCTTTATTGCTGTTTATTCAACAATAAAATAAGATGTAGGTAGCTATGTGTAGACATAGATATGCTATGTGTAGATAGCTCAGCTTAAAAATTTAATTGTTATGTTCTACACAATCATTTCAAGCAAAATAATCTTAGAATTTAACACAGGTAAACTTCACTCTTTCTTCATGAGTTTTTCCTTGCCACTGTTGCCTTTGGCTTTTGCCTCTTGTGGGGCAGGGTTTTTCTGTGAAGCGTATTGTGACAACTTGTTGTGAAATGTGCTATATAAAAAACATTGATTTGATTTGACTTACCAGTACGTTGTACCTGACATCCTCTCACAGTGTGCGCTCTATGGCTGGGCAAACAGCGGTCAGTTTTATTAGAGGGATGAGTCACCGTCGCGTCAGTGTACCTCGTAGTCATGGCGATATCTCTGCTGTGCTTGAGTGCGTCTGTTAAAGATCAAAGATTATGATTAAAATGCCTGTCTTAATCGTATTCCCCGCCGTGAATGCTTTCAACTGTGCAGGGATCTCAAAAATGGTAATAAGATCGCACTGTCCATTGTCCCCGTGACACTGTCCCCTTAAACATTATACCACCATACTGCAAGTCCAGTAATGGCAAGATATCAATCATACACACTGCTGCCACCCCTCCACCCATCATGATGATTCTGGCCGAATGAATGTCTGTATGAGAGTAGCAGAAAAGAAAGCCAGCGTCTTGGTTCTTTTTTTTCTTTTTTTAAATTTGTTTTTCAGATTTTTTCCCCTTTTTCTCCCAATTTAGTAGCTAATTGAACCCCTATTCCAATTCAATTCCCCCCATGTAGCAACCGCTTGAGAACCACCGCTATACAACCCTGTCAGCCGGTAGTAGGAAGGAGGGCGCCACGTCCTCTACAGGGCGCGACTCCTCGAGCTCCTGACCGTGATTCCAACTCGCCCAGGGCCATTTTTGTGCGCAGCGATTCTCTCCGAGCCCCTCCCCCCACCCGGAAGCAGCTGCCAATTGCCGCTCCCACAGGGCACCGGCCACGCTCGGATCTGGCAGGACCGGAGCGTCTTGGTTCTTTCTGAATATTTTAAAGGCCACAGTCATACAAGTCAGACCTTGTGATGGCCTTCTGCCTCCAGCCAAACGCATTCTCTGAATTTCAGTTGTTTCAGAAAACATAATATGATTTACAGCACTCATGTTTTATGAGTAAAATATTCATAGTTGGATGGAACACTGGTAATTTGTAAGAGAACTTGCAGTATGCCTGTCAAGCAACATTTGTCTTAAAGGTGCACTACGCAGGCTTTTTAGTCTTGTGTTTTAATCTGCGTCCTGTGTTTACAATCAAAGATGTCTTCTCCTCTGTTTTCAACTGCACCCACTCAAAGTACATGACTTTGGCCATCTAGCTACCTAATACTAATGTTTCAGGTCCAACAGAAAGCATGCCAACGTGTCGCTGTTCAGCCCCTTGCTACTGCCATTGAGGAGAAGGAAATCCTAGGTTGACTCTGCTTCTGGAACGTGCCCTGTCGGCTTGTTGTTTAGCTTCGCTGTACTTGCACTTCTACACCTACGCCATTGCAGTAGCTAGCAAGCTACACGCTAAAACCTGATCTCACCACACAGGCCACACACAGAAAAGAGTGACGCACCGTGGCATTCTGTGGGAAACTCAGCCAAGCTTTCCACATCTCCAGTTAGCTTACTTCTCGCAATGGCAGGGCCTCTGCGTTAGCCCATGAACGCACGCACACTCCAGTCACTCTGACGGGAACTGCCATCTGACAGGCCCACCAGCTCTGACGGGGGCGATGGCAGGACGCCAGGCAGGCAGTTTTTGACCAGCCAGCAACCTCGCAGTGTAGCGGCGCGAGGACATCGCGATGATGACGGCGCGGCGGCGTCACGCTAACATCGCTTGTTTGGCAGGATATGCCTCTGCGGTTGCTCCATCCCTCTAGCGACAGTGATGTTGAGAGGGGTGCGGTCTATATCTGTCCCATCAAAAAGCCACTGCAAAGCATTCCGCTCTTGTGGCGGCCTGCTCAGATTGCCGCAGACACAACAGATCAATACCGTTGACTAAAGAGCTGGCGTCGCAAATGGAAAGGCAGAGCCAACAAAACACTACATGACCCCATCTGTCGTCGTTATTCAATCCATCCACAAACGGCTTCTATGTATAACTGCAATGTAATCCAGATATAGTAAGTAAACTATATCTATTTTGTTAGTCTCACAATTAAAAAAGACCATTCATTATGCTTACAGTGTAGATATCGTAGTCTGCACTGTTCACAGACTACATTGAGCTGATTTGACCAAAAGGTGAAAATAATATGTTTGTGTTGCGGTAGTGCTATGGTGTATCTCCACGCCATTGTGTTAACAAGGAATCCATGAGCCAGCCCTGTGTTGTGTTTCCCTCAAAGTCACAATCCTCCCTGGGCCTGTAACAGCACAAGAAAAAGAAGAATCCAAGACACCATTCTCATCACTGAGAATCTGAATTATTGATAAACTGTGCCTGGCTGCTTGCGTATCCCAGCCTATCAGCTGATCACCTCGTGATCCTATAACACGGGTAACCATGTGACAACGAACACTGAACTTATTACCTACAGTTCGTGTGTTCCAATTCCAGCTTGGACCCTGTGCACAATGCACTGTTGCATCAGCCCTTTGAGTTTCTAGCTGTTCAGATGAGTAGTGGGGTGGGAACTGAAGACGTTATGCATAATTCAGCCGCGGCACAAGTGCATATGAGTATAATGCAAAATTGTGTTCAAGGGAAGATAAAAACCTCCATATGACCGTCATAATAGCAGTTCTCTTGACCTCAGTGTTACTGATCATCATAATTATTTTTAGCTCCTTTCCAACGCAGTATCCATGGAAACTGTGGAATCACATTAACTACATTAACTAAAACAAATGAAGTCGTAATGAACGTATTGGTCATCCGAACCGATTTACAGTATGCAGTCCATGTCCTTATGAGTTATGACAATGACATCGTTACATTTTTCCACATGGTCATTTGTATTTCTGGTATTCGTTTCCGAAAAGGTGATTTTATTTTTAATTGGTGAGATGATAATGTGACACCACGTCCCTCACAGAAAAGCATAAGACAGTCATCCTGTTTAATAATAGAACAGTGGAGGCCCATGCACATTTTAACAGGGACAGGAAAACAGAATGTACCTATTTGTGGAGGGAGAAAAAAAGAAAAGAAAAGAAAACATCGTCCTCTATTGTCAATTCAGACAATCTGAAGGTCCTTTTGGTGAGACGTTCTATATGCTAATAAAAATGCGTCAGGGCGACCACGTTTGCTGCTTAGAATTCAAAAACTGGTCTGGATCGCAAGACGCCGATGCCCCTGCTGCTTAACTTAATCTAAAGGCCTCTGGAAGTAGTCTTGGCAATGAACCAGCTGTGCAGGGATTAATACCTCCGCTTTTAGAGTTTGCCATTATGTATTTCTGCTCTGTTTTTTTTATTTTTCTCTCTCGGAAGAAGCGTTTTAACGTTGCCAAAGCAAATCTATTTCAGTTTGCGCCAGCGTGCAGGCTGCTGTGGTGCGGCTCAAACGCCTCATGTACAGAACTCAGATGGATGGGGCCGTACTGCAAAGAAAATAAAAGCGTCCCAGTGTCCTAATTGAAATTCTGAGGGTACGTCAGCACCCCACAGGGACGCTGTATAAATGCTTGTGGAAATTCAAACATAGCAATCTTGGCACACGCTCCTCTACAGCAGAGCCTGTTCGTTCTGTGCTACTGCTGTGGGGGATTTGAACATTGTGTGCTCTTGATCTTAATTTTGTACGAGTTGTTTGAAATATGCTAATATTTCAGCATTTTTATGAACGCCTTTCATTTAAGCAGCTCTGTCATTTTTTCTCAGCCAGCCTCCATCAGAAATTTTATAGCACATGACAATCACCTTGACTTTTCATTCTATTAGTCGTCAGGGAACTGGTCTGGTTATACATTTCTGCAATGCCCCTAACCAAGGTCTCTGAACATATACAGCCATGTTTAAATACTAAATGAATATTTGACATACTTCAAATATTAAAAGCTAATTGTGCGTATAAGCATTCTTCAAAATGAGACAGTTGGCGTATGTTGATATATAGAACATGTTTTGCATGTCATATCAAATAATATATCTTATTTTAAAGCAACCATTACTCTCAAAAAACCTTGTAATTGAAAGTGTTAAATAAGTCTGCATTACTCTTTTCTTCTGTAACGGTGTGTGTGTTAATGTATTCATGGATAAAACAACCGAGATTATAGTGTGGAAACCTGATGATGTCATGCTGCAACATTCAGCTCTGCATAGACTTGGCAAAAAACTATCCTGAACCAATACAATCAGTAAAATGAATACAAATTTACCAATTTTTTTTTTTTGGTACTTACGTCCTCGACGTTGAACAGTGCCTATTGCCTTTTCGCCCTCTGGTGGTAAAATATGTGTACTGCGCAGGACACCGTTCAGACATTTTGATGCCATTCAAATGAAGACAATATGCATATAATTCGTTCAGTTATGAGATGTGAAATTCAAAAGTGCTTCTTTAAAGAGTGAATCCCTGAATGTGAGACTGTAAAAGAGAGAAATTATAGTATTCCTGAAACTGTTTTTTTAAAAGACTATACCTATAATCATGGCTCTGATTGCTCATCCTCTAACATCCCTGCTGGAGTGTCCTGTTTGATATGAAAAATTGCCATCTGGGGTCACTGTGCTGTGTGATCAGAGACGAGGCCCCAGCTTATGATGAGATTCAAGCACCCCAAGCCACTCTGAGTGCCGCATTAGATGAAGGCTGGGAGGGAGGGGGCACAGGTGGTCTCTCCGTACCTTGGCAGCAGTTCCTCTAGGGTGTCCTCAGGGTTGCTTGGCAACAGAGCCTAAGTTGCTTACAGTAGGCGGTCGCCAGGTGCACTGCCCAGAGCACATCTGCAAATAAAATTAAACTTTCACTCCAGTACAGCACATTCGCTTATAATGTCCACATTCTTCTCTGTAATGGCAAGCAGGCAGACAGATCGTTTAATGGTCGAAAAGCAGAAAAACAACGCAGCACGCTAGCCTTGGATTTAGCGTCACCACATTTCCCCAGGACTGTGTTTCTGGCAAGGCTGCTGAACGTGCGGAAACCACTGCCTCTCCTATTGTCCCAGTCTTCCACCCGATCTGAATAAACTGCACTTTGTACTTCTTAAAATACTTTCTGAACCCACAATGAGAAGTGGCAATCTGTGAAACCCTAAACACATCATTTGAACAGTAGAAGAGAATATCGGGACATAAATTGTACGTCACGATTTAAAATGAATCGATCTCCACCAATCAAAACCCTCAGAACTTCTGAAATCTTTGACTGATGTGGTCACTCAATGAAAGCATCTTTTAGCACAACAGTTTGGTTTCCTCTGTTTTATTAATTCTATATTTTTGCTCAATACCTTATGTACATTGCTGTTGTCTCTAGGCCAGTTTCTCTTCGATACATTCGAGCTGAGGTCCAGTGCTGGATCTGTGGTGGAGTTTTTGCATTTGCTCAATGTGATCAGAGCTGGCTAGACCCGATTCAGAAACGGTCCGGTTTCACTTGTGGTGCTGGCATGATTTTAATCAAGTTGGGAGCTAACGTCAACAACAGTCACTTCATAATTTTGCCATGAGGACATGCCAGTAAACCACAGCACAGAAGAATGCAGACAACCCAGTCAACAAATAAACAAATAAAACAACACAATTTAGCTAGCGGTACCAAGACGAGAAAAATAAGCCCCCGCTGGCTTTTTTAAACCGTGCCAATATTTATCCCAGGATAATCTTGATCTGAATTGACCATTTATTCCAGAAGATTGGGCTACATTTACATACTTTCACAAAGACGAAGCCAATATGGCAAAACACAGAACGTGACATCATTTCATAGCAGTAAAACCAAATGCTTTCTGCATGTTTGTATATGCTTCTTTTCAAAGAAAAAAACAAAACACCAGCTTCAGAGATACTTTTAGCTCCTCATAGCCCATCAGCTCTGAATGCCTCCAAGAAGCTAGTGCTACCCAACATGCATTGCAATTTTGACAACAGTATTTGGCATGCCCTGGGTCACTTAGAAGCCAAAGTATAATGCAAGAGCAAAGCCGTGCCCTTCTACTTGGATCTACTCGGGTGGAATACGACTCTGCTCAAATGCTCCAGTACAAAAGGGGTGCAAGCTGACCCTGGTGCTGTTCCTCTGGTGTGTATTCTCTAACTGAACCTTGCGTTTCCTGCTCAAAACCGTGTCCCTTCTTCCTCCGTAACTGGGTGTTACTACAGCGCGTGCTGCCCCTGGTCCTTCGAGGCCCAGCAGAATCCTGCTCCCGTGACACGGCTGCTCTTGTCCCTCTCTCGAACCCGGCACCCTGCTGCTCTCCTACTGGAGCGTGAAGGCTGGAGCCGTGCCTCTCCCAGGTACACCTGCTCCTGCCGGCCCCATCTGCCCCCGCGCGGCTTCTCCCTGGCACAGGCCCCGCCGAGCACAGGCGCCACGCCAGCCTGCGAACACTCGCGCGGCTCCCCCGCGGCCAGAGGGGGGCCGGAGCTCATCCTGTCCTTCGGAGCTGCTGTCGTCCCTTTTAATTTTCATATTAATTTCGGTCCAATTACGGCGGGGTACTCCAGCGATGCAGGAAGCGCAGCCTCCCAATTTAATTTCTGGTAACGGTTGTTTTGGCAAACTGGGGCTGGTGTGCCACCCCTTCATGAGTGTAAAATGAGTTCATTAGAAATGGTAATTGCTCTTAATGGGTGTCATTTGTGTTTATTGGCAACCCTCTTGTATTTTTTCAAAATAGAATTCAATATACATACAGGTGCAGCTCAAAAAATTAGAATATCGTGAAAAAGTTCAATATTTTTTGTCACTCATTTCAGAAAGTGAAACTCATATATTATATAGATTCATTACATATAGAGTGAAATATTTCAAGCCTTTATTTCTTGTAATTTTGATGATTATGGCTTACAGCTAATGAAACCCAAAATTCGGTGTCTCAGAAAATTAGAATATTTTGCTTTAACATATTTTTAAAGTATCATATTTAATATTTGGTCGCATATCCTTTGCATGCTGTTACTTCCTGAAGTCTGTGACCAATCAACATCAAAAGACTCTCGATATCTTATTTTCAGGTACTGTTACAAGCGATACTATAACCTCTCTGCATTTGAACTGATCTCTATGAGAATTGGGGGGTGAGACTAGATTCAGCTGTAAATTACGCTGGTACAGTATGGAACACATGACTGGCGAAATGGCTGTATGTCATCAAGGGTCTAAGGTATCAAACGAGCCCCAAACCATCACTCTGCGGCCAGATATGGAGTAGATGTGGATGGATCACTGCAAGGGTTATTTCTCCTGACTCATTTTCCTATAGAACTCTATGGGGGAAAAAGTCAGGAGAAACAACCTTAAAGGGATCCATCCATATCTACTGTATTTCAGGCAGCAGAGTGATGGTTTGGGGCTCGTTTGATACCTTAGACCCTTGTTGACGTACAGCCATTTCGCCAGTCATGTGTTCCATACTGTACCAGCGTAATTTACAGCTGAATCTAGTCTTACCCCCCAATTCTCATAGAGATCAGTTCAAATGCAGAGAGGTTATAGTATCGCTTGTAACAGTACCTGAAAATAAGATATCGAGAGTCTTTTGATGTTGATTGGTCACAGACTTCAGGAAGTAACAGCATGCAAAGGATATGCGACCAAATATTAAATATGATACTTTAAAAATATGTTAAAGCAAAATATTATAATTTTCTGAGACACTGAATTTTGGGTTTCATTAGCTGTAAGCCATAATCATCAAGATTACAAGAAATAAAGGCTTGAAATAGTTCACTCTATGTGTAATGAATCTATATAATATATGAGTTTCACTTTCTGAAATGAGTGACAAAAAATATTGAACTTTTTCACAATATTCTAATTTTTTGAGCTGCACCTGTATACAGCTGCCCAGGCCCTTAAGTGTAAGCAGCAGGTAAAGGTTGGTCTGAAGTCCATAGGGTCAGGTTCATGTACCTAATGCAGGAATAATGTAAATAGCTGCATGCATAAACATATATTTTTTATGCAAACTCATAATTGTGAGTTATAGTATTCTCTCAATATCTTCCACCTTCCCTGCCTTGAAATGGAGATTATTTTCGGGGATATCCTGAAACGATGCTTTAGAGAATGAAGATTCATATAGTTGTTTAAAGTATTGAGTTATTGAGCTGAATACTGCAAGGGGAGAAAATGCCTGTCAGTAGTGAATGTGGTTCTGGAAGCAGGCTAAGGCAATTTTATGAGGGGACCTAAATTAATAGCTGTAAAAATTCAGATGGTGTACCCACGGTGTCATCTGAGGTCGTGGATCCATCCACAATCTTTATGAAGGAACAGTTTTAGTGCACAAAAACGTTGAGCATTCATTTTAATGTTAAGGTATTTTTATTAGTCCAAAGTGAATTAAATATACTCAAACATTGAATTAACACTGAATATGCTATTGTGTGTATTGAAAAAATAAAGATTTATATTTTTTACTTTCTGAATTACGCCTCTATCAAAGTTTTCTTGCAGTGTTTAGTGAGCCTGCAGAAGACTAGTATTTTATTGTGCCTTAAAAATATGTTCTGTCAGATAAGACTCAATGTCCTTGGTTCTTCCACAGCCTACAGAGTTTATAGAGAAAGTAAAACAGTGCATAGCATAACAGCATGTGGTTCTGTTAGACATATTCTGTTATGGATCTTACCGGGCCATGTGGTGCTCTGTTTTAGGGACCGGATCTTTAGTGCTTTTGAACCACACAGCCGACTCAGTGAATTGAGAGTCCCTGGGTGTGTGGACGAATCTTGCCATCTCCAAATCAAAGCACTAACCCCCCCCCCTCCCCCCTCCCACAGTGTGCTTCTGACCATATCAACAGCCATCTATCAATCTGCCGAAGCCCTGCTCCTTCTTCCTGGACCCCTCCCGCTGCTTCCCAAGCTCTTTAAGTCTCATTCTTTCATTCCATTTTCATTTCGCACAGCGGTGTCTGTGGGAGATGTAACTACTTCTGAGAAGGTTCTGGATTTAAAAGTGGATTTAAACTCTCTTTGATTTTTAGAAAGAATTTGTAATGCTACCATATTTGCAACTTGGTAAATTGACCTCCCGCAGGCCCAGGCTCGAGAAAAGCTCTAGGGAAATAAGTTTCGACTGGCATCTCATGGCTGACTTTTATGAATGTCACTTTTGGATTTTGGTGTTCAATATGCAAGTTTTTCCTGCAGCGGGCTCTGCCCGTTTTCCCCTTCTTTTTGTCTCTAATTGTAGATAGATAAATTTTTTTGCCTCTTGAACTGGTGCAGTGCCTACAGAGGAAACACTCATTCTGAAGTGCATACTCTCCTCTGCCTCCACCTTCCAGTGGCTGTTTCACTCTTTAGTCTGCACAGTACTAAAGGAGAGACAGCAGCAATCAGAGTAGAGGTGTGTCTCAGTGATGAGCACTGGTAGCCGGTGAGCACCGTTAGCCTGTGTGCACTGTTAGCATGTGAGCACTGGTAGCCTGTGAGCACTGTTAGCCTGTGAGAACCGTTAGCCTGTGTGCACTGGTAGCCTGTGTACACTGGTAGCATGTGAGCACTGGTAGCATGTGAGCACTGGTAGCATGTGAGCACTGGTAGCCTGTGTGCACTGTTAGCCTGTGTGCACTGTTAGCCTGTGAGCACTGTTAGCCTGTGAGCACCGTTAGCCTGTGTACACTGTTAGCATGTGAGCACTGGTAGCCTGTGTGCACTGTTAGCCTGTGAGCACCGTTAGCCTGTGTGCACTGTTAGCATGTGAGCACTGGTAGCCTGTGTGCACTTTTAGCCTGTGAGCACCGTTAGCCTGTGTGCACTGGTAGCATGTGAGCACCGTTAGCTTGTGAGCACCGTTAGCCTGTGTGCACTGTTTGCCTGTGTGCACTTTTAGCTTGTGAGCACCGTTAGCCTGTGTGCACTGGTAACATGTGAGCACCATTAGCATGTGAGCACTGTTAGCCTATGAGCACTGGTAGCATGTGAGCACTGGTAGCCTGTGTGCACTGGTAGCCTGTGTGCACTGTTAGCCTATGAGCACTATTAGCCTGTGTGCATTGTTAGTCTGTGAGCACTGGTAGCCTGTGTGCACTGTTAGCCTATGAGCACCATTAGGCTGTGACCACAGTTAGCTTTCTGCACTGTTAGTCTGTGAGGGCTGTGTGCTTAGGAGGCACTAATGCACCGGGAGCCTGGAACCCTGGCCAACTTAAACCTGCTGCGGCAAAGACCGGATGGAATCAGTCTAGTTCCATGGCTGTGGAGTAGATGTATGAGGCTCAAAAGAGTTCTGTAACTTGATGCACACCACAAAATTACAGTAAAGGACACTAAAATATAAGATAAGTATAGATTTCCAGGATGCAACCACATAGAAGAGCCACAGCAAAACGTCACTAACAGACAAATTAGACATGGAGCAATACTTCAAGGGCATAGACGCAGAGGTGCAAAATCCAGGTTCAGAAATTCAAATTAGCTGGCTGAGTTCATGGGTGGAAGAAAAACATGGCAGGACATTTACTTTCTGACCCCTGGATTTTACACCTCTGCATAGACGTGCATACAGTCACAGTAGAAATATGAGGTCCATCCAAAAAATGCTTTTAAGTCTTTGGAAACTGTACACAATAAGCAAACTACAGATACTGCTAATGTACTATTCCTCACAAGGTCCTTTCAAAAGGGCTCAAAGAAACCTTACTTAACCAGGTGAAAAAAGGACCGCTGATAAATCATTCCCCTGGAAACCTAATGCTTGTGTCACAGATGAGGCTGGCCCCTTTTAGTACCCTGTTTGGGGAAGCAAATGGACGTAATGGTCTCATTACACATCCAGTTCAAAGTTGTTTACAATTAAGCTAACAAAGCGGTGATTGAATAATTGATGGGATGATGAAGTGGGTGCAGATAATGATGAAGTGAGATATAATGTGGAAGGTCCAGAGAGGTAGCCTATTGTTTAAAGTAATCCAGTAGGCAGACAGATAACATCCCTTCACTTGCCTCTCTCACTCACTGCAGTGTATTTGTGTTGGGTAAAATTTGATGGGAATTCACTTCTTAAATAGAAACTGTAACACACGTCACAGGCCTGTGGTGGTACTTCTGACTGTGGACTGAAGCAATGGAGAATTTACTGGAAACCTGTTGGGGAGAAATGGCTGAATGAAGGCCGCATGCATGTCTATGTCAAGCGGCCTTTGTTCTCAGCTCAAATCCTCCCCTGCGCAATCAAAACAAAGTAATCTGGTGCTTTTCTACTTTGGAAGTGACTGAAATCCTAGGTAGTGTGGAATGGCTATGCTTGTTCTCTGAGTTTAATTTGATCCTGTTCTGCCCCGTGACAGTGGCATCAGCTAACCAAGCTGAAATGAAAATAATGTACCACATATGCTTACAGATACTGTACCAAATAGTGAAGAACAAGCACTGCCTGCTGAAATACTAAATCCACACAGGCCCTCAAATTCTTTCACTACGTGACAATGGAACCAGAACAAAAACATTAACCCCAGGGGCTTTATCTTGACGATCTTAGCGCTTAGCGCTTAGTGCATTTAGGGCGTGTCCAAGTGCACTTTTGCTAGTTAGACGGCGTGTAATTTGAGCGCTAAGTACGGCGCAAGGTGCAAATGGGCTGAACTTAGTCTCTTCATTAATTATAGGTGTGTCTTGGGCATATCATGAATAAACAAATCAAAATGTCATATCCCATTCTCTTTAAAAGCCTGCTTTTCCACCTTGGATTGCTTATATGATGGCGAAACAGACACGCTCATGCTTGTGTAGTTAAAGCGTGCGAATAGGAATAGGAATAAGAAATAGGCTATATATCAATAGTATGATAAATATTATTCGGACTAACCATTATGATGCGTTTTGATAATCATTTTTAACATTAGGGTTTAACACCGGCACGGGTTCCCTGTAATTCCCGACAGTGCTGTTATTTAAGAAAATATATGCAGTTTAATTTGGTTAAAAAGCAGCTGCAACTGTTAAGAATAAGCTAACAGAATATGGCTTCCGTCTCACCTTAGAAAACGGCTAATTAGCCTGCTTGTTTAACGAATTTCATTTGATTATACAATGAAGCATTGTCAAACATCAATTCCATGTTCTCACAGGAGTCAGATCACAGACAATGCATTTCAGCTAGCGAAGTTCAAGCTTCATCCGAAATTCATATTCTCATAATAACATAAATAGCGTTATTTTGGCTAAATACACAAAAGCTGTCAGGTTGAGAACCCATAGGTTCATGCATAGCCTACTTACCTTGTTTTATAATGTCCTGCTTATGGAAATATAACCAACTTGTTTTTACTGGTAACTTAATGCTTTAAAACAAGCCCATTTCCCCGGGATTACAGGGACAACTTTTTATTTTTGTGAAAAATATGAATCCCTATTTCACAATGTAATCTTGATATCTTGTATGCATGCTTGTGTGCACCCCAGTGTGTAAAAGACAGGAGGGTGTATGCGCATTGTGCACATGCCTATGTAGACGCACTTATATTTTGCACTGTTAAAATAACATAGAACTAACTGTGACATTACTTTAGACCAGGTTTGTGGTGGTTTTCACGCAAGTGATTTCTGCTGGCTCAAGATAGCAATACACCAAAAAATATTTCTCATCTTAAGATCGACCCATCCAGTTCACTTGCTCTGTGCGCAAGTTCACTTGGTAGTTAAACAACGTGAGCGCTGGGCGCTATAATGACGCCTGCACAGGGTGTAAGATAGCAAAGACACTTGCATTTGGGTTAGTGCCGCTTAGCGCCAGGTGTAAGACAGGGCCCCAGAATTTATTGCAGAAGGCAGACACACTTATGTTATATGCTGAAATATTGTACATGTTAGAAACAGGGAAATGCAAGTAAAACAGGACACGGTTCAATGAAGTATATATATTATAAAAAAGTATTATATATATATATATATATATATATAATATAGCTAAACTGTATTTTGCTTAATTCAGTTTGTGGATGATGAAGGGTACATCAAAGGGTAAAAATGAGTCCTGTTATATGTAAAGGTACATTTTGTGGTTGAAATTAAGTACAATAAGCCATTTGAAATATACTCTTCATTAAAATTCCATTAACTTTCTGGAGACGGCTTTTTATTTCCAGCTCCACAAGACCGATATAGAGGTACTATATGAATACCAGGAAAATCTTTTTTTTGTAAGTCAGTACGGGAAGTCAAAACCTTCACAAAAATAATTATCATCTAAAACACAGATATAAGGGCCCTAATCAATCCAAGCTAATGGCTCTCGGGACAATTCTCCCCAGGCTTGAGATCCTCAAAGAAGCAATTACAGTTATTTCGAAAGAATTACGGCCAAGTGGGATTTTCTGTTCAATAAAGGCGATTGTATTAAAATTGCTCAGTCTTTTATTTCTAAAATATGTTGTCCTTAATTCAGATAACCGAATACAACAGTAATATGCTATACAAAGATGAAAAATCACACTTACATAATCATTAAACCAACAGACAAAGGCCCCAAAGTGGCTATTGTAGACAGACAAAAATGCCTATTTGAGAGACAATCAACGATTATCAGAATCATTGAAGAACCTCAGGCATGGGCTGTCTCTTTTATGGGCCACACAGAATGTTCAATTTTCTCAAATAGTGAAAGTGAATATTGCAACAATAACAATATTACAATCATTAGTCGCAAAAAATACACCAGCGACATCAAGGGTACGTACAATTTCACAGATAAACTGCAACCCTAATAGTGCCTAATTTCGCTGTGACTATTCACACAACATTTGGAAAATGACATAGAGAAACACAGTCTCTTGATTAGGACAGTGAGATTCTTGGCCGCACACTTCAACTCCCATCTTCAGCTCAAATCTTTACCTGTTTTTATTTATTTCAAGAAGTCTTCTTTACTGTATGTGCTAGTAGCTGCACATTTCACTTGTAGTTAAATAAGCAGGAGGTACCTGTGATATTCCTTTCAGGGTCACGGTATATAAAATGTGGGACTTGTCAAGAGCAGGTAGGAATAAATTACCCACAAAATCTGCATGCTGAGTGCAACTCCAAGAGAGCAACTATATTTTTACTGACTATGGAAATAAACAAAGAACTAGAGGACGTGTGTGCTGGCATGGTTTGTTTAGCATCTGAATAATTGATAGACACACTGTTTAGTACAGGAGGCTATGAGCTTGTCTGCTGTTTGTTCCATGAGAAAGAGGCCACGCGTCTGCTTTAATATGACGGCTTGAGTCAAGGCGTGTATCTGGCTTCGCTTGCTTCTGTCTGGTAATATCAATAGTGCTGTCATCTTATGGACTGTTTTTTTATTTATTCTGTCATTTAGTTATGCTTGTCATTTTGCTCCCTCAAATTGTATTTACCATATTCACAATTTTAATAAGCACTCACCAGGCTGAGACAACATGTTGAGTTGTATGTTGTAACGTATAATGGTGTATACTGTATGTTCAAAAACACTTCACAGGCATTGTAACAAAGCCATCATAAGGTTGCGCTGTCACTAACATGTATTTTTGGATATATGTTACAAATTTGTGACGTATATACAGTATATCCCCAGAAGTATAGCCAAGATGATATCATAAGTTCATAACAATACCAATTGTTACCAATAACAGTATTTACAGAAATATATATCGCTATATCTATTCCCATACAGAACTATTCTTATAGAAGCTTTTGCACGTATAGGAATATGAGTAAGAAACAGATACTCTTTAATACAAACTTTCAGCCTGTCTTGGACTTTTATATTATTCATTGGACTGTATAGGATTCGAAGGTCTTGTCTTTCACAGGAAGGACAGACTGAATAGAATAAAGGAATCAGCGCGGCAAAACGAATCGAGGCCCAGTGACTGACTCATCGATGCTGCATTGAATGTTTTTGTGTTTGATTAAACAATCCCCAGCCAAAGTCCTTGAGAGTGTGACTGAGCCCACATAGGCCATAGCTGTACAACTATTGATCGGAGGGCCTTAACAGAAGGGAGTGGAGGAGGTTCTCTGCCCCCAGCATTATTGCGCACACACATGCAGCGTACCCCACAGCATAATGATTAGGACGCAGCCGTTTACGTAAGGCAGGGACTATGACAAGCCGTTTGACACCACGGTAGTATCCCAAAAGCGGATGACGCAGCTGGAGTGACCTCCAACTGTGTTCTGAAGTGGCTTAAACTATTGAAAACCATGACGACGGATATAGTATAAACTAAAAGCAATAGAAAATGCAAGTAAAAAATCTAATGAACATTTTTTTCAGCACCAATGCAAAAATGTCTCAGTACTTTAACTCCGTAGATGCCATTGGAATTCTAAGACACTTCCATATATCTCTGTTTTGCAAACTAAAATGTAAAATTGTATGAAATGCATTGGTGAATTTTAAATTATTAGTAGTTCGCAGAACTTTTTCCTGGCGCCTAAAAGGTTATAGTATTTCAAATAATTAGCTGACCCAGGTCTGAAAGTGTGATAATGTTGTGGCTGAGATAAAAATTTTTGAGGGAAAAAATGTTAATGGGGGGATTGGGAGAAACATCTACAGTCAACAAGGCACGAATATAAGCATGCTTATTAGTGCAACCTTTCCACCATGGACTGATTATGCAGCACCACAGCTTTACTATCTCTGAACGGAAATGAGGCTTAGAACATAACATCCTTTCCTTTCAGAAAAAACGGCAAAAATGCAAATACATTTATTATTAAAGTGTGGCACGATATGAAGCCTTTGTCCCCTAATATTGTGAAAAGAAAGCCCTCACCACAAATGATTCAAGTCATAATTACTATTGGCTCTCCAATCCATTTCTGAGAGGAAAATATTAACTATATCAGATATATTAATGACTTAGCCCTGGTTCATCGGAAGTTAAAGGTCACAAATTGCTAATTGCAAAATGTTTTCTTCATTTTGTGTTGGGGAGCTGGGCATAAGGCGTATCATTAAGGTATTAGCTAGTGGCTTTTCAAGTCAGAAGATTCTTTCTTAAGGACATGCAGTAAGGAGATTTGAAGCCTCTGATTTTGTTGTCATGCTGACTATAATTCACTGATTCTTTGAAAGACAAGTCGAATGGTGGACATTATTTGTAATGGCCTGTCTGGCCTTTGACAGTTACTTCATTCCCCTTTTTTGACAGGTGTATGATTAGCTTGCAAATTCACTGGAATTGCTAATAGCTCTATACAATTAAAGACAATGCAGCAACACACAATAAGCTGTAAACAATGATATTTGTAAGGATGGGATTTGCTTTAATTATATTTTTCAATAAAAAAATCTATCGATATTTATCTTACTCACAAATAAACAAACAAGCACAAATATACATATGCTGATTTATAATTTTGGGCACTAAAAGAATAGAATATGATTGAAATCCATTACTTCATTGTTTCTAATCAGGCTTGTCTTGACTAAACACATTAGAATACCTCCAAACAGCAGCTGAAGTCAGTGTGCAACATGCACTCCTCATATACTAATTTAACCCAGCAGTAATCTGGACCTAGAAGTAAGCTTGGTTTATTTCATTTCTGGACTTACATAGAATACATTTGTTTTTAGTTTTTACATGTAAGTCTGGTCTGCCACCTGTTGGAAGATTTTGAAATGACCATTTTAACTCTGAATCTACAGGAATTTGTAACTTGTGTTTAAACGATGTCATTAGTATACAGGTAAAGGCAACTGGGCAGTGTTTATATTTACATATTGCTCTATTTTTACTCAGTATTGCACGCTGCTCTTGAGTCATGCCTGCTGCGCCTGACCAGGGAGAACCGTAGCTGAAATGCTGGCCTCCTTTAGAGGGCCCAGAGCTATAGTATAACCCTACAGTATGCACTATAATGGAATGTACTGCAGGTATACCAGCCGCCATGCACTCTGCTGAATTGCTGAAGCTAAGCCCACATGGGAGACCTCCTGGGAAAACCAAGTTGCTGCTGTAAGTGGCGTTGGTGGGCCAGTAGGGGGCAATCTTCCTTCTGGTCAAATAAACCCCAAGTGCAGTGATGGGGACATTGTGCTGTAGGAGAGGGCGTCTTTCGGATGAGATGTTAAACCGAGGTCCTGACTCACTGTGGTCATTAAAGATTCTATGACACCGCACAAAGTAGGGGTTTTCCCCTGTGTCCTGGCTAAATTTCCAACCTGGCTCTTTCAATCTGTCACCTAATCAACCCCCAGTTCAATTGGCTAATCTTCCTCTCCACCTCAGCTGACGTGTGGTGAGCATTCTGACGCAAAATGGCTGCCGTTGCATCACCCAGGTGGGTGCTACACATTGGTGGTGGTAGAGGCGAGTTTCCTCCTCATCATTGTAAAACGCTTCGAGTCACTGGTTGGTGAGAAAGGCGCTATTTAAATCAAGGCATTATCATTATTATTATTACTGTCATGCAATAATATAATACGCTCAATGTGATGCACATTTGGGTCTCACTTGAGTGCTATATTATAAGAGAGAGCACACCCAAGCATTCCTAAGCTCTGTAATAACTGAAGGAACACAGAGCTGAAGAAACCAATGACAGAGAAGATACATTAAAGGCATAAGAAAACCCTGCTCTGAGCTGTAGGCCTACATTTCATTAAGACCACCGTTACTGCTAAGACTGAACTAGGTCATCTGCCTGCAGCTAGAGATACTTTTGATTTGTTGGACAGAAGAGTAATTTAGATGTATTTCAAAGCTATCGTCATTGAAGAAAAATAGATCCTACCTGCATTTTTTAACTACAGAACTCTTCAGAACATTTTACGTTATGATCCCAGAACCATGAAATGAGTTTCCATTCCATCCAGGAGAAGCAGATACAGTAGACTGTACATGCATAGCTTCACTAAAGTAATTCCTGTCAAATCTTGAATATATTAGATGCAATATTTTAAATGTGTATTTTATTGACTGTAAGAGTAGCTATATTGATATACTGTAGCAACCTGCTGGCTTAAAATGTGACTTATCTGTTGATAATTGGTCATGTTAACCAGAAGAAAACAAAAAGAAAAAAAGAAAAGGTAAAGAAAAAAAAAACTGATTTCAGCCTGAACACCAGGTGGCAGGATCGTCTTAAGACATACAGATACATGGCCACTTTATTTCTATGCTGTTTGATTATGCGATGTGTACACTCTACTCTATGCACTTTCCTGTAGCCGGATGCATCACCTGCTTTGACTTGCGTTATCTTGCCATTAAGAGGACCACAATGGAAATCAGTCTTAGACTTGTTTGTGTTATCCTTGATGAATTATGTGTTTGTACTGTCATTGCAATGGCATATGGCTGTATGTGTATTTAAAATTGTCGAATAAACTCATTCAAGCAATCAACTCACACTAGACCAATATATTACAAAAGATCAATAATATAATAAGGATCAATATCAATAATTCCTATCAATAATTTCTATGGAGGCCTGGACTAATGGTGACCTTGGATAGCACCTTGGATTATTTGGGCTGTTTGATCATAATAATAATAATAATAATAACAATAATAATGATTGTTATTTGTATGGCACATTTTATACAATGAACTTCAGCCCAAAGCACTTTACATTAAAAAGAAATATATATAATAGGCCAATTTTGCTAAATATTAATGTCTGTCTGTCCCTTTGATCCTCAGTTTCATGGCAACGTCTATTCTATTTATCATCTCCAGGCTCTCAGTTTTGTAATAAACACTCTTCGTTCTCAAATATGGCGGGTGTGTTCCCCCCAGAGAACGATGAAAAGTGCATTGGAGATTCCTATAACATGCACATATTGCAATATATGTGTAGGTGTACAAAAATATATGTTTTCAAGAAAGTTAATATTCCAGTATAAACTATGCTCACACACACACACACACACACACACACACACACACACACAAAACACACACAGAGACATTTGACAGTGTTTTTCCCTTTTTGTTGAAGGCATTTAATGACAATTTTAGCCAGAAGATTCCTATGCTTCTGCAAGCACACGATTTTGTTGTAGTCTTTATCAGTTTAAAGAATGCTTCTAATCCTGACTGTTTAAAATGACATTGATCAGAAGTAATCTTGTTACTGTGGGGTTTATGGTACCTCCTCCTCTTACCTCTTTCTTATCTAACGGGGAACACAGTAGGCTTTGCTCATCTGCTCTGACAACAAAGCTGTGGTGTGTAGGTCCCACTTGGCTGCCATTCTAAACACTTAAACCCATTTAAAGACATTTTTTATTGTCTGGATACATTTCACAGTTGCCACCACAAAAGAGGTAGGAATCAATTGAGCGTATATTTCTAACTGCCTGGTCTTTAATTATTCAAAGATTAGTCAGTCCAGGATTAGAAAGAAGGTAAGCAATTATTGCTTAGTGTTGCAATTATTTTATTTGTCCACGAGATGGCAGTGTCGGTCTGTTTTTGACTGGTAGAGCTGTATTCAGATCCAGAGAACAAGAGTGTTTTTTGTTAGCAATAAAGAGTGGCAGCAACTGTAATGAACCCCAGACTGTGTGGAGCTATGCATTCTTTCCTCACGTCCATTCTTTTCTCCTTAGTTCTGCCGAATGGAGTACACGAAAAAAGGATTAAAGGAGGAGATACGAGGACGGAGGAATCGAGGCAACATGCATTAGGCAAATGGAACGTCTTTGCTCAATCAAGCGTCAGTGTCATATTATGTTTGCATGCTTAACTATAATGCTTTTTAGCCTCTTTTTTCATGAATAAACATGGCTCTTGTTAGTCATAAAGAATGAGTGTCATTATGGATTAAAGCACATTATAATAAATGGAAAGGAATGGTAACACTGGATTTGTGTATAGCGATACTATAACCTCTCTGCATTTGAATGGATCTCTATGGGAATTGGGGGGACTAGATTAAGCTGTAAATTACACGGGAATAGTATGGAACCTATGGTTGCCTAAATGGCTGTATGTCATCAAGGGTCTGAGGTATTAAACAAGCCTCAAACCATCACTCTGCTGCCAGATATGCAGTAGATATGGATGGATCACTTCACTTCACTCATTTTCCTATTGAACTCTGTGGAAAAATAAGTCAGGAGAAACAACCCTTCAAGTGATCCATCCATATCTACTGCATATCTGGCAGCAGAGTGATGGTTTAAGGCTCGTTTGATACCGCAGTCCCTTGATCACTTACAGACATTTAGCCAACCATGGGTTTCATACTATTCCCGTGTAATTTACAGCTTAATCTAGTCCCACCCCCCAATTCCCATAGAGATCCATTCAAATGCACAGAGGTTATAGTATCGCTTGTAAGAGTACCTGGAAATAAGATATCAAGAGTATTTTGATATCCTTTTATACCCAGTTATGGTAGCATCACCTGTTTACCTGTGGAATGTTCCAAACAGATGTTTTTTGAACTTCCCAGTCTTTTTTTTTGCCCATGTCCCAACTTTTTTGGAACGTGTTGCAGGCATCAAATTCGGAATTACCATATATTTACAAAAATCAATAAAGTTGATAAGGTAAAACATTCAATATTTTTTGTACTGTTTTCAATTAAATATATGTAAAAGATAATTTACAAATCACTGCTTTCTGCTTTTATGTGCATTTTACATACTGTCCCAACTTTTTTGGAATTGGGGTTTGTATATATATATATTTTATTTTTGTGTGTGTATCAGAATTCATCATGTGGTCTGAAGTTAAAACAGGGCTGGATTTGAGTTTGTGGCATGAGTAGAATAGTAGGATGCAGGTTATGCCTAGCACAAATCCAATTTCCCTGTGTATTGACTGGAACACTTTACTAAAGGAGTGAGCTGAGTTCCCTCAATTTCCTGTTAACTTTGAAATTCAGAAGATTGTCTTTATGCTGACATTTACATATCTCGCTCAGTGATTATTATGGTCTATTTTTAGAACGGGGTAATGGGATTATGCAAAAGCATCCACCAAGAGCCCTTTCATAACTTCAATGGAATTTTCAAAAAAGACAATTATAGCAAGCCTCGTCTAATTACCACTGAAATATTAAAAACTTTGTACCTGAACTTGAATTGTTTATGTGATTCATTTCAGGGTTCTTTTTTCCGTTTTTAATTTTGTTTTTATTGCATCTCCTCATTAAGAAAGTATTGGGGCAGTCTCATTTGGGTGAGCATGTATTCAGGGGACATCTTCAGAATTTGAAAGATACGCAGCCGACTTACACGGGGCTAACTTTTGCATTCACTAAGATTGCATTTCTTGGTTCATTATACGTGCACTGTATATGTGCATGCTGTTGTACTGTATGTTTAATGTGTAAATTGTATTCTTATGCAATTTGTTAAAAAGTTTCACAGAAAGGTATAAATAAATAAAAATGAACCTCTTATTCTCTGTAGATTGGGCAAAGGTGAAGAGTGGGTTTTTAAAGAAGGGTTTGTTTTATCTGAAAATACTTTATGCCTCACGATGTCCCTGCAATCTCTGGACCTAGCTTCCTCCCCAGTATGACCCTAAAGAATAAATAATTGTGTCACGGGTTTTCCTGACATTTTATTCAGTCCCTACCCCATGTTAAGTTGCTGTTAATTTACACACAATACGGAATTGCTGGCAGAAATACAAAGAGCTCTCGCTGGCATTAATGTAGATATTCGGTCAACAAACTCACCACCGCACCAAAGGAAAATGTAAATAACATTTGCAATTACGGTAAGTAAGCGCTTCTGTAGACATATAAACGGGCATATTCAGTAGTTATTTTGTGGATAATTTTGCACACGCTCTTTCTCTCTCACACTCTCACTATCTCTGCATAATGAATGAGAATTTAGCCTTTCATGTTTTCCTCTTAACAAGCCACCACACCTTATATGGGGCAAATGATTTGAATATGAGTTCTTTGATCAGAACCTTTGATTTAATGGAGATTAGACCTGCCTCCTAAATGCACTATTGACAACACTGGGCAAAGAATGGAGTTAAATTGCTGGAAAATTCCTCTAGGGGGGAAAAAGAAAACTGGTTTTGAGATCCTTTAATGTTTAATACATTTTTTAAAAAGTAGACCCATGAGTGCACATCGGCAAGTTTGGAGCGGCTTGTAGAGGAAATTAATGTGTGTGTACGGAGCAGTCGCCTTTCTCACACCTAATCGGCCTCGGTGGATCTGTAAAAATGTGACGGTGGAATCCAAACGTGTAGCGTTTTCCTCTGAGGATCTTTGATTTATCTGGAGATTTTAATGTGATGAGCGTAGTTTATCCTTCCCCAAAGGGCTCTCTCAGCCCTGCGGGCCTTTACAGTTTTATCAGGAGCTACTAACAGCAGCACTTGTGAGGCTGCACAGTGCATTGCTTGGGGTAGTAAGAAGATTTGAGCCGCTTTAACTGTAGCCGTCCAATCTTTACCCGGCTCACCATGGAGCAATTCAATGTCGAAGCAGCAGGTGGCAGCATTGTGTTAACATAAAAGGTTCAGGTGAGGATTTCTCCAAGACACTGATAATTTACCACCGATTTTACTTCCATATTGCCAGTGGGCAGGAACATTGACCTTTAAATATTTCTCACCAAAAACAAATTGACATTGAGAACTACAGTCTTTAGCCCTGGCTTATTTAATCATTATAATTACCTCACCTTTAACTTTCTTTTAAATATTTGAATTGTTACATGATTTGTTTGTGGAATTGCACAGCACACGGCGAAGCTCGCTTATCACATCATATGTTAAAACTTGATAATGTATTAAAATACACTTTAAATGATATTAACACCCTAGTAAGCGACTGCCTTTCAGTGATATATTGATGGGGTGGTGTTTGGCCGTACGTAATATGTTTTCACTCATTACAGTATCAGACTAGGTGGATAAGGATCCATTCTTTTGGATCTGGATCTATTCTTTTTCGTTTCCTATCATATTTGTTTTTTTATTTAATTATCAATGACTGTGATTTAAAGTATGGTATTTAATTGTGCAGCACAAGTATGTTTACAGGCTTCCTTTTGTCATTTTCCAAGGCTCCCATGATGTGGCCATTGGGCGGTTGCTGATGAACAGACGGCCACTGGCCAATCAGAATGCGCCTCGCGACACATATTAACTCCCGTCAGTATTTAGGAAAAAAAATGCATTTGAAACAATTCAACTTAAAGGACTAGTACGTGCTGCAATTTAATGGAGGAGACTGTCACCTACAACCTGGAGTCTTAAATATAAGTCACACACGTCATATTATCTCCTGTAATCAAGCACAGTTCGTACTGCCCTTGGGTCTCCGTGGAATGATTGCATTGACCTTTTGTGCACCACTCAGCCACCAACATTGGGAGAAGCAGGCCCCAATATGATATAATGTGTAATTATCTCAATGTTGGTTTTTCATTTATTTTTGTTCTTGATTGCTCCATCTTTCCAACAGTTGTTATGGGCTCAGAGCCTTTATGGATTTTTTTTCTAATGCATTTTACAGAGTAAGATTCAATGTTTCTACAAAAAAAAAAAAAAAAAAAGAAGCTGTGGGCATTGAATAAGTTATCAATGTTGACACTAAAATCTGAAGTGAATCATAAGCATAAGTAATTTATCTGGACATTTAAATTCATGAGCTCCATGCGAATGCACGGTAGTTTTCAAATTCATGAAATGACTGATAAAACATTCACCGTTTTCCCCATCCCGATACTAGCCAAGCTTAGTTTTATATCGTTTCTAGTGAGAGATCTGTAAACGTAAACTTTGAGCTGAGCTTTAATTAGATTTTCTTACACAAGCAAAACATTGAATAATCTGCCATTCGACTGTTACTGTACTGAACTGTTCGAGCAAGAGAATCTCACTCTGCTGGATAAAATATTACTGGGTCACGCCAAACAGGCCGACGTATGCTCAACATCAGCATTTTCAAAATTGCATTTTCAAAATAACATTGAAATCCTTCAAGCCTACCTTATGAAAAATTATTTGGTTTGTGCTCGTCTTTCTTTGGTTCGTTCGTAGCTTCACATTATAAACAGATGACCCAACTCATCTCTTGTGCCATTGATTGAGTGTTAAAACACACTCCGGACACAGGAATAGGAAAAAGACGGAGAAACAAATGGGGACACAGACTAGCTGGATGCTATATGCCTACAGGGAAGAGACCTGCTGGTTTTCAAATCGTTGAGCACACTGCAGATCAGGACATGGGAAGAGATTTGTTGGCAATATCATCAATGTTTTATTAAATCCGTATTAACGTAACTTAATTCATTATTATTATTTCCCTTGCAGGCACCGAGCCATGTACCTTGAGCATTAGCCTCGTCCCGGCTGGTTGCCTGTCCAGTTGCTGCCGCGTTGGTATACATAAGGCACTGCCGAAGCAGTAGCTCTCCTGTAATGTACTGTGTGGCCTGCGGAGTGTAACACTGTCTCTGGTTCACAGGTAAGTGCCCTGGAGAGTACACTCTTTATGGGCCCTGCTCCCCTGCAGGGATGTGTGTGTGTGTGTGTATATATACCGTACGTACTGTAGCTAATACATCCAGATGTACTGCAACTACAGATTAGTGAGGTCTGTCTCAGTCATAGTTTTCAAATGTGAACCATTTTTGGCGCTGTGAAAAAACAAACAAAAAACAAAAGAAGACAAATACAACTCTGTAAAGTCGGTTGGATTTGGAACATTACAGTTTTTATGGTTGCTATATGCTTACAGATATACCTACGGTGCAAATTCTAATTCAGAGTCTACACTTAGGAAAATGTGTAGTTGAAAGACTTACAAAAACTTTCACTTTAGCCTGAAGAAAGCCTGAAATGGGGGGGGGGAAAAGAAGAAATTGGCAGATTTTAAATTCTGTCCTTCCAGGCACGTGGGCTGGGTAGCTGCCAGTATTAAACACATCCTGGCAGATGGTGCTGAAGTGAGTTGTGGATGACCAAGCAATAGATTGAAAATATAATGATTTCATACTGACAAATTTCTTTGCTTGGGTGGAAGTGTGTCAGAAAATAGTTTCTTTTCCCCTCCCTTGGCTTATTCAATAAATGAACGTTTCAGCCGGCACCTCTCACACTCCGAGAACCTTCAAGATGGCTTTTGTATCGATTTCTCTAACTACCCAGTTAGATTACGCCGTGCCCTAGTGTGTCATTTTTAGATAGCCTGCCCGGGGCAAGTCATTTGGAGAGAAAGGCGATAATAACTATTTCATTACTTACGCTTTTTCTCCCTTCCCACCGGTGGGGACCACGCGCTGCCCGCTCAGATGGCCACTCGCTCGCAGGATATTACAGCTCGTGTGATTTAACAGCGCTCCTTACTCTCAGCAGCGCCGCTTTATTTAAGCTGTGACTTTAGTAAAAATATTAATGAGCTTTATTTCCCTTTTAAAATACACTTGGTTGAATCTGTTAAATAGCCATTAACTTGTGAATGTGGCACAATTTTACTTGTCAGTGATCATTTTAATGTACTGCACAGGTCGTGACCCGGATATAGTCTCTATTTCCTGTGATTTAGTTTTCTTCACTTGCACCCTTTCCATGAATATTTTAGATTTTCTTCTGAAGAAAATTCCACTGGTCTCATAGAGCATGATACATTGACCCATTAAAACTAATTTTAATATTGTTTTAATGAATTCCTTCTTTTATTGTGGTTAGATTCCAAGCCTCTACTAAGTGTGTTGTAAGTACCCTACAATTATATATGCAAATGAAGTACGAGCACATACATTTATATAATTACGGGGTTGTGTTAATGGTTTGGGGAAGGTTTCTCAGCTAGGTTAAGCTATGGTTGTTCATAGACAATACACTTGAGACAATTAAGTGTTTCCTGATGGGCGCTTCAAAACCAAAGCTAATTAATTATATTGCTGATATGAAACAGGCCAAAGAGTCTACTATACTTATACACAGAACAGTTACTGTATACACAACTAGACATCTGCTTGTTTCCAACCTTCCCTATGTCTTTCAATCTGGCACACTTTCACAGTTTATGCCTTGACTTGCAAAGGCAGTTTGTAATTCCACTTTGGCCCGCAGTGATGTCATACATCCCATTGCGCACTTCAAAGTTCTTTGAAAAGACTAAACAGTTCTGAATGATGATACGCGCCTACACCGCCAGGCTGACACTCGCCCGTGACCTCTTGCCAAATGTTCCTTTTCAGAACCCGTTGTTGACGGACAAATGTGCTCCAGGTGGAAGATTTTGGCCCCATCCTGAAACAGCCCTGCTCCATTAAACAAAAAATGCATTAAGTTATGGTGCCATCGGGAGGAAGAAGGGGCGCTTCTTTCCGCGGCGGCTGATCTCTGTATCGGTCGGCGGAGACAGTGAGGAACGGGACTGAATGCTAAATGCTAACTGGCCTGCGTAAACTCAACAGGCCTCCAGTTCGCTGAGACAAATGAGAGTTTTAATTCATTGAATCATTCAGGACAGACGTATTACAACTACCCACGCAGTCCTGACTGATCCTCCAACTGTGCTGTGTGCGAACTAAATTAATTCTGCTGTATATCGTGAGGTTTTCCTACATTTGGTCTCCCACATCGTCCAGTTTTCACAAAATAAATGTACTATACTGTGCAATGCTGTGCTACTATGTACTATGGGCCTGATTTAATAGGTGTGTGCAAAACCTTTTAGCGCATGCAAAACTAATAACATGATCAATGATTGGTCATGGTATTTGTTTTGCACCAATCATTGGTTGTGTTGTTAGTTTTGCATGCACTAAGGTTTTGCGCATGCTACAAGTCTTAGTAAATCAGGCCCTATGAGTGCTAAAGAGGACATGACGCACTCGGTAAAGTGGGTCTGGTTTTTTAGCTTCTTACCTTAAATGAGATATGGGCGTGCGTTCAAATCTGAAATCGACCCGTATTTGCTGGAAAAAGAAGTTAAAGTTTGCTGTTATTCCACTAGGGCGCAGCCATTTTGGACCAACTGCAGTTGTGACGTCACTAGGTTGGTTAGTCTCGGCTACTCAATGTATTTCTATGGGAAAAGAGCTGGCAACTGTGCCTTGCCTTGCCTTGATAAACAATTTGGGAGTAACGTTAGTGTCTAGCTAATATTGCCTATAGAAAATAATCGTTAGCTTGTGATGCTAGGTCGCGGTAGGTATATATGTGCAGGCTGTTTACTAACGTTACCGTAACAGGCTACGTTATATCAAGACAAGGCAGCTGTGCAGTTGCCAGCTCGCCAGAGGCTGGTGAGAAGCAGTTCATAGAAATTTAGTTTTACATTAAGTTTTGTTCGGTAATGCTCATTTGAGCATCTTGGGGCAATACAAAAAGACATTTTTGTTCCTCAATGGATCTTGAGACTTGAACGGACACCCATGTCTCATTTAATGTAAAAAGCTAACGAACCAGAGCCACTTTACAGAGTGCTTCACGTCCCCTTTAATGTTGCTGCCTGCAGTATTTACACATATATCACTGCTAATCTTTGTACAGTATACGTTTTTAGAAAGACAGGCCTGCCTCCATCTGGCTGAAAAATATTTCATATGTCTTACGCTGGGGTAGTATGACGGTGCATTTAGGCAAACAACACCTGTTTTAGAAGCCTATGCTGTATTCTTCTTGTCATTAGATTGATGGCAAGGACATTTTTTCAGCTTCTATTCAACACCGGGCGCTTTTACTGTCAGCTTGGGTTAGGGGGTGACTGCAGCGGTTGGACAGAGAGGCATGAGGGTGGGTGGTGATGGGATTGAGGGTGGTGTGTGTGTGTGTGTGTGTGTGTGTGTGTGTTGGGGGGGGGGGGGGGGGGTGGGGTGGTTGTTACAGACATTGTAAAGCATTGAAAATATCACCCCAGGGAAACTCCAGCTCTAATTGTAATTATCACCAGATTAGTGAGCTAATGGGGCCCCTTGCTGTTAGAATTCTAATAGACTTTACTGTGGCCATTTTACTGCTACGATGCCTGGGTTGCTGTGGAAATGCTTGATGGGGAACCCTGCTGTCTACAGAGAAGCCTGCCACAAAGGCAAGCTGAAAAACAGGCTCTCACTGCCATGCGTGTATCAGTTGTGGAAACTGGCTGCACTCTATTCGATCATGTGGTGACTTGCACCCAATCCAGCTCTTCTCTGTTTTGCCTTGCGAGATTTCCTAGGGAAGAGGTAGACATGTTTTCAACAAAACTATAATTATATAGAGCAAAGTCATATTATAATGACAATCACATACAATTCAAAATGGCTGAGATAAAAAAAGATAAAGTATGGAATAAGTAAAAATATTAGATAGATCTTTGTTAGTCTCAGAGGCCTGTGCACAACTAGTTATATTGTATATGATCCCGTTTAGGCTAGAACCATGCAGGTACATTCATTTATACCACAGGGTTCTATTGTAGAGAACTAAATTAGTGTGCCAGTCTTGTTTAGAGGATTTCTAACAGGCATCTTTATTTAAGTATAAGAAGAAATCTTGTGCATTTTAATGACCCTTACAAACAATGGCGTTGGAAGCTGGCTTCAAAGACCTGAAAAGGCCCATTCTTTGGATGTTTTGATAGCAAAGTTTAAGCTTGAAGGGGAAATTTCAAGAGACCAGTGCAGCCTGCCTAGCAACCTGTTGTTCCCAACTGCTCCTCGTTCCACACCCCCCTCTGACCCAGACTTTCCCCTTTGTAATTGATAGGGTTAATATAAACCTTTAATGGCTGTGTGACCCCCTCCTCCGCCCACTCCTCCCCCACTGTGGCACTGGGCTTTTGTAGGGTCTGACCCATTCACTGTGTGCTATCCACAGATATACCATTGACAGCTGCTTTAGGTTAGCCCAGAAAGGCGCATTAAGAATCTGTAAACTGTGTATCCACACAGCGGCCATTCAGATTTTGGAACATGCTGTTTGTAGCACAATTGAAACTTCTGATTAAAAGCCAATTTATAGGTGACATATCGTGTGTAAGAAAAAAAAAAAAAAAACGCGTTGTTCTTGTAAAACAAAGTAGTTATAATTTTTGTAAAATAGCTCATTCAGCCTATTCAGCGGCAGACAAAAGAATGGGTGCTACCTGCAGTTTATGCAAAATGTTAGTAAGCTTCTCAAGTTGGGGGATTATGGGAAGTGACACGGCAAGCGCCCTTATTTCAACTGTTAATGTTCCTGATTCTGGAAGTGGATATATTTTTTTATTGAGCAAATAAAGAACCCTTTTTGGCATATGCCAAAATAAGATTCCATCATAAAATCCTCTCCGTAGCATTGGAATGCAATTGTCTCAAATGTGATACTCTTAATCAAGTGATTATTTTAAACATATTCTATGTAATTCAATAACAAACTTCTTTCGTCCAAACTGAAAGTAAAATACAATTTTAAATCAGAGCAAAAAAGAAAAGCATTAGCCTTTAGCAAAATTATCAGACTATATATCAGTGTCTATATATATATTTTAATTTAAGGTCTGATTTCGGAAGGTCTCTTAGCACACTAGCATACAAGCCTTTGTGAGAAAAACGGATACAAAATTAAGATTTCTCTTTCCCGAAATGCCTGAATGACATCAAGAAAATATGGCCATCATGACCTCTTTGTTCAGATCTGCTGAGCACAAACACTTGCCCTCGTAAGGGTCACCTGATATCGAATGTGAGATGCTGAGACACCCCTCCGTGCCTCTCACTTGTGGCCTTTCGAGTGAAACAAGCCAGGATTTTCCGGAGTTATGGGGTGCGAGGTGTAATTCCTTTCTCTCTCTGTCCTGGAGTAAAGAGGAAATGAAACTATTTTAGTCAGAGACGGTGAGGAGAAAGGGAGAGGGGGAGCCTTTCTGCTTGGCTTGCTTCCTGAAGGCACCTGCTTGACCGTGCGCAGCCCAGGAGTGGCTGAGCGATGAGAGGGCGTGGCCTACAACAATGGGCCAACATTGCTCTTCAGCGCACTGTCTGGCAAACACAGTCGGTTGTCAGGAAACTGGCAAGTCAGTCATGCTTGTCTCAAGCAGCACTGAGTTCCGCCCAGTCTGATTGGGTCTGTCTGCTAGCGTTGCCGTCAGCACCAATGATATGCCTCACGCTTCAGAACCTCACTCATTAACTGAAGTGCACTCATTTCCTTAGCGTGGTTTTAACTCATGGAGACCAACACGTGTACTGCATGCAACGTTCAGAGATTAGATAAAGGCTCTGCTCAGCAGTTTGTATTGTGTAAACTGAAGCATCGCTGACCAAATTGCGGGATATGAGGAGACAATTTTGGAGAAGATCCATCAAATGCCATGTTTGTATTCTTCTAGAGAATTCTTGGGAATTACTGCATTTCAGTTCTTGGTCTTTGCAATTGAGCCGCATTGTAATCCGCTCTTGCTAAAGTGTCTGATAGCCAGTAAAGTAAAATCATTAAAAATAAAGTGTAGCTATTGTGCATGAGTGAAGAAATCTCTGCATCCATTCATGTAAATACAAGAAGCTACCGCAATGCCAGTGTTGCAATTTATACAGTAAAATAACCGCAACAGTGTTGATCTAAACTGAATCAATTGCGCCACTGTGCCTCAACCTTACTTAGGAAAGAGGAAGTGAAGCCAAAGTTAGTATACAGTACACTGATGGTCTTTTGTTAGTTTCAGTCGAACGCTACAGTTTTGGGAAACCAGTAAGGCTGTGCTTAGTGCTTGAGGCCATAAAGACCGCACTAAACTTGATTAATCACAGTTAAACAATGCTCAGTGCCACCTCTGGTTGTGCTTTTATAGTGTGACACAGTACACAGTTCCCACATGTACTGCAATTGCGTGCATGCCTAATCCCCTAATTAACGCAAAAATGGTTTGAAACACCCAGATTGTTTATATAATAATTGTTTCAAATGTGTTGTGCCAAAGAGTAAGAACAAGGCTTTACATTTCAGGATTTAGCAAAAAAAAAAAAAATCATTAAAAATACAATTAGAATTATTTTTGTATTATTATTTGAAGCAAATAATGTATAAATGTGCTTGCGACATAGTTCCCTGTGACTTGCGGGCAGGTGTGGGTGGGACTGATGGGCATGTAAACAGTTTAAAGGAGTCTTTAAGCTATCCGCTGCTGATTTAAGCACATAAAGGCAATAAATAACGCTGTGACATTAAGGAAATCAATTAGCTTCAGATAACTGTGGGAGAGATCGCTGGTGCGATACGTTAGCGCAGCGCTGTAATGAACAATAGGTAGCCGTAGGTAGGTCTTTCAGTTTCCCCCCATGAAGTCAGTCCTGTTTTCCTTTTATTTGTTTCCACTGCATACTGTGCCCCCCAACCAAACGGATGAAAAGACATCGCCCTAAACCTGTCAAAGTGCGTAGGAGCTGAAGACCAAGCAATTCGACATGAACCACCCCCTGACCGTGGCCACTCAAGGGTCACTTATGGACTCTTAGCACCAGCCGTGACTTAAACAGAAAAACAAAACAAACAAACAGCATACATACATATATTACACTATTATAACATGAATGTGACATAAGTATGTATTTATTAATATCATTTATTATTAATTAATTTATATATATATATATTCACTTCATTCCCTTGCTATGCAATTCCATGAATTGTCAATGTGTGCTTCAAGCACTCAAAAACATAAAAAGTGGTGTTTGGGAAAAAATGCAAATGCAGAAAATGTGGAACCCTCTTAAAGAGAAACATTCAACCTAAAACAACCTTAAAGAGAAACATTCAACCTAAAGACAACCTTAAAGAGAAACATTCAACCTAAAGACAACCTTAAAGAGAAACATTCAACCTAAAGACAACCTTAAAGAGAAACATTCAACCTAAAGACAACCTTAAAGAGAAACATTCAACCTAAAACAACCTTAAAGAGAAACATTCAACCTAAAAACAACCTTAAAAATAAATATTCAACCTAAAGACAACCTTAAAGAGAAATATTCAACCTAAAGACAACCTTAAAGAGAAACATTCAAACTAAAGACAACCTTAAAAAGAAACATTCAACCTAAAACAACCTTAAAGAGAAATATTCAACCTAAAGACAACCTTAAAGAGAAACATTCAACCTAAAGACAACCTTAAAAAGAAACATTCAACCTAAAAACAACCTTAAAAATAAATATTCAACCTAAAGACAACCTTAAAGAGAAACATTCAACCTAAAGACAACCTTAAAAAGAAACATTCAACCTAAAACAACCTTAAAAAGAAACATTCAACCTAAAAACAACCTTAAAAATAAATATTCAACCTAAAGACAACCTTAAAGAGAAATATTCAACCTAAAACAACCTTAAAAAGAAACATTCAACCTAAAAACAACCTTAAAAATAAATATTCAACCTAAAGACAACCTTAAAGAGAAATATTCAACCTAAAGACAACCTTAAAGAGAAACATTCAACCTAAAGACAACCTTAAAAAGAAACATTCAACCTAAAAACAACCTTAAAAATAAATATTCAACCTAAAGACAACCTTAAAGAGAAACATTCAACCTAAAGACAACCTTAAAGAGAAACATTCAACCTAAAGACAACCTTAAAGAGAAACATTCAACCTAAAGACAACCTTAAAGAGAAACATTCAACCTAAAACAACCTTAAAGAGAAACATTCAACCTAAAGACAACCTTAAAAAGAAACACTCAACCTAAAGACAACCTTAAAAAGAAACACTCAACCTAAAGACAACCTTAAAGAGAAACATTCAACCTAAAGACAACCTTAAAGAGAAACATTCAACCTAAAGACAACCTTAAAGAGAAACATTCAACCTAAAGACAACCTTAAAGAGAAACATTCAAACTAAAGACATCACAACAGCTAAAATCCCGATGTCTTGTGATTCCGGGATGAAACATGTTCAGTTCTGTAATTGTTAGGCCATAATTACACAATCTTTACTCTCTTCAGGTCTATCTGTGATCAACCTGTTTACACAAGTTGAAAAATTCAGTTGTGGCTTTTAACACCTTTCAACATCCTAAGTATGCATAAAGACCAGCAGCAATTGTTTTCATTCATTATTTAAATTCAACCAGAGCTATGCTGTTATGTGAATCGTCGTGCTGTTGCACGAAATTACTGGCAAAATTATTATTATTTTCTTCTGCCAGAGATGTTTTCAGTCTCTCCCATTCTTTCACCTCCATTTGCATTGTGCTTTTGAACAGACACTTTAATCCTGGCATTAACGTAGTAGATTATTGATCACTTTATTTTAATGGCTATTTATGTGGCTATTCCCATATGTTACGACTCATTCTCGCAGTCTCATCTGTATTGTGTTTGATCATGGGAGAGTAAGTACAGCCCTGACCCCATTGAGGATGGGAAGAGTCGTGTGGGTAAACGAGAGGGTATTCATTTGATAGATGCTTTCAGTGATGTGATGGCCGCCCCCTCCAGAGAGCAGAGGTGCTGATCCGCAAATTGAGGCCATTCTCTCCAGCCATTCCAAATGAAGCCATGAGAAGACCCCCGCACAAAGGGGAGAAAGAGAGAGAGAAAGCGAGAGAGATGGAAGAGATGGGAGAGAGAGAGAGATGGGAGGGAGAGCGAGAGAAAGAGACAGAGAGAGAGATGGAAGAGATGGGAGAGAGAGAGAGATGGGAGGGAGAGCGAGAGAAAGAGACAGAGAGAGAGATGGAAGAGATGGGAGAGAGAGAGAGATGGAGGGAGAGCGAGAGAAAGAGACAGAGAGAGAGATGGAAGAGATGGGAGAGAGAGATGAGAGGGAGAGAGAGAGGGAGAGAGAGCAAGAAAGAGAGAGAGAGCGAGAGATATAGTGCTGCTATGGTGAATGTTTAATTAAGACGGATGGGTCTGTCGTCTGGTGATAAATAGTGGGACGTTTGTCTCAGGAGGTAATAAATAACTGCACATGCTAACTTTCGATCCACCGCCCCGAAATGGAACCTTTCAGTGTAAGAAAACTATCTTGCAGAAAATTGGGACACATTCATCAAATGGAGAGGCCCACCCACCCACCCACCCACCCACCTACAGAACCGCTCAGCATCATAAACAGATCTCAAAGAGTTCGAGTAGTTCTGTAGCAACTATAATATAAACATAACCTTTGTAAATAACAGAAAAATAAACACTGTTCAATAACAATAATGGAAGAATGTTTACATCATGGAGTGCCCTGAGTTTTATCAAAGCACAATGTGACATTTAATCCCTGTTGTTAATTCTAAAGGTATTTTTTCAAAATGAAAACTCTGTTTTAAGGTTTAAGTACAATGGGTGCTGTACCCTTGAGAAAGGTTCTAAAGAGCCACTGATTAAATTGGTAAATGTACATAAATAGTGTATTTTTGGATATGGAATTTTAGCCATTTTGTAACTAGTTTGCACAGTACCTGCAGTAGAACTGCCTGGATGACAGTTCCTTAGTCAAAGAAGCATAAGTGCTCTCTGTATTCAGGAATTGAAATCGATGCCCATCTATGCAATGTTGAGCTCTAGCTGGTGGAGTAGAGGCCAGTTTTACCCTCAGCTTCCTTATATATCTTACAAAACTGTGTGCCTGAAAAAATATGGAAATAACAAGGAAGCGTAACCCGGACGTCCATTTGTCCCGTCAAAGAAAGCAACGCCTCTTAATAGCGTCAATAGAGTTGGAAAACCGCCATAAGACAATGGAAGCAGGAACAATAGAGTGCATCCTGACCATGTTGACTTTTTCCCAATTACGCTTTCGTAAGATCTACATTGAGTTTCCCGCTGGGCCGGGGAGTCGCTGTCCTAATTGGCGAGTGCCTGACAAAGAGAAGCGATGCACAGAGGCCGGAGTCAAAAGGGCACGGCCGCCACAATAACATCACAGAGGCGCCCTTTGGCCCGGCCGCCATTTTTTTAACCTTTATTGTCGCAGGCTGGGTTCTACCACTTTCTGAGCCCATTGTTTGTGTCCCCATTATTTTAGCAACGCTCCCCGCTAATGTAGAGAAGACGGTGACAATGACAGAAGAGGCAAAGACAGAAAAGGCGTAATGAATGCCAGGAGTAATTATTAATTCTGGCTATGGTATATCAAGCTGAGCTGAAGGAGTAGGCCTTTTATTCTGCTGACAAATGTCTCGGGGTGTTTAGCTCGCCTAATCGATGGCCTACCATTGTTTGCCTGTGGCCTAAAGAACAATAAAAGAGGTCTCTATGCCAGCGATGGCATACAATGAAATTATGTCTCGCATGTTAATGCTAATACTTAGCCATGTTAGATGCTGTAGCATGCACTTAGCATTGTCCGATTTGTCACCATTCGTGAACTTCTGTGCAATTCTACTTTCATAGGCCTCATAAATGGGTTCCAGGTGCTTGTTTATTGGATGGTCGTGTGTACAGACATATGCAGAGCAAAGTAGTTGTTTAAGTGTGTTTAAGGGTGCCTGCGATGTTATTTCGCTAATTGAGATCAACACAGAATGAAGAAAATTGTATGTTTTGACAGCGATTGTATCATTGAGATTAAAATAGTCAGAAACCTCTTCTTTTCAATGTTTGAGGACTGGATACATCTGCATGGCGCGGGTAGAATTGTTCAGATTTAGTTACGGCGTTTTCATTATTAAAAAGCCATTGTACTTTTCGTCCGTGGATAAACACGGAACAGCGGGTGACTGAGGTGAGGCGTCCGCAGACCTCGGGGAAGGTCGTGAGCGAATGCTGCGTGAGACCGAAGACCCAACGCTCTCCTCGCGAGGTTCATCAAACATCATCGCCTCGTCCATGTGTGTGTGTGTGTGTGTGTGCTCAAATGGCCCTTTTCCCAGGTCGGAATCAGTAAAGTCTAAATCCGACTAAATTTAATGAGTCTGATGCATAATGCAAAACCTTTAGAAATTCATAAAACCATTTGATATTTGAGTCTTTCCTATGGGCCTTTGACCACAAAGGTAGAAGGAAATAAAATCGGCTGCTGCTGGGGAAAAAAAGAAGGGCGGTTGGATTTGGACGCTATAGTGAAATAAATGGGGTTATGGAATGGATATGTATGCTGATAGATTCTATATATCTGAATATTACTGCCATGTTGATCAGTTCAACCATATCTTCTCCATTAATTTGCGTCCCATAGTGTATTGGGCAGACGCTGTTAGTGAACATTGATGTTAGTCTATCTACACCTCCGGACTACCACTGAGTGATAAAAGATATTGGGGATGGGGTAAACACCAATTTATGTGGGGGGCAGTTTTCTTAAAGAGGCATGAGGCTCGCTTCCTATCACCAAGCAATATAAAGTACAGTATATCTAGAATTATGAGGTGTCACAAGGGGACAGGAGAGCTTTATATACACATTACACTTAATGGGGGACATTATAGTGTGAGCAGTAATAACAATACATCAATGCTTTACTTCAAAGAGTAATTACAATTATCATGTCAAGTGCAGTGTAGCAGTAAGACTCTGTTCTAGATGAATTGTTCCATCTCGAGCTTTGGTCAACAGGAAAATTCTAATTTCAATTCTTCATGTCTAAAATATGTCAAATCATTCATGTGCAAATTGTGATTAAAAATGTTATTTAAAATTTACAAGAGATCCAGTACAGCAAGTGCAAAAAAAAAAAATCACAATTTCGTTAGGTCTACATTGTCTTTTTTTCTACTTTCACTTTTACTTAAAGTGATAGAGCACCTCCAATAGTCCGGTTTGGCAATCATTTAAATGTGAAACCTTTAATGGGATTTTTATTTTCCTGAATATTTTATACACCTTTATACATTTTTATTGGCTGTACTGCATGAAATTTGCTAGTTTAAATTGTTAAAATGTTTTCCATCATCTCTGCTCTTGATTTCATGATGGAAGGTAATTAATTATGTATATGAGTCAAAATTACTTAAATATTCTTTTTAATCATTGAGTATTTAGGTTTATTCATTTATGATGTGACAAATCTTTTGATCTGCATTTGATGGTAGAGTTATTTGGTTAGAAAATTATGCCCCTGACTCTTATGCAAATGGCAGCTTTTTATGAATCCAGAAATACATATATGCATTAAGAATATACTGTTAAGAGATGATTCATTTCAAATAGACAACACGGTATGACATAACATAAAATGACTCAGTCATTGTGAAATATAATGAAATGCGTTTGAGGTGCGTTTGAAAGGTATATACAATAAGACACTCTTCTGGTGCCTCCTCCCGCCCCTTTTTTATGCAAAACAACTAGATATGGTTGAATCAGAATAATAAATCCAATTCACTTCTTATCACACGAAGAGAAAAAGGACCGCTCGCTTTAATTATTTCTGGGACATCCCCAGTGTTTCCCATGCGAAGTGAACTGGATATTACATTTGTGTAAAACTCAATCAGGCAGAATAAGACTCAATAAAAAGATAAACTACTCTTATCATTGGATCAAAGTGAATCTTAATCGACATTTTCATTTTGTGCTGGTAGATTATGTTACCCTGGCTGGAGGCTCTTTTTACTCGCAATAAAGCATTTACATTCTAATGATTTTATTAAAACTCACACAGGCTGACAGCTGCTGTCAGACTCCTCCCCCTCACAAATCGCCTGGAAAAAATTGTATTAGATATCAGCTCATTCTGCTGTTATCAAGCAGGGCCAGTGGTTAGCCTGGGCCTACCCCTGTGAGATATCTACTGCCAGAAGAGTCTGTATTAATCATCTTTCTCGCTCTACTGTTATGCCTATAGAGCATGCATAAGTGCTTGGGATAGCCCTGGAGTGAGACTGACAATGGAAATATAAAGTATCTTTCTTGTATTTTTTTGCGAACCCTTCTACTTTTGTCTCCCTTCTTTATGTGCTGCAGACCATGCTCTTAGTCATTGGCATATCATCTGTGAGCAAATTCCTTTGATGTGCAGAGACCTTTACAGATCAGTCTCTTTTCAATGACTGTGCCCTCGGTGACAGTAATGGAGAGAAACAACAGCTGAGCTCAATGGCTGATGTTGTTCACGCAGTGATTGGATATACAAACACGAAGGCCAAGGATGGAGAACGCTACTTTTCACCGGAACAGCCAGCAACCCTGGCTCTGAAATTCTCCCAGAGCAGACAACCAGCCCAGCTTAAAAAAACAAGCGACCGTTGCTTGTCTGGGAACTAAGCTCTAATAATTAGCATTGTTGCAGTTCTAAGTACAAACGATATTTAATTTCATGTAGTTTTGCAAAGAAGATAACAGACACTTCCAAGTTCCAACCCATTTACCTGGTGTATGGTTATTATATTAGTGTGACTCTGCATTAAAAAAAACCTGAAATAATAATAAAAAAATGTTGCTGAAATCCCAGAGAGACTGTCAATACATAGTTGGAAAAAAAGTATGCAAACCCATACTGTAGCTTCCCGTGATCGCTATAGTTCACAGATATTATGACCATCCCCCTTTCTTTCAAATCAATTTATTTGTTGATTCATATCATCACTCAGGAAGAGCTTTACTAACGCAAAAAGCTATACAATCTAGTAGACAATTTCTGCTTGAAAGAAAAACTTAAAATGCAATTTCCCCTAATCTCTAGGCTGATATCACAGGCCTCAATAGGAAGGGGGGGGTATAAATTAAAGAAGTTATTCCAACATGAAGTAATCATGTGACTCAAGAACTGTGCTGAAATATGCTTTGCAGCTATCGGTAGCTTGTATTGATGGCTTATTTATCTGCTCAGATTTAGAAATGAATGAGGGATTATTGATTTTGTTTTCAGGTGCAGCATTTTCTGTTAAAAAGAGACTTTTGTTTGTGGCCCAAACATGCCACACACACAGTTTCATTGACATGCACACACACAGCAAAATTCTTAGAGTCCAGTAGGAACAGTATGTATTTGGTTAGAGTTAAAAATCAGTGTTGATTTGACACTAAACATCGTTTTTTTGCAACAAAAAAAAAAAAAAATATATATATTTTATGTATCCTACAGTGTGACAAATGACTATGGGGGTTGGTTGATCTATGATAATTGGACATTTTAATTCTATAAAATATGTAAAGATATACATGTCATACCAGAATTGAGGGTTTTCTAAAACTGGCTTCCAAGTCATTGATGGAAGAGACAATTGATTGCATCTGTCAAAAACTTTAGACACATATGCATCATCAATTTGATTTCTATAATATTCTTATTTTGTGTAATATGTTTATTGCCAATAAAGTGTGACAACATAAGCATTGTATTACAAAAGCGTTATGAGCAATTTTGAGCAGCTAAGATTTTTTGCCATTGTATGCCATTAATTGTCTTCCTCATCTTACAACCACAACAGGTAGATAATTTATCATGTAAGAGTAAACACATGCTTTGAATCATTGTATTTACCCTACCAAACAGTGGACTGATTATTTACTAATACAAAGCACATGATTGCAGCAATGAAAAACTGTCTTTGGGTATGTACATTCATTGTGACAAACTGATATAAACTACTGACGCAAACAAATTAATCCTTGTATTTCATTCCTGACAGACTGCAAAGATAAAGGGAGCAAATGTAGCTACGAAGTCAAATTGACATGTTTTATATCTGCAATAATTTCATCATTTTTTTTTTTTTCTCTAAAAAATGTTTTTCATGATTATTATCCGCATTCATCTCTCAGTCTCAAATTATTATTATTTTTTTTTACTTGTTATCGTATGTAGATATCAAGTCTATCACGTGCTGCATGCATGAATCCGACCTGACACAATGGTGATATCTGCGATATAAGGGTGATGGTTGGTAATATAATGGTATCATATACCATCTTAGTTTCTGTGCCAAAGACATTTGATTGGAGCAGGCATTTATTAATACAATGATGTGTTTTTTCTCCATCGAGCAAGACAACGCATGCTCGTCACAATTTCCTACCTTGGTACCTCACAGATATAAAAGTAAATAAAATTGCTAGTTTCAAAGGTAGCAACATATTATAGTTATCAGGCTTTCATCAAATACTTTAGGCTGTGGAATAAATTTGAATTTGTTGGTAAAAAAAATACATGGTATGGTGCTAGAACAATAAAACATTACTGTAAACATTATGTGACATAATGCGAACCAAAAATCTCTGGAGTTTATTAGTTTATTATTTGTATATTATTATTTCCCCCATGATTAGGGAATAACCACATCAAAGGCTAAATAATAAACTGGTTAAAGAGACTTTCTTAGCAGTGAGCACATGTTAGACAAGAACCAGCTCACAGAACTGTCTGTACCGTTTAATAAAGTTAATATACTGTATGCCAGAAAGCTCTTGTTTAAATTCATGTTTTCCTGTTGTTTCTCATGAAAAACAAGACTTTTTGCCAATACAAATTATTTCATTATATTGTTGCAGCTCATCATTGTTTGATTTCAGCTGCGTATACTGCATGTACAATAGTGACATGTCTTTAGGCTGGTGCCAGGTACTCACTCCATTGACAGCGTATGCTGTCGGATCACTGTACAACTGCGCATGGCCTTTCACGGGATCCATTGGTAAAAGGGAAAGTGTAAGAAGGGAACTGGCTTGATATTTCAAAAGTAGAAACAGTAAACACACAAAAATGAAAAAGAAATTTGGCTCAATTGTACTTGGTATATCCCATTACATGATGGGAGAGCCTCAGATGTAGTTTCATGATGGTTAGGCCGTACGTTTGCATTCGAGGTCTAGAATAACAGTTTAATTTCCATGCTTCTCCCTTAGCCTGAGTTTTCATGACAAGTAACAGCTGACCAAAAGCATGCCTATCCTTTTGAATAGCTCACATTCGCCCCCATTGAGACACACCGGCCATTTCTCTCTGTGGTACGTTCCAGCTTCCACTCACCTGATAAATACACCCAGTCTGTCTACTGCTAAATATCCTCCCAACCCCCATCAATCTTGCTGAGTCTCTAGCCACACAGCCCCCCCCCACAAGATGATTATATGTGGTGCTTTGCATCTCCATGAGCGTATAATCAACTCCTGCTCCGCTCCGATTGCACCCACTACAAACCCCATACAAAAGATTCTGATCTAGCCATGTCATCTCCATTTTTCATGCTGGGTGTTCCTAAGAACCCCTTGTAGCAGTCGCAGCCAGCGGGTGCGTGATAAGATATCTCCGAATTTAGTCAGAGGAGGGATTATAATATTATGGGACTTTAACAGTGGACCTAAATGAGGGTGGAAAGGAGGATCATCGCAATCCAGTTTGAATCACTGCCTTTCCTTCTTCGACACGCTGTATATATGTGTTTTATTTTAAAGGTTAGCTTAAGAAGAAACGTCTCAGAGTGAAGTAAAATACTTGATGGAGGGGTGAAGACACGCCCAGTAAGCTTGGTATCCGAGGGAAGGTGAAGCATTATCCGTTCATTTAAAAATAAAAATACAGTCAACAGAGAACAGTTTGAGATCACTTGATTCATAGAGTTTCAGGGGAGAGTAGCAAAGTACAAACCATATAGTGCTGATGCACAGGTATCTGGCAGTTTCTGTGTCTTTGAAAAGCAGCCCAACACTACAGCACTGTTCAATGGCCTTGCCCGATGGTTGCAGATTACCACGAAACACAATGCCCACTGATTCTCTGCTGGGCGCTCAGTATTGCAGAGACAGACAGGACAGTGTCATGTCCAGGAGTTGTTATTGTATATCACAGTGCTTAAAGGCCAATTCATAGTCACCAAAAAAAGCGTACGGACCTCCGCAGGGTCTGGGCGGACCTAAATGACATCACGGCAGACCCAAAACAGGCAGTGTGCCCAGCAGTCGTTTTTTTGTGTCCACGCAGACCTGTCCGCACAGACCTGTAGTTTCAAGTACAAGCGCACCGCAATCTTTTTCCATGAAGGATGCGATTGTTGTTTGCAATTTGCATACAATAATGATGGGAAATGTAGTCTACAAAGGGGGATTGGTACACTCGACTACGAAAGGCAAAAGTCCATGGACAATGTGGCGGCCTGTCCGTCCGCGTATGTCTCTGCTCCCTGTTTTAAACACTCTGTAGCCGCCTTTACTGGGTTCGTGAAGATGAATGAATATGGCTTGCAAACACCAAAAGGGAAGTTGTGGAATTCCAGGTGTAAGCAGTTTGCACTGACACGTGTGGACAGTACACACATGTGTGTCGACCAAGTGCTTAGTTAATATGCCGCAGCTAACAAGGGTAACTTCAGAATTATACCTTTCTAAAAACAAATATTTGTTTCGCAATTATATTTCTAGAAGGTTCCTTTCACTTTTTTTCTTCTTTTGTCTGCTATGATATAATACTCATTTGTGATAAAAAAAAAAAACAATATAAAAACCAGGTATGCTCGTAAATATTCTGCCTTATAACTTCGTCCTTATCTCACTTGCTTTCAGTGTTCTTTTGCTCGCCCCCATATTAATTTTTTAATGTCTTTTATCTGTGATATCGCTCCTCCATATACGCCAATATTTAGGTCAGTGATGTAAAAAGAAAATTCCTCATTACATAACACCTTACTAACCGTTATATTTAGATTGCAATTGTAATATTGCAATGTGCCTTTGACGTTTGTTTCATTGTGCAGCTATGAATAAATTCATATGTAAAGCACTTGGATTTATTAGAAGTGTCAGTCACCATTGACGCGATTGTTACATGAATTCACTTTCTGTTAGACATATGCATTCCTCCCATGCTTTTATGATCTTTATTTTATTGTAAACCCCATAAAAACATCAATTGTCGTACTGAAGTAAGATATACTGAGATGTCATGCCTTTGTGGCTGTTTATCTTACTGCATGTTCAGTTCAATCCAGGCTGAACTGCACTAAAATCAGTGAGCAATACTAGATATTTTGTGTGTCCATTTTGTCCATTCTTAGATAATAATAATAATAATAATAATAATAATAATAATAATAATAATACAAACCCCAATTCCCCAAAAATTGGGACAGTATGTAAAATGCACATAAAAGCAGAAATCAGTGATTTGTAAATTTTCTTTTACATATACTTAATTGAAAACGGTACAAAGAAAAGATATTTAATGTTTTACCTTATCAACTTTATAGATTTTTGTAAATATACGCTAATTCTGCATTTGATGCCTGCAACGCATTCCCAAAAAGTTAGGACAGGGGCAAAAAAAGACTGGGAAGTTCAAAAAACACCTGTTTGGAACATTCCACAGGTAAACAGGTGATGATATCATGACTGGGTATAAAAGGATATCGACTTATTTTCAGGTACTCTTACGAGCGATACTATAACTTTTCTGCATTTGAATACATTTTTATGGGAATTGGGGGGTGGGACTAGATAAAGCTGTAAATTACACGGGAATAGTATGGAACCCATGGTTGGCTAAATTGCTGTAAGTCATCAAGGGGCTGCGGTCTCAAACCATCACTCTGCTGCCAGATATGCAGTAGATATGGATGGATCACTTGAAGGGTTGTTTCTCCTGACTTATTTTTCCACAGAGTTCAATAGGAAAAAGAGTCAGAAGAAACAACCCTTATAGTGATTGATCCATATCTACTGTGTATCTGGCAGCAGAGGGATGAACATTTTTGCCATTTAGGACATTTCTGTCCAGGGTAGACACTTACCGCAACCTTTCTACAGCTGGATTTGTGCTGACGCAAGTCAGGTTTCATACATTGCTCAAGGATACAATGGCAGTGGCCCATCTGGGAAACAAACCCACTGCCTTTGCCATAAGCCCTGTTTCCTAACCATTATATTACACTACCGCCACTGTGACTAAGTAATAACTCCATAGATGACCTAATAATATGCTCCGGCAAATCAGAAACCAAAATAAACCTCCCCTCCCTGCCCCAGAATACATTTCCATGAAACATGCTAGCTTGATATAGAGCAGAGCTATGCACTTCCCCGGAATATGAGGCAATGGGTACTGTCAGATCAAAGAGTAACATTTAGCTCGACAATGTTACCAAATAAGTTACAATCCAATTTTACTATTCAGACTTTGATTATATTAGCTTTGAGTTATGCAATTTCTAGTCACGTTGTTTGACTGCAACGCTCACTGAAACAGCTAAGTTATAGCTCAGCATAGTCTCACAGCTTGGCCCATCAGCCTGGAAATAATTCTTAGTGTCCTTTTGGTCAAGGAACACAGCAATGCTGATGTCATTTTCATAAATTACTGTATGTCGAGATGAGTCTTTAAAACATCTGTCTTGTATTTCAATGCCCATCTAACTCTTAATTGAAACTCGGAGACATTATTTTTCACAGTTGTTGAAGGCATTGGATATGCACACAAATGCATTGAAATATGAGCAGAATCTCCAGGAACGCACAGTCCCCTACAGAATGCCCCTACCTTTATTGAAGTCTTAATCATCTGTCAATATCTTTCCGCAGCTTATGTGGTCTCATCAAATAAGACCTGTGGAAAGGTGAATACCGCACTCGCTTCTACAGAGGGATCGTTTTCATTGCCGGCTCGGCTGCCCTCATGCCCATGGTCAAATACGTCCAAAATGCAGTTCTTGTTTCCCCGTCACACTGCCCTGTCCAGTAACTAGTGGCAGTCTGTCAAGCTGAGCTCCCAGGCAAATTCTCTAGCCGTGTCACGAGGGCCCAGAGATTCAATCATAATTCCCAGTGAAATGTGATTACTTGTGTTGACTTGGCTTGTCTTTAGAAGCCCAGTTCAGCGAGTTTGGGTTCCACCAAATTGAATGAGAAAAGAATATACATTTCGGTGGCCTGAATTCAATCATTTTTGTCCTTGACTTTAACTTTGAAATGCAGGTGCTAACATTTTTTTTCATATACAAGTAATGTTTAGCGGCATAATTTTAGTGATTCCTTGATTTTCAAAAAATCTAACACTTCAAGCAAGTCTAACAACTCAAAGGTGAAGACAAATGATTGAATCCAGGCCAGTGTGAAGAACAAATGATGATTGGATTCAGGAAAAAAATGAGCCTGTTATCTCTCCTTTTTCCCTTAACCTTTTTCCATGGCCTTCAACACTGCTGGTGGATACACTGAACATTGCGCTTATGCAACATTGCCTCTCCCAATTATTTTTCTTACTAATACCCTGACCTCCCCGTGCCCTTTTTTCCTCTCCACTCTTTTACATTCCCCAATACACTGTTTAGCATCGTTGCTCATCGGACTTCACAGTGCACAATAATTCAGATATTGAAAGAGTAAAAAACATACCACAAAAAAAGAGCATTTCATTACAGAAGGTGCTGTCTCTAAGAGACCTCTGTGCTCTTCTGCAGGCTTTGCCTTTGATGTTCGTTTGATCCTGTTCTGCTTTTAAGGCATTGTCAACCTCGCCATTTCACCTCTGTTTGAAAAATCACACTGAGACATAAATATGTACACTGGGACCCAGGCGAACACGTCACAATGTAGTATAGCGAGGTGAATGGTCTTATTATGGGAAGGTTGTGGGTTTGAAACCCATCTTGGGAATGTGATGATATTGTGGGGTTGGTGTGATAGCATTGCTCGTTGTAGCTTGAAGCTGGTTGTGAACAGGGAACTTAAATCTGAGAAGACTCGCCATGTATGTGCTGAGAGTTGAGACGGTCATTCCCAATCCACCTGTATTTGTTTATCGGTGTTGTCCATGCCACGAGGAGACCGCTGTTTAATGAGTGTTTATGCATATGTTTGCACATAGAAAATACTAAATACCATTTTGCAGGTTGGTATTATATTTATTGAAATGTGTTCTGAGGGCAGCATTTGTGTGATTGGTTGTCTCAGCCATCCAAGCAGAAAGAAGGTTCGGGTTACGGTAAGGTTTGCAATGCTGCCCTCAACACATTTCAATAACTATAACAACAACCTGCTGCAGTTTTAGGAAATACATTTTAGGAAGAGATAGAGGGATTAGACCCAGGTACCCTTCCAAGTAAGTGTCTGTACCCCATGTGTAAAGTGTACATGCAGTTCAATTCCCAAAACCAAAATTGGAAAATTGGGATATGATCATGGAACATACATACACTCAACATGAAACTAATGGATAATTATAACAACCAGGTATTTTGTTTTTAAATTACATTGTATAATATTATGCAGTGAATGTATTGTCCCCTACATTCAAAGATAATTGCATATGCAGGTACATTATGCCTTGATGCAAATCTCTTCTCTCCACTTCCTTATGCTGTGCATCACATTCTTGGTTCAGTCTATTTGATAAATAAACAAGAATTATGGGTTTTGTGTGAACAGCTGTAGAAACAGAACTCAATTTAGAGCAAGGAGAAAAGTTATTGCTCTCGTATTGACTCCCTGTCGGCGGCTCCAGTGTAAACAAACAAGTCTCCTTATTTGCTGTGTAGATTTCGAAGCGTGTGCTCAAACAAACCCGTATATGCAAATACATCATAATTGCACAATAAGCTTCTTTTTTCCCTCAAGTCTATAAATGAATAGAAATCACAGCTGGTATTTTATGAGTTTTACCAAACCACGCATGGGTGAGTGAATGCTGAAACAGGAACCAGTTCTGTTGTTAACACGAGGGAGAGGGGGGGGGGGGTTTCATGGAGACAATCTTTGGCAATGAAAGCCAAAAATTGTCTCCATGGTTTAAAAAAAAATTCTGAAAATGGTAACAGCCCTTAAGTTTTCAATGTTACCCATAAATAATACCCATGCTGGGTTTTAAACTGGAGTACTGTAGTGACTTTGGGACCGTGCTTATTTTCACAAGGGGTGAATCGAATTGAATGTCAGGTTGTGGCTTGCAGTTGTACCCTTATGCCTGATGTTTAAATTGAAGTTACTTTTCTTAATACAGTTACATATTAGTGTAAGTAAATAGAATGTGAACTGTTAAAAATTTTGAACCCACCCCCAAGGATGAAATAGACAGTCAAAATAATGCCCCGCCTCCTTTCTTCCCAGTCTGCATTAATATTTGCATCACAAACAGTTTTCCATATTTGGGAAATGTGAGTTTTATATGCACACGTTTGTGGCCTTTTTAAAAGGTCATATTGCAGATAAATGCTTCTGCCATGTGTATTTAAGTTAGCCAAAGCCATTGTACATGAGAGTGATCTGAATATATTAATTACGGCTAGAAACAATATCCTGAAAGCTCATATCTACACATTCCAGGGGAGTTATTAGTCAGCATAATAGTTTATTTTTCTAAAGATAAGATAAACCAGAATTCTCTCAGCCCAGTTCACTAAACTGCACTTATGGGTTTGTTTGACTTGTAAAGTCCACTCTTATAAGAAAAATAGTCCAAAAACAGATGCCAACCCTCAATGTGTCTTTAAATCAGTGTCTAAAATGTCTATGTTCTTAAGAAGGAGAACACTGGTCAAGTCCCTTTAGAAAGTATTTGTAATGTATGTAACATATATATGTCTTATATATGCATTGTGTGTGTGTATGTGTGTTTGCGTACTATGAAGTAATATATACCGTTATATACAGACATGGTGTAAGACACAGGGCGTTTTAGTTGCAATTGCTTTCGTAAGTTTACTTACATGACCTTCAGTTGTACAAGAGAAAATGTGGCAATCGGACTCAAAAGGCCTGGATTCAATCATCTTTTTTCTTATGTTTGATTTACCTATAAGTGCAAGTATGGCATAGCTGTTGAACTTGTAACGAGAAAGTGGCATTGTACTATTAAATAGATATTTCACCGTAGAAATGACTATTATTTACTTATTTTCTTACTTAGAAAATGTCTCTTACCTTACTTAGAAATGTCTTGATCCTACAATTACAGCTTTGTGCAGCAACTTTTTGCACGTGTGACTCCTTAGCCACTTTAACTTCTTATACTGTTATGACTGTCACTGCACATATAGTTCAGAGACTGTAACTGCACATATAGCTCAGAATTGCTTATTTTTATAAACAATGGCAGTACTTTATTATGTTTGTTACTTTGAAGAAATTCTAAAGTGGAAGTTCACAATGATAGAAAGGTAATACAGTGCACCCACGTTATATATAGTTAAAAACCAGGGGCTAAGGTATAGCTATAGGCAGGGGTGATGATAAAACAAAGATGGAAAAACAGCTTACGCGTCTAAGCAACGATGGCGCACAACTTCACAAAGTCACATGCCTTTTCTTTTAAAGCTTCATTGGTGGCTGACACCTTTCTTTGGCGAGCAGTAGAGAATCACATAAATTAAGCTTTCTCCAAATATAATTCTTGGGAGGCACTGCTACTATTGACCAGGACCATGAAGGTTAAGCCACATTTCTCACACACAAACTCTTGTTGACAAATGATGGTGTTGATGCAACAATGCATATTTATGCATAAACATATTTATTTATTTTCTGCCAGTGATGCGCATTTGTGAGTCACTGTGTGCAGTTTTTTTTCTTTCCGCTGGCGGTAAAATTAGGTTTTAAATAATGTATTTGTATACGTTTGATCAGCTCATAGGTGTTGGATGGTGGGCAGTGGGGGGCTGATATAGTGGGTTAGAAATAAAGTCGTTTCCTTTGGGAGGACATTTGTTCATGATGATTTGCTGGCGATAGGTGATGGTGACAGTATATTGAGAGGCAGGACTGTGCAGGATGAGTGTATTGTTTTTTTCCAGTTAACTGTGTAATGTCAACTAGCGAATGTCAACTTTACAAAAAAATATGTGAGCGATAATGACCGAGGGGCTGGGCATTATGCAGTTTGAATGGCCGACTCAGAGGTAGTAAATTGCCCGAGGCAAAGCCGTGAATGGAATTTAAACTGCGTAATGCCCAGCGCCTCAGTCATTATTGAGCCTATACAATGGTTTACCAACAAAAAGCATAACTGTAATCAAAACTTACGTTTGTGATTCTATTGAAATGGAAACCTTAAAGGGGCAGTTCACTCACGATTCACCCATTTGATATGCTTCTACATACCTGGACTGCTATCTATCCATCCAGGTAGTTTCGCTGAGAACTCACTAGTTTTGTAGATATCTGCTGCACCTGACATTGACATCACCCCGATATAACGGACCTCAACATGCTCCAAAGTTTGTGGCGGTCAAAGCGCCAAAAAATTACATTCGAAAAAATCAACAGCAACGTATAAATGACACGGTTACTCATGAACATCCAAAGACCTTATTTTGCACGCTTTTTTCCCGAAAACTACTTTCTACCGAAGTACACCAACTGTGTATATACACGCAAAGTCTTAACCAAAGCACGTCAGTATTCTGGGGCTTAAGCCAACACAGTGCGCCCTGGAGTACAGAAACTCTTAGAAACTGTTTTTTTTTCTCCCCTCTCCATTTATCCTCTCCTTCATCTTTCTCACATTCTCCGACAGTGCCAGATGATTGGCAGCGACCGAAAGACATTGGACATTGCACCAAAGTCACGGAAAGGATACGTTTTAAAACCAGTAACACATCGGCACACTGCCCCTTCTTTATTATCTCCAGCATTTAACCCTCATCTTATGTTCCGGATCAATTTGACCCGATTCAATGTTCGACGTCTCTTAAAAAACAGTGAACCTTATTTTTTCATCTTGAAACTATATGATTTTTCTTAATTTGTTGGGATTAAAGAGTAAACACACAAAACACAATGCTATATTTTCTAAAGTTCTGTACCAACTTTGTATACAGAGGTGTTGTGTGGGGGCATTTGTGGGGTAGCTGTATAAAATGTAAGAATATACTTTAATATAACTCAGATGTATGTGGGTAATTATGGTGGCACATATCGGTTTTAAACTTCACAAATTTTTGCTTACTTCAGGCTCTGAAATGAGATGTTTCATCACACGTTTTTTATATTTAGTGATACAAGGCTAGTCAATTAGGAGACACACTAAAGGTGACACCAAAGGTAGTAGTTTTGTGTCAGTTTAAACATTTTGGTATCATAAAATGAAGGTTATGCTTCCCAACATTTTCATTTTCAAACTAAATTTGTTATACATTGTTTTTATTTTTGTGAACAGTTTTTATGTGCATCTTTCGTATGCTTTCCCACAAGAATAATTGAAGCAGAAAGAGGGGCTATATCTGGCCCCTCACAGAGAAGAGGTCAATGCCAATACCAATAAACAACTTTTTTGTATACTTGGACATTGTCTACAGAATGGATAAATCCCAAGCTCTTGGATACATTCTCACGCAATAAATGCATGGGAACAAACCTCCGCAAAGATATTCCCCAAACAATATGCAAAACAATATCCAGCCCACCCTACCACAAGTTTCAGCCTCAGAAATGTTCATTTGAAAATGGTGTCAAAAGAGTCAAAATCCGTTGCTTCCGTTTAAATGCATAATATACAACTGCTGAAATTTGTAATTTTTTTTGAATATTCATAGTTACTTTTTATTTTTATTTAGAAACACCAAATACTGTCCCTAATAATGTAAATTCAAAAAGCATGGAGTATGCTGTCTCAAAGAAAAGTTACATGGTAGGTAGCATTTATGAAGAAAATACAGAGCACAGGCCCTTTGGGGAAGTGAGGGATTCAGTCAGACAGTGGGAGTGTATAAAACTGATCTAGGGGACCATAAACTTAGAAGAACGGAATGACACCTGTGGTACAAGAAATATGATTTCTGAGGGAGAGGGCACATAGCTTTTGAACTTTAAAACAACCAAAGACCTTGTGCATCAAACAAATAATTCAAAGTATAAACATTCTCACTGGACCAAGGTTGGGGTGGGGGAGTAGAGAGGAGGGTGGTTAGGGAAACAAAGGTTTTTGATATTTTCTATTGTTTTTGAAGACTATAGCGATCAAACTACAGGTTTTTGATCGACACACTTACCTGCTATATCAGCTGCAATCAGCTGGGAGATTTGGATAAGGCCATTTGCATTTTACAGAAGACTAATGAAATTGAAGTTTACTTCAGCAAATTAAAAAAATGACAAACTGATTTTTAGAAAGGAATTTAAGGGACGTGGTATATGCGTATATGGGATATATCTCGTTCCCAACGTGTACAATAAATGCATTCTGAAAAACAAACCACCCTGGGGGGTACCAAAAAATCTGAAAAAAAGTTCCTTTTATTTGGAAAACAAATAGGGAAAGTCTCAGGGAGTTGCAGTAAATAGCAAGCTGGTGACACATCTTCCAGCAGCTTCGGAGAAGGTAGGGCCGCTCTGGAATTTCCGAGACGAGGCCTCTCCTCTCGGCTGTGTTATCCTAACAAACAGCACCAATTAGATGGCATCCTACTTCAGAGCAATTTACACGGCTGTCACCAAAGTGAAAGCAAGTTTAAAGGTACATACCGTATGTGCCAGCAAAAAGATTAAATCTATGCCAACAAAGAGCCTTTTTTTCTCCCATAAACACATAAGAGGACTGGCTGGGAATGCAAGTTAAGTCTATGACTCTTTGAGCGTGTGATGTTCCCTGTCTGAAAGTGTACGCCTGGACAAAGCTGCTTTGAGCACTCTTCTGGGAATGGAGGATACATTTTTTTTTTCAGGAAAAACTTTTTTTTTGTTTCAGGAGATATGTGTGTTTTAAATTAATTCTCAAGGTAGATGAACAATTGATTTTGCAGAAAATCAAGGACACACCAAAAATGTGTTTAGCTCACTGTGATTAATCTTAAAGTCAATACATAATTTATATCAGCTTACGGAAAACATATTTAAACAATTTACTTTATAACTGCATACAAAATTACCCTCTGCATGCTACTCCTCTCACACTGAAAGTCATCAGTCATTTTTCACGCATTACACGCATGTGTGTGTGTGTACGTGTGCGCGTGCGTGCGTGTGTGTGTGTGTGTGTGTGTGTGCATTTACGTGCCTGTGCATGCACGCATTGTTGAAAAGGTCTGGCACACAGATTGCTTGATGCACGTAACTCCCCTGCAGCCAAAATAGCAAAATTGTACAGTAGCCTGCAGGCAATGTGATGATCATTGTTGAATTGGCTTCAAATGTTTTATTTTGCTACAGGTAAGTTGACACTTCTTTTTTTTCCAAGTCCCTCAAGTGTAATAATAAGCAAATATAATATTAAATTGGTGCTCATCACAATGAGCACTTGGGTGCAGTTGCTTGGCTGCAGATGCGAGGGTTTGTAAAAAGCCGAAGGGCCTCGCAAGCAATTTTGTCAGTGTGGAAAAGGTGGTTATCAGAATTAACACAGGTGGGTGCTATTTTTCCTGCTGCCGTGTGCACCTCACAGTCAGGGAAGAAGGAGCAGAAAAACTGTTTCATAGCGTTCTTGTGAACGCGAAGCAGGAAGTTGAATAATGGTGGCTCAGCCTATGGCTTAAGACCCCCACTTCCTGCAAGTCTGGAGGGGCAGCTCCATGCACAGCTGTTCAGCTGGCAGGGTCTTACTTTTTTAACCCATGGAGCCAGGAGCTCATAAAGATCTTCTCTGCAGGGCTTCCTGGAGAGATTTGAGAAACTAGAGATGTATGCGCCAGACTCTGCGTAGCTAGAGCATGGACCCCTACCACACACACACACACACGTGTGCACACACATAGACACATGCACACAAACACATACACACATACACACACACACACACACACACACACACACACACTTATATATGGGCACCCATACACAAACACCTGAGAATGCACACACACACATGCACGCACACGCACGCACACACATGCGCACCAATAAATGCACACCCACAAACACACAATGCACAGACACACACGCGCGTATACGCACACACACATACGCACACACAGACACACACTTCAATATTTGTGTGATGAACTACTGATGGTATAATTGTGGCTTGGCAAGCAACAGGCTGGGCTGGAAGAGCATGCTGGGTTCTTGGGACAGTTTCATTGCCAGCACTCTGTTCCCCTCCCTACCACATACAGATTACTGGCATTTCCATGCCTTTGATACATATTTTAAAGGCTGCAGTGTGTCAGGACTGTGCTAATCTTAGATAAAAGGAAAGACAGCGCACACTGATTTCAGAGCGGTGGCCTACTTACAGACTTCTAGGGCCGATCATATAGAGAGAGAGTCACACAAGTTGATTGACGTGCTTATCAAACGTATATATGCATATATACACAACAGGCTTGTGTGGACCTTTTAAATTGAATTAGTATCTGTAACTGCACCCCATCTGTAGCTGGTAAATGCAAAATGGAAGTTTAACATAAATGTATTAGTGGGCCAAATGTATTCCTTTTTTGTTAAATTAACTCCCATTGTGATTTATATAAACGGCTATATTTTTTAAAGATTATAACAATTCAATCAATTATTAATAATAATAATAAGAAGAAGAAGATTTAAAAAATATATAATAATATATAATAATACTAATAATAATAATAATAAGAATAAGAATAATAAGAATAATGTATTTGATATGCATATATGCTATGCAGTGATTTTCTAGTTAAGGACATGAACAAACTCACAAAACTGACATAAGTGGCTTATATTTTACTTTATTTTACTGTTTTACTTTATATGACTATAAAAATAAAGGATAAAGGATAATTAAAAAATTAGCTTTGAGCTTTGGAGCAGAGATTAAAGTGTGTGTGTTTGTGTGTGTATGTGTGTGTGTGTGTGTGGTGGGGGCAGTAAGGGATGGAGCTGACCACATGCTGGACAATACTGGTGGCAGATGGGTCCTGGTATTTCCTGGATGCGCTTTAAAAACTTTGATGTGAATGTGATTATCTGCAGAAATATGCTTTGTTCACATATTTCACATGGTCACAATAATGGCACTGAAATGTTATTGACACTTCAGTGAGTGCCACATGATCTGTATTTGAATCTGAGAGCTGCCTTGTTAAAAAGTCATCCGCTGTTCATTTGACTTTTTATACACAGCACAGGGCTGCTTAGCTTGCTCAGCTTAGTGCAGTTTCATACACTTTCAGTTTCACATTATCTCTGATCAGCAAATAAGTCATGGGAGTGTGTGTCTGGGCAGCATGGCTGTAATCAAACAAGGCAATTACTGAGATGGATTCATCTGCTTTTAAGGGGCCACACGGCATGTTGAAATACGTGGAAACAGCATTACTAATCTGGAAAAAATATAGAAAAACAACAGCACACACGGGCACACACAAGCACACACAGACACACATCCACAATCATCCCATATGCCCCAACCTTCACCTTTCAAATGTTAGTGCATATAACAAAGAATAATAAGAAGAAGGAGAGAGAGAGAGAAACACAGAGAGAGAGAGAAAGAGAGAAAGAGAGAGAGAGATAGAGAGAGACAGTTAGATGAGCCTCTGCCGTGCACATGTGCGCTGGAGAATATTCTCTCTCACTGATCGCAGCTGCACAGTGACACTTCAGATGTCTGCTCTTCCGTTTGTGCAGCCCGGAGGACTGACCCCAAAAGCGCAATGGCATGACATCAGAGGAATGGGAGGAAAGTCACATTTTATTATCTGCCACAGTGGAAATTTCCATAAAAGCAGGAGAGACTCCGAGCCCTGTGCCTGTGATGCATTGTCATTCATGGCATGCAAATAAATGGATGGCAGAAGAAGAAGAGGGAGGGGGTTAGGGGGATGGTGTGAGCTCACTTATACAGATAGGAGCAGCTAAAATAGTTTTATTATTATTTTTTATTTTTTTATATTATATATTTTTATAATACATTTTTATGTATTGTGTTCTTGTATTAGTCCTGTAACATTTATTTAATATTGGTCATGATTCTTTTTTTTAGTTTAACAATAGAGAATGAGTGTTTTTCTCTGAACCACATCTTGTCTGTCAATCATCATCATCATCATTGGAGCCAATCTATAACAAATCATAATGGACTATCAAATTTGTTTAAGCATAATTATTTATTTTTTTTACTCCAGTTTATTATTATTAGAATTATTATTATTATTGTTATTAATATTATTATTTGACTTGCATTAGCCTGTCTGTAAGACTTGATTCCACATGCTCTTTTTGGTGTGGTTTCTTTCTCTGTGGCCCTAGGGGCCGAGTTGGAATAACGCTCAAAGTAAGTGACAGCCTAATTGTAGGCTGCTAGGCCTGCGACCCTGTTTATTACTCATCAGAAAATTGACAATACAGCTGCTGCTAACTGAATAATTTTGTGTATATTACTGAATCACAATATTATGGCCCCCAGCTAAGACTTTGACTAACCTCACGCTGGTTTGCAACAAAAGAAATAAACAGGACACCAGGTGGTTATTTTAAATGGTTAATGTGGGGCAAGGAGGGGGCACTCTGGGAAAGAACCCCATTTTGTCTCCACAACTCTGCAGCTTTTTAAGCAAGCAGCGCTCTCTCTCTTATAAATAACCATTAATCAGCTGGTCAAATATGAGCCTGCTATACATATCAGTGATCTGCCATAACTGTCCGGATTATTTGTTTCTTCTTTTTTAATTGCTTTGTGGACAAATGCTATAGTAAATCCAAAAGTAAATTACAGATGTTCTGAGACACATAAAAGTATGCTATTTGCTAGAGGACACAGTAAACACACAACCTGTAGCCTATTCCAACTTAAAAGGAAGAGGCTTCATAAATAAATCTGTTATTGATTTAGAACAGCACAGTGTGAGAGAGAGTTAAAGCTTTACCTCTATCTCACATCTGTTAAAAAACATTGGTCTGAGGACAGACTATTTTGTCTGGTGGCGGTATTGCTAAGCAAAATGACTGTGGACTATGTGAAGAAAAAAATAAGTTAAAATACATATTATAATTAAAATGTGTATATTAAAAATAATTCCAGCACAATACGTATTTAGTCACATAGCTACAGTGACTACTTGGGAACTAATTTCTTTATACAATCTTCTACAGTGTGAGCATTATGGTCTGCACTGCTTAATTGTGATATAATGCATTTTACATAATGTGTCACAGTCTGTAATGTTTGTGGTATAGATATTGTTGCGTTTTATCAATTACTCGAATAGTATAGCCTTGTGAGGAGACATTTGTTTCAGTGGCCCACCGCTGAAGCTTTCTGCTAATTAACAAGAAATACAAAAGTATAGAAATAGCCGGTTGTATGCATGGCCGATATTTCACCATAGATGTCGCTGTATTAGGCTACTATCATGAATAAATAACTCAACATCGAATTATGTGAAATACTTCATCAAATACAGAATAACATATCTAGTGTTAATTCAACTCGAACAGAGTAGCTACATATGAGTTGAATATGAACCTTATGTTGGCTACTCTGTAAGAGTTGATTTAACACTGAGCAGGTCTACTTAGCTAAAGTATTTGTCCTTCACCCCTTCGCTAAGTAGAGTCCGAATATACGTGTATCTGCAAGGCCGAATGCTGTTTCTGTTTGAATCACGCATGCCAAAGTTTTGGATTTTTCGCCGGTTAAAGGCTTCACACTTTATATGCACCGCCCCAACCGGTGTGCATGCATGATAACTGAAAGTACATCTCGAGCGTCATCGAGATGTAACGTCACCATTATGTTCTCGAACAGAATGTGAAGAAGGGGGAATAGCATAGGCTACCATTTCCCGATCAATTGGTTACACGCGCAGTAGGCCTACTTGCCAGAGTAATCAATTCATCTCTGAAAGTTTTACGATTTTCTAGTGGGAATTAGGCCGTTTTGTTTATTTTTTTCCCCCTACGTGTGGCCTTACTTTTTTAGAGAGCGTTCTATTATTATAGTATTAGGCTGTAGGCTATTGTTTAAAACACAAGTCTTGTTATCTCACAATTAATTAAATTATTTACATCTTTCACTAGGCCTATCAAGAGTCAAATTTGATTATTCCTTTGTTTCCGACAATATATACGTGATTCATGTAGAATGTATTTTGTAGGTTTTTACTGTTTGGACAGTGCGTTCCCACATTATTAATTAATGAAGGTCCAACCCCCTGTCCATCTCATGTCACGACAACCATCTGGCAACTTATTTGCACTACAATGCATCTCCGGTAGCGCCAGTTACAGAAGCAGGTTGAATAAAAATAAAATCGAAAAAAAAACTCGAAGCCGCAGTTTGAACGCTGCTCACCGACAGTTTAACGTTTACATTCGTAAAGAAACGCACAATGAACGGAAATGTACAATTTAATTTATTAATAATAATAATAATAATAATAATAATAATCATAACTATTTCATTATAAAATGAGTGACAATTCAATAATTGACTTTAGTGTTCATTTAATGTAGGCTACAGCACGAAATAGATCTGTATATCTGCATTTAGTATACAGGAAGGCTATGCAAAACATATAATATTCAGTTCAGTTATGCAAAAAGAAATAATTCTTAAAATGTATATCATTTCATTTAGTTTAATAGACAAAATATATGTGCTTTCAACATTTTACAACTTTTTTTGCAGCATGAGAAACAAACACTGGAAAGTCAAATATATCAAATGTCTACTTGAGATAAAACGGACACTGGGTTTACAATTGGCTGATTCTTTTTAAAGCAATGATATAAATCCATCCGCAAGTTTATCTTGTTCTGTAGTGAGTGAATGCGACCGCTGGGCAAAAAGAAAAATAAGATTTGGCTTTGTCCTTCAATCAATAGATCCAGACACTGTCTTCCTTTCACAAAATAATAATAATAATAAAATAACAAAAACAAGCAAAATTAATATTCATCACGTCGAGGAAAGAGCCATTAGAACTCGCTGCGTTGCTTCTTGTTGGTTTCTGGAACTGTGAACAAGAAAAGAAATCGTTAACTTTTCAATCCTCTCACATTTATTCTACAAATCAACATACAGTATAGGCCGACCCATGCTTCTAAACTCGAAAGTGGCATTTAAAAATAATAATCATGCTTTAAGGCCCGCTGCTTGAATTGATGGTAACTAATACCTTATTTATATTGTCTGCGTTCCCCCATTATTATAATGACAATAGGCCAATAATCTAAACAGAGAGACGTGAATTGAGTAAGGATCCATCAAATAAGGAGAAATTATGGTAGGCTATAGCCTACATTGATGGAACATGAAAAAAGATGTTTTGTGTTAATGGTCCCTCGGGTGATTTTTCGCCCTTTGAGTTCTTACATTGGTGAGCACAGGCAGGCCTAAGGTTCAATTCACAGTGACTGCTATAGACTAGTCTCTTGAGAGGAATTAAATAAATAGGGTATTATTGCAGGTCATCTGTTATATACAAACATGAAAGGGAATGCGCTGCTTGTTTGTATTCGGTAAACCGTTATGATATTAGAGATGAACGTCTGAATTCGGACACGTCATTAAAATGGAGTTACCAAAGATTCGCCCGATGTTTCAGTTCATATGATCACAGCGCGTATGCCTTGACCCGCTGAGGACTGACACATGGCTAATTGAACCGTCTAATATATAATTTTTACCCCTTTGTTACATTTGAAAGTGTATAATATACAGCGTAATTATACAATAACCAGGCTACTAATACCAAAACTGCTACAATAGCTATTGATACTAATACAACTTGTACCAGCTATTATTATAATAACACTAGGCTACTCCAGCTGCTACTACTTGCCTATGCCACCACTACTACTAGTAGGCTACATATAATATAATAATAATAATAATAATAATAATAATAATAATAATTATTATTATTATTACTATTATTATTATTTGTAGTAGTAGTAGGCTAGTAGTAGTCGCTAGTAATAGCCTACAATAAGCTTCCATTCAACAGAAAGTTTGTTTACCTGTCATGGACGAGTTGAAACGATGACTTTAATGTCTGTGTCGGTGAATCAGTCATTTGTCGATCTAAAATGAACACATGCATAGTTAAATCTGTAACTTAGTTTGGCAGTCAACACAATACGTACAACATCTATAGGCTACGGTGTGTAAAATGCATTATATCATAATTATGTCGTGACAGACGTTCTTATCAAGAACAGAGCAGACCATACTACAGAATGTCCACACATAAAGAAACGAGTTCCCAAGTAGTCAGTGAAGCTATGTGACTAAATATGTATTGTGCTGGAATGTATAATTATTTTTAATATACACATTTTAATTATAATATGTATTTTATTATAAACCTCAGTTGTTATATATAGCTAGTAGACTGTTGCCTTCTTAAGAATTACTGTAATGTAAAAATATTCTAGCACTTTGCTTGGGAATAATTTAAAATCAATTTAAACAATGGTGGTCTGTCGGCTAAACCCACTTTGCTTGCACAAAATTCGGCGTTGAAAATATTCATACATGTAGACTACCTATATGCTTTGGACTGAACTCCTCTGGGCAGTTCTCACTGTGGACTGCTGTGGCAGATGACGTAACCCCCGTGGTTGGTGTTTGCTGCTTACGACGGTGGTGATCAGGCTGCTGGTGACCTTGGTTTACTCCCAGAAAAGACTTCACACTCAACAGGGGATTCTGGCCGAAGAGAGCGGCATTCGTCCAGTTGTTTAGCTTTCCAATCTGACATGTGTATATTCCATGGTTTGGAAGAAAGGCTGGATGCTGAACCAGAGTCGAACTGTGACTGGCAGGGGCAGAGGGTGACACGGGTTTCACAGAGTTGTCCGGACTAGTCGCCGTCTCTGCTAAGGACCATATTTTTGGCTTACTTGCTGGCAGTTGGTAACTACTTTGCTCGCCAGGAGACAGCAGTCCAGTGTTTTTTCGATCAGAACGGTCAAAAACTTTGTGCGTTTGAGGTGCCAACGACACACTTTTATCTATACTTCCCTGTTCCGACTGGTCTCTGCCCTCATCGTCCTCCTCATTACTTTGATCTCCGCTGTTTTCATCAACCTTGTCAATATCGATGCTTTCCAAGTCAATTTCCTCGTCGTCTTCGTTCTTCTCTACATCCCCTTCAGTGTCGCTGTCGAATATTTTGCCATCTCTGTCTTCTGCGCTTCTTCCCCACGTCACTTTATTCTCCTTCTTGAGTCTCCGCCTAGCATTGGCGAACCAGGTGGACACCTGCGTGAGGGTCATCTTAGTGATAATAGCCAGCATGATTTTTTCTCCTTTGGTTGGGTAAGGGTTTTTCTTATGCTCCTGCAGCCAAGCTTTTAGCGTACTTGTGGTTTCGCGGGTGGCACTTTTTGCTCTGGAAGGGTCGCCGTACTGGTATTGTCCGTAGGGGTAAAATGCTGTAGATGGATGGGCCGCAAAGCTAGATGGGTGAACACCCGGACTCTCCTTAAATTCATATTGCGAGCCCTTGAGAAAGAGAAGAAAGTTGACTTGAATACATAGCCGGTCATAAGAAATATCCCACAGTATTTCCCAGTTTGTTTTCATACACAATTTCCCTAACCGGTAGCGAATAATATAGCCTAAGGATTTATCTACAATACAATATGCTTTCAAAGGCAAACATGGCATACTGAATTTGTAGGCCTAACTAATGAAATTACGTACTTCAGGGCCGCAACACAAGTGAAACAATATATTTCAACAAATGTGGGATAATATAAAAAAACTGACACTAGAATTACATTTTCAATTACGTTCCCAGCGCTAAACTTTATAATGATTAATACTCATTTTAAGGCTAAACATATCATATTTAATCAAACAAATAGCCTTTACGGGGTTCATATGCGTCAGGAGATAAGCATAACATTAGGCTCGATTCAAATTGCAGCAAACGTCATCTGCATTTTATAAACCCAAACTTAGCCTATACATAGGCAATGCAGACATTAGTAAAACATCATTTTTGTATTAGTACTAAGATTACAATTATCAGCTTGATTTAAATTTTGCTAAAATATAAGACAATGCTAACACTTAATTTGTTTAAATAAAAATAGTCCCCCAACTACACACACGAGAAAAGGCCTACTTGAATTTTAATGTGTCTGTTTGACCTCAAAAATAGACCTTATCTATAAAAACATTATGCAAATATCAAGGCTACTAGGAGAGGATTCTTCTCCTTTCTCCTATAATAAAAGCAATTAATTACCTAAGTAATGACATTTCCAGATTATTTTCCAGAATTCTTGATACAAACGAAAGTCTTGTAGTATCCGAAAAAATGCTAATGATGCATGCTCAATACATACATTTAGCACAACAACATGTAAGTCACATTATTTTCATTATTATTAAGTTACATTGTGTACTTTTTTAATAAAATGAGCGCAATTAAAATGGTAAATTCACCACACTTAAAGTATAGGCTAACAAAATGCAATATGAAAAAGTTGGAACGTGTCAATATAGGCCTATATAATTTGCACATGTTACATATTCTCACACTTGTAGAGCACATTAATTAGCCTAACTTTAAGCTGCCTTAAGATGTATCCTACACACAGCTCCGTTAGATATCATCTATAAAATTACATCTAATGATTTTAAACATAACTTCGGGAAAATAGCCGTCTTCTAAATCTCTTACGTGGGTTGGTGGTTTTGATTATTTTATACGTATAAACATAGAACTGAAGTGTGTTTTCATTAAGAATCTTCACTGCAAAATTGCATTGTTTTCAAAAACAAAAAATGAAATGCATATTCATAAAAAATAACCACAAAGCAGGGAAAATGCATACAACAAACATTAAATTGCAGTAACAGACTTTAGTTCGTAAAACATTCGTTCGTGTAACAAACAATTAAGGCTTAAACTTTATAGTAACCAGGTATTTGAAATAACATTAAGCGTTGTCGTAATGTCGTCATGACCTTTATATAGAAACGCTGTTATTTATTTGCAAACTCGTGCTCTTTCACTATACAGCACGTCTACACTATTAGGCAGCGATTATTCAACTATACCAACTTTTACATTAAAGATAAGGAATGAAGTAGGTCTTACCAGTTGGGAGAAAAGCGCTAAATCGGCCCTGGTGTAGGGTAGAAAAGCGCTGTAGTTATGGGCTGAATAATGGTTAGCGTACATTCCCAGCACCGACGTGACCGCTGCAGCTGTAGCAGACGGATTTGCACCGATGTCAGAGCCGTTTCCCCGAGCAGATGCAGACAGCACCCCTGACCGATCGCAGTTGTGTACCGCTTGGGTGGCACTCAAATACTGGGGGTAACTCAACTGGGGTAAAGACATCGCCTCTACCAAATGTCACGTAAAGTCAGGTCGAAAACAATCCAGAAAGAAAAGATAATGGATAACAAAACAAGGAAGTCGGATTGAAAGTGACCTAGTACTAAAGCACTGCAGAAAAACGACTGTTCTACTAGGTGCCACTTTCTTTTGCAGTAAATCCCTTGGATATGATCAGATCAGCAATTGAGCTCTAACTGATGTGCCTGCCCATACGTCCCGGGGCTAATCTCTCAGACTCAATTTGAAGTTGATGATTTGATTGGCATTTCACTTGAGCAGTAAACCCCTCCCATTTCGCATACAGCTTTTTCATTGGCTGGAGGCACTTTTTTCTCTGCGAGGAGGACTGTATGCAACACGTTCAGCACGAGGTTCTATTTCCTGAAGCCTTTACTGTTTATGACAACTCATCTCTTCGATTTCACAGTCCAATATTAGAACTCTCTAAAAGATGCAATGCGGATAAAGTACGTCCTTTACTTATTGCTGGCTTTAAGTAGAAAATAGAGGGAATAAAAACAACTCTTAGTTTTAAGGTTCCCATTTTAACTATTTTGTACAATGCAGCAATATAATGTTAATCATATTATTATGTTGTAAAATATTGATCAGAGTAAGTCTTCTTCTTACCTTGTCTTAGATAGTCTATACAGATAAATAATTTCCTCCACGTCAAGGCACAGAGCTGTGCGTGCGTATTCGTTTCAAATACTTTATGCAATGATCTATGCAATTATTTATAACAAAAAAAATCATTATTGGGAACAGCCATGCATTAAAAATGCATACAAACAATTTGCCCGCAGACCAAAATACAAATAAAGCCCCTCTGTCTCAGAGTGAACGGTTCTGATTTAAATTCTCTCGTGGCTGAACTCCATGAAGACCTTTATCGCTGTCCCGTTCGTCTAGCTGGGTAACCCTGCTTCAGTAAAGAATCTTAAAGAATGAATAGGGTCTACGGGATGGGAACGGGAATAAATACGAGTGAAATATGTAAGCTTTGCTTGAATAAACTGCCAATGCATTCCACATCACGGAATGATGTCAAACCCTTTTGTTTCCACGACAAATGCAAACAACAGTTGGGGATATTTCCATGACAAATAATATGTTTATAGGCGTAGGCTGGGCTATAAAATAAAACAAAAAATCGCCTGATGATACTACACAATTAGGCTACTCCTATACGCAGTATATATAGAAAATTTGATATTTTATAGCCTCTACTTTAGTCCACATAACCATCACAAGGTCGAATATAAAATGCTACTTAATAATAATAATAATAATAATAATAATAATAACAATATTCATAATCAGAAGAATAAGACTTCTGATATGCTAAGCATTTTCAAACCCATGCAGCTAAAATGTGTAATGGGTACAAAAATTACGAATTTTATAAATAACAAATTATACGTTTAGGGGACAATGCAGGCTAATGTGCTTGTATGTGACGATGGCTGTTCTTGCGTTCCTACTGCAGGCTGTGGTTGTTTAAAAGGATTTGGTAATTAATACTCAAGTGCTAAATGAAGCCAACGATTTTGACCTGCTCCAGATGGCTGACAGCTGATATGGCAGCGCGAGGATCCTTTCAGAATATCTGAGGGTATTGATGGTAATCAGGCGAGCACGCGAGAAAGGAGGAATGGCAGTTTTGATAACCTGCAGGAAATATAGCAGGGATGGAGATGACTCCGAGGAAAGACTGAAAGCCATCTCCGGATAGGCATGGCAGAGTCGTTGAAAGAGGACACTTTAAAGCCAGTGAGTTATAGGGAGGCAAAATGTTGGTACATTTCTAGGCAGAAAACAAGCCGCTTCATTGCAATGGAAATAACAAAAACAAATGGATATTAATTTTAAGGATAAATATGACCCACACCTTTAACTGAATTATTGGACGTTTTAAGCTGTCATACTTTGTACCACCACAAAGCATTAACTCAAGTATTTAGCTTCTGTTTGATCTTGATAGTATTCTAAATAGCATAACATAAATCATGTAGGCTAAACTTAACAGAAGCACACCTGAAGTGATTTATGTATATTACATTTTTTGGAAGGGGGTAACTTCAGATAAAGACAATGAGTAAGTTCCCAGCAAATCTAAAATATTATGCAAAACAAGATTCTGCATTGTTCCTTATTGTCATCTTAGGAGAAATTAATACATATTTCACATAATTATGCTTTTTTTCTCGCAAACCAAAAGTATTGCCTTACTAGCTATAGTTTCATGGTCCGACTCTCTTCATTCATACGTTTGTTATGAAGTTTGTTCCTGGATGCGAATGGCAGTTTTTAATTATTTTGAGTCTGGATTCACTCTTCCCTATGAATTCCATCTGAAAACAGATCGATATAATGCAGTACAGGTAGAGCTGCAAGCTGTGCAAAACTTCTGCTTTTCAAACTCAGGAACTGATGCCATTAAACCATACTGTCAAGACTGAGCGTCTAGTGAAGGGAATACGATAGTGAGTAAAGGGGGCCTCACTCTGCCACCCATATATTACATACAGTTTGGACTTTTAATACTATTTAAATGAACTAGGCACGGCTGGCGAATCGTCTTTACCAAATAACTCTTAGTAACAAATACATCTATAGTTAAGATGCCTTTGTACTGTAGTTCTCTCTCTCATGCTCAGTTTAAACAGCGAATCATTCATTTACTTATAAAAAAATAAAAAAAATGAAAGTGCTAGTCTTTACTTTCAGCTAACACTTCCTTGTCATTTGAATTCCAAGGTATTTTCATTAAAATGTAATTATGAAGGAAATCATCCAGAGGTTATAAAGATATCACAACTACTTCCCATGAGAGACTTGAAGGTATATGCCACCAGCTCTTTCTACAAGTATTTGAGATGTCTGTACAAATATAGGTGTAAGTAATATTTAACAGGATTAATAAAAGTATTTTAATAAAACCTATACACGTTGCATCATGAGCAATGCATATGTACTGTAAGACTCCTTTACTTCCAGTTCCATGCATTGCATTTTATGATAAATGCTGCATAATAGAGACTGATATTTCAAACTACCCCAGTATCAGTCAAAGTCTCAAATATTTGTGTCCAAATGAACACAGTGTATCTCATTTCAAATGCCTACTCATCCCAGGCAGAGTAAAACAAAGTATTCAAATGTGTTTCCAGCGGATATACTTTTTCATTCAACTTACAAAAAACAGCTTTAATTTAATTTTAAAGCAGTGCCCCACAGAAGGGGTTTTGCATATTAAGATATTCTTTGAAATGCCTATTTGAAAATGCTCGCTGCTGTACATAAAATGGTAAACAGACACAAAGACAATTGTTTTGCTTTGCCTTAATTATAATACATCTGTGTCTTTGCCAACTATTTATACAGCTGTTTTACTGCTGTCTACTTCCATCCAATCAGTATTAGTATTATTAGCTTGATAAATAAGGTGTGTCTCATCTCAGTTTATTCTGGGCTTTAATCCAAATAACTATCTGTGCCTCATAGACTTAAAAGGCAAAATCATTCTCATTGTAATGGTTCTGAAATTTTAAGCTACCTTTCCTAGCATAAGTATGCATACTATGTAAGTATAAATACATAAGTATGCACGATGACAAAAAGGACAAGACTGCTAAAGCTAATTTCTAGGCTAAGTGTTTCAAAGTCATTCTATATTACATTAAGGTTGTATGAGCTGAAGTACAAATACTTTCAGCCATAATTTGGTCCAATTGTCTTCTGTGAAAGCCTGCTTGACTTGTGCTGTATTCAGAATAGCAATTTTCCATCATCATCATCATCATCATCAACATCATCATCATCATCATCGCTACCTTTGTCAACAGTTCACACATTAGTGCCGTACAAGTTTTCCTCTGAAGAGTCAATGGATTAAAGAGACCTTCCTTTTAGTTTGCTATACCCTTGCCTATAAAGTTATGATGGATATCAAATCAAATAGGCCTCATAGACAATTGTATTGAGAACCTGGCCAATCTGTATATAATTATTACCATCCACTAGATAATGTACTCATTTTACAGTCAAACAGGTAATGAGGTTCAGCACTCATGCACGTGATAATCCCCCCTTGACTTTGTAATTATGTGAGCAAATAATCATTATTTCATGCTCAAGCAATAAATGAGGTTGGTGGGAAGTTAATTTGCTCTATGCCCTGTGAGGCATAGACAAGAATTTAATGATTTAATTACAGTTGTTAGCCTCTTTTGCAAGTCTACTTGAGCCTATATATATATACTGTATAATATATATATATAATTTCTTTTGGACTGACATCAACAGTTTTAGGGATATGCCTTTATTTGAAAATTATAGATTTCTCTATGAAATAATGAACAGTCTACCGCCATTAAAAGTGAGGCAGAAGGAGAATCAACATATTAGCATCAGTCCAACATATCAGCACAATATTAACACAACATATCAACACAACATATCAGCGTCATAAAAATCTTCATCGCCAAGCGCACCACAGCCCCTGAACTCAAACCTGCGAGATAAGAACGAAAAATCAACTGCTTAGGCTTTCTCTACTGCCTGCTGATCCGCAGTGTGCGTATTTGTCATACGACACTGACAGCAATGGTGAGGACAGAAATAGGAGCCAATCACCTACTTGCCCACCACATCCGACACAATGATATACTATGACTTTCTTTGTGTTTTTTTTTTTCAACCTCGATGTCCCTGTAACCTCAATGGGAGAAAAAAAAAAGCAGTTAAGACATTCCTCTGAGCAATCCCAGGGCAGGGTAATGGTTTGTTGATTTTTGAAAAACAGTGCTTCGAGCTATAAAATTCAACAGTGATGGAGACACTCCTTGTTTATCTGGGGGGGAGGGAGGGAGAAGGAGGGATTGAAGAACAGGTAGAGGCTTGAATTGCCTTTTAACGTGTACATGCTAGGCTACTAAATAATTAGTCTGCACTCCTTCTGCTTTTTCTATCCAGTTTCCCGGCTCCGCTTCTGGGGTAATTTGACACAGTTAAAATTGCTCACACTCTACAATTCAAATCTCATGCAGAAACAAAAGGATAACTGGATAAACAATGGGTGGTTTCATTTATCATGAAAGGCGGTCGCGACAGAGTCCATGGTATTTTGCTTTCTCTTACAATTATGTGGGCTGTGTTGCTACTAGGCGCACGTGATCTTCGGTTAAACCTGAGCCGGCCAGGATTTCTGCCAAGAATTATACTAATAAGACCTTAAATTTCCCACAAGAGCTTAAGTATGTGCCGAACTGGAAACTCAACATGGTAAAGTTACACTCCGCAAATATAAAACTATTTTTTGGACTGAAGTGATATCCGTTCAATGTTAGACTGCCCAGCTCCAGTTTTACTGTTGCCTTGTATAATATTGTGTCTAAATGCAATAAAGGGGCGATCAGAATCCATTTCCAGGCTGCACAGGCTTGCAGCACTAAAGCTGGAGCACGCTCTGAAATTCCCGGGCCTTTCCTGCTTTTGGGGCTGTTCGCCTCACTCGCCGTGCAAGACTGCTTGGAAACTAAGAAACACCGCATTGTGAATTGACACCATCAGAGGAAGAATAACACTGCGCTTGGAGTATGTTGGGCTCTTTAATTAGGCATATTGTAGTGAGGCTCTGCGTATCCTTCCTCTTGCGCATGCTTCAGTGTGCTTTGTTAAATAAGGGCGTGCTGTGATCTGTGACCGTGGGCACATTCGCGGTGTGTTTGGAAAGGTTGTTGTGCCAGTGTGTCCGTTCTGCCTCCATCTGCTTCTGTCTTATAGTGATTTCACTGGGGACAGGGGCTAATTTTGCAGTCAATTAACACAGAGTACACTGTTACCCCTGCCACCCCCACACCCCCCTCCCTCTTTCCTGACCCCCCCTCCCCACGCCCCCATGGGTCCACTTGCCAGTCTTCTCTGTCTTTTGGTTGCTGCTTTTAGATGGTGACATTTTCACTCCCCGTCCCCTCCTTGTGCAGTGACCTTTGTGACACTGTTGACCAACGTTGTCCCCTGCAATGACAGGCTTCAGAAGAACACTCATTGACATTTAAAATAAGCCTTTTTTTTGCTGCAATGGGCCAGGTATGTACATACATGCTGTTCAAATAATAAGCATAATAGTTCCATTTTTTTCGAGATGTATATTCTTTATTACACTGCTTTAATATATATATTTTTTTATTTGAAGGTACACATTGGCTTTTTCTATTTTTTATTTTAAAAATGAGACATGTGAGTCCAAGACCTTTATTTCCCCCTCACCCTGTGTTCCCGTTACAGCCCACTCTGTGCCATACTGTACCTGTCTGTGTTTCGTACGTACATTTTGGTAATGCAATATTCAGAGGATCTGGCAGTGTAGGTTAAGTATGTCTTTTTAAATTGTATTTTTTCAGTGTGACAGCCGGCCCCTCGGGGGACTCGGCACTGCCTCATGATCTGGGGAGAAAGGTCCTCTGTGTCACCCTAATGTTCTAGAATTACACTTGTATCACTGTCACCAGCATATGGGCAGCTGTGGACACCTCTAAGCTCCGTATCCTCTTTAATACCCTTTTCAGATAATAAAGAAACCATCTTGGCAAAGATAGTTTGATGGGGGGAAAAAAAAGAAGAAGCAAGCAGTGCTCTCCAGCATTTGTAACAAAGCCAGCCTTCACACAGCACTTAAAGAAAAGACTGTAATTAAGAGCAGACCAGCCCTTGAACACCACTTTACAAAAAAAAACGCTTAATAAGATGGGGAACTCATCAGTACCATCATTATGCAGTAGCAAACACATACTTTTCAACTGTATAATGACAGCATTGAAGGGCTGTCCATCATAATGAGTGTTTTTGGATGGTGGGAGGTAAAGCTACTATCCCGCTAGTCCTTTCTTTAGGAACATTTTTCCTTATTAGTAGTTTTTTTTTTATATCGTGTGTATGCTGGTCTGTTTTTGGAATCCTAATTTAGTTGCATGTTGATGTTGAGATCAACAGAAGTCATCACACTCAGAAAATAATAGTGTTTATTACCATTTTATCATTTAGTTGTCAGATTTTCTTAGATAACAGACTTGACGATAATCACTGTATTCCTGTTACTGGTTTTTTCCTGTTGGTTTTATCTATTGGTTTTTTGCTATTTACTTGTTGTGTTTTTCAGTATTCATAAAAAGAGGATCTAGGTAGCTGGCCTAGTTATAAAATGCTCAATATGGTAGTAACTAATTTGGCACTGAGCTGAATGAGTGCTGGATCAGCTGGCGTATACCTTCAGGGATCATTTGAGTTCAGGTCTCTGTAGAGGGCAACCATGCGCCCACCTCATTATGTGGCCTGAGGAGTATAGTCCTCTCGCAGGACTTCCAATGGAACTGCGGTCCTGGTGGCCAGTTCACCACGCAGCCAAACGTTTTTGTCCTGCCATCATCTTGGTCAAGTTGACCATTAAAACACATTATCAAAAAAGAACAAAAAAAAAAAAAAACAGAGCAAAATTAGCTATTTTATTTAAAAAAGAACAAGATCTATCTCTTTTTCTCTCCTTTTCCAGCACTCTCCTCCTCCCCCCTCTCTCAGGAAGTGTGCAATGTAGTGATCATGACCTGTCAGGAAAGGTGATGTTGCTGGGATTGAGATCGGCGGTGATGTGGTAATGCCGAAGAACAGAAGACCGCAGTTTCCTGTATGGTACAGATCAGTTCCCCTCCTGCTCATTACCGTAAGCCAAAGTATAAATTACATTAAATGTTAGAGCTAGAGTATGGTGTGTATGAAAGCCTAATTACTGATTTGAAGACTTTACATCATGCATACATTCAAAAAAATATACGACCTCCAGGCGTGCCTGGCTGCTTCAGTAAAGTCTATTAAACACCAGGTACGGGTAACATTCACTATTATTTTAAGTCACTGGATATACTGTAGAGACTGTCATATGGGCCCCTAAGGCTGTTAACTGTTAACTGTAAAACATTTTTAGAGGGATTTGTTTTCAGAATGTTGTCAAAATCATCGTGGATGTTAAGTCTGGATCGTAAGATCATAAGTTAGATCTCTGTTGTTTATCATGGAAACAATAAATTAAATACAATGAATACAATGAAGGCAATTCATTTATTGAATACATGGCAAGGAAAAGTACAATATTTTTGTCAATGAGCCACATCTGTACACAATAACTGCAGTTTTGTCCAGCCACCCTAATGCCCTATAGCTGTTGCTATGGAAACAAAACAATGACAACAATACAAAAAAAAAGAAAAAGGAAAAAATGGAAGGAAAGATAGACAGGTGGACAGACAGATAGACGTGGGAAATGCTCTCATGTCTCACAATCCAGTTGGAGAGTTTGACGTGGGCTCTAAAGTGAATTATTTGTGGAAACACATGACAACCGAACGTCTGGAGTGAATTTCAAAATGTCCAATGATCACTCAAGAGAGGCCGATTCAAGGGCAAGATGAATACGGTTTTCTGGCAGTGCTCGTCCTTAAAATACTACGTGACGCATCGGGTTTCAAACAGAAAAAGTTACCTCAACTTGCATCAACTCAAGACAGTTTGTCAGTTAGTCCTCAGGTTTGACAACTGAGGTGGCTGACTTTCAGATGGCAAGAAGCGTACTGTACAAGTGGCAACCACCGAGAGGATGACAGCATTGCACGAGAACCCCATAAAATGCTACCCTGCCGTACACAGTGCTTTGTGACACTGCTGCACTTTTTCATGTGGAACATTATTCATGCCACAACATGGGACCACAGAACTCAAGCTGCCTGTTTGCTCTAAGGCTTGAAACAGTGCTGTGTGAAAGCAGCTAGGGACTACCCAAGGCCAGGGATCATGCCTAATATGGCACCCCGAGGCCTAATCTTCTTAGTGGACCGGTAAAGTGAGTATCCTTTACAGAATAAACCTTCATCCAGCTGCTTTCAGAGCAAACGCTGCTCTGATTGCCAGCAATGAGACAATAGCCCATTTCTGGACTTAATCAGGTATTAGCCGCTAAAGTTGTAACAGAGCAGCTAATCTCCATATTTACTCCATCTGTGCTTGCAGACATGTCTGTGTGCGTCTGTTAGATCAAAGATGGCCAGTAAATATCAGATTTTGGGAGACCTTTCCCTTTCAAGTTCGTCTTGTGAAGCCAAAAACTGTTGTGTGGTATGTTTGGCAGATTTTTAAGAGACTGCAGTAACTACATAAATAGAAGATTCACACTCAAATGTCAAAAAACAATCATGACTGTAGAGTAAGAGTAACAATGTATATTATCTTCAATGCTTTTCTCCAGGTATCACAAATAATGTGATATATTTAGCATTTTTTTAATGATATATATTATGAATGATATGTATGTTTTTCTCTCAGAATGCTTATACTACCAATTCATAGTATCATAAACTCTGGTACTTGTGACTGAAAGTGCAAATTTATGTGAAGTTGAGTTGAGTTTCATATCAAAATAGTTGATCTCAATGTTTCTCCTGAGATGGAAAAGTTACATGCTAAGTTACAAGATAAGTGCTAAAACAGAAAAACACCCAATTTAAACACGTGGAAAAAATGGGGCGACCGACGGCCATCCACTGAAAAGTTCAATTGTTGTACCGTGCTAAAGCGGCAGACATCTGCCCTTGGCAAACAGTGACATGTGGGCCCAGTATGGTACAGGGATCAACGTGGCCCCGTCGGAAACCCTGGCCCAGATTTGCACAGGGAAGGGTCTCGGAAATATATATATTTTAGGGAGGTCCATCATCATGGGACATTTTGACAGGTTGCTGGCTAATCGGGCTATTCAGGACATAAATATCCATTTGAATGTGGGCTTTAAATTGAGGGGGAACCATATGCTCCCGTCGCTCTCTGGAAAGCTTGCAAAATCTCCTGTGTAAACCCCCAGCCCATCTAGGGACCCTTAAAGTAGCCTTTTTGGCTCTGGGGACCCCCTCATTAGTGTGGATTAACGAGGGGGACGATAAAAGGGGGAGAGACGGGGCAGGGAGGGGAAAGGGAGGTGGTAACTGAGTCCATTCGGTTCACACTTTTTAATTATGGCTCACCAAAGGTGTCTGGAGCCTGCACAGTTAGCCAAACTCGCCGCCGCCTGCACTTGAAGCCAGCCTGAAACCTCACAGGCAGTCTGTCCCTTAGGGAGGAAAGGAGAGCTGGAGGAGGGGAGTGAGAGGGAGGGAGGGAGGGAGGAAGAGAGCGAAAGAGAGAGACAGAGAGAGACAGAGAGAGAGAGAGAGAGAGAGAGGGAGAGAGAAGAGAGAGCGAGCGAAAGAGCTAATTGCTAATATTGCCAAACATTACTATGTTTCTCTGTGTCGTGCCACTGCAGATATTGCTGCTGCCAAGGTTTAATTGACTTTGGCTCACATACAGTCACACGAAAACACATTTCAGTCCATTTCAATCAGCATTCAATATACACCATAAATATTGCATATCTACAACAAATAAATGTAAAAAATACATGCTAATGCAGCAACTACTAATGTAGTTACTTTCACAAGGTTGCCCCTATATAGCATTTTGTACAGTGTAGAGCAGCAATTCCTGGTATGGATATTGGTTGTGAACCAGATGTCCTTCCTCAGAAGGTCAGGAAAGGAACTGGCACTGAGCTCATTGGTTGCTCTGTTTATTCCCTTTCATTTCTCATTGCAGCTGCAGAAGAGGTGGCTGGGAAGGGATGCTGGTGTGGCACTGTTTTTAGTTTTTTCTTTTCTTTATCTGAGTAACTGGTAAGTTGAGGAGAACCACAGTTCCTACTGAGGCCCTACAAATAGATTTTGAAGGTCAGATGAAAAATCTCGCGGGCTGGTAACAATTACCTAAAACGGATTTGCAACTCTCTGATTCATTGCGCAAGAGGATGAAGTCGTTTAGAGACAATTCGTTCAGTCGGAGCGCTGTTCTCCCTGTCCCAGCTTACACATCTCAGACTACACCCCTGTTAGCATGTCACAAGTAAGTGTCAGATTTCCTATTCAAAGGTCTATTTCTGTGCCTTAAGAAGAGCTACAACGTGCCCTCCATTGCGAGCTATATGATTCCACTGAGTCTACTGACCAAACGCCGAAGCTCTTAAATCATATTGGCTGAGTGTGGCTGCGTAGGAATTAGCGATACAATGAGACACACTTTCAGCTGAGTGAGGTCAGCGGATCATTAAGATAGAAATGTTTGCCGTGGCTTTAACAAACGTTTGGCCAATGGCACCACAGAGCCGTCGCAATTAGTTCCGTGAGCAATGTTTTCTCTGCGCTCTCGACAAATACGCCGACCAATTAAAACGAAACCAGGCCGCGACGTGTGCGCTTCTTGAGCCCAAGGCTCGGTTTACTGTTAAAACAGAGGTTTTTAATAAAGGGTGCATTGCAACACTCGCTCTTTCTCCTCCCCGCACAAAGGATGTGAGGAAAGGAACCTTAATACCCTGATCATTTATTTATGTTTGATTTAACTAAGAAACTATTGTGTAAAATATACACAATGCCCTTTTGAAAACTATAAAAATAAAGAGCCCGATGATACTGCTGCGCATTCAGTTGATGATTTCCGTACTTTTTTCTTTCTGTTCATAGGCCTGTACAATTTCAGTATATGGTCTGTGTGTGTTTGAACACTTGCAGTTATATACAGTATATTTTAAATCTTATGGTGTACTTTCAGTTTCTTTATTTATCCATAATTTTTCATACATCTTTTCTTTGCACGGGTCAAGCCCACATAAATGTAGGCATCTGGGACATGCCTTATTTGACACTCTGCAGTTTATGCTAGGTGCTGATGAAGAGCAATGACAGCAAGCCAAGACAATAGCTTTAGCCAAGACAGATTGCCTTGCAGTAACCCGCTTTATGTTAAATACTTCATATGGTCCCATGCGGACTACAGTTCCTCTTTTGGTAATGAATCCCTTTCTACTGTATTGTTTTCTGTGAAATCAGGTTGGTAGTCAAGGGTTTGGGTGACACAGCCATCTGTCAAGTCCATTTGCTCTGTAAAAGGCAATGAACTATGCCCCATGCAATGGAAAACGTCTCTTATCAGAGAATTATAGTCCTCTTCCTCCATTTTAGAAAAATAAATAATTTTCTTTTTATTATGCCATAGCCTCAGTTCAACCATCTCAATTTCCTGCTGGCATTTCAGGACTGTGAAATTCAAATTCACAATTTATTTAAATGTAATTATGCATTAATATCCCTACTTTGTCTTGGCTTGGGTTGCTGGTGAGCAGTCTGCTCCATTCAGGAGAACCAATCTTCTGATCTTTGAATATGTCAGCTCTTATTTGTAGTAATCCTGATTTATCATTCAGGCCCAGCCTGAAGTCACGTGCAATAAAGATACCTTCTTATCTGTCAGGCCATTAAAAATAAAATATGTGCTGAACTGTATAGAGTCTCTCTCTCTCTCTCTCTCTCTCTCTCTCTCTCTCTCTCTTTTTCTTCTCTCTCTCTCTCTCTCTCTCTCTCTCTCACACACACACACACACACACACTCCTGTCTGCCATGATTAGAAGAGTCTATATTCAGAGTGATGCCCTCAATCCATACTTATCTCAGCACTGCTTGGTTTAGAAAGTGCTGCTTTAGCATCAGCCTTCTATATTGGCCACTGTAATCAAATAATCGGAAGATGATGCTGTTGCTGCAGTTTGAATGCAGCGCTTTGTCAAAGAATAAGAGGGCGTTTCGACACAAGTGTGCTCACGGTCAATAATTTTGCCCAGGGCAGCTTTCAAATCCATGAGGGAAAAGTAAGTCTGTCCAAGCCAGGTCCCCACTGTGCACTAGAAAAGAACAGAGACATTTACTTATTGCCTACGGGCCTTTTTTGCCATTTTGTTGAGCACTGGGCTCTATGAGGACTCATAGATACAATTTAATCAGCGATATCTGTCCACAGCCATGACCTTTGCCCCTCTGGAGATTTAAGATCCGTCGTTATGCCTCGAAGTAAGGGGAATTTCACTCTTTTGGAGAAGGAGTCCTTTAAAAACATGTGGAAAACTGGCTTAATCGGATTCATCTGGAGAACTCGGAGGAGTGACATTGAAGAGTGAAAGTGAGGCTCGCAGCTGACCGACCGAGTTAGCACCGAGCCAAACAAACAAGGCCGGAGGAAATGAAAAGGGCACGCCTTTGGCTTTTCTCCGTCCAAGGAGAGCGCTTCGTTCAAGCGCCTGATTATTAATATCCGCAAACCTGTCTGCGGCCAGAACGTACAAAAGCAATCACGTTCGGCCACTCATGCGTTGATATCATGCGCAGATATCGCGATGAACTTTTGAAATGACATTGAAATAAACAAACATTTGATGTCTAGAACTCTATACAAGAGACCTACTTGGCAGTAGAGTAGGTTAAGTCATACTGCCTTGCGCTGCCACTCAGATTTGTGAACACCAGTTCAAAGGATGCAAAGCACTCCTGTCTTCAGGAGACTGTTATCTGTCCCAGACGCTTAGCAAAGAGGGCAGGAAAGGTTAAAAGGATAGGACTGCTCTTGTCACCATTTCGTAGATGAGCAGATGGGGGAGGAAACAGGCGGAGTGTTCCAGAATCTTAATCTGTCCCGCACACCAGAAGCCTCCGGCAACAGAGAGTGAAGAAACAAGGAAGAGCAGAAAGTCACAGTCCCTGTCCTTTGGTGCTTCCAGTTAATTATTTTATAAGATCACTCTGTGATGAAGCTGAACCTTGTGACGCTCTACACACTTTGGGCATGTTATGTGTCAGAAGAGGAGTCATTAATGCAGGCGTTTCATTTGATGCGCAAGTCTCATGGTAGCCGGCTCATTATACACATAGACGAGCTCCGATGTCACGGCGGCTATTGTAGGCGCAGTGCTGTTGTTCTGCGAGAACAGAGCTCGGGTGCTATGATGCAGAAAGAGGCAGTCGCCGTGTAGAAAACGGTGCGCATTACAGTAAATTATTGACTTACTAGCGCACGCACCTCAATTTAGCGATTAAAGTTGCAAAAACTGAAACTTAATTGCTGGTTATTGCCTGCATTTTTTGCAGCGGTGTGCCACCTAGAATCACACCTCACAGATACTAAGATTAGGGACAAAAAAAAAAGAGGTTTTCCACAGACCCGAGTTTTCTCTCCCCTCCCCCGCTCACGGCGAATCTGATCTGGATCCGCTTTTGATCAGACTGTGGAATGCGCCGGTGACTTTTTCCGATAGGGTGGGGAGAGATCGCTTCCTCTCAACAACACTGAGGTAAAGGGGAGTGTTAAAGGGGCAGCGCGGGGTCAGAATAACACAGTGGGAGTGTCCGGGCCAGCAATGTGCTTAGCATATTGCCTCGTAATGGACAGCCCCATTCAAAAAAACCTGATACAGCTTCAACTGTGGAATTAGTCTTTACTCGTGCCCTTTCACGGTGTTGCTATGGAGTGCACTGGCAACCACAGGCATATTCGAGCCTACTGTTATTCATGTGGGTATCTCTATTGTCCCCCCCGCTGTGTAACAGGTAATCATTAGGAGCCATAAAGTAGCCACATCTGAGACTGAATGGAGGTCCCTCATTCAGCGTTCACCCTCACGTGAACCGTAACGCTCTGGAGAAAGAGGACCCGGTCCTGCGGTTCCCACCTAGCCCCTAGCGAGGAGGTGAAGAGCGCACAAAAGGCTGGAGAAGAGGTGGAAGAAATAAACACGCACAAAAAAAAAAAAACTACGACCGCACTGAAAAGTAGCTAACGACCTCTTGCATACTGCGGCCGTTTCTTTTGTGGCGGGGAGAAAAGGAGGGCGGGTCCCAAATGATGTAGGATGAGAAAGTGACAGGGGGAGATAAAGAAGCGCGGTCAGCAGCCGCTCGTAAATTCCACAAAACATTAACTTCACCGTGAGGCAATTACAGTCTGTAATTGGCCGAACAAAAGACCCCACTTTGTAATTGGCCAGATCTCAGCGCTGTTTTTTTTTTTTTTTTGTGGTGCAAAAAGTTTGGGCCTTTATATTGGAAACTTGAAAAGGTCCCGACTCACTTTTAACAATCTGTGTGTGTGTGTGTGTGTGTGTGTGTGTGTGTGTGTGTGTGTGGGGGGGACACCCTTTGTAACAGTATCCCTTAACTAGGGTTTGGACTGTAATAATTCACATTGGCTTTGTGTGCCCGGCATCCTTGGGGCCAAGTGAAGGGGAAGTGACGCTTGTTAGTTTGACAGTGGTGCTGTTTGCTTCTAAACATTGTGCCAGTCAATCAAGCAAATGTTTTATCAGGACAGTTAAAGAACACAAGGTGGCCAGATTAATGGCCAGCAAGGCAGGCAACCAGATGGGTGCATAATTTGGTCATAAAATGTAGTTTTCTGAACCATTTTATCCTCTTATGTTCTTATATAAAACAGGTTTGACTTTTACAGCTATAATATGGATGCTACTTATTAAGCAATGAATAAAGTGCTCTAGGGTATTCAGAAGTTTGGAGCACCAAACTCTCTCCTCTCTCTTTCTCCTCTCCCTGAAGCGTGCACTCACACACACACTCACACATACGCACACGCGCGTACACACACACACACACACACGCGCGAAATTCCCACACTGTGTGCCATGCACACAAAAACACGCTGTCATATAATGAGACGAGATAATTAGATCTCAGTGCGAGCGGAGCACGCGGGGCCACATTTACTCGACAATTTCATGTGAAGTTGTGACAGTAAAAGTGGCACTAAGGGCTCTCAGAAATGACGCGCGCTTTGTTAAGCCGTCTTAATGGGTCATATCCGCACTTCAGGAGGCTTTTCAAGATGCTATCGCTGTTCCTTTGTCCCTGATGCATATGTATTATCGGGACGGATGTGTCAAAACTCTGAGAGTTGGATCCCGGGTCCATTAAGAATTCCGTTGACTACACCGAAGCCCACGTTTGACTGCGCAGGCTTCATATTCTTATGGAAATTTTGAGACCCCCGCGGAAAGCGATCGTTAAAGCGTAGTTTATGAGAATAATGATACATAAACTCACTGCCGCAAAGATGCTCAGTGAGCATTCTTAACTTGGAAACCTAAGGTTGCATTTGTGTATTTGATACAAAACCTAAATATACATGTTTCATATATTGTCACTATCACTGCATAATATAGAGGAACGCAGAGAAAGCCAGTGAGAGAAAGAAGAGAGTGGATTCCAGTACGCCATACAGCAAGATAACGTATTTTAAAAGGCAGGCCTCTGAATGATATCTGTATAGCTGGATTTATAGCATAAGCACGTGCTTAACTAAGCTAAATAACCGAAGAGTATCTCAGTTAAAACCAACCCCCGGTGAGTTGGAAAGTTTCACACTTTAAATACGCAAATCTACCAGCTTTAATTATAACAGGTGAGAAAATCCATCTGTCAGCATGGCTTCGCGACCTCTGATATCTAAAGTTGACCCCCCCCCAGTGCTTGCACCAATCAACCACCCCAATCTGAATATTATTTTCATAATTTACTGTAATAACCAGATGCATGGCACATCTGGAATAGACAATGTATCTCATGTTTGTATAAATACCTTCATCAGTTAGAATACTAACTCTCCTAAGGCTCTGATAAGGCGAACAGGAAATGTTTTGGCAGTTTTTGAGTTTAATGCAAATCTCCTCTCTTCAGAGCACAAACATGAGAGGGCAGCCATAGAGTATCAATGAGATAGTCCACGTCCACGTCCACTGTACACTGTACAGAAAGGCCAGAACTATTCTAAGCTCATCTCTCCTGGCATGAGAATATGGGGTGTTTAGATATCAGGTATTGAGAGGGTTACTCATGGTTATTCACAGAGTTACTCATGGAGTCCTGCTCTCAAACTAAAGTCCAGGAAAGGTGTTACTTATATACTTTACACATTCAAACCTTTTTGAACACTGATGCAACTTAAGTATAAAATCTGACATAGCACAAGTCACACTGTCATGGACTTTTATAGGGAGAGAACAGCTTTGACATTGAAAATGCCTGATTCATGTATCATTTGCTATATGATAAACTAACTGTATAAAGCTAGTGGTAAAATTGTATTAAAGCATATTCGTCACAAGAGAAGAAATGTCATGGGTTATTTAAAGCCTTAGTCTGTATTTTAATAAATGATGACCAGAATTATCATAAAAGATTTTTAAAAAAACGTCCATGCATTTGTGTGTTTTTAATTTGAATCCAAAGCAAACCTCCAACCAAATCTCCTGCTAATGGAAATTTTTACTATTGGATAATGATACTGTTTCTATAACAACAGCAACAACAACAACAATGGAAATAATAATAATAAGAAGAGGAAGAAGAGGAGAAGAGGAAGAAGAAGAAGAAGAAGGAGAAGAAGGAGAAGAAGAAGAAGAAGAAGGAGAAGAAGAAGAAGAAGAATAAGAAGAAGAATAAGAAGAAGAGGAAGAAGAAGAGGAAGAAGAAGAAGAAGAAGAAGAAGAAGAAGAAGAATAAGAAGAAGGAGAATAAGAAGAAGAAGAAGAAGAAGAATAGAGATTTCATGCAGAGTTGTGGAAAATGTAATGAATCCTCTTTTGGAATCCTGACCTGCCTAGTTATCTGGGACTGTCAGCAGGGACTGTCAGTTAATTTACTGGAAAGCACTCATAAATAAGCTTAAATGTGTAGCTTCACTTATACAATATAAGTGAATATATACACTACAATTTACAGTTAGAAATTCAGCCAAACTCTTCATCCTGCTCACTTACAATATGGCCTGCTAATTATGACTGGTTTAGCTCTGGATACGTATTTCTTTGTGTGTTTTATATGTAAAAAGCACTACAGTATACACAATATGTACTATATTAAACTGAATATAGACATTGTGGGGTTAATGTAAACAAATGCAAAGGCATCTCGAGTCAGGTGTGACCTTCCAGTCTACTCCAGGTCTCTCAAAGCTTTGCGGGTCAAGCATCCGTAATGCTTTATGTATGCTTTATGTGACACTCTTGAATATACGCTGGCAAATAATTGAGCTGCATAAATAATTCATAGTTTATTAAAGCAGGTAAAATTGCTTCCTGGGCTCAATATGATGTCTGCTATCCGAATAAAAATAAATAAATAAAGACAAATATTCTCGCCACCTCTCCATGCCGTCAAAAAAAAAGGAAGAAATAAAAAAGTCCACGGTTGGTTTCAGATGCTCCGGTGGCGCGCCGGGCTTTAAATTGGGTAATGATACTTGTGGGACCACGGTCCGAGGGGCGAAGGGAATATACACAAAAGGGCAGTGGGGACCCTTCCCATCCCCCTTCTTCTGGCGCCGTATCCAACTGCCACTCCAGACAGGCAACATTCTCTTTTTTTGCTGAATATGTGGACTCCCGACCTGGAGACAGCGTTGTCATCACTCCGACGTCTCGATGTATCGGAGCGGTCTAATGTTTCCTCAATCACCCTCTGGCCCTTTCATAATGCAATAATCACAGGGGGACCTGCAGCCACACTGTACCGAAGGCTGACCAGTGCGTTTGAAACTAGATTCTGCATTTTTGTTTGTATTTTTATTTTATTTTTGAGAGGTAGGGAGCAGAATCATTGTGATTGATAAAAGAACCGTCCGTTCAATGTTTAGTCCGAAGTAATAATGATTTTGGCAGGGGTCACCTGTGCTGGCTGTACATCATCACTAACTTATTAGACCCTGAGTCACTTAGCCAAAGACAAACATTCCAGACAAGCCTAGCATTGAGCCCGGGAAACAGAGGAGAACCTATCCTACGGGCAGCACTGGCACAGGCAAAGAAAAGCACTATTATAGAGCAATGCCTATACAGTAAGGAGACTTAGGACTTTATTTTTCTACCGACTCCGATTACAGACAAACATGCTCGAGTATAATAGGGCGGTGAAAAGGACCTTTCACCTGAACACTATATGCAATATTCTGCATGGATAGCTGAGGACCAAACATCCCATTCAAGCGTCCAGATTGTGTGAAAGGCCAGTTTGGCGGTTAATTAAAGGTCAAAGGAGTGCCCTAATAACGTCTGCGACAAAACAACGGTAACTTTAAACCTTGACGTTTTTCTTGCGGTGAAAAGTGCAGAAAGTACTTCCTTCTGATTTCTTAGTACTTACAAATTGTCTTTTCATACAATGATAACATAATGGCATGAGTTCCAAGCCACCCCCGAAACCAAAGACGACATGGGACAGAGGGATGAGGTCTCAAAGGTGAACAACATTACCCAACAGTAGGACAGTGCTGTTGTACCCTTGAGCAAGGTACTTAACCTGAATCGCTTCAGTATATATCCAGCTGTATAAATGGATATGTAAAAAATGCAAAAAAGTTGTGTAAGTTGCTCTGGATAAGAGCGTCTGCTAAATGCCTGTAGGCAAACATTCACGTATAAACTATGAGTCAATCACTTGTTTTGACTCACATTTTTTAACATTTGTTAACACTGTTTAAGAAAATACAATGTTTCTTATCGGCTACCAAAACTGCCTTTGAGATGTTTTTTTTCATAGTTTTTACCAAAGTTCAGAATTAAGGCAAACGTTAATTTAGGTTACTCACATTATTTAAAAGTAAAAATGTTTCCATTATTTTTGTAAAGGTAATGAATAGTCTTGAAAAACTGTTCGTACATTTAATTTAAGTGTGTGTGTGTGTGTGTTTAGAGATTAAAAAAATATTTACAGTATACAGAATGGAATGTGCAACTGCTATATTAAAAACTGCACCCGCAGCTTGCAGTAATTTAACTCAAGATTGCTGGGATGGGTTTAATAATGAAATGTGCATCTACTGTCCTTTAAAATGCCATAAACATAAATGTTTTAAACATCAATTTATAGCCACACTGGTTTATTCATGTGTTTTTTTTCCTCGACAGTGGTATTGGTAACCAAAATTATGCTGTGGTCTGATGTAGATGGGATGAGCCATCTGTGGAACTATATTCACTCAGCCTGACAATATCCATCAGCAGGCTGCGTGTGTGTGTTTGTGTGTGTGCATGCGTGCACGCGTGTGTGTGTGTGTGTGTGTGTGTGCGCATGTGTGTGTGTTTGCGTGTGTGTTTGCGTGTGTGTGCGCATGTGTGTGTGTTTGCATGTGCATGTGTAGAGTATGTGTGTGTGCATTCACATGTGTATGTGTGTGCTCACGTGTGTGTGTGTGTGTGTGTACATGAAAATGCGGACATACGTGTGTGTGTGTGTGTGTGTGTGTGTGTGTGTGTGTGTGTGTGTATGTACGTGCATGTATGCAAATGCATCTTTTCCATGGCTTGTATTAGCACAGTTGTCTCACGCTTCTTACTCCCTAGTAAAAAAAAAAGAAAAAAAATGAAAAAATGAAAAAATTACACTGCCATCTGCTCTAGGTGCAGTACCACTAATGCAGCTTGTCCATATTCTTCCCTCTGTTGAGAGAAAAAAAATTGGGGGAAAATAATTAGCGATTCTTATGATTAAGTATTCAACAGTTATATTAAATCGCTTGACCAGGTTTTGTGGCCGGGCACTTTCATCCCAAGGCTTTTTGCAAAACAAGTATCTCTGTAGTCAATGCATTGCCCTTAGTTTTACACTTGTTTTAACTGCTCAAAGATCACTCTGGTACATTGTACAGCGCCTCTCACATATTCCGCAGTACAGAAAACTAATTATACCACCAAGCGTAGAAACATAGCGTTCTCTGCCCCGATGAATTTAATTGCTGTTTTCTATATGCATAGAATGCGAGCGTGTTGAGCAGTGTTAAAATGCCATGGCATTAGCCCTCCAGGAGGAAAGCATACAGGGTTTTATATTAATCGCGTGTGTAATTTACAGAGTTGACTGAAGTGCTCTGTTGGATAGTGTCCACATACTAACAGGCTGACACAATACAACACACTGGTGGTTTTATTTAATAACAGACATTGAGTGCATTGCAGTATTACTATAATCAAGTTTACTGTGATGGTCTAAACACTGAAATGAGACACCACACTTTGACAAAAGCTTTCTCCCCTGTGTGATACATTTGTCTTTTAACACGTTTTCTGCACTTTTAATGTATTCATTTATTTCTGCAACTGGGCAATTGGCAATACAGTACATACAATCCCTCATTGAATGTTACTCCCAATTTGGAATGACCACATAGACAGTTGATTCACGCTGGCGCCCACTCACAAACGATAGTGTCTGTTGAGAAGGGGGTTGTCCTGCTCAACTCCCATCGGCCTCATTGGACAATGCTGTGGACATCTCTGACACCACTGGACAACAATCGACAATCGGCAACAATAATCGATTAACTTAACTTAAACCAAATGGACCGCATTGGAAAAATGTATGGTATTTTTGACAATGTTAGCTGTTTTTTGCAAACAATTAGAATTTATTTTATGGCTATATTACGTTAAATAACTACAAAAATAATATGAATATAATTAAATGTAAAACATATGTGTTCATACAGAATGAGAGGACTAATGATCCTACAAGTGTCATTTGCATCCCCGAAATAAAATAAAAAAGTATAATTATCAAACCAGAAGATTGTATTCTTTAGCCTGTGTTATACTATGTCCTCAATATAGTTCACTGTGGATATTCTGGCCATTTTATAAAACACGAGAATAGCCTGAACCAACTTCTGCATGAACATAGTTCATAGAGAAAGTCATGCAGTTTTGGTGTCTAAATCAGCCTTTCAAATTTTGGAAAGCTGGAATAAAGATGACTGCTGTCAGAACTATGGCATTGGGAAGAAAGGTGTGTATGTGGCAGTCATACACTCAGTATCTGTCCGTCACAGTTTTTTCTTGCCTAATTTAAGAACTCATTGGATTTGGAAAATCCTCATTTGCACAAGCCATCGGAGGGAGGTCATTGCAATAGCAACGCGGGTTGACTAAAGTACATTATTTAAATGAATGGGAAAACTGAGAGCGCTCTCCGTAGTCTGTCATAACTTTCCTCAGTTAATCAGTGTACTGAAAATTTGGCTAATATTATTATTACTTATTTCAGCATACGATAAAATAACAGGTTTTAGACATGTCCTTCAGCCCTTTATTTTTGTACATTCCCTGAATCACAAGCAATACCTTGCAAACAAATAAAATTGTGAGGGGGGGAAGAAAATAAAATGGCTTTCCATCTCGGTAGATTAATTAAAGTAGCTCCAACTTGGCATCGGTAGGTGGAAATTATGTGCATGAATAATACGACTAATTAAAAAGATGCAGATTAACAGGGAAATAATGTTAATGAGGAGCAGCCGATTCAGCGGCGTATTTGCATAACGTCGTCGGTGTAAGGTGTTGCAAGGCCCGTGTTTGCATTGCATTAATAAAATTCAAAGAACCTGCGCGGAGCGATGGGGCTGGAGTCTCTGTTTTCCGCGTGTGCGCTAATAACGGGCGTCCCTTTGGCAGATGCAGAGGTTATTACCTCAAAGGCCCGCTGAAGTTCTGCCATGCACCAGTGTGACCAGCTGTTGGCAACTTTGGTTGCCAGAAAAGCACAAAGGCAATTAATAATATTAGTTGGGTAGTTTCAATATTTATTTTTGCGGATTAATACATGGCAGCAGACTGGAATACATAAATACGGGGTTCAATTACGTTTGAAACATTTTCACATTTAACATGTATACAGCTTGCATTTAAACACACGCACATGCATGCACACACGCACACATAGACACATACATACATACATACATACTGTATATGATTTTTTATGTTTATATATCTTACTTTGGGCTAAGGGCACATGGGACATGCATCTTACCTGTGATTTCAGGAATCTGACATTCTACAGAACTTTCTGGACAAAAAGTTTGTACCAATAGCGCTACCAAAATACATCTCTGGTGCTTCCAACATAGCTATGAACTGTAATGCTGATCACCAACAGTGCTGCTTTGTCTGCCTGTGTAATTGAATCTAAACCTGAAAAGCTCAGATCACCTTGTTTTAAAACAACAATCAGGATCGTCATGTTTATTCAACAGTACAGCCTTGTAAACATCTTCCAAGAAATATGCATCATTGGTCCATTCAGTTTTAAAATTTAACCTACAGATTTAACAGGAAATGATATAGCCCATAAAATGCATTAAAGGTGATGGGATGGCATTTATATCTAATGACATCTAATCACAATATATTCACAGTGCTAGACAGTGAATGCAGTCATTTAATATATCTTCCTCCTATGTTCATTGTTTGCCCATTCCCCAACAGGCAAAAGGCCAGGAAAAAAGACATGTGTATTTTGCCATATTTGGGCAATAAATTAAACAAACTCACCATCATACATCCTCCTTTGGACAGTGTAATGGGGTGTACTGATTTGCCAGGGCATTTGAAGCATGGACCCTGTTAAAACACTCAGGCAGAGCAGTGCATCTGATAGTTTCGTAAAGGTTTTCACTGTTTCATGCTCTCGCTTTGACTGAGCGTAGAGAAGGCGGTAAGACACAACCTCTATAGCTGCAATGGTCACACAAACAGCTGGTCAATAACTTAAACATGAGGCCACACAACACACTCTCTCCGGGCTATGGGGACTCCAAAGACAGCGCACACAATCTTGAAAGGTGGATGATGGATTGGCCATAGATCTCAGCTCAACCGTACAAACAAAACATGGCGATCATATGTTATTACAGTACACTCCGTGGATAGAAATTAACAGATGTTGATTACATTTCAACACTAACAGCATTCTGGGAAAAAAAAGGAAGAACATGCACACGGGCTTCTGTCCTTTTCATGTCCTCTGTCTTATTCTACCAACTCAATGTCATAGATTTCTTTATGGCCAACGCTGTGGTGCATTGATGTGGTCGCATTTACTGCCGAGTCATGGCATTTAAAAGCTAGCATAAGCAACAGTGGAGAGAAAATGGTACCATGTCACTGGCGATGGGGCAGGCACACTGCCCACAAATACACGGAACTGATAGATTTGAAATAAAGACAGAAAATAAAGTAGACTCAGGTCTTCTCGTCCTGGACTCCTCTTTTCACCGTCTGTTTACTGTCCAAAGGCTGCCGTCAAACCTTGGTCCTTGCGGTATCCTTTTCAAAATTCAGAACATGCAGTTTGTAGGTCTTTTTTTTAACCCACATGTTGTGCTTCTTTCATTGCAGAGGTAGCAGTTTGTGGTCAGATTAAATAAACCCTTACGCCCTTCCCACTGCTCAAAATATTCATCTTCTGCTTCGGCCCGGCTTGCGCTGATAGCCTGATGTTTGCTTTCTTTGCATTGTGTCTGTCTCATTCTGTGACTGTTACCCTTTTGCCAAGTTTCTACAGGAAGCGCTAACAGTTTACAGAAAACTGTTGTTTTTTGATGAGCACACACTTCTTTTGATGAGATATTTTTCACTTTCGGCGGGCTGAGCCTCACTGCTGGTAAGGCCTAGCACTGTACAGGTATTGGCACGAATGTAGAAGATAATTGGTATCTGCTCCCAATTTGTTAAGGTGCTCGCGAGCGCCAACACTGTAAGACCTGATGCATTTTTCAATCAAAGGTATTAATCTGAGTTATGTTTTCAGAGTGCATGCGTTGTATTTCACCAAGAACTGAGGAAAAACTAGTAAACTCACAGGAGGGAATAAAATCACTATAACATTATATTGTGTGTGCAAGGGATTACTACTTCCACGTTCAATATGCTGACACCTATGTTTTACATAATACTATATTGGTGGTTGGTAGCCAGGTAGCTAACAACTGCAGCTAACTAGCCGAGTTATGCACAGCTGGCTTGTAATTCACACATTATCTTTCCATTGGTAACATTACAAAATAATACTACGGTAGTTGAGTGTAACCATGGAATAGTGTATTATAATGTGTTATGTTATTACGGTTCATTAATTGCTGTTTGAGAGGCTGGTCAAACATCAAAAATAGTCTTCCTTTGCTCTCTTATTCACAGTGACCAGGATCCCGTTTGATCCCGGTCTTATGCAGATTTTGAGCAACCTTACCTTAACGCAACCCTGTATGGTCTTTTTTGACTCCAGTAATGAGGGCTTCAGGGCTTAAGGGGTAACCTTTGAATGCAGCATTCATTGTGGATTTCAGCACAGGGAAACAACAGAGGGCTTAGCTGGCATATTCTTGGCTGCCCGACATAGCTGCTCTCGGTGACAGAAAAACAGATATGAGGAGGTAGTTTGTGTTTTGAAAATAAACTAGAATAGCTTTGGGAAGAAAGCCCTTCAAATGCAGAACTTTCAAGCACTTATGGAAAAAAAAACACCCTCCCACAGTACTGCAGTTTCGTGGAATATGTGTCAAAGGGTTACATATAACTTTGTTTGATATGGCAAAACAGAAGCACAACAAGTGGATTTCTAGTGAAGAAAACTGGAATGATTTACATTTTAAAAAGTAAATTAAAAAGTAAGAGTTCCAAGAAAATGCATTGGAACTGTTCACTCACTCAGCTTTCAAAGCACATTATTATTCATTTTCCGAATGCCCGGTTTATAATAACGGAGACAGAAATTAAGTTGGAATTATAATAAAACCCACGACTGCAATTTGCACAGTGACGCAGGGTTTGGATGGGTAATGATTTTATAATATGGCAATTTGCATAAGTAGCCCTGGAATGGTGCATCATTCTCGGTCCCGCACAACGACACCCCCAACTCCGTACATCAGAGCTCTGAGGTATGTAAAACCACAGCGCTAATTAAGCAGCCATTTACAGGGTGTCGCTGGGTAGGGTGGTCCCTCCCCCCCCTCCCCTGCCCTGACCTCACGGAAGAGGAGCCATCTCTGAAGTTCTTCCGCATGCGAGTAGAAACGCGACGAGTAGCCGGGAGGGAATCATTAAAAATAATTTACGCAAACTTTCGTTTTCTTGATCTTTTGATAGCTTCGCACCCCCCCCCGATCCGCCCAAACCCCCTTATACCCACTCGAATGTGCAGTTTCAGCCCCTACCATTTGTAAAGTGTCAGGAGGGAATTGGAACGGCGGGCACCTAAGTGGTTAATTAAAAGCTGTTCATGCGCCTCTGGAGCTTCGTGAAAAAGCCCTCTGATGCCTGCCATGTGTCGAGTGTCTCGCAGGCAGGAGCCATATGAGGTAGCCGCCGTGGCCAGCTAATTACCGGCGAGGAGAAGTGGCTAAGAAAGGCCCCCTTTAGTGAGCTCTCACCTAGAAACACGTCTGACCAATAACATCTTTGGCGCTGCCTTGCGCTCCGACTCACACAGGAAGGCTCCTGGGCTGTCTCTGTTTACGATAAAAAGAAAAAGGTCGGTGTTAAATCAGTTGGAATTAAGTACACGGTATGAGTACTGAAGATATCAACTGTCGAGTTGAATTTAACTCGCTCATAACTCACTGCATCAACACTGAGCGACGTCTGGAGTGCTTTGTGTCTAAAATATTGAATCGTTTACATATTTTCAGAAGGTCATCCTCCATGAAAGGATTTGTGTTCATCGTCTCTAGTGTCATTTGAAGTCTAAACAATGAGATTATTGCAACATTGAGACCAGGCCACTCGTCGATATAGCCTACCCCAAGACAATTTCCTACAAAGGCCATTTTGTGTTAGCCGGTTAAAAATGTACACTTAGGCATACATTATATGATTTAAAATGCTAAATCCTGCAGGTAATTACTTGATATATGACATACAAAAATATGAAATTATAATATTTTCTCAGGGACTTCCCCTTAAGAAAATCAATAAAATATTTGATCCAGTCTATTTTGTCATGGTACTGAAAGTGTCTGACTGGAACAGTCAGTCATGGGGATTGGTGCTTCAGTACAAAGTGCTGATTGAGGTTAAAAGCAGATTCAGAAGAATGAAGAGATTCTGTGAAGCCGTCTATTTTCACAGTCATTGTAGTTTGAACCGCACGCATTAAGTCAGCTTATTTCCTGTGCAGGCGACACGCCTCTCCCAGCTGAATATTCTGTATGTCTGTCTTACTCAACGCTGATAAATAAACGGGACTAATAGTAAATGAAGGGCTTTCATATTAGCAATCCATGGCGTTTTACATTCATGTATGCATATATGCGACGTATAAATACCACTGAGCATACGCACGCCTGAATGTATGTCATTACCATACGTAGCAGAACAAATATATAAATACATAAAAAATGACAATGGTGCCATATCATTATGTTCATCCCGCTGTTCCTCCCATTATAACCCGATTTACGGTCCTGTACGGCCAACCATTACCTATTGTACAGCGTAATGGAGGAGTACAGTATATATGATTTACTTAAACGCGCACAAATTCCAGTCATTTTCTCTTAAGTCATGATAGCTCTCGCATTGGTGCCAGCCAGCGCGGTGCCACGTCCCATTTAGTCTGCGAGACAGTTGTGCTGTTTGAGGCTTTAGGGAATTTCTCAGAAGCCGTCGGGGAGAGATAAACAAGGGAGGCCACATCCCTCAAATTCACACAAAAAAAAAGAGGGGAAAGCCACTTAATGCTCCTTAATGCTTTGCCCTAATCTGTGCAGCTGTCATATAATTGTAAACCTTGTTTGTGTTCTGTGAACACATGATTACCAGCTTTACGAGTGTTTTGGTGGTCTGAGCATCTGAGGACACAAAGAAAAATGAATTGATTATATTATATATATATTTTTTTATTTTATATAATTGCTGTTTGGGTGCACAAGCGTATTTTTGGACAGCAACGATAGACTGTGTACAATTCACGCTTGGTGACTAGGGGATTTTTTTGCCGCTTTCATACACTTGATTTTTCTTGCCTTTGATGTGTTTGATAGTTCTATAAGCTCTGGAGTGCAATTTAAATCGTGTGGCAGATTTAACCCTCACAAGTCCAAATATTGAAATAGGTTATATCAAGAGAAATGTAAACAAGTAAACGGGTGTGGTGACCTAATCCCATAGCAGAAGAAAAATTGTACCTTTTTACTTTGAATCGTAACTCTTTTTTTGTTGTATTTTTTGGGTTTTTGAGTTTAAACTTTAAATGACAATTTCAAAAAATAATCTAATAAAAAAAACATTGGCTTACCATTGTTGACTTTGCTGGTATGCAATGATAATTTGTACAGGCATATATTAAAACACGTAAGAGAATGATTATGTTTTTCGCTGTTCACAGATCTGTGCAATAATATCAACATAAAGGCTATCTGTATTAGTTCGAGTATTAGGACCGTATTAGTCTTAACATCTCAGCCACACATATTTGACAGTATGTTAGTATCTGTAGCGTTACAGCAATTTACCTCAAAAGTGACAAATATTAAAATTGTTATAAGGTTATGTGTTCATTTTAATACCATGCGAAAGTGAAAATGTGAAATTAATGATATTATAACGCTAATAATAGTTTTACAAAGAATTAAACAGATCAATGCTATCTCATATTCCACCCCTCACTATGTGTTGTATGTGCTGTATGTTATTACATTATCAAAAAAAAATATGTATTCGGAATATGTATGAGAAACCTTAGAGAGAAAAAAGAAATCTTCTTGACATAAATGCATGAGAATACATCACTGCCCTTTCTTTCCCACTTATATAAAGTTGTTGAATAAAGCATAAAACATAATATGTTTCATACTCTCATTACCATTTGAAGACCTTCCATATGTTTAAATACCACCGTAATGGAGTCTTGAATCAATATGTTTTTGCTTTTAAAAATATGTACCTTTAAAGAAAGCTGGGGAGTGAGGGGCAGTGTGGTCAGGCAGATCCCAGCATGCATCTGGGGTAGAACTGGAGGCTGCTGCTCTATCAGGAACAGTCAGCATGGAGAATTTATGTCTCGCGTTTTGCAAAGTATCATTCTCTCTTGATGCCAGGCTATAATTACATTCCCCCCCATGGTAACACAAAGGTGCTTACCACTGTTTGTGTGTCTGCCAGGTGGAAGGCAACAGAAAGATACCTAAATAAAACTTTCAATATATATATACTGTATATATATATTTTTGAAAATTAGATCAGACAGACAAAAATTAAATACCATGTTTAGAACTGGATCTTAAGTTATAATTATGAGAATGTTTTCTCGCCGACAAAGTAAATGCTTTGTTTTTTTATGTGATGTACATTCTCATATATGACCATTTTTCATTGAGTCTGGGTCGGCAATAGAATAAAAATGTACATCAAATAAAAAAATAAGGCATTTACTTTGTCTTCATTACACAAAATAATCACTAATTATTCATAAGCTGCCAATGAAACACAGTGGTAGGCTAAAGTACAGGAAAGAGTCAGTTCCTGGGTCAAGTTGTTTCAAGGATAAATTAATAATATGCAGAAGCATTTCTCATTATCATACAAAACAAGTGCGTTTACAAACCTCACTAACGCCCCTACTGGATATGTCAAAGGGAGGAACTAAAATGGCGATAATTAAGTATGCTAATATTTTCCCGCTTCGCCATCTCTCTGGTTCAGGAGACCGGCATGCAATTACAATCTAAACACTTCCCCTGCTATAAGAATGACATTTTACACGGGTCAGTTGTTTCATGACAGAGAAATGGAAGGTGTGTGTCACACGAGAGATTTATGTTGGCCATTCGCTCACATTCGCTCGCCGCTGAATAACCCTGCGTTTGAATAGTGACGGCGGCCCGTATCAGCGCGGCTCCAGCCCCCCCAGATTACTGACTGGCAGCCGCGAATTTCATCTCCAGTAAGTAAGAAAAAAAAAAGGTGAAATTACCTCCGACCGCTTATTGATTTTTGCTTAACAGAAGCCTGCATAACAGGTCTATTGCTGTCATAATGATGAGCGAAAAGGTTTTAATTAAGCTATTATGAAGGTGATAATAGAGTTGTCTCATTTGCTTAGCTTGAGATTGACTTATCTCTCTCTTGCACATCACAGCAGCTGAAATGTGGTATGTGCGTTGAGAGATTAGCACTGGGAAGACCCAGATGCCTGCATTGCTTCCACATTATAATGCCTGAATGACTAGCTGAGAACACTAGCTTCCATTTTTATCAAATTACACGGGTGCATTTTCTTTTAACACACAGTGCAATTAATCCATTAATGGCTTCAAGGTATAATTATATAACCAAGCCACACAACAATGACAGTGAGTGTTTTGCTCATTTCTGTTAGGAATATCAGTTGTTGGGTGATGGAAATATGCCAGGGATGAATAATGATCTGTGCAAAAATATTGTATCGATATTTGTATAATGATAAGTACAGATTTGGATTTAAGAGGATCGGTCACTGCACAGCTATTCAGTAAAATGCCACTATGTGTTCTGTCACTGTCTTTCTTCTTTGTCTCTTTGAAATTGTCAAACCAGATTAGATTTAGATTAGATTTTTTTAAAGCTACAGTGCATTATTTCACACCAATAAGAAAATACTCATACATTCTAAAGTGAAATATGTGAGGGAGCGTATGAACCAGAATGAGTATACAAACCATTTTCAATTAATTTAAATATATGGCATTCTGCTGTTCTAATCTTTAATTGTTTTCACGCATAATTGAGATGAACAGAAATATGACAATGCATTATAATTGGTTATTTTGATATTTTGATCTTGCTGTCTTAGTCCGCATTGATGAAAATACAAACAGTTCATAATCTCATAAAACAGTCGGCACTTGTTTCCAGTTCATTTGGACATACATACAGCAAATTAATTTCCGGTTGCCAGGATCAAACACAGCAGTATCATGATTGAATTGATTCCTCTTGGAAAGACATCAGAATTATTGTTTTCGCTTTTTATTCTGTAGTAAAGTGTTCCACAAGGTGAAGTTTCGACCAGTCTATGACAAATATATAAATCGCATGTAACAAAAATGAAGTTATGATGTCGCCTTCGTGTCCCTACTAAGATGTTGTGCCAACATACATGGTTTTGAGAGTGAATTTCTTAATAGTGCAGACTAGACGATGATGGACGTCCAGTATCACTGGGTATATGCACCTATGAGCTGATCGTAGAAGCAGATTATCTAAACCTGAGAAGACCTAATACATTATTCTATTTACATATTTTGTCTAAACATGCATCTCTCGCTCTCTCTCTCTCACTCTCTCTCTCTCTCTCACTCTCTCTCTCTCTCTCTCTCTCTCTCTCTCTCTCTCTCTCAGCACCAATGTACAGTGCCCATCAGAAGTATTGGCAACCCCAATTAATATGAGATCAGAAAACAGATATTTTTTTTGTACTTGGTGCACCCTCTCATTGCCAAGTTAACAGCACTGAGTCTTCTCCTGCAATGATTGATAAGATTGGAGAACACATAGCAAGAGATTTGAAACTATTCCTCCATACAGAATATCCTGAGTTCCTACAGAGTCTTTGGTCCTTTCTTGTGGACTCTCCTCTTCAGCTCACCGCACAGGTTTTCAATGGGGTTCGAATCTGGGGACTGGGATGGCCATTGCTAAACTTTGGTTCTGTGCTCAGTGAACCATTTTTGTGTAGATTTTGAGGTATGCTTTGGATCTTTGTCCGGCTAGAACCACAACCCACTTTTAGTCTTCTTGCAGAGGCAGTCAAATTTTGGTCTAAAATCTCCTCTATGATGCCATGTATCCTATCAAGATTTGCATAGGCCATTAGAGGAAAAACAGCCCAAAACACCACAACCACCATGCTTCACAGTGGGGAATTGTGTTATTACGGTTATTATGCCAAACCCACCTTTGGTATTTATTGCCAACAAGTGCAATTTTTGTCTGGTCTGACCATAGCAACCGCTTCTATTCTAAATTCCTGTAACATTTTGCAAACTCCAGGTGCTTACGTTTGTGACAGCAACGATGACAGCAGAGGCTTTCTTCTGAAAAGCCTTCTATCTAATTGTACTTTTGGAGACTTGGTGACCCCAGGATGCAACCAACTTCTGCAATTCTCCAACTGTGATCCTTGGAGAAATGTTTTCCTCTCGAACCATCCTCCTCACTGGGCATGGGGGCAATCTAGACTTGTGTCCTCTTTCAGGCAGGTTCATTGCTGGTCCAGTATCTTTAAATGTATTAATTATTTCCCTCATGGTGGAAATATGTAATTTCAGACCTGAATCTATTTTTCTATAGCCATTGCCTGATTTATGAACCGTTTGTATAATTTCATTTGTGTGTTCTCTGATCTTCCCCATGTTTTTGGATGACTAAGGGGATTTGGCCTGTGTGCCATCCCGTATTTATACCCCAGCGAAACAGGAAGTTGAGAATGACCATATAATAGTTCATAAAGACTTTTAAAAAAGTTATATATGAATGGGAATATACTTCAATTTGGTTTTGTGTGTAACTATTCCTGGCGTTACCAATAATTGTGAAAAGTGTTTTTTTAGTGTTTAAAAATTTATTTTTTCCTAGAATAATTCTACCTAAATTAAAGATTAGAATTTTCTCAGATTGTGAGTGTAAAGTCATGCTGATAAACGACAAATATTTTTAATATACTTTTTTTGCTCATATTTTCCAGGCACTGTACAATGATAGGCCGTTATGAGAGACCATGAATCAAAATGCTTCACCAGGAACAAGACATTAAAATTTCTGTGATCCCTTTTGCAATGCCATCTCATCATCACAGACTCCAGCTCGTGAGAAAAGCTTGGACAGATTCCTAAGCAATGGAGGCAAGTCATCTACAATGATATTTTTTTAAATCCTCAATTATAGCAAGTGTGATACGGACTCTGACTGCAGAATACAAAAATAGGTCCTTAAACGTGGATGTTACTGATGCCCTAGTCTCTAAACCTGACTTAATTTGCGAGATATTTGTACGACTAGCTCAAATGTAAGTGTGGAATCCATGACTCTGAGACCAGTGAAAAGACACATGATTGTCCAGCCAGTCTAAAAAGACAGTATCTACAACATGGTAAAAAGAGTGAGTCACAGTGGTATGGCTTACAATCTTTCCAGCGGTGACAACACTTGCATTTTAGATTGACATTGTGTTGATCAATGTTGTTGTTTATACAATGGTAGTCATCATAATGAAATAGTGTATTATTTATTTTTGTTTTGTTCGTTTAATTTATTGGCAAAAAATGCCCACTTATGACTATAAGTAGGACATTCGCCATCTAATTTAGCAAAATTAATTCCCCGTGTGAACGGGCTATTTATAAGGAAGCAAAAGCTAATTTTGTTTATACTGTAAGAGGCATAGTTTTTTTAGTCTGAAAAGTGAAAGCAAATAAGTCATGACCGGAAAAGGCAGCCTGTTCCAAAATGGATGCAGCAGACATTTTTTTTGACCGTTGATGACTTAGCCTACAGTTTTCTTAGCCTCCATCATTACGTCCTGAGAATACCCCGTTTCCCCACTCCTTCGCCGAACCTCCTCTCGTTACGCGGCATTAATGACACTTCGGTTACTGCGGTTTTCCAGTAGCGCGCCGCTACGACGAGCTGACATTTCCTGACATTTTCCCATCTAATTACAGCGCAAATAATTAAGCGTGTCCTCATCGCCAGCGTACGGAAGTGAATGCCGCCCGTCCGCGTTGGTGATTGATGACACTCCTGGAGACTTTATCTAATGGGTCCTGCCAAGAACCTTGGGAGGAAAATTTCATTAGAATGAACAATGCAAATTTGGAGTCGGCTCATCCAGTTATGCGCCCGAGCAATATGCGTGTCAAGGCGAATATGACAAGGAGAGCGAAAATATTAGCATTTTGTGGAGCGGGTGGAAGGGGATATCAGAGCGAGAGGATGACAGGCCTAATTATTATGGCTCATGGAGGCCGAGACAGCTGTTTCGGGTGTCCCAAACAAGCCTGTCACGCAGGTAACTGAGCAGGTCTGCGTATGAGTCTGTAGCCGACAGTGCACTGTGAGATGACTGCCTCTAATGACAAATGCTATTGTTGCTGCCATGCCTTGAGAACGTTGTAGTGCCAGAGTGCATTTTATGCAAGACAGTCAACACTTTGCTACATAAATTATATGCTCAGAATTAATTTGTGACACTTAGTTGCTTGTGTCACTACAATTGCTTTGTAATTTACTATGATAGTCCAATGAATTAATTGTGAATACCACACACATGCAAAAATCTGAGTTTTACTTTCTATATATGATTTATTGATATATATTTTTATATGTTTTTTAGTTTTTTTTAATGGAAGTAATTTATAATAATACCCATAATGCTGTATGTGACCAGGCTACGTTGTGTCCTAATTTCAGAGCTATATAGTGGTATGTAGTGCTTCATTAAAGGCAACTCTTCACCCATCTCTATGTAGGATCCACCATTTTGTCATCTTATATGCCGCATGGAAGTTGAATGGGGTATATAATAATCCACAATGAACAACAAGTGTTCAGGGGATGCAGGTCACTATTTCCCTAGACTATTTCCCTATTGCCCTTTTTCCCGCCTAAACCCCTAAAAGGACATGCCCACGGTGATTGCAACTGCAGTGGCCACGGAACCCTGACAGGTGAGGCGAAATCTCCATGGAGATCAAAGTGTGCCCTTGGATCCTGCTTTAGAGCAGATGTGCGCTGACATTGCTGCAAGCCCTGCGAGACTCAGGGTACAAAATAACTCCGGGCCGCGAGTCAGCAGACTATGAGAGGCAAAGAGCTCAGTGCCTTTAGGCACTCCTCTGAGTATGGCGAATGCATTCAGCTAGGAAGCATTTGTAATTGCGACAAAGGACTGAACACAGTGCAAAAACGCTATAGTTTTACACGATGCGATACACTGTGTCAATGCACAAGAGTCTATGCAAGAATAGAGAGAATAGAGATACAGCGGCTAAGAATATAGATACAGCGGTTGCACGTAATTTTGTCGTGGTAAAAACGTATCTCGTATTTGGAAGATGTTAATATAGCAGTGTGAACGGGACTGCTTGTTGTTTTTTGGCCATTAATTGCTGAAATATATAGGCAATTTGGGAGATTTTGCATTTAATTTCAGGGGCAAGCAGCTGTTATCATTCAGTTTGTGAGAATGCCTCCAGATATGAGATGCTTTGCCAGTGGCCGCTGTCCTTGTCATATAGCCCAGTCTGCAGCCTGGCCCCTGTCCCTGGATGTATTTCTAATGCATTTGAACTGTTACATCCGATTCTCTGGCAGCTGGGAAGAAAAAGCTGTTTTGACATTGCAGATTTCCCTCGCTCCCTGGGTGTAAATTACTCCAGTCTATTGACAGGACCAGGCTCTGGCAGATCTGAAAGCCTTTTTTAGAATTCCTTTAGAACCTACCATTTACTGCGGGAATGACAGCCCCATTTCATGGGAAATGTATATTAATGGCTTGGTGGCAGAAATGCACACGTGACTCTGCGGATCTGTTGTGATCCGTGATCCAGCAGCCGGAATGATAAATAGCGAAATGCCCTCGCAAAATGATTTGATTGGCCCAGTTAAGCTATCAATAAGCGATAAAGAAAACCCTCCCTTTAAAATAGGGAACACTGATAAATGGACTAAGCGAATTAACTGATGACCAATCTTTCCCTGTCTGACTGAGTGTTCCACTGCTCGTATTACTTTAAATTAGTCACAGTAACAAAGACTGGCTATTAAGCCCTTGGATGGTCTCGACTTTAATGGATTACTCACTAAATTGATTTCTCACTATTATGTTACGGATTACTTACCAATTATTTTAAATGCATTGCATAAAGGAAATGTCTATCGCTTGTCCCGCATGTTTCCGCACCAAAAATCTCTAGACGTGTGTGAACTGGTATGTTGATATATAACTGTTAATTTGTGACTATTCTGTGGGCTGCTTTATTATCTACAGTCATGGGGATCACAGTGCTTCTCTCTCAGGATCATATTGATTTCTCAGCACATTGAGTTAAGACTCTTTCTCTCTCTCTCTCTCTCTCTCTCTCTCTCTCTCTCTCTCTCTCTCTCTCTCTCTCTCTCTCTCTCTCTCTCTCTCTCTCTCTCTCTCTCTCACACACACACATACACACACACGTGTGCACACGCACACACACGCACACACACGCAGGTATAATATACAGATTCTATGCAAAGTCTGAGCCTTATTCCAATCCAGGTCCCCAGGGCTGTGGATTGACAGTGCTATGGGGCTAGATTGCACACATAAATGAATATGAAATGACATTGTACAAATGGCTCATATGCAGCGCACAGGTAAGTGAGAAACTTCATGCTAAATATCAACCATTATAAATTACTTATGTATGCCTTATGAAGAATGTATGAAGGTGTGCATGCTAGAGCAGTCTCTGTGTGTCACAACATAAGTGCTTAATTCATATATGATTTAGCCTTTGACACGACGTACCAAAACCTCAAAGTTTGCAGAATGTAAGCAATAATGAGAGAATTAAGATGTTATTATTAAGCAACTATGGTTAGCTCTCTTATCTGTCGACACTAGCTGGGTTCAACATGCCAAAAATGTCATCTTAATATCGTCCAAAACTCTTTATACACAATACTGTGGGACTATTGATTATTTGAAATACATTTCCCCTGCTTGTCTCCTTGTTTCAAATCAGAAATGATGGTGTGCCTCCTACATCCACCACTGAAGCATATGCACTCAACCAATGCACTCAACCACAAGCAGGTAACTATTTTCCACACTACAAGCCACACAAAGTACTACAGGAGTTCATGCACTGGTCAAAAGAAAGGCTGAACTATGAGCCTTTCTGGCTAATTATGCTCATTAGGACTGTGTCCATAGTCAGCTGAAGACATGGTATAGTCGTAAATGAGTGAGAGCTAAGTCCGTCTTTATGGTGAGCGCCTTTATTGACTGAGCCACTCTGGCCCCCAAACTATTCCTATTTATACAGAAGGATAAATTAGCTTCAGCTTTAAAATTGGTCATCAATTGCCCTTCGTATTCAGAACCTTGCATGTTGCCACTCATTTTCTCTTTTACTGAATGAAACCAACTTGGGAGCAGATACAGGTCGATGTCTTTTTTTGCTTCCATTGCCGTTATAACCGTAGCCTAAATGTGCATTTGTCATCAGATATTCAGAGTGTATCATGGAAATGTGAAGCAATGCAATATTCATGCGCCAGCTCATATTATATTCTCAAGGAAGGCAGAGACAATGAGAGGCGCACCTGATCTGCATGTGTCATTCAGGGCGGTCTTGTCTTCACTTGTGTTCTATAAACATTTTGAGGTCAATAGATGATTAATATTTACCGTCAGCGCGCATAAGAGGCGACAGGCTGAGCCGGAAGGAGAATGTTGATAGGCTGCTTCTCGGGGGGTGGACAAAGTTTGGCAGATGGTGCTGTCGGTTTGGTTCTGCCTTTGTTCTCCCATGCACACAGCAGAGTCCTTTAAAATGAACCAGCCCATGCATTATATATGGGCTAAAAGCATGCGACACAAGCAACCATGTATCAGAGGAGTTCAGCTCCTGTAAACAACTGGCAGCCATTGTGCTCATGTGATTTTACACGGATGGCCCACGTTTCCGGTAAATCTGATTGCTAGTACGCGGCGGAGATGCGGCCCTGCAAGCCAGACTGTTGTTAGGCTATGATAATTACCGGTACAATATAAGACGATGTTGTGACCCATCACGGCGCGCAACTCATCCCTGAACGCATCATATATTATGTGCTACTAAATAAATTAAGGAACAGCTGGTCTTAATTCACAATTAAAATGGTTTAGTGTTTTCAGCATCAGTCACATGTACCGAACATTGAGATGGGGATTTTTTTTTCTCTGAGTTACTTGCCAAACAAAATCACCTAAGAAAAAAACTATAAACAATCTTAGATTTAAAAAATGCAAAGGCTTGGGAGATTGCGCTCGTCTGTTTATTTATTAAATGAAGCGTGAACATGAAAGGCGCGCTCTGTTTACAGATTCATTAGTGTTCAGGGGAATGTCCAGCAGTGAGGAAACCTAACACACAAAACAAATAAAAAGCCATGAAAAATAAATACGTTTGTGTTAAATGAAGCTGCGGTTGTGAGGTTATAGTGGATGGATGAGGAGGGTTCTTCCTCCACAGTTGCAAACAGAGAGTCTTGTCAGCGCCTCAAATCGAAGGAAGGAGTCAGCGCCTCAAATCGGAACTGATCTGAGATCAGCACTCCTATTCTGAGGCGCTTGATGACAACAGGCCCAGATATTTATAGTGACCCCTTGGCAAGCTAATTCGCAGCGGGCTATCGCTCAACACCTCAGCGCTCTCCTCATTGAACCAGTTTCCATCAGAGGAAGCAGAACATTAAACATTGAATGTGGCACTAAAAGTTTAACCAGTCAGGTCGAATGCAATTCTGTGACAGCGGTTGGATGACATATCCCTATTAACAGCATGCTGGGAGCTTGTTTAAGCATCACTGTCTCCCATGCGCATGGAAAATTGCTCATTTGTGTCCAGGACGGCTGTACCTGCATTGAATCCCAGCGCTTTAGCTGAGTTTTAACGAGAGCCAAAGTTGTTTTCTGGTGCAAGTGGAAGAACAGTAGAAGAGAGAAGACAAGTGTGTAAAGCCTCTTGCTTCAGAAGGCTGAGATTTCTATTGAACAGAATGTCTCCTCTACTGTTGATGAGCTATAATGCGGCCCTTCAAGAGCATGACAAACCGTCTGCTTGGGCAAAAATACCAGCCTGGAAATGATTTCTCCCATGGCTTGATTCGCACGGTGACAGGATGTAAAATATCATAAACTACCCAACATAGATTCTCTTTGCACCAAATAAAGCAGTATTAGCACTGGCAGAGTGGCGTCTCTGGACTACTGTTGATAGAGTCCAAAGACAGCGGAAGTTAGGCCTGCATTGTGTCACATTTACTCCGACAGTTGTGCTGTCTCAGTTCCACCGCTACAATGGCACATACCCTCGCTATAAAAAAAGGATTCTGAGCACAAACCATGGCTGTCAACTCGCTCTCACTTTCCCTCTCCACCCAACCATTTCTAATCTGCCTCATTTCTTGCAGAATACACAGATGAGGAGTTGCTGGCCCAGTCTGCCAGCCTCCTCATAAACCTGCCACATTCACTGTCACATTGCCGCTGGCTTCCAGGCAGCTACCGAGTCACAGACAGGTTCATTTCTTAAAGCGTTTGGACATTTTAGGCGCCTCTATTTAGCGGATCGCTCAGTTTTTGCTGCTTATTTTTTTTCAGGAGGTAGTAAAATCCCACAGGCTTACAGCACCACTTCAGCTTGTCTCCGTCTACGCTGTTCCTGCTGGAGGTCCTGCTGGAACTGTGCGTGCTGCAAAGACAGGATGCACCACACACACACTGCATTATTGAACTTCAATATAATAAACAAGCACATTACCCAATGTTTCGTCTTACTCCCTGAGAAATGTATTTATTTCCAAGTGAAATTCAGTTCATGCAAAAATTAACTGTAATTTTCTTTGGATAGGCAGATTACCGCTAGAAGCATAATAGCATAATACATACAGCGATGCAAAATAAATATAACAGTTATGCCTTTTTTGTTTGTTTTGTTTTTCGATACAGTGCGGTTAAAAATTAAGGTCGTCAACTGCAAATTAATGAGTAAATCACAGGAATGCATTAACTTTCTTTAATGGCGCTGTGGGGTTCATTCAAGTTTACACACGTGGTTGTTAAATAACGCTCTCCCCCACCATCCATCAAAACAAAATAACCCATGAATCAATTGGGATGAAAGGAATGTTTTTCTTCAGCTAGCTAAGTTTCTTACCATTCTTATGGTATTCTTATTTTTTGTGCTTTGGAAACTAACAGGGGCCCGCCGTAAATCATACAATAAGTCCAGTACAGTCCAGTACCTGTAGATATGGTTTAGATATGAAACACACCCATGTATTTGTATGATAAAGTGAGGAAATTGCTTGATGCCAAAGATGGAAAAGTTGAAGAAAATAATGATAAATCATAAGCCGCTAACAGTTCTTAGTTTGAATCCAAGTGGATTTGACATTCAGGAAACATTCATTTAGCTGGACATGCATGGCAGAGAGTAAACAGTGCACGGTTTCCGGAACAGCCCATTCATATACGTCTCTCCGAGGAGGAATCCCTATCAAAATAACCCTGTGCCCATAGAGAATAAGGAGTAAAACATTCCCATATGTCCGTCTGGGTGGACAGGGGGATATTAATCTGAGGGCGGTCAGCTCCTTTCACACACCGCTAATGTACCGGAACGTTTTCCTCAGTTGGCCGGTTTCGTTCATGTCCGTTCATGTCCAGGCACGTCCAGGGTCCAGTCACTTTCCAGCGGCGGAACAGCATGGCCCTCTCTGGGGGAAACTCTGCGCTCAGATCAACGTCAGGTTATGTTAAGCTTTAATAGCACGTGTGTCAGGTCCAGCTTTCTGAGGACTTGTGTCATGAACAACAGGTCTGAATACACAGTGAGGTCACTGGAGACCTTTTTTGGTTATTATATCATTGTGATGGAGGGGGGCAGGAGCCCTGGAATCGCACCAAGGATTTGTCTCCGCTGTTCTCGCAGCCACACACTCACACACACACGCACACACACACACACACACACATACACACACACACACACACGCACACGCACACGCACACACACACACACACACACACACACACACACACACACACACACACACACACACACACACACACACACACAGAGACACACACACACTCACACACACACACACACACACACACACACACACACACACACACACACGCACACACACATACGCACATGCACACACACACACATACACACAGACACACACACACACGCACACACACATTTCATACTTTTATTTATGTCCACAATCTCCACATACAAAAGTAACATCAAACAATGAGGAGACACAGTAGGCCTACAGAATAATGCTACGCACACACACACATGCACTAAAACACACCCATACAACAAAAAAATTATCCATGTACAAATGCACACATGCACAGACAGGAATATTAACATGCACTGATGAAAACTCTCTAGCTTCCCCATTTCATATTCTTGTTGATGTCATGCTAGAGAACAAGACCCTCAAGAAAATTGTATTTTTATGTTGTCTTTCCCCCATATGAGAGTGATATACAAACAGATATAAGTTTTAGTGAGGTATTGTAAGATCGACTTAGAATTAGTATGTTTTTTTAAATGTTTTTATTTGAAGGGTATGAGTGCTGTACCCTGCAAACACGATCAAAGGAAACTAGAGGAGAAGCATAACATTGACTTGTTTGCTCTGTGGTACTGTCTGGCAGGCAAATATTAGAGCTATTTTTCTTCTAAAACTGGTCATGGAGCAATACATCTGGTTAAAATGGAAGCATCATTGTGGTGATGGATTCAGTTACAAGGGCTGCACACTTTAATTCACAACAGAGCTTATTGTAGCTAATCTGAGACCCTGCAACATTTTGTCTTTGGTCTGTAACATCCATGAACATTTAAATTAGTAATTGCGTCAAAACTGGATAAGGGTCATTTAGCTTGCAAGAATTTTCTAAGGCCGTCTGGCTACTAAATTCACCAGGAGGGTTATCGGACGAGCGTAACTTCAAAGGCCAGTGTTAGACAAATAGGAGTCTGAGCAGAATGAAAATGTGTGTTCATTTAACGGAGCTTCCTTTACCCCTCAAAGCAACTGCACAAATGAAAAGTTGTCCGTCCAACCAGAATACCTTTTCTGGGTTTGCTTTCATAAATGTAACAGAAGGCGCAGTCTATTGTCTGAAGAATTCTCTAAAGTCACACGACACGTTTTGCGATTATGCTGTTAACAAGCTTCTGTCGGCTAATTCAACATAACACATTCAGAATTGCCACAAACTTACAAAGGGTGCACAGTCTGCACACATTTCACCTACAGTTTAAAAATAATAATCATTTTGTCACTGCCACCCGAGGGAGATGATCCAGATGCGACCTAGTACTCCGAGTCCCATTTTCATCCTGCTCTGTTTTCACTCTGTGAGTGATATATGGTTGTCATGCAAACTCCGAAGCCACCCAAATGCAAATAGTGCTTTCAATTTCCTGTCCAAGTAAGCTTTTCCGTACCACCTTTCTCCACACAGCACTCTCTACTTCAGCACATTGGTACAAAAGTGGGTTAACAAGCTCACAACTATTTTTGAAGATTGACGTTTCCTGTTTAAGGTGAGAGTCTTTGGCTTTTCCACTCCTCAGTTGCACGGTTAAGCCGATAATCCATAGCATGATATTTTTCAGCAGAGGAATGATTTGTAGTTACCAATTTCCACGTCTTTCAATGGAGCGTTTTTTTTTTAAGGCTAGGTTGATCAAGTAGCCACTGCTGATTTTCAGGAATTAAGCTGATTCGCTGAGTTGCCGGACACGGACAAGGACAAAAAAAAAATGGTGCTTCACAGTTTCCAGGTACATGGTGGAATTATCTTGGTCAAGCCGTTGCTTTAGGTTTTGAAAAGGCCAGAGTAGTGTTGATCCTTCTCTGGGTTCCACAGCTAAGTCTTAATCGCCCTCTAATCCTTTTTTTATTTCACTGTACTGTGAGCGTCTTTTCAGGAGGGGAAAGTTCTGGGATTCAGCAGTTTACCAAATCAGCTTTTTTTCTTTCAGCCTTTTGTCCTAATCACTGAGAATGACCTGTCTACTTATGTTTTGCTCAACAAGTTTCAAGTTCTTCCACTCAACCTTTCTGAATATCAGCAAATTTGTATCACGCAGTAATTCACCTTGACCAGTGGTTCTTTAACAACAAAAAAAAATTTGATAGTTTTTACTTTTCAAGGTATGTCATCTGTGTTGGGGTTCCAAGCTTATAAAGCACACATTTAATCAATACCCTATACAATAACATTGACATGGAGTTTTCTATTTGGTACAGTTCACCTCCGTTCAATAAAAACCTGAATTAACATAATGTAGGGAACATGAATACAAGTATTGAAATGTACCGTACATACGTGTGTGTGTGTGTGTGTACAGTGCTGTACATAAGTATTGGGACAAGGAAGCATTTTCTCTTAATTTGGCTTTATACTCCAAAAGTTAAGATTTGAAATCAAACCATTCATATTGGATACAACATTTAGAAATTATAGCACTTTTTTTTACATAGTCCCCCTATTTCAGGCGAACTACGGTATGTGTTGTGTATTGTGTTTAGTATTGTAACAAATTAACAAAGTAAAGTAAAGTAGCCATGTTTAGTATTTGGTAACATATTCTTTGCATGCCATAACTTTTTGATGGCTGTGACACAACAGCGTTGTGACTCATAATATATTATTACAAGCGATACTATAAACTCTCTGCATTTGAATGGATCTATAATTGAATTGGGGGGGGGGGGGGGTTCTACATTCAGCTGTAAATTACACTTGTAAAGTATGGGACACATGGTTGGCTAAATGGCTGTATGTCTGAGGTATCAAACGAGCCTAAGGGTTTCTTCTCCTCACTTATTGTTCCATAGAGCACAATAGAAAAATGAGTCAGAGGAAACAACCCTTTAACCTCATATAAATAGTTTGATTTCTAACCTGAACATATAGGAGTATAGAGCCTAATGAAAAAAAATGCTTCCTTGTCCCAATACTTAGGTAAGGCTCTGTATATATATATATATATATATATATATATATATATATATACACACACACACAATTTATAGTTTGACAGAAAAATCTATTTTATGTGTTATGTCTCTGCAGCTGCATTGAATAAAATTGCAAAGGCTTGATTTCAGAGCTTGCGAAATAAGCAGTTATGTTTTGCTGAACACTCTTAAGGGGATTTTGAAAACTGAGCTATCCCCTTTCAAAGAAACGACTTGAAAATCTATCAATTTGCGAAACACTCAAAAGCGGCAGGAGCATTACACAAGCCTGAAGGAAAAGGGGTTTGCCTGTGCTTCAGAATATTATGTCTTTGCATCCACCCTCTCCGTGTGATAATTTAATTCCTGACATGGCTCATGTTCTGTTCACCCCTGCATCTGATTTTTATCACTTGGAAGGAACAGAGAGAGACAGCCAGCGCTAACAGACAGTTCAACTGACCCACAACATAATAATGCATTGCATTTAAAATATATTTTATCTTTCAGATATCCCTGATGCGAGAGGCTGAGCGTGCTACAAGTTTGTATAAAAAAGTGATTCACATCCATATTTGCACGCTAAGATATTGACTATGACGTGGTTATCTGTTGACAACCGTCACCAATACCACCGACCAATAAAAATGAGGGGGAGAAGACATGACGTTACTGGCCAACTAGTGAAAACTCTGAGAGACCAGCAGGCTTGGGTACTTTTGCTATTGAGATCAATAGTGTCAGAGATCCCAATTCAAATGACCAGGGGAATGAACACCACCGGATGAGGGAATAGTTCTATGCTTTGAACATTTCTGAGCTAACCGAGTGCTAAATATGTTCCATTGCTTTTTGCGAGCCATAGTTTTCATGTTCTAATGACCGTTGGTAGCCTCAGCTTGGAACTGGTCAAATCCCAGCACTGGAGTGATACGGGCAGTCTGATCGCTTGCAGCACTGTTGTGCAGTTGCTTAATCTGGTGCTTAGTCTCAGATAACAGAAGAATCACAGAGCAATGGGAATGTAATGGCATCCATTTCTTCACATTTTAAAACAAATGATGAAAAACATGTGCATTTACCAGACAGTCAACTGGTGTTATGTTAGAGTGAGACACTACAATGTTTTACCCATATACTTAGGCTAGAAAAGTAATGGCCTTCTGTATATTTTCATTAATATTGCAATAATATATGTATTCATAAATTGCTTCACCACACACATTAATGGCTGTTATGCACATGTGTGCATTTAATCTCATTCATTATGAACCATTAATAACTCTGATTTAGATAATTAGTGATACATAGTAGTATCATTTGATCTATTTTAGCATATATAGATATATATGACTGAACATGCAAAGAAGATAATACAAACAAATATCATCAAGCTCGCTAAAGTAATATTAAATGCGATATGTCAGCAATTGTTTGTGGTCTGATGATTTCTCCAGACTGATAGGTATTGAATTTCTCAACACATTTAGTATCTCTGCTATATCCGGTACTACCAGTAATAAAAATGTAAAATATCTGTTGTTGTTATACTTTGTCATGCTAAGAACAGACTGAGGGAGGCAAGAGAGCTTAGCATTGTCTCTGTAGAGTCCATTATGCACACTGTTAAAACAATTTGCATCTCAAGACCACGTAAAGGTATAACTGCTAGCTTCAAAGGTTCTAGTTTAGTAGTAGAACTGCCCTCACTTTCCATGCCTCAGGCCAGCAGAACAGAATAGTCTGATGATACATTTCACATAAAAGCAATTTGCACAGAGTAAGGCAATATTACCAGCCATTTTCTGACTGACAAGAGAGCTCACCGTTTATTAATATGTCATATTACATCTTCAGGAAGATCATTTAGGCATGTGTGTTATGCAGTAGCAACAACGTATATTTTCAATGGCGATACATTTTTGACTTGGTTTGTTTTTCTCTGAGATGGAAGGCAGGTGGAAAATTTAAGATCCACAGTGATAATGATTTATAGATTAAGGCCGCAGTATGTTTCATTTTGAAATGGATGTGTCTGCTGTGAGATTAAATCCAACATGGCTTCATTCCTTTGGGTTATCTTAAACGTCCTGAAATGATAAGGCATTCTTCTCATTAAGGTGTCATGTGTGATGTCAGATTGTCATCATGCATATAACTGAACATTGCTCATTCCACCAACAGTAAATGGCTCTTCATTTCCTGTTTTTATATATATATATATAAACTTACAGAACGCAATAGAACACTTAGTGAGTGAGGCTTACTGCAGCTATTTGTGAATAATAAAAGTCTTTGTAAGCATTTAGAACAGAAAAAACACAGCTATGGGTGGCAAACAAAAACACACGCACGCACACGCACGCACACACACACACACACGCACACACGAATACACACACACACGCGCACACACACACACACACACACGCATACACACACACAATAATGTATTGTGTTTTTTATAGCATGCAAGTGCCATACAGAGACAACAGAATTAAAATCAAAACTCCTATATACTGTATGTCCCTTCGTTTTTTGTTTCAATATAAATGTGTTTTGACGCTTTCCCGATTATGTTCCTGTATCACTGCAAAAAAATAGTATTTACCATTAACATAAAGTAATTTAATTCATATTAAAGTAAATATGAATTAGTGATATATACATATCTATTTCCTGTTAATTGCTGAGATTGTTCTGGACCATAAATGTTTTGTATTGCTCTAATTTGTTTTGATGAATGCTATCAGTTCAACTAACAAGTTGTCAGGAGCTTCCAGTGCCCTGTTCCAGAAAGCAGGATTACTGAGTTAACTGGATAACTGCACTGAGTAAAACCCGGAACGCTCCCAAACCTGGCACATGGACTGAAGTAAAAAGAGCTGTTCCGGGTTTTACTTAATGCAGTTATCAGCTAACTCAGTAATCCTTCTTTCTGGAACAGGCCTCAGGAGAAGAATCTGGCTCACACAAGGAGCATTTAAAGCAGGATGTGTTTGGTTGAGTTGGGGATTGAATACGTTTAAATCATTGTCACCTGGTTAAGAAGAGCTTCTCATTCAGATGTCAAGGACATTCAAAGGCATCGAATGTTGCTTCAAAGTTGTACATACTTTTTGAATGAATATGTTGACATATAGGATAGGCTTACATACTGTATATGCTCATTCAAACTAGGGCCTGTTTCCCAAAGCAGTTTTATTGAGTTAGCATGGGTAACTGCACTGAGTGAAAACCGGAACCCTCCCAAATCTGGAAAATGGACTGAAGTAAAAAGAGCTGTTCTGGAATTTAGTTAACCATCTAACTCAGTAATCCTGCTTTGTGAAGCAGGGCCCAGTTTACCAGGAATATATCGAAGACAGCAAAATTGTGACTGCTTTTTAAATTAGCGTAAAAGCCTCTGATGCATACTGCAATCAGTATTGGAAGGGCCAAGTATGGCCAAACAATATTTTACTAGTGTAATAGTGCACATTTTTGGTATAAATCTCATGGCGAGCTGACATCTGGCTAACTGACTGGGCATCTCACGATCCACCTGGTCATTTCTGTGTCTCACCCCCTCACTAGCTATTGCGATTATTTCTCATCACCCGGAGTACAATGCGTAGTTGTGAAAACTCATCCAAAAAGTACATAAATGTTGCCCCTTTTTTTTGTTATTTTGAGAATGTTGACCTTTCTTCCTTCTGTTTGAGTATAAGCCCAGTCACTCGTCTTTTGTGATATCCATCTCTTTTTCTGGCCTCCTTTATCTCTTCTTTCTTTTCTTTTTCTTCAACTTGTTTTTTTTTCCCTGTTTTGTGCAGACACTCATTCAACCCCACCCCACCGCCCCCTTGGCTGTTCTTCTCTGGTTTTGTGTAAAGAAAAGAATGTATAAACAAAATAAGAACATAATCCAATTATATTAAAATGCTTCCTCCAGCTGTCACCAATGCTACGTCCTGCCTTGGGCCCAAGAAAATGTTAATGATGGCTTCACTACAGTTATGAAAAGAGTTCAAAGTTGTACTATAGATAATCAATTCCTTTTTTAATTAATAAAATAGTACAGACACAAACACAGACATATACGCGTGTGTGTATGTGTGAGTGTGTGTGTGTTTGTCTGTCTGTGTGTGTATATTATAAAGTATATAATACATTCATCTTTTTATTTCATATATAATACATTTTTAAATATATAATACAAGTTCTTATTAATTACAAAGGAATACCCCTGGAACAGTAAACATGCTGTATGTAGAAGTATCTCAATGGTGTTAAAGGAAGGCTGCAGCTCTCACATAAAAAAATATGACCATGACATCATACAGTCTGACAGGCATGCGTGTGTCAATCACCATACATCATACCGTGCAAAGATGAGGCAGCGTGAAATCTATTGGGCCACCTTGCATTGCCTTACATCCACTTTGGAGTCTTTTTCCAGGAATCATAAATATTGTTTCATTGTACTTCCTTTTTAAAATCAAAACAGCCCTCGCCACTCTGCCGGGCTGCTAGCTCTGGGGGGCTGATAACAAAGACTGATTCAGTTAGCATGGGGGGGGGGGGGGGACTTACCGCGCCCCCCTTCCCCCTCACTCTCTACCCGGGGGAGGTAGGATGAATTCTAAATGAGCAGGTCGACCTTCTATCTCAATCCTTTTTTTTTTGTTCCATTAATCTTCATAACAAGTGTCTCTAGTTAGAGGCATTATCAGTGTCAATAGGCATTACCCGACCTTTCTTTACTCAAACGAGTACCCAACAGCAAACTCGGAGTTAACAGAACTCAGTTTAACATGTTCCTGATATTCCAGATCATTTCTCTTCGGCAGTTTTTTTTTTAAATCGTGAAATAATAATTGTTTTATTATGAATAGAATGTTAGATTGTCCCAGTTCATGTTATAGATGTCATGCAAGTTATTGCAATATAGTCACATGCATCTACATCAATTTTAAAAAATATAACACACATATACACTGGTAGATCAACAATTACTCAAATGATATGTCAGTGCTACTTTTTGTCTTCTTTTTATCTTAATTTGAACTATTTAACAGCTTAAGGAGCTCCAATGGTAAACCTTAACCTTCTGAAATCCAATGAAAAGATGGATGAACATATTAATGACTGAACAATTGAAATAACTGGCTGATGAGGATGTTTTTAAAGCTCACAAATGCAACAAAAATGGTGAAGTGTTGTGTGTATAATACATCATACACATCCTCTCATCAACTCTCACATTAAAAATGAGCCTCTGTAGTCTTTGTCTTAGGCCTGTCAATATCAGTACAAACATGAATGCATCCTGGCCTTGTTAGGGGATGAATATAACTGGGTGCTGAACATTCTTTTGAAAGAAAATGGCAGCCTACAGAGAAGACACATGATAAAAATGTGTGAGGATCACTGTTTCCCCTCTGGCTAACACTCTGCCCTTGTGACCTGGGGGATGAACGCTTTAAGTATCTGAGGAATATTAATAAACTCAGGCTTGACATATCAATGCCCGTTTTCTGTTTTATGAAGGGCTCATGATTATAACAGGGTTTTTAAAACCTGAGCTACGCAGAAAGATGGATCCGAGAGGAAATTAATTTCCGATTACCACAGCCGAGGCAATCAAATATCAAAAAGCTCGCCAGCAAAACGCCTTTGAAGAACCTGACTGTGCCTCGCAGAATATGACAAAAGGCACAGGTACGTCACATCTTAAATCAAACCGATTTTGACCAATGTTAAATAATCTTACAATATGTCCATGCTCGCATATTGCACGTTTTTATTGTTTCATCTGTACTATACTTCCAGTGGAGACGGTTGTTTAATGGATGATGCTGTAGCAGAATTTTAAAAAGTCATTACAGCTGGCGTGTCACTCAGGCTCAGGGTCTATAACACCTGTATGTTGTTTGTGTCATTCTGGGCCGGTAATGAAGCACGGCAGCTTGTAGCACGATCTGAAACTCATCTTCATTATAATTTTGAAAACAGCATTTGACAACCAAATGTAATCAAATCAAATTAAAGTGCTGCTAAAAGGTATTACCGCCAGCTCATGTGTTATAACGACGCGCCGTGCGTGCACTCCATAGAGAACACATTTATAGGGGTGCCAATCTAAGTAAAATGTAATGGATTCATTTATTCATTGATTTATTGACTCATTGATTGGTTGATGAGTGGTGCAATCAGGATGTTCCTGAAGGCCTGCCTATCATCTTCAGGCTGGCCTGTGACTGTACAGCACCTAGTCTCCACCCTTTTTTTCTCTACCCTATTTTCTCCATAGTGCTATTTTTTCCTCAATGGAAAATAGTTGTTTGATATTATGTCATCATTTTTATATTTCATGCCTGCCTGCTTATTTATATGAAGCTTTATCAACACTCAATTCTCTAATTTGCATGCCTTGCGCCTGTGTGTGTGTGCGCGCGTGTGTGCGTGTGAGAGAGAACCCCACAATGTGAGCCGGTAAACAGAGATATAATGAAAACAAAACACATGCTCTATATATATGTTTTATATTTATTGTGGGCAATGCTACCAAGTGACTAATAATAGGAATCAAACTAAAATATGCAGTGAATTATGGAGAATATTACATACATGCACTTGCATGCTTTGCATTATCAATTCAATTTCATACAGTGTGCTTGCAGAAATTAAAAAAGGTCATTCATTACAAGAGAATTTATTTAATTTTTTTTACAACTTCTTTATATTAAAATAAAGACCCAGTGAAAATGACATTTCAAAATCATGGGTGAATAAGCATTCACCTGGGCGCTTTACTGTTCTTCAAATGTAATGCCGTACGCACTATAATGTCATAACAAATTGGCCATCACATGCATTCGAATTTACTGTGATATTCAGCATAATGACGATTTTACTGCTTACTTTACATATTGTTTCAATAACTATATAGAAAGCAGTGTAATAAATGACTATGAACTAACAAACAGTAGATTGCAACACATAAATATTTTAGTTTTAGATAAAAGAACTAGCCACAGCAGCTATTTTGAGGTTTTGTATTTTATATAAAAAGTTGTTCCACTAAACATTATTTTATTTTGGTTGGGGTGGCAGGGATTACTTTCATCCTCCCAGATCCAAGGCTGGATAGTGCAGCTGAACTGCCTTCACCTTTCTAAAGACTGAAACAGGATTATCTGTTATACAGTTCAAGGCAAGCCTTCACTTTGGTCTCTAATCCCTTATGGGTTAATGCATTTTAACAGAGTACTGGATCCATTCAGCGGTGATCAGTCCCATATGCTGCAGTGACACAACATGCGTTAGCCCCCTTCCCACACTGACTACGTTTCAACATTTATCTTAGCACCTTAGAAACTAGATTTAACTAGGAGCTACGTTTTACTGCATTCATACATTTTGATCTTAATTCAATTATTTCATTATTATTAGTGGACTATAGGAATATCATGCTTACATTAATTCCTGTTGAAGTTAACTTAGTTAATGTTCCTGACAATCAATCAATAAAATAAAATAAACATGACTGTTCTTAAGTCTTATTTTTTCTGACTATAATAGATATGGTATTCCACATTTTTTGAGAAAAATTTCAGTGGAGCAACTTCAACTTCAAATTTTTGGTGTCATAAATAAAGAGGTTACAATTCACAAAATATAATAATAAAAAAAAACATTGAGGTGCATTTCTCCTAAAGGGAGATCATCTAAAGTCACTCTGAATGAAAGTTAGCCAGGTGAGTATAGCTGTAATATCAAAACATTACATTTATTAGCATTGCATCCCTTATAATTGTGAACACTGCAAGAGCAAAACTGTTCCTTCGACAGCAGAGAGTTTCTGTATAGCTCTGCAGGCCCAACCTAGAAGGAAGAGGAAGGGGAGAGGAAATTAGAATGTCTGGTGCTTATTAATCATCATACCACATAGCCTGTCAAAACATTTTTCCAAGTGTCGATATGACTGCCATAACACTTCTCAGTTAATCAGCTGTAATTGAGCAAAGGATGTAGTACTTCGAACCGTGCGCACGACTCTTCTGTCAGTTGATTCTTTTTTCCAATTTTTTTTCTAAACTATGCGTTGTAAAAATAACCGGCACAATGAAAAAGTGATATTTTCCGTGAAAATATAGAGAATGCGTTTCTCTTTCTGTTTTTGGTAGACCTGAAGTGTGGCACGTGTCCCTGAGAATGACCCAGGTTTTTACAAACAGAACTGTATTTATTCCAGGTAGTAAGAGGACACCTTTCACCATTGTAGGTTGAAAAGTTGTTTTTCTCAACAGGTGAGCAATCACTGTTCTTGTTAGCCAGTGGAGCTAGACAATACTATCTGTTTAGTTTGGCACATCGTGCAGGAAAAGTCTAGCACTACATTAATTCTCTTATATAGTCAATATAATGAAAAATTATATTTCCGCACAGGGTGTGGTGATATTGTTTTTATACATATAATTACGGTAGTCAGAAAGCCAAACCTAAATTGCTTTTTTGACTGGAATAAACTGCAGCGGCCAGTCATCAGACTGCAATTCTAACCTCTGCAGACAGAGGGCCCTATGGAGACCCTCTCTCTGTAATAACAGTTCAATAAGCAGGGTGCTCATCATCTAATGGTAACGGGTCACAAATCTTTTACTCTCTCTGTCCGTCCATATCCACTGGAGGCAAAGGCCAGAATACCATTTTACCAATCAGCTGTGAAAAAAATATTGTGCTCCAAGATCACTTAAAACACAGTCCAATTCACGGATTAATTCACAGAAGATGGAAGAGAATTTTACCGTTTTTCATGCAGACTTTGGAATTTTTTCCAAAATAAATCAAGGAGATTCATAAAACTTTGTTTAAATGGATTGTCAATGCGTACACGTCCAGCCTCAGTTACTGCCTGAGTACACCCCGAAGGAATGATTCACTGTTTTATAGTCAAGTTCTAGGATTTCTGTAAATCAGTAAGAAGGCCACATTTTCTAACTCCAACACGGAGGAATGCACAAGCGCTTTGTATCAGTTATAAACCTGAATTTAAAAAAACTACTGCAACCTATGCAGTGGTCCAAATGTTCTAGAACAAACACGAGCCAGGCAAGGCGAGTATGAGCGCTCTTTAAACACGTTAAAACCTTTGCTCTTTTACCGAGAGGCAGGAAGGAAAGGGAAAATATTTATAAGGCAGTGCTGACCCGCTGACCCGCTGCAGTCCCAGTAGATCTCCGTGGAGGCTGTGCATGATTAGAGGGTATTGCACGGGGCGCATTAGCATAATGATCCCCCCCCCCTCCCCCGATCCTCTAATGCTGTGTTGTGAGCCAGGAGCTCCCTGAGGTCCTTAAGTGTTATAAGCCTGTTAATAATAATTATGGATGTGCAATGAAGTGTGTTAAAAGAATAATTAGCTCACCTGAGCCAAACTAAATTAACCCCGTTTTTCCTTTTTCCTTTTTTTCTCTCTATTTTTTTGTAACGCAGCATCCATCAGGGACCTATTAGAAGTGTCTATTAAATGTTAAAACGGGCTGCCAGGCCTGCCCCATTTACCTCTGGTATTAAAAATGGCAGGGTGACAGGACATTAAGACTTGCATTTTTTCATTTATTTTTCCCAGATATAAAATGTGCCGCCCTGGGTTATTATATAACTAAAATGATCTGGTCTGTAAACACAGTTGTTCAGACGAATGGTGTTGCTGAATAAGACAGTGGGCGGAGAGACGTGTGTCTATTTCCCAGCATTGCTATTCCGACAGATGTTTATCCGATATCATCAGTACCGCATATGAGACGATACAGGTGCAGACCGTTCTGAAACGGGCAATTAATTCTGAAATTTGCTGTTTTTATAGAAATAATTAAACACTAAATCAACAAGAAATGTGCTTGCCAATATCCATCTCTACATTCATACAAAATGTTATTGCTTTCACACACACACACACACACACACACACACGTTTGTGTCTGACATGACATAATTGAATATTATGCATTTATTATTCTTCAATCTGAAATGAAGCCAGAGGAAGCAGATTTTTAAAAAGGAACATAAAGTTAATTGTCATATTTCTGTGCTGAAGGTGAACATCACACAATGATTTCAAATGACTAGCAGAACAGTTGTATTCAAAGTGCACAAACGGGTATGCATTCTGATATAATCAGGCAGCTACACATAGTATGTCTGGTCTACTTAGCCTTATGTACGCAGATAATTGAGGTTGATCGGATATACAAACAGTGGTCTGGTAGTCTTACCCATAATTGATGAAGCATGAATTTTGGGTCACATTGGGCCACACTATTAATGGAAATGGACTGTAAAACCGATAATTTTTATTTTTTCCTTTAAATAAGCATGCTTACACTGTACATCACTGGCACAGAAGCAGACAAAAGTACTGCTGCAAAACATATCCACCTGTTCTCAGTTGTATCAATGGCTGCAATCAACAACAAAAAAGCACAAGATAAAAAATGATTAGCTAGTTACAGACATGTGCTCTGCTGGGCTGCAATTTGGAAAAATATAAAACTATAAAAACTATTCTGAACATATAAAAAACGACAAACTTTGATGTTGTTTAATCATTGTTCTCAGGGGTGCGAAGAAGAGTGAATATCCCCCCCTTTGAAGTCTCACCTTGTCAACATTGCTCAAAACATACAGTAAACAACCCTGACTAATAGCCCAGTGAAACTGCACGGGTACAAGAAGATTGTGAATTGAAAAATTGCTGATAAGCTTTTTCAATCCAACGATGCACTTCATAGAAATTGAGCCACTAGATATATGTAGATATATGTAGATATACTTTAACTTAAACAATATTGAAAATGTATTTCTTGCTGGAGCTTATAAACAAACAGTTTGTGCAAACTGCTCACATCAGAAATCTTAAAAATCTGGCTATACATGTATCAGCCAGCAACAGTGTGCAAGAGTCAGTAGCAAGAGTACTATATATAAAAATGACAGTGTGGTGCTCTTAAGAAGTCTAAGTCATGTATGTGTAGGATACAGGCTGATAAAGACTATAAGAGAAGCGCTTTTAATTTGAAATGATCTGCCCTTTCTGTGGATCATATTATCTTATTATTAATTAGAATTTCTGCCCTGAGACAAGTGGAAAAGTGAATCCACCTGGGTTTCCTGTCATTGTAGTTTTTTTTTTACCATCTTGTGTCTCAAGCTCCTTGAAGGTCAATTGGCTTTCGAGATAGATATCTATTAAATGGTCTAGATAACAGGAAAAGGCAACAAGTATGAAATTGGGAACGTGAAGATGAGAATTTTTATTTTTATCATGACATGACAACCTTGGCCAGAAGACTACATAACAAGTTTCACATAATGGCAGTTATAACTTCACTGCATACTTAGCACCACATATGTATTGACCTGTTTGTTCAGACATGTTTTAGAAGAAAAGAAAATTGTTATCCTAACAAAGATTTAAATATTGCCCTGGATTTCAAGTACATTCATTCTTGAACCTGAGGACAGCCATTTTATGTGTGTTAGTGCTTATTGGGGCAATAATCACGTATAGGTTGTGCACCCAGTGTAATGCTTTAACTATGTATGGGCCAAATTACAATGTGTCCTTCCCGCACGACAGTCTGAAGTGGAAGTTAACAGATGAAAAGGTTAACGAATAAAAACATTTTTTTTTAAATGATACCCTGAAGAAATTAATCAATAAAACTGTCATTGCTGGGTTTTGTTTCAAGGGCTTAAACATATAAAAATCAATGTTCATTCTTTAGGTTCAAAGAAAATAAAATCAAAGTATACCATTGAGCCATTAACACCTGCTGAGCAATTTAGCTCATGAAACGACAAAGTAAAATAATGCCTTTTCTGCTGAGAGATGAGCATTCCTACACAAAGTGTGTTATCTGAAAGAAAATGAGTTTGGAGAAAATATTAAAAATCAATAGCGGTTTCCTTCCAGCTAGACAGATGACATCCATCATGGATATTGTAGTAAACAGTAGCAATGTATGTACAAAAGCCCTTCTATTTATCAGAAATACAAGAACTAGATAAGTTTTCAATTTAATTGAACCTAACTGCAATGCTCTTTAATGTTTTGCAGAAAAGTACTACCTTTTCACACCTTGCAAATTCTGACACTTGTCCGTAGTACAGCTTGAATTCGACTTAAAATTTGAGGTAAACATTCTTTCTGAAATGTTCAATATCGAGGCCAATAATTCAGGTTTTAGACCAGTGTTCCATTATACCACATACTAAAGCATCGTTTCTGTATTCTGCAATGAATCCCAATGCTTTGTCATCGCCTCCTAACCCATTTTTTGACCGTACAGCATTGCCAGTCACGATATCTTCCAATGATCCTTTCTTATGTGCTTAAGGAGGACATTCATTTCAATGCTCATATAATGATCAGTATGTCCCTGTGCTTAGTCCCACCTTGAAGCAACCAAGGCAAGAAGGAAACCTGCAAAGATCTCATTTAATTTCTAAAAAAGAAAATAATAAACATAAAGTCATCCAATGTTGCGTCTTCATGCACCGGCTTGCCAGCCAGTCTGAAATTGACACACGTGCAATTTAGTATGTCCATCAGAGAACTATTTAGCAAGCACCAATAAAACTGTAAATGACTCACTGAAATTGCCTTCTGTACAGGATGCAATACAAGCTAACTACTTCTTACAAGGGAGTGTATGATCCATAGCTATAGTATTTATGGCTAAGTAAATATATTTAACTGAAAATAAATAACATGGCATACTACTACTAATGTTAATGCAATAATAGTAACACTAATAATAATAATAATAATCATCATCATCATCATCAAAATCATGATCATCATTGTGCATTTTTATTCTATCAGAGGTTGTGCACTTATTTTATAGATATCACCATACAGAAACCAATGTTAAATTGTTGCCTTCACTCCCTTATGCTTTCCACAGAGAAATATTTTGCCGGTTGTATTTTTGGATGAGCATTCTTATACATCTTCTTCTCTGTCTTTGTCTCTCTCTCTCTTTCTCTCTCTCTCCTCCACATTTTTGGAAAATCTGCATTTTATAAAACAGTATTCGTTCTCAGACTGAACCAAAGTGACATGGTAAATGAAGGGCTGGTCCTGTTCTCTGTGACACTGTTAGAACTGATTTCCTCCTCGCCGGACCCGTGACGGGAACGTGACAGTGGAACACAGCTGCACCTGGCTCAGCTCTCATAGGCGCCTCCAGCACGTATATCTGACCGCAAGCAGGGGACTGAGCTCCTGCCACACAGCAATCCCCTTGAGTCACGGACTACTGTGCACAGCACTTTACCCATTTGCTCCAGCCATAGCAAGGTCACAGGAGGGGCACATAATAGGTCCATTTAGGGTTAGGAAGGTAAGGGTGAAGGTCTGAATTAGGGTGAGGTGCACTATGGAATTTGCATAAGATGACTGTTTAGCAGGCTGTGCCTGGGGCTTGTAGTATGTGTTCTCAAGTCATAGGCCACAGACCTGTTGCCACAGGCCAATGTGTTTTTTAGTACTGTAAATGTCACCACTGTTGTTAGAGACCAAATAAAGCTTACGCGAAGGGGGAGATACAAGTCAATTTAGGATTATGGTCAGGAATCTAAATTTGGTCAAAATGCCATAATGATGTGTGGGTGCTTACATAACATGCCCGTAGGCCTTGGGCAAGAGCTCCAGACATAGACTTCTGTTAGACCCTGAAGCCAGACTTTTCTCTGGGGACGACGAAAGCACTTTGCTGGAGGACCGTATTATTAGAACTCCCATAGGTCTGAAAGTGTGGTGGTGTGTGAAACCCAGGGGAGACTACAGTAGATATAATCCTGAAGAAATAAAATTGTCCGTGTACGAAAGCCAGATAACACCTCCCACAGGCCACTTGATGGCACTACGTCCCCCCCCTGTAATGTGAGTTTAAAGGAATTAAGTTATTATTTTAAAGGACTAATAACAATAAAACGAATTTAGTTCAAACATACTACCGTTGTTTGCAGTCAGTTTTTAGAAATGATTCAAATAGTAGGTATTATTATTATTATTATTGTTGTTGTTGATATTAGTTGTATTCAGTAATTTTACTAGGCAGTAGTCTGACATTTACTATTGTACTATGCAACATTGGGAATTATTAATTTGATGAATTTTAATTAAATTAAGGTTCGTTTTATAAAACGCATTTAAAAACTTTAAAACAAGATGAACATTTCTGGAAGCTGGTAATATTATTATTATTATTATTATTATTAATAATATTTTTATTATTATTATTATTATTATGCTATTCATAATTATTGTGCTATTATATACATAGTGAAAACATGTGGAGGAGGTGAACATGGTACCTCGTCAACAATACCTTTTCAGCTGTCATCGGTTTGACAGCTATGTTCCATTTTTGGGGGAGAGGAGGGGGAGGGGATTATTTACTTACGTTGGATGATCTGGAGTAACAGTATCTGTTCGGCTACTCCATCTGAGAGTCCTTGCTTCATTGTTCTGACAACTAAAATTATCGGGCACAAGGGAATCCAAGCATTGCCTCCATGCAGGCAAATGTTGACACTTGAGCCTTTATTTGCATCGTTGTAAAATTATTATGTTACGGTCTGGATGCTTTGGCACCGTTTTAACGTACTTGGGATATCGTACCTTCAGTGTTACCGTTGTCAGACTTCGGGCCCGTCGCGTGTCGGTTTTTGACCATTAGAGTTGCCAGAGCTAACCGCCTGAAGGAGCAAAGAGCCGGCTAGCTTTGTCCAGCCAGTTTCTTCCTGGATCCGCTGCTTTCACAAGCCACCGCACTGATTTTTCGAGCTTGCTGCGGTACTCAGCGGACCTCGCCACGGGATTCCCCTCACCTATGGTAAACACACACAAACACACACGGATACAATGGATCACACACACACACACACACACACACGCACACACACACGGATACAATGGATCAACTAGGCTAACTTAAGCCAACACTGTTCATTGCACTGCTGTTGTTATTGTAGGCCTAGTTGTGTATTTATTATAATTGTTTGTTTATGTATTAACTTCATTCATTTTGTATTTAGCATTTTCGTTTTATTTGTTTCCTAATGTATTTGCCGATGTTTAAAACTGTGAAACAAGTCTCCTTTTTAAATCGACTGTTTACTACTTTTTAAACGTGCTTAAATATGCTTGAAAATATTGATATGAATTTATACTAAATAAAATTTCACAAAAATGGCCGCATAACACGTTTCCATTTCTTTTTTAAGTTATTTGGGAAAGACAGCAGTTACACTATTAAAATCTGATGATTGATTTATGTTTAAAAGTTAGGTTATATAATTGTTAAAACGTGACAAAGTAGGCTACAATTATAGCCTATAAATTATAGCCTATATTGCTACATTTTAAAATCGATATTATAGCTAATACATTATATGTTCATGTTTGTAGATATTTGTTATTCTTGTATTAACCTTGCTTATAAAACGATGAATTGTTTGTTTATAATCGCTGTTTTGACTTATGTGAGAGCCTCTTCTTATGTTTCTAATTGTAGTAAAATGTTCCGTGGTAAATCAACTCTTACAGAGTGAGTGCACTATGGCCACAGTGGACTAATATAAACTCTGTTAGAGTTGAATGAACACTGGGCATTTTACTGATCTATCAAGAAGAATAATTTGACAGTATTTGAATTTTTCTTTAGCGGAAATCATATGGCTTATATTTCAGCTTTAGATTACTTCATTTGGAATGGTTCTCTGGATGATGGCGACAGGATAAAATTGCAGGGTTAATTAGGTGCCATCCTTACGGAAGTCTCAGATAACGTTACCCCTATGAGCTGAACGACCCATATTACAGAAATAACCTGGCTAAAGATACAACGGCTACCCTGACATGTTGGCTGCAGGAGCAGCTCAAAAACCGCCGTCACACCAAAAGAAAAAAAATCATGCTGGCCATGATGAACCAAACGGAGGTCGTGGCCTGCTTCGCGAATGTCAGGAGAAGACTGAAAAATGATTTCCCACCCTCAGCTAGCATTGATTCACATGATGATGATTATGATGAGTATTATTATTATTATTATTATTATTAATAATGTTGTTTTTGTGTGGATAATGGTAGCTAGGCTAGTTATTTCAAGCAATATTTGTTTTCTTAAAGGTAGGTTGAAACTCAAGACACTACCATAAACAAACCTGTACGCGAGACAAGTTGCAGACGTCTAGATACAGTTTTCGGAGCTCACGTAGCAGAGGAGGACGAACTGGAGAGGACCCCGTGACATCATCACCTACTAAAACCGTGGAAGCCCCTCCTGGGAATCCCATCCACCTCCAATTCCGACGGCTGATTACTAACAATAAATGGGAACTTTCCAGAGGCACGCAAACACAAGTCGCCAAGCCGTAATGGTCATTAGTAGAAATCGCCACCTGGTACCCGAAGGCAGGGCAACATGACCATTCAAGTGTGATATCAGCGGCGTCTTCGGCTAGCTCCGTCCAGCATGCCCATTCAGTCAGAGAACGGCCTGTTTTTCATGCATCTTCGTTTAATACTCTCCTCTTCACGGGCCCAATGCTTGCTACCTTTTAAGGTTAGACTGCAGGCCTATAATTCCAAAGATTTGCTGATACTCTTCAGGTTGCCTGTTACTTACGAAGATACACTTACGCTAGACTAGACTTACGCTATAATTGGGGATAAAGGTGTAGCCAATGCAATCTTATTTATGGTAAAACTAAAAAGTAGGCCTATATTTATTGGGCCTCCACATTTAATAGGCCTTTTAGATTCCATCACGGAAGTAGTTGCAGTGGACACAGATTGTGGATTTGTGCTCCAGAATAATAAAGTACCCTACCACCGGTCACATTTACATCAATATTTATAGTGATTAACCGCTACTCCCACAGAAAACATTTACAAAACTGAAATAAATCCATCTGTTTAAATGTGGCTTTTTCAGCGAATTGTGTGCAGGAAATGTATTTTCATTAAATCGATGTGTTGAAACTTTGTAGTTTTTTCTTCAAGGCATCAATGTATAATGAAACTGTTCTGCCAATTTTTCATGTAGCTTGCTGAAACGTGTCAGGCACGTGAAGAAAATGGAAACAACGATCGTTGTTAAATTACTACAGCATAACCTAATAATATTTCCTCTCATCCTGCCAATTGGAACTATAAAAAAATTCCGTTAGGCCTAAAGACTAAATTGGTTTACTCGACAAAGTTATGGGAAAATGTCCTATATAGGCCTATACTACAGTTGTTTGTTCCATTTTGTGGTATCTGCGTATTCAGTTTAACATACTAATAATAATAATAATAATAGCCTATTTTTGGTGAATGGAGAAAATACAATGTTGCGTTTAGTGAGTGATGCATAATTCTTTGGAATAGGTGCTTTCTAAGTTTTATTTCCTTGGTCCACAGGCAGGTGTCACAATTGCTTTGAAAAAAAGCGAGTTATCCGCGAATTTGGCTTTATAATGGAACGCATTCCACTGTTCAGACGACGACTAAATCCACTTGCCCTATATTCAAATACTTTATTGACAACAATTTATCTTCATCATCAGTTTTTTTCCCGCCCAGATGTTAGAACAACGGGAAATTGATCATTCTGATTCCTCTTTTGCCTTCACATGATGTTTTGATGTTTAGCTGTATGATATAGCCTACCCACATGTCATATTTATTACTTTAAAACGTGACTGAAAAAAATAAGAAAAGATGTACAGAAGAAAAATACATATTTATTTTTGTTTCTTGTAATTAACCTTTCGGTTCTGGAATTAGAGGCTCTAATAAACGAGATGTTTATGGTTTAGTTATCAGGTAAACTTTCATCATTTTTATTTGAATTTAAAATTAACTGTCTTCATGAAGTTATGTTTTTCATTGTGTGTGTGTGTGTGTGTGTGTGTTATATATACTGTATATTATACAGATGGCCATATAAGGCCTTATCACATCCAGTGCCATACAGTCCTAACCCTGCTAATGATGCCAGGGGGACAAGATTTGCCAGGCGACAACTAGAATATGTGGGCATGTCAGAAACATGGCAAACGTTCGCTTCAATAAAGGGTTTGCCCTGTGACTTGTGTCTAAGAACTGCTGATGACATTGTTTTTTTCATATTTGTTTGGGGATATATCAAGAGCTGGTGATCCATTAGTGAGATTAGCAGTACTTGTAGCACTTCATAGTGACTTTCCACAAGTTCATTTGGATTTGCATGTAGTAACGCAGGCCTAAACAAAGATTTTGTGTTAAATGACATAATTGCTTTTAAGATTTCCGTCTTTGTAAACTGTTCTTATGTTGTGTAATTTTAAATAAATATGTGAAATGTTGAGAAATGACAATGACAATAAAATGTCAGCAACATTAAGAAACACTGGTATTGATTGGTATTTAGCTATCGCTCTCAGATTATTACGAAGTAATTTCTTGAAACAGGATGAAAGTGTCCATGTACATTGATAACCCTGCAACTACTATTTCAAGGGGCCGTTTGAAATAATGCTGTGTGTGTGCCCTAGGGACCAGGCGTGGCACAGAGGGCAACGTAGCTCAGCACGACTGCACAAAATCCAATTATTCATCTGAAGCCTTGAATTGAAAAGTGGACTGGACTCAGAAGGTCCTAAAGTAATTATCACACACGCACACACACACGCACGTGCGCACGTGCACACACACACACACACACACACACACACACACACACACACACAAGCGCAGAGAGAGAAACAAGGTGGGGTGGAGAGCAAGTGAAAAAGCCACCTGCTAAATGTTGCTTTGAAAACTGGTCTTTATTGTTATTTCCCATTTGTACAAGGTTACTATTAAGTGTTCATCGCTGCTCCATCATGATATACGTTCACATGGATGTTATTTACTCTCCTAACCAGAAGCTCAAAGCTTCCCAAAGGCTTCCCCTGTTTGTTTAATAGTCAGCTATTAAAATGGATGAAATGCCATGTTACCCCATCTAGATTAAAGTTAAATTATCTAAAAATGCATTGGATCACGTTTTTTTTCTGACAAAATCAGGTAAAAAAGTGTTTGACAATTATTTCAGTGCATATTCAATATATTAAATGGCAGATATATTTATTTTTTACAGAATTGGGATATACACTAAGATTCACTATATGAATTTTAGTCACCTTACATCCCTGCTTAGACATGGACTTACACTACAGGTCAATGCTGTTTCTGCTGTTGCAGACCAAATGGAGAGATGTGATGATCATAAACCTGTCTCTGCATGAAGATCGACTGAGCAAATAATTCATTAATCATCATTTTCTGCCTCATCAATTATTCTGCTTTGCAATATGAGACGCCCCAATTAACTAACAGAAGAGGCCATCGTTCGGTTTTAGCGACGTGAGCGTGCGACACGCAGTGGGTTGCAGTGACACGGTAATAAACAACGTTACTTACGTCATTCATATGGTGTAAAAAAGAGACTAGGCAGCTACATTGCGTTGGCTACTTACGGAGGCTGAAGGGAAGCGCCATGGCTTATGGCGCCACCCGCCCAATCACGGCAGTCTAGGCTATGACCGCATGATTTTAACTAAAGCTATCGCAGGTCGACTCACATTGTCACACACACCGGTTATTATTTCAGAATTCATTCGAAGGCACATCAAATGAGATTGATAAATTGCGTCCTTGCTGCTACTGCTAGTCGTCAGATGCACGAATGCTCCTAGGCTGCAGGGCCTGACATTAACTGATCCCATGGTAATTATGCATTTATTTTCACTGTAAAATTGTATTACTTATGTTTCTTCAGGTTATAGAATAGCACATATTTTTATAACTGCTTGTCAGAATCCATAGTGGTTTTAAAGAGTATTCCATAAATATTGTGAACTTTGACTTTAAATATTTTATAGTAAATTACACAGGTAATTTTTACTTTGGTATTCACTATACCTTAAATTCCAATGCGCCTTTATTTTAAACATATTCTCTGTGCATGTAGTGTATATACTGTGTGTCAGATTCTACCCTGTCTTTTTGACAAGAAATCCTTTAAAAACTGCATCCTTTTTTTTATTTTTTAAAGCAGATGGCACACTTCAGTAGCGTAATATAGGGTAAACCGAATTAGATTCTTCTAGAATGTGACATTCAAATGTGAAAGACGCAAGAGTGCTCTGGGGGCTGATGAGTGAGAGGAAGGTTAAAAAAAGACTGCTTACTCTTTACTTTTCCCGCCTTGAATACTGAGGACGATGTCTGCATAATCCCGTGTGGCTATATGGGGCATTAGAGCAGTGAAGATTAGGGGTGAAAACATTTTCCCAATTTTTGTTTGCAAAAATACCCTGTCTCTAAAGCTTACTCCCTCCCTGTCAGGTTGATTTGTGTAAGGCATCCTTTACATTGAGGTCCCAGTTCTACCCCACAGGTGACAGAGACAGTCAAAACAATATAACAGTCAGGTGGTGCCACTAAGTGTTTCTGGCATAAGCTTTATAGCGGAAGGTTTCCCACACATTTACCTCCTAGTGTCAGGAAGTACAGTTCATTATATGCAGAAGGCTCACCAATTAACACTGTAAATGGTGTTATGTATTTATTTATTCATTTAGATGTGCCTCCTACTGCAATATTTTGCAACGTGGAGCTTTAGGGCTGCTGTTCAAGGCATTGCTAAGTGAAAAGCAACCACTGCAGAAAACTATTTTTGGGATCTAGGCCCCATGGTTTGCTAAAGCTGGTACAGCCCCCATCAATCTCTACACCAATGGAGTACCGATAGATTTGAACAGTCAACTAATTATTAATAAAATAGTCTGTTCAAATCATTTATGGCTTGGAGGCCCTACCTACTACATCCTCACATTTAATTGTCTGCCCACAGCTGTTATATACTGAAGTTCAGCCACATTCCATGTATGTGTTTAATTAGTAAATGTGTCCATTCTGCTGTAATAGAAACCTGTATTCAGTGTGTGTTTATGCATGTGTATATGTGTGCGCGTGTGTGCGGATGCGTGTGCATGTATGCGCACATGTGAAAGGTGGAAGTGTATACACACGTGATCCGCATGTGTCTGTTTGTATGTCTGTGACCGCCTCTGCGTATTTTTAGGTGTGTCTCCGTGTGTTTGCATGTGCACGTAAGCGCGCGTTGGAAGCAGAGGTATTACGAGGTGTCTGAATAACTCTGAGCTCAGCCAAGCGTTGCCGAGGATCAAATTGCCTGTCTCTCTCCACATCCTCTTCAAAGAGGCTGGAAACAGCTGGGCTGAATTTCTGAGTGGCTTTAATGAATTGGAATCTTGGGGCCTTAGCAATCGGTGATTAAATTAAATAAGATGGATATTCCTGAGAGGCCCGGCTGAAAGATGATTGTCCTGAAATGCATTCTTGGCTCTTGGCTCAGAGTAAATTTCTCCTCCCCACTCAGGGAATAACGTTTTTTTTTTTTAATAATGGGGGGGGAAAGTTAGGGAGTTCCATTAGCAAACACCAGAGGATTGCTTTTAATTACGATCACATGGGAGAGCAACTCAGTGACACTTGCAATAACCTTTTAGCTTAATATTGTATGTTGTAAGTGTAATACAAACATCTATATGAAATTGGTTATTATTGGTTATGAAAAATATTAGTATAACTAAATAATGTTCATAGCCTGTAATATGTCAGCCCCTTTTTTCTTTCATGATACAAAATTATGAACAGATATTTCATATATTTAAAATATTAAAAGCTTTATTCATTCACTTGCACTATGGCATTATAAAATGTGATCTCATGTTAAATTGATAGAAGCTCGAATAAAAATAGATAAATAATAATTCCTAATGAGCTACTTAGAGATCCGGTGTCACTTTTCCAGATGCTTGACACTTTAAACAATAATTGTACTATCCATGAAAAAAAAAACTAAGCAAGCAACAAAAACACAATATGTCAGTTTTTAGTAACAAGTAAATAATAAATTCACACATATACTACTTATATAAATGTAAGCAATCATTGCCAGATGATTGTTTCTGTATTTGTGTCTGTACATGTGTGTGTGTGTGTCTGTGTGTGTGTGTACTTGAGTGTTTATTTGTTCAGAACAGGTTCAGAGGTCAGTCTCCTGTGTAGAAGCTGGACGTCCTTTATCACGCCCCCAGCATGCCACAGACAGGCCTGAGATGTTCCATCCCTCACGTCCAGCAGAACTAGAGGAGGGGGGGGACCATCTGCCCTGAGCTCTGTACAGGCACAGAGGACGGTTCTGTAACAAGTTCATGAGAGATCCAGCAGGAGTCTCACAGGGAGCAGGACAAGGCCTCATTCTGGTGCAGCATTCTTGGAGAACAATGTGGCATAAAACCCATTCAATATGCTGGTGCCAGTTATAAACAAGTACAAGCAAATAATTAAATAATGCTCAATATTTCCTACGCTTTATAACATATGTATATTATTTTAATGTCTGACATTCTCACACAAAACAGTGAGCACCATAATTCATTGGACAGTGACACATTTTTTGTTATGTTGGTTCTGTACTCTAGCACTTTGTGTTTGAAAGGATACAATGACAATGAGGTTGAAGTGCAGACTGTCAGCTTTAATTGCATCTATATTGGATGAACCGTTTAGAAATTACAGAACATTTTGTACATAGTCCTCCCCCATTTTCGGGCATCAAAAAATATTGGACTGCTTAACATAATGTAGAATAAAGTAATAGTTTTTTAAATATTTGGTCGCATATCTTTTGCATGCCATGATGCCCTGATGTCTGTGACCCAACAATACCAAAGGTCTCTTGATATATTATTCTCTGCTACTCCTACAAGCAATACTATAACCTCTCTGCATTTGAATGGATCTCTATAGGAATTGGGGGGTGGGACTCGATTTAGCTGTAAATTACAGTGGAACAGTATGGAACACATGGTTGGCTAAATGGCTATAAGTCATCAATACTGTTCCAGTGTAATTTACAGCTACATCTAGCAATTGATGACATACCAACCCATGCAGAACCTCAAAAAGCATACTATTGCATACTACTAGCTCCTTACAACGGATGTCACACAGTAGTCATTCAAATTAATTGATAGGTTAAACACAAATACTTACTGGCTGGACATTCTCAGTCGGGCCTCAAATAGATGGAACCGCACCCGGTTTTAGTAGTAACTTGGAGGAAAACTCAGCATTGCTGTACTCCCATCTCATTTAGACTATTGCTTGTGGAGAAATGCCCTGAGCAAACAACGACTTGTTTGCTAAACTGAGATTTTGAATGGCTGGATCCGTAGGGAGTCGGTGTAAAGATTTGTTTTTAAATTTACAATCTAGAATTAAACAGCTGTCCTTCTTTGTGGCCATTACGCCGTTGTGTATTAAATTAGCAGGTAAAATCTGATTGGTTGACTGTAAAAAACCCCACTGTTTCCGATTCAACCTTTTCAAGATGGTAATCTAAAGCCCAGTCTCAGCAACATCTAAAACCACTTCACCAATCCACCAAAAACAAATTCACCAATCTCACAATGTTACACTTCTGCAATAGTCTACAACCCATGCCGTGTGCATTTCATTATATGTGTTACGTCTCAGACACAGACCCAATAGCAGACAAGGATAGAGCAAGAACGAGGTTTATTTCAAAAGGGTGAGGTCAAAAAGCCAGGATATCAAATAGCACAGTACAAAAACGGAATGCAAAGAGTAGTGAGGAAGCTAAAGTCGGAAACCGGAAATCAGAGGCAGAGTTACAAAATCGGCAGGCAAGGCAAAGTCAAAAACAATCAAAGGTCGAAAAACTAGAAATCAAAAGGCAGAGGTACAAAAACGGTAGGCTATCTCGGGTCGTAAGGAAAAGGTTGTCTCAGGTATGCAATAAGTCACTGGCTTTCAAATTCTCAGGCTCAGGAAATAAAGGGTACGTTCTGACAAGGAACAAAACGGATATGTGGGTCTATATATACGTATAGGAAAGGGAGGGGTAACAAACTACGTGAGGTTAACACATGAGGTAGAAATGAAACAATCACGTAAACATAACAAAGACATGGAAGGGACTCGGAAACATGCATAACAAACAACGGGCTCGAAGTGGAGCGGAGTGTGCTCAGTAATCACGAGAGGTGAAACTACATACAAACAGCTGGGGCGAATAAGAGATCGCGGACAAACTGGTTAATCTTGTTAATACCTAACTATAAGACAGACCGTTAGTTCGTTAGTAGACATTTATGTTAATAGGTTTAGTAAGTGCATTTAATTAATAAACCACCCGAGTGATTGTTAGCACGAGTTAGTAATCTATACAATTAGCGTAAGGGAACCAGGAAGTAGCAGAACACGAAACCTTGGGAAATCCCGAAGTCACCTAAACAGTGCATACACGAGACAGGGTAAACAAACACACGAATGCGACTCAGACAACCCACGAACAGAGGGGAATGCAATGATGAATGATAATAATAAACAAACAGACATACATAATAACAGAACATCACAATATGGGCCTTTTAATTGCAGTGGGGATTGGTTATTTTGTTTATTGAATTGATTGAAAATGACATAGGCCACCACCTATGATGATATAATGCAATTTCAATACTTTGGCCGGTAAAAAATATGTCTGCCCAGTCATTTTTTATCTTGGCAGGGAAGCCAAAAAGTGAAAGTAAAAATTATTTTAATTATACGTGCTTTTTTTTTCTTTGCACAACCTCGAGTCAAATTTGTGTTATTTACTTGGTCCTTCAGAGGTCGCATCTATCATTTCTTCTGGCATGAGAGAGGGAGCAGAGCACACGGGCACAGTGCCTAGGAGTCATTGAAATGAAACGGCAGCGCGTGCTCCGCAGTGACATGGTCTTTGCCCTGCTCCATTCACACTGTAACAGGCATTCCATCCACAATTATCCCTCTCCTTTAGACGCGTAAAAGATGAAGACACAGAAATATAACTCCGCCGGGTCCCGTTTATCCGATGAACACATTGTGTCAGCCAAGCCTTTTTAGAAGATCCATCGGCCTTAAATCAAATTGGATCCGCGCATTTAAGTCAAATTGAATTATGTGTAAGTGGATAGGGTTGACATATGTTTCAATATCTGCAAGTGGTGCATGATTCTCCAGTGGGCATGAAATGGAATGAAATATAAATACCCATTAATCCTCCTGTTTCAGCTGGTCGTAACGGAACCAGCCTGCTGTTTTGTAGGAGTGGTCCATTTAGAGAGAGGCAAAAATGGCAGTTTTACATCTGACAGCAGCTTGGTGGATGTACTGTCATCAGAAGGTAACGGAGGTAAGGATGAAGGCACACATGTGACACACCAGCCATATGACACATTTTTTGTTAACACGGCATCCTATATGTAGTTCAACATTTTACTCAATTTGATTATATTGATTATGTCCTGCTATAGTGTTTGACAGAGAAGCACTATTTTAAAGAAATCAGTTGACTCATTGCTTTTCATTAGTAACCACATCAAGTGTCATATTAATTCTTCTTTTTCTTTGTCTTTTTCTTCTTCTATCCTTCTTATTTGTATTAGCAATAATGGCAGTAGTGTATATAAGTAAATGTAATAATATGTATTTTTTTATTTCAATTATTTAACAGAGGAAGTGCACAGCTATTTGGTAAAGAATAAGGAAAATTAAGAAAGAAGGGACACACACACACACACACACACACACACACACACACACTGTGCTCAAGTGAGGGAGCCATTCCATTACTACTAAAGTGTTTTTTTCCTCTTATAAACCTGGCATCACCTTTTAAGTATTGATTTTGGTGGTACAGTAATTACTATAACAGCCAGCTAATCAATGATATATAACAGTCGCCTGGACTGTGCCATATGAGTCATACGATAAAGCATGGTCATGACACACAAATAAAAAGGTCACTAGCAAATTATGTTATTATTATTAATTTACCAAGTAGCAATTCTAGCATTGGTTCTATGTTTCACTGTATAGTGACTGTAATGCCAGTGCTATGATTACAATAGATATACACATCAGCATAGTATGAACATTTTAAAATACACTAACATAATAAAAATGCACTAAATATACATGTGATCGTTGATATGACACTGAAAAATTTACAGTGTGCCTTTGGTTATTATTTTGGTTTATTTTGTTCATACTATAGAGGATAAAACAATAAAAAAATAAGAAAAAAATGAGTTGAGAGCCCTTTCTCTAAATCCTTTTGTAGAACTGTAAATAGCAGCAAATGCAGCCAAGGGACTTCTATTCCCTGCTTGACGAAGTCCATTAAAACAGTTAAAATCGCTCTCTTTATGTCTCCTCGGGCCCAAGAGCGATGGCTGGAAGGGACGGTAAACGAGCGATTTAAGAGCCGGGGCGGACAGGTACTCCTGACGGCACCGCGGAAGCATCGTGGGACCGCACGGCCCGATCCCTGCATGAAACCCTGAATAATTGATGGGGGTCCAATTAATGATTAATGCTGAGTTGATAAGTAATGGGTCCGTCCGAGACGTCTGCACGGTTGTAAATGTGTCCAGTTGGCTGGAAATCCTAGCCTGCGGGCACTTCCTCTCGCATGAACACAAAGAACGGGACGCTTAAGGCCTAGAAGGTTTTCTAGCGCTTAGACGTTTTCCATCCTCTCTCAGAAGCCTAAACGGCCGTACAGTGGCACACCATTTTCTTATAGGACCTGCTAAGGAAGCCAGCGATAATCCCACTAATTCTAACTGCATCATTCCGACTGCCCTGTGAAATTCCAAACTGATTGAAAGGTCACACCTCATCCTCACCCCACCCACCCCCACTTTGTTAAATGGCAGGTAGGGATTCCTAAATGAAGAAAAACCTATTTAATTACAATGTTTGCTGGTTCGAATTCCAGGTGGGGCACCGCAGTTGGTCCCTCAAGAAAATAGCTATTTTACTAATTGGTTGAGTAAATATTTTTATACAGCTATATAAATAGATAATGTGTTAAAACTGTTCTGGTTGGCCCAGATAAAGATGTCTGGGAAAGGAATTAATAATGCACTGGATAATTAAGCACTAGGTTTGGGTGTATTTTTGCTTTTGTACATTTATTAAATCTGTTTATTTTCAATATTACTGTTTAATGCTGTTGGGGCTATTGCTATGCATTACATGAGCTTTGCAAAATGTTGGTGTCTGCAGCCACACAATGAATGCAGTAGAAATTAATGTGTATATACTTATGTTTTCTGCTGATAACCAAATAATTTTACCCATAGCAGTGATTACTACTCAGCTTCTTTCAATGGGGCCAATATTCAGCATTAATATTCATGTCAAAAAATGTAACATTTCGAAGTAAAATAACATTTTTTTAATAGATTTTGTTTCATACATCAGGCAATAGGATAAGTGGTGAGATAAAGGTCTCTGCCAAATGTCAGCATTATAATAATATTGATTGTAAATAGGGCTAGATTGTTTCTCTTTGTTTTCTTGCATGGCACTTTAGTCCTCCCTCAGCTAGAGGCCACCACAGACTCTTTCTAAAACCTTTATGTTATCTGGGCCAGTTGTTTGACATTCCCTTCTGTGATGTTTCTTAATTAATTAATTGTTGGTTTATTGATATCTTCTTTGAGTAATATTTTTGTTGAATTGCAAGTTTTGCAAATTAAATTCCATCTGTCAGTATGCAGTGTAGCAGGCAGATACTATTTCACTCAAAGGCATGGGCTGCATTCAGATTCAAGTGTTATGCTTTCTTCCTGTCGTTCCCTTCCCTTGCTTCAAGGGGAGAATCCCCAATATGCCAAGATGAAATATGGCAGCCACACCAAGTGAGAATTGGTTACAATTTTAAAAAGGGGAGGGAGTAATTATATCCCCTCACTCCCTCATTTATCCTCCCCTCCACCAAGGATATAAAATGCAAGCTTCCAGCAAGAAGGGAATCCCACAATGCAATGCTCCACACGGAAAAAGTGGGGGGGTCACGTTTCAACTCCATGGGGTAGCACTTCCTATATCGGTTGCGAGGGCCATTCAGTTTTGGTTTGTTTCTCGTCGATCCTCCCTTGCAGAGCACCTGTTAAGTTTGCTTGCTGCACGTTGCAAATTTCGCCACAAAATAGCTCACTCAAGGGAAGAGAACAAGGGACCGGAATGTGTTAAATTGGATCCGAATTCAGTCATGCTTTTTGTAGGATTTAAACTTCCATACATGTCCACTTTCCTTCCTCAGATTTTCCCCATATTAGATCAACAAATAGTTTTTTTTAGAAACTCAATTGTACGATTAGTCACTTGACTGTGCCGTTGGAGTGCCTGTGGGGATCCCTGGAGGATAACCGTTGAAATACAAGTTTAAATACCAGCAGGTCATGTGGTGGAAACAGACTGGTGGCCCTAATTATAACATATATACTGGGAGCCATATCCGGGAATTGCAGGTTGATTGATATTCATAACCGTCGTACTTTGCTATTGACCTACTAAAGCACTGGTTTTCTTTATAGCGATTAACTTCAGAGCTGGTTATAGCAGCGCACCCCAGGACCGGTGTCCTATCCTAACAATGACAGTGCCAGAAAATAAGTGGCCATATTGTCTCTCTGGGGGGAAGGTATCAGTCAGCAGGGCTGTTCATATATTATCACAAAAGCGCATGTGTTCTGGTAGATCTGGTCCCTGAAGTCTGCCTCCGTCACCTGTGCGTGGAACGGACTGCAGCAAAGCAAAAGAGTGCGCAGCTCCGCTTTTGGGCAAAAAGTGTTATCTGGCAGCTTGCACTTTGGAGGAGAACGAACGCTTCCCTAAATGTACGCTATGCATTGCATTGGTGGGAAAGACCTTCTAATACACAATTGCATGTTCTAAATTATGGACAGTAGCATAGCCTAATGGCTTAGAAGCTGGGACTCAGTTGGGTCACTACTGTTGTCTGCTTGAGCAAGATACGCAGTAAAACGTCCAGTGTTAATTCAACTCTAACAGAGTACATATGAGTCCAACAGGGACCATATGTACTCTGTAAGAGTTGATTTAACACTGTGTACTTAACCTGAATTGTTTCCGTAAATAGCCAGCTGTATAAATTGATTGTATGCAAAGAATATGAGTAACCTCTGTATAACGCTTAAAAGGAAAACTTTGCATTTAAAAAAACAAAATTATACAAAAACAACAGTTTTAATGATATTCATTCATAAGATATTCATAAGCTGAACAAATCTTGTCGTCCTATCAAGTTTATACTTTAGCATAACATGAAATAAAACTAAACGCAGGATAAAGAACAGAACATGGGCAAAAATGTGAAAGATAAAAGGTAATACAATGGAGATGAAAAAGATTACATTTTAGCTAAAGATGCTACATGCACAGCAGAAAATTTGAACATACATAATTATCAAAATACATTTATGAAAATGCACACCAATGCAAGCTGTTAGAATGGGTTCCAAATTTAGTTTCGCACTTTAGTTTGTGAAAATAAATCACGATAGAATCATTAGCTAATCTGTATTATTATACATATCCTGTAATTAACTGAACACTGTATCCATGTCCCATAAGGCCACAATCACTATGTATCCCATTCATAATGGAATCTATATATCCATACATCATTCTCCTGGTTTAAAAGATAAATTGAATAATCTATAAGATTCTTTTCTCAATTTGGAATTCTCACTATGAACTTGGACCTGACCATCGCTGCAAAATCCTCCAAATTAGGAGGATTAGCATGGGTGCCCTCTGAAACCCCTGAAATAAAATAATTTGCTTTTTTTCACTCTGTTGCTATAGTTACTGTATTAGGGAATTATATACCTGGTATTGCCAGTGCACGTTGATCACAGGTACAGTAATAATGTCTTAAAAGTGGCACTGGTGCAGCCCAGATATGTTTAATGGTATATTACACCTAAATTATCTCTACATTGAGAAGTCCTGTATGTACTGGTTGTATACCGTGTTCTTATGAATCAGAGCAAGTATAATTTTAATTGTTTGTTCTGTACTATGACTGTACGATCACTCGCAAAATTACTGATGGATTGTGTCTGTAGTATCAATAAACTTTGTATGGCATGTACGTGATGCAATTGTACTTTTCAGATGCAAACAGTTTCAACGAATGAGGTAAACCCTGATTCATAGAGAGAATAATATCATCGCTTCATGTTGAACTAGGTTTTCACTGAATTAAATGTAATTTCCTGTACGAGAGTTTTTCAAATGTGAAAGAGACTTTATTGAATAAGAAAGCGACTTCCGCGAACACGCAAGATGGTGTAGCGAATGCGAAAGATAGTTCACTCAGATCTCACTGAGAATGTTGCATGTTGATGCTCTTGTCCTCCCTTTAAAAACATCAGTTGAAACCCTACTTAAGTGGTTTACAGATATAAGACCAACAGCAGGATATGAGGGTGATGGTAATGCTGAGATTAACCAACTCAGGGTCCAATGACATGGGTGGATAATCCCCATATCTGCTCTAAGGCTCTGTGTCTACTGAGTATCCGCCCAACCAAATGTGCTCTTGATTTGAGGCGTACTTACAATAGTATCAGCTGCCCCACTAATCATTATCATGTGCTCTGAACTTACAAGGTTTTGACTATGAATGCTCAGCTGCTGAGCGGTTATTTTCCGTTATGTAAAATGGACCTAAAAGGCATTCTGAAAAACTGAAACCTCTACATGTTTCTTAATTGGTAGTCCAAGAAGCTGACTTCTGTGATTCAGGCCACAAAGTTTGGTTTACAATGGATTCTTGGAGGCTTGCCGACATTTTTAGGGATCACCTTACATGTTGAATTGTGAACTACGATGGGGACAGTTATTATGTTCTTCAGGTCATCGGCGCATCTGGTAGACGAGCCTTAAGATTCCGCAGCAAATGCTGATATATGCATAGGCAATGAAATGTTCACCTTCTAAATGCCAAGGAGAGGAGACAGAAGAAACTTCTGTTTGGTAGTATTAAAAATATAAAATATGTTATTTTGTTTAGACTACGTACAGAGTACAGAGGGTCATTTCAATAAGTGTATGTTCAGAGGAGATGTCCCTTTGACGAGCTAAGTATAGATAAGATGTTTTTTTGGAAAGTGCTGAGATGTTGTCCTTTTTGGTAGGACTAAGTGCAGAAGAGATGGCCTTTTGGTGACTAAGTGCAAATGAGGTGTCTTTTGCTGGTATTAGTTGCCAAGGAGAGATTGCTACTATCTCATAGGGAACCAGGAGAGGAACCATTAGTCTCGTATATCTTGTGCACAGCTGTACAACTGTGTGTCCAAGCTGCCGCATACCCGAGCGTGCCAAGCTCATGTGGTGCCAGTTTGACTCCGGCCCTGATCAACTGCATGGGCCATGAGTGGTGTGTCACGGACTGTGAACCTTACAGCTGCTTTCATTAGTTTCTTCCCTCGCTTTCAAAGGTCAAAAAGATTATCAGCTAAGAAAGTTTAATCCTTTCATACAAACAGCACAGACAGAGTAAATAATTTTTATTTGCCTCTAGCTAAGGAAGTTATTAAAGGTTTTTTTTCTCCCACAGAGTGGAAACAAATACTTCAGTGGCCATTTGGTGGAAAATTGTTGTCAGCAAGTCCCATTAAGGAAAAAGCTTTTAATTGTTTAATGTGAAACCCACAGACAGATGTGCAGTATTGTGCCATCGTTGAAATGTTTCTCATTTTCTGTAAACACATTCCTGGCATTAACAAGTTCAACCCCAATGTGGATTAAACTGGGATCCTGAAATTGGGAACTAAGTCACCCATTTTCTTGCATGCACGCAATTTAGAATTTCAAGCTAGTGTGGCTCACAGTCTCTGTCATTTGTCAGCTCTGAGCTTTCTGAATGTTTAACCAGTGCACTGTTGTCTCATTCATGCAGGCCACCAACCTTCACAGGAGATAGACCGCTCCTCTAAATGCATGAGATGGAGGCACATTGATCCCATCAGGCGATCCTCAAGGAAGCACTATTGGACAACACGGACCTTGAGAAAGGAAGCCAAAATGGTTAAAGCATAGTTTAAAGACTTACCCAACTGAGCAGGCATACAGGGACCGTTTGTCTATTGATTTTGAGACAATTTGACTTTATGAAAACGAAATGAATGAAAATACGTGCTAATCTCAGTGCTGTTTGGAGCTTTACTGTACACACAGCTTTCTATTAGACACTTGTAACTTAATTCTGTTTTGCTTTAATTACCGCCATGGCTGGAGAGCGTCCAAGGAAAGGTTAGGCAAACATGACGTAGTGTATGAACACACTTTAGGTGTATAGCCTGACAACACCGAGATCTACATCTCGCCCTTCAATTAAAGTAGAGCCTGGGCTTACAGCAAATGTGAGGCTCGTGTTTGTTCATGAGACTGAGAATTAATTCAACTTGTTCCTTCGGCTTGAGAGTTCACCAGGAAGTCATAAAAAAAAAATGGCCATGCCCATTTTGGAAATGTCTTGCATCCACAAGACCTGTCTGAATGTGTCTATTCACATAACATATTAAAATTCAACTGGTAACATAACTGTGGTATGAGTAAAACTGGCCGAAGGCTATTGGCTGAAAATCACCTTTAAGGCAGGCATTCTGTTCATGTATTTGACTGGATAATTTAGGGTAAATAATAAAAAAATTGTGTAACTAGAATGTTATGCTTATCAAGTCACCACAGAGAGGTAAATATTCTCATTAAAAAATAATGTAGTGCTCAAGTCATCCTGTGTATATGTGCATATGTATGCTTGTGTGTGCATGTGTGTGTCTGTGTGTGTCTGTGTGTGTGTGTGTGTGTGTGCGTGTATGTGTGTGTATGAGTTCATTAATGACTATTCATATGTTTTTTTTTTTTTTTATAAGCCCATTTTTAAATCTTCAACAGCTTAAGTAGGTAACATAGCGCTTCGAAACAAAGGTCAAAATATTGCACACCCACTGGACTGTGAACATTGATGATGTATATTACTTATTTTCTACACACCAGTGCATCGCAACATTGCATAGCTTTTGTGCAATGTGTTCTAATTTAGGAAAAATAAGAAACAGCGCATATTTCTGAAAGTACAGTAGTGCACTCAGCTCCTGCCAGTGTAGCTAGCATAATGCTAATGTGAATGTCAATGGACTACGGTTTGCTTTCAAATAATAAAGTGAGACTTAAGTATTTTTCATCTTAAAAGTAAGGAAACTTAGGATGAAAGATGGCTTGAGAAAGCAGGCATTTGGATCCGTAGCTAAAGTTTAGACTGAGGCAAGTGGTGATGATTAATGGCTTGTATATTTATGCACGTGCATATATAACAAACGTCTCGGTATATCCCACGGGTTAACAGCTAAAGATAACACCAATCTGACCCAAGAAAATGAAGAATAAAAGAATAAAAGAAAGAAAGTTCTGACAATGATTATCAACGTTAAATTGTTGAATTAATATGAAATAGAACTTTTAAAAAAATACAAAACTGAATTTCAGCGATGCTACTTATTCTCCATTGTGTTATTCCAGTTCAGTTTTGGCTCAAAACCCGTATTTCAGTAAATGTGACTGTGTTAACAGTCTGCATTTTATCGTCTTGAAGGAAATTATTATTGGCTCAGTTCTGGGTAAGTTGGATTACTGTGCAATGTTTGGTGACCATGGAAATTGGCATCATTTTCCTATTATTTGATACACTGAACCTCATGGAGCTCTTGGAAATAATAAATAATAAGCTATTTGCTGCATCATTGGCCATTTACAGTCCTGTGACAGCAATCCCCTGTTGAGGGGAGATGCATGTGATTTAAATTTATGGCCATCCCTAAGTAACTCCTCAGCCTGTGAACTACGCATTTATCAGCTTAAGACAGCTAGTATCCTTGGAGTTATAAGCACCTAACAACACTGAAAGTGCTTATAAAAAAAAGATTTTGCTTTCTAATAAAGTGTGCCAGCCAGTCCCTGGTCATTTATCAGCGGGGGTGTCATTCAGACAAAGAACTTTACCTCAACAGCTTAAAAATAACAAAAAAAATATGGAAAAAATGTCTGAAGAAACTAGAGTACTTGACAGTGAGTATATTTGGTCCATAAAAATAGTACTGTACATGTGAGCCTGAGTATTGCATTTTAATGGACATGTAGCTTTTAAACTGTCCGGATTCTGTATTTTGTTTATCTGTGTATTTATGTTTCTGATTATGTTCTCATTTATTATTTGTTCATTATGCATTCAGTTTCATTTATGGTTTCACTGTTCCGTGTTTGCATTGCCGTCACTTCTCTGTCTTCGTCACACTTTTCGGGAGCCTTTTGTGACTGCGGTTTTTCTCTATTTCCTCTGTCATGCACTTCCTTCTTAACTAATTATCTCATTGTATATAATACTAAATGAACAGCTTAGATTTAGGTTTTGTACTAATAAACGAACTAATGTAATCTTAGTTTCTATCTGCAGCTGTCTCTCTTTCTACCTATTCTATCGCTGATCATCTTTCTTTGATTTTCTCTCTTACGACAGCTGACTCTGGTTTCCGCTTTCCCTTCTCTAATCGTATGCACTTGTCTTTTACTACCCAGTTCATGTTCAAGTCTATGTGTTATGTGTGCATCCGGTCCACGTATTACGTGTTACCTTGTTAGTGAATTATCAGCTTCCCTCATTGTTTCATTACGCTCACCTGATTGTCATTTCCCCTCCCCGTTTCCTCACACCTGATCCCCATTGTATTTCGTCACTCCCTGTGTATTTAAACCCTGTGTTTCAGCCTGTTCCTTGTCTAAACGTTGATAGTATTTCCTGAGCCTGTGATTAGTAAAGCCAGTGACGTATCGAGATTCCTGAGACGCCCTTCCGTTTTCCTTTCGGTTCTGTTTGTTTGCCTTTTGTTGTTTTTGTGGTTTTGACCCTTTTGATTGTTTTGTGACACTGCTTCTGCCTGCCGATCCTCATACCTCTGCCTGTGATTTCCCGGTTTCTGATTTTTGGACTGTCCGACTATTCTCCTGTTTCTTGATTTGGCACTGTCTCTGCATCTGATTACTTTGCTTCTGATCTGGACTGAAATAAACCATCCTTTTTTTCTACTACCTGGTCTGTGTTTGGGTCCCTGAGAATGATACTTCACATAAACATGATCAAAAATTAAACACTACTGAAATGTATAGAATGCCTACATTTATGCCTGATTTTTTAAATATATTTTCATTGATTTTGTTCAATATTGATACCTTTGGGTATCCAATCTGAGGTGGAAATCCAGGTGACATAAAGTAAAAGTCCTCCCCAGTATTTTGCTCCAATCACCTGGATTTGCTAATTAACATAATTCAGTGAGAAGGTGCAACTAATTAGTGAAATCAGCTGGCTGAGTCTATGGGTGGAAGAAATGAATTAATGTTATTTGATGGGGCCTGTTTGTATTACATCATCCTTAAAATAAACATTGACAAATGTTTATATACCACCAAAAAAGCTCTTTTTAAAGTGTATTCATAAACAAAAACACAATATGGCAAGTTAATTTAATTTCTGAACTTGCAAAACTGCTTGTGAATACTGGCATTTTTGTATGAATCCCCGGCATGTTCAAATAATTCACTAGAAACACAACCACACTGTTGATAAACATGTGTGGGAAGCATGCTGCTTCATTGTTCTAAAACAGTCTATAGAGTTGCTGATGGCAGCTCATTTCAAACAAAATTGTTTTTTGCTATCCTTTAAATTACGATACATGCCATTTTTAAGTCCCAATTTTAACCCATTTTACCTGGAGGAGGTAAGAGCCTCCAACAGTAAACCATTAACCTGTGGGAACTAAACTTTAACTCTGGTTACACATCAGTACCTCTGCATTTCCCCCACCATGTGACTGTTTGAATATTTAAAAAAAAAAAAAAAAATGGCTCACCCAAGAGTGAATCACACAGAGAACCTCTTCTTGACATTGATTGCCATTGTTATAATAAACTTATCGTCCGCTGTACCCCATCTTCTGACCTCTGTTCCCTCCCCCCAATCCTCCCCAATACACAAACAGCCTATCTCGCTCCTCAGCCCTGTCACCAGTCATTTTCAGCAGGGAGAAAACCAAATGACTTTTAAAGGCAGGGGTCATGTTAAATTGTAACATGAGTGTTATTCCTCAATTATCCACCCAGGGTAAATGTCAACCGCTTCAGGGGGTTATGTGTGTGTGTGTGTATGTGTGTGCGTGCGTGCATGTGTATGCGTGCATGCATGGCTGCGTGCATGTGTGTGTGTGTGTGTCACTGGTTTTGGTTTTGCTTTAGGGCCAGCAGTGTCAAGTGAGCATTAATTCTGCACCCCTCCTTCCCCTCTGGCAACACGCAAACACACACACACACACACACACACACACACACACACACACACAAACAAACAATTCACTACCGTCTGCTTCAGTACCTCTTTGAGGGGGAGTTTCAGTCAACATTAGCTCAGTTTTTATCAGTGAAAAATAGATTTGGCCGGGGAAAAATAACCGGTTGATTGACAGCTGAATTTCTCACCCAAGAAGGGATGGCATTGCCACGGGGTCAGAAGTGGAAATGGCCTGCCGTCAGCATTCTTCTCAAACAATCTGGATAGTACGATGTAGTAAATTATATCACCACTAACAAATTGACTTGTATTGAGTTAAGAAAAGATCATGACCCGACTGAAATTTGGACTGCTTCAATAATGGTTCTAAAAACCAGACCACAGAGGACAGAACCTTCACTCAAGAGGAAGAGCACCCACGTGCAACACCTTCACGCCCCATTCAGATGTGTTTCTCAGAGATTTGTCTATAAGAAGGAAGTCGAGAATGGCCTATGCATTGCGCATTAGTCTCTTCATTCCCCTCACATGAAGAGGATATACAGAACTGGCACTGAATTATGAAGATAAACCTAAACACATAAACTTTATTTTCATTTGTGATCAAAGCATAATTGTGTGTATTTTGTCTAAACTTCATTTTGAGGACACCACAACCAGTTTCAGTTACATGAATTTCAATATACACTACTATGAAATGGTATGTAAATGCTGAAGCCTTATGTAACCGCTATACAATTATGCTTCAAGACACAATCATCGGTGAATGGTCTAACAGACATACCAATAATAATAGCAGTGACTGTTAAGTCATCAGAAGCAGATCTTGTCACTTATCATTCACTTTAAATGTGCCGTTCACGTTTTGAAAACGCAGGCATCGTGCAGGAGTTCAGTACACATTATGAACCGTGTTATAGCTATACACAAAGCACCTTAAATTAAATCCTGAGCAGTCCAACTTCCCCAACATCCCCTCTTATGCACAGATTACGAATGCTAAAATAGCACTTTATAATACACTTCAAATAAGAGTTGAACCACTCAAACACATGAGCAGGCAGTCTCACTTGCGGCTTCATGAATTTTATAAGCGTTTAATACCCTCATGCCTCATTCCCCGACAGCGTGGGGGAATTACTTGCGAAACAGGGACAATAGCTGACACAAGGCTGCCCTCTTTCTGAAGGCATAAAAAAAGCGACACTTTTCACTTGGGTCTCAGAGAGGGGAACTCAGTTCACACCTGATCATTGGCACATATTGTAGCTGTATAAAAACAGAGACATATCGTGGAGTTTGTGTGTCATATGTAGCCTGTACATTGAACAAAAGGTAGTTTAAGGTTTTATTTTATTGTTTTCTTTTTGAGATTTAGGAACATGTTTTAGTTCACCTGAGTGCAGTAAAAAGAGACAGATTGTGCTACTATAAACTTGCTGTGAGAAACCTACATTTTTGTATAATACATAAATATACATGTTTAATGATACATGCAATATCACAAACTGTGACCCTAATGATATGTATTCATAGGCTGATATGTATTGATGATATGTATTCATTCTCATTTGTATTGAGCTTCAAAACAGTTTGTCTTAGTCCTTTTCCACAATTGTATGCTGATTATGTCATCATTAGGGTGTATTATATTTATTTTATGTTGAAATGTTAAAATATGTTTTTATGACGATGTAAATGCTGTACGGTGCATTGGTAAACTATACACATAACTTTACACTGATACATAAGGCCACAGATCCTTATATTCCAGAGCAAAGATGATGCAGAATCATCAATATTAAAGTCGGGTTATACTTGTCATTTACCAGAGAGCAGCAGCAGCAGTCCCACAGTATCCAGGCTTTCATGTGTGTGACACTCAAACTATCACCTAAGTGTTGAATATGATTTTCATTAGTGCTTATTGAATTATCTTCTTGCAATTCACTTTAGGTTTATTGACAAAGGATAACTGAGTTGCGCTTCATAACAGACGGCCGACTCTCGGAAATTGAAAATATAATTAGTCGCCGAGACAAAATAGAATTATCAATGATCATTTGCTTGTGGATGAAGGCTTATCTTCTGGGGGTGGAGAGGGGGCTGTGTGCACATGGGGGTGTAGGTATCTATAGACCAAATCTGTTAACGCGACGCTTCTTTTGAAAACAGTCCAAGAGTAATATGGTGAACATCTGGTCTGGGATTTAACATGATAGTTCATGTTGAAATATTATCTACAGGTAAATGATAGTTTAATTATAAATACCAACTGGCTAACCCCAGTAAATAATTGCATTGAATTAATGAGTAAATAACTTGAGTATACACATGAACTCCATACCTACTCTGAGTGTTAAAAAAACATATTTATACATTATTAAGTAAAAAGACCTGGAACTTTCTATCTATGTGTGCGTCTATCTATGTGAGAGTTGTGTTACTTTCCCCTTGCCATTATTGGCAGTGCACATATATTTATATTTTCTCTAAAAACATGTACATTTGTCTTACCCTCTGAAGCACATATAACAAATGCTTCAGTCAGTAATTATTGGAATAGCTGTAGACTAGAGTAATGATCTTCTTGATAAATTGCCACACTGTAAGATAGAACGGGTTTATAAGTTGTTCTGTGTCCGCACATTTAAACACAGTCCAGAATTATGCTCGCTTAAATTAACTACTTAAAAAACATTGATTCTTCAGTAGTTTTTAAAAAAAGACAATGTATAATAAATAAGCAGAATGCATATATAACAAGCATGACTTGGCCAGTTACTATTGAAACTTGCAGGCAGAACATTTACCACCTGCCTACAGGTGGCCAAGTTAAATGCCTGCTTGGAATGGAAGGACCCCTCTTTTTTATTATCATATGAAGTCACTGCATACTCCATACACAGCAGCCTGTGTTTTTTTTCTTCTGCTACCCCGTTCCCAGGCAGACACACTGGGATGATCACATACCATCTACTCCATCTACTGGTGGCAAAAAAAATAATGAGTATTTACACCACAATACCAAAGTGTAAAGGTCTCAGAATCAGACTTTCATACAAAATCACTTAAAACAAATAATGTGTTTAACAGTGATATCAAAATTATTGCCTGGTTAGCCCAGCTTTAGCATAATTCAGTTAAGCGAGGTGGCCAATATGAATATGAACCTCTGCTTTTGTTTAATAAGGTCACTTCATAACAGAAAACAAAACTGACATCACTAGGAACATGCTGTATGGTTACTACTAGGCTAAATGGTAAGTGGATAAGCTAATCAAATATCCAGATTACAAAACACAAATGGATGATGTGAACACAGATGGAAGAACGTTAGGAGGGAGACCAGGCTGTAGAAAAACTGGGATAGTTCACTCGTTCTCTCACTACTGGCTTCGAGCTCCCATCCGCTAATGTTGGCAGGTAAATTACTCCTGTAGAATTAAAAAAATTAAGTTGTTTTCTATTATTCAGGCCGCACAATTTTAAACAGTTTGCTCGATCCTTTATAAAGCAACTTTCTTCATTTCATGATTGCCTGTAGTTTTCTTGTATGATTTGTGTTGTGATAAAATGGGCAATGATGCAGATTACTTTATGGGTTTGAAAAATACAGACGGGCACCGTGGTCAAAATCTAGATAGGTATCATCCCTTTTATCTTTGGGTACTTTAAACAGCAACTGACTTTGTGCCTCGTAGGCCGCAATTCTGAATATTTAGTGGTCAGCCAGAAATGTGGCGCAGAACATTGTCATTTTGGCATATTTCACAGAGTTATCAAATGTTAGTTGGCAGCTATTAAAGACAGTCTTTTTACCATGTTGATGTCTATTTCCTATTGTAGCCATTGTGAATAAAAGTCATATTTGTTAACATTCTGGTTTTCACCCACAATGCCCCCAACAGGAAATAAACAACAAAGTTTTGTAATGAATAATTGAAGAAGATAGAGTCACTGGGCCTCTTTAAAACACATCCATATGTGTGTTCTCTGCTGATAAATCACTTCAGTGTGCTGTTTTTACCACAGTTTATTAAATACAGTTTTAAAATTGTGTATTTTGTTGTGAAGTTGGTCTCTTTCTACATAAAATCCACACTTAGTAATGGGCATGGGCAGTTCCTAAATGTGAGTGAGCATGTGAATAAGGGAAATGCTGTTACCATGACACTTACATTTTTGTCAGCTGGTTAATGGTGGTTGGAGTTTTCAGTACATTTTTTTTTTCTCGACTTCACAGGAAAATGTACAACTCAGAGCTGAAGTGTGTATTATATTCCCAAAAGCACCTAAAACCTAATTAAAGCTTTAAACCAATTTAAAGTTTTCTATTGAGCAGAGCCTAAAAATGATTACTGAGAGGGATTTTACTATCCGGAAATGTTTTATTTTCTGAAGATCAGGAGAAATGGAACCAACATATAGTCAACCTGGATACAATCCTCATTTGATTCCAGGTTTCAGTTTTCTTCAATAAAAAGTGATTGTTGTGTGCAACAAAAAAAGAGACCATTTTTTATGAGTCTAAACAATATGTTTGTGGACAGCCGTAGACCAGATGCAGGACAGACTAGTAAAACGATTACTACTCTCAACTACGTGTAACAGATATCAGGAAAAATTTCTAATCTAAGCAGAAATGTCAACCCCCAAGCACCGCGCTTACAATAATTGATCACCAACTGTGCGATTAAACCTGATTTAACCACTCATTACCGCACTTATTAGTGGGAGTAGTAGAGGCTAACGTCAGCAGTCATTCACATCTGTGATTGATGATCCCGTTGGACCAGATTTGTTTAGACTATTGTCTTTATGCTTGTAGCCAGCAGCAGAAGCTCAGACAAAGCAGTCTGTCAGTCTACTGTTAATTCAACGGCCCACGTCTTGCCAGCGGAAATCTTTTTTTTAATGTCTGAGGAGGGACAAAACTATTATGTGGGAGGGAAGTAGATTTGTTAGTGCGCTGTCCCTATTAAACCTTGCTTCCCCCCCGCCCCCCCCCCCCCCGGAGCATGACATAGAGAGGGTGGGCAGGGGGTGGGGGGTACCACTGTGTTTTACACTGTCTGAGTGACAGCTAAAGGCAGAAAGGCTAAATAAACAGGGCCTGGCTTTTTGTTGTGTTTTTCTTCCTCTCAACCAGAGTCTAATAGTGATTTTTGATGATAATTTCTGATGTTATGTTCGTAGGCAGATGACAAGTCTAAATGGTCAGAATGATCTGTTTTCTCTTGCATTGAAATGAAAAGCAAATAATGCAACATTCCACCCCCTCCCTAAGATGGCATCTGGTTTCATTTATTTAACACAGATGTCAGAGTGTAGACATACACTGTCACTAAAGTAAAATAAATACATAAATAAATAAATTAATAATAATAATAATAATAATAATAATAATAATAATAATAATAATAAGTATGATTATTATTATTATTATTATTTTAAAGGCTAATATTCTGAAGAATCATATATACTTTTATTCTGATGGATAATACAGTGTATCATACAGTCTTCAGCAAGACATAGACAACATGTGATTGAATATTGTGGCAACTAGAACCATGATGGCTTCAGTGGTAAACTTGATTGAACCAATCAGGAGAGGCTACCACAAGCTGTCACTTCACAGATGAGTCACTAAATTTTCATTTTTATTTCTCTTGAGATATTCAGTGCCTGACCTCTGTGACAGTAGCCTCTGGGTTCTTGAGAGAAGAAAGTGTGTGTGTGTGTGTGTGTGTGTGTGTGTGTGTGTGTGTGTGTTTGTATGTGTGTGTGGGCGTGCGCGTGTGTGTGTGTGTGTGCGTGCGTGCGCGTACGTGTGTGTGTGTGTCTGTGTGCACATGTGTGTGTGTGTGTGTGTGTGTACATGTGTGAGTGTGTCTGTGTGTATGGTACATTTGTGTCACCATAATTAATCTATATAATCTCTATAAAAACAGCTGACAGCTGACTTGAGAAATGTTATTACAATAATTATCATATTAAGAATCAGCCAATAAATACAAATTCCCTTAGAAGCAATTGATACATTGGCAAATTGTGCCTTCCTGCTTGGTATACATTGTTATTAGATATATATATTTTTTCATGATAGGAACATTTCATGACAGGCAAGCTTGTGGATGGCCGGTTTGGCCCATGGGGAGCATTTTAAAGGTGGAGGGTGGGGTTTGCAAGTTTAGCAGCTGCTTGTTGTGATTAAAGAGGAAGGTGGACAGCAGTACTCAGGAGGGTGTGTACAGCGCTCATCAAAGCAATGCAAAAAGAGTGTAGTGCGTAATAAAGGTCATTTATGTTACCATTCTTAGGTAAGTTCAGGGTCTGAGTTATTTATTTTTTATTGATGTAGTCATTTATTAATTATGACAGGAATTTACAGACGGCCTCTTTTAGATAAGATGGTTGGGTCTTACACCACCACTATTCACTGTATTCTCTTTGCAAAGGTGTCCATCTTTCTGTAAATGTCTTCAGTGATAACAATGGTATCTTTTTGTTTGTCGGTTTGTGATGATGTTTTCTGCAGTACCACAGATGCCTCTTAATTCCACAGAGCTGTGGCTGATCTCTGCGGGGTTTCCATGAGATTCCCAGAGGTGAGGGGGAAATTTGGCATTCCGAGGAAATACCGCCAGTAATACATTTAGAAATACGGTATATTATTAATGGAATGCCTGCTCCAATTAAACCAGCAGTAAGTAATAAGGACAACTTCACTTCACTTCACTTCACTGGGGACATGTGTGACTTAATTGCTGACTAATAATTGCCCCAAAAGCACCTTTCTTACTGTGTGTTTCTTGCCTTGCTCACAATAAATGAGTGATAGAGAGGTGACTTGTTATGGTTAGGCTCCTACCTGAAGTAAAATCACATTAAATAATTATAAACAGGTTTAAACAAATTCTTAAATTTGACAGCTGTACTAAAGGTGCTGTGGTTTATCATGTTAAAAATATTGTTCTTCGCACTAGTTTTAAGCTTATTTTAATAATCAATGTATAAACTTTTCCATCACTTTTTATATCCTGCACTCATCTGTCTTTCACAGTTATACCATTTGTTCAACTTTGTCTTGCGAGTGGATTTCAGGGACTTTATAAAGAGCGATCGCACATCGTAGTAGATATTAAAATCTAAAGCAAGAGGGCGCCCTGCCACATTCACAGTTTGCCAAAGCAATCAAAACGGGCTCATGTTAGTGTGAAAAACCCATTTGTGTTCTAGAACAAAACATGGCCGGTCTCATAATAGGCTGTACAGGCAGCCATGCAGAGCAAGACCTCATCATGAGCAAAGTTAGATGGAGGTTTAATGCATTAATCTTGTGTGTGTGTGTGTGTGTGTGTGTGTGTGTGTGGTGTTTGCGTGCGTGTGTGTACTTTGGGGGGTGGAGGGTAGGGGGGGTTAAGGGGCGCCAAGTTAACCTCAGGGGATATCTTAGGTTTTTGTTTTGGCGGCTTATTTTATGGCCATGGTGCTTTCTGTTCTTTATGACATTAAACCTTTCATGAGATATTAGCCTAAAATGAATCAGAAATAATACACATTAACATATAATAAGTCAGGAGATCATATTGAATAAACAGTTAAGCCAAGGCATCTTGGTGTACCCAGGGCAGTATTTAACTTATGAGCTAAAAGCAAGCTGAAACAGTGATAAGTCTTCTCCTAATAGCCTTTATTACAAGTTTACATTATGCTTTTTGAATCAATTTGTACAAGTTACAGACCGTTATTTTAAATAAAAAATTGTCCAGAACCAGCGTATGCAGGCCTAAACGACTGAATGTGGGTAACTGACTGACTGGTTGGTTGGCTGGCTGGTTAAATGGCTGGCTGCCTAATCACCCGATGTTGAAAGCCCCTGTGTAAATTTTGAGTAATTACGGTAAAAGGTTCGCTGTCCAACTCCCCATCCCCTTTTACTAGTACAAGTTGTAGCATCCAAAAATGAACAACTGTGGATATGTTTTTAAGATACAAATTGTAATGGTTCAGAGAATATTGTGTTTTAATATGTTGGTTAAGAAAAGGTATCTGAAACCTGTGTGGGAAAAATCTGCATAGCTACTAATGATTGCAAGGGTGGTATGATCCAATTAGAAAATGTATTGTCCTTGTATTGCTATTTTCCTATTGGCTAAGTGGAATCTAGCTGATGTGAGGTAAAGGGTAAAGAGGGAGAGGGAGAGAGAAACATGGCAGCTATGCTGGATGGTCTGTATCTTAGTTAAGTTTGCAGGAAGCTTATGTCTGTGTGAAGGTAACAGGTGTACTGCAGCAGTAATGGGTTAGAGGTACCTGTGTGTTAAGGTGTGTTGAGTTTTACTCTGTCCTCACCGCAATTCACATACCAGAGCAACAAGCCAGCTTTTGCCATCGCCATCGGAAAGCACTAGCCAGCCGGCTACATCGCGGATGTTCCACGGGACAAGCGGTTTTCCTCTTGTTAATTTCATTAGACAAAGGCATTTTTGTTCTTCTAACAAAGCTCGAGCCAATGTTTTGTTTAACCATAGTGGTCGTTGATCATCGGTCTTCCTGGAGGAACATTGAACCTGCTAGGATCACGACCAGCTTACTAGCTTGTTAGCTAGTTGCCATTGGGGTGAGATCACAAACTTTCAGTGTTAAGGATTGACTGAGTATGTTGTTAAATCAAAGGTCTGCTTATGTGATGGAAATGCATGTTTGTGTGATACATTGTACAACCATTACTTTAAGTAAACAGTTGTATTTTTTTATTTTTATTGTGGAACAGCACAGAGTGTGAGAGAGTCTTGGATGCTTTATGTTAGCGGCTTGTGTGCTAAATGGCCGCTACAAGGTCAGCTGACTGAAATGTATAATCTTTCTCGTAGTCGTTATTGCCCAGTCAATATTGTTTCACCAGCGGGAGGAGGACTTCATTGGTATTGAAATTTTACTCACAACTTTTTACTGCAAAGAAGTTGCACCAGAAAGCTACACTCTCCAGAAGAAGACATTGCCCATGTTTTAAACTCAATTAATGTCAGAGGAGCAACAACTAACGAAAGGTAAGTCGAGTTCAAAGCAGATCATTTTTTAACTGTGTTCCAGTCGTTTTTCCCTGCAGATCTCTCCCCCCTTCACTATAAATGCGCTAGCTAAGCTAGCCTACGCACAATTACAGCACAAATATTTGAGGGCCCCTGTCAGTCAGGACCCGTGGAATCATCCTAACTCCACCCCCTCACCCTAGGCCCACCCTCTTTGTTTTCTAATTATAAAATCTATAAATGCCCACCTGTTAAACTTTGAAGATTTTTTCTTGTTCTTTCTGATATTTACCAGTCATACCATTTCCTCTTAGTAGTATAGCAATGCTCTGCAAATATTACATTTTATATTTAATTTATTAAGTGTTAGCGAAGTATTTTTACTATTGTCTATATGAGTTTTTGCGGTCTCTCTCAGCATTAACACTGCACTCCTTTATTCTCTTTGATTCTCAGGCTCCCAGATCATTTCATGGTCGTGCGCACTAATTTTCCTCCCCCTGCTTAACGCTACGCCGCTATACACTACTCTGAATAAAGAGGACATTATCTCTGACTCCTCAATGTGTCCAGACCTGCACATTCAATATGTCCAGTACATGATATATTGGTCCATCTATAATGACTAACAACATCCTATTGAAAGTGGTTGGCACAAGTTAATGTAAATGGCGACGCAAATTAAGCTATGAGCACTGCATAGGTTCTGGTCTGCTGAATTATAATTTGCGCTCATAATTCGTCGTAACAGCAGTAAAAGTCAAGACACTTTTTCTTAAATTGTATTTTCTGTAAGCCATGCCACCCCATAAAAAAGCAAGTTATCCCCCGCCTCCTCATTTCCAAGTACTATTCTTTCCTCATCTTTTCCATTATTACATGTTTGCAGTCATCATAACGTTTATCATTAAAAAAGAATTTCCAGGCAGAACTCATAATAAAAAAAAAAGGGCGGATTGCATAGCGGTGTCACACAAATTTGCCGTGTGATACAAAGTGTGTGCTGACGTATGTTAACAATCTACCACCTCCGAGTTACGGCAGAAACTACAGACAGAAAGTCTTTAGCAACTACAGATGGAAAAAAACTTCTGATCCTACTTCTGGACTAAACCGAGGGTGGGGGGTGGAGGGGGTGTGTGAGGCAAAAGGGATTAAATGGTGAATTAGCTTGTGTTTTAGAGGGTTCACTTCGCTGCTCCGCTGAGCCTCTCTGTCAGGCCACTTCTGTCACCTTTTCTTGTTCCGGCGGCTGGAAGATTTTGGCATTCATGCTTGGCGTCACTCTCCAGGTTGAGAGGGCAGAGTGAGGGAGCGGTGCTGGTCGGGGATGATGAGAATCCACTGAACAATGCCAGCTTTTCCGAAATGCCCCTCTTGGAGCTGGCGAATTGTGAAACACCGTGTTGCCTGGGAGGGCCCCTCGGAACCATGAATGCATTTTTGTCTAAACCCTTTGGTCCATGTTTGCTTGGCAGGGAAGGAAGGAGAGGGTAAGACGGCACTGCCGGAACGCCGTTTTATAAGCCTGCGAAACATACTTTGATGGCGCCGTGAAAGCCAAACAGCCCAAGTCCACCGCCCCCCCCCCCTCCCATTTCTGCCACACAGAGATAACCAGATTTCTGTAAAGAGTATGTGCTCTTTTGACAGTCAACGATACCTCATTAATTCACTCACAACAAACGCCATTGTTCCAAAAGTGTTTGAAATGCGAATGGGGGACGGGGGCCTTTTTCAATCCCGTCAATCACGGCTGGCATTTCTCTCGCCGTTGCCATGGCGGGGGCCAAAGTTCACGGAAGCGCAGAATAAGAGCCAACAAAACAAGAATAAAGACTTATTTGAGATGCTCTTTTTTTTAAAAGGACATCTACCTAACACAAAAACATGACAAGTAAATGTAGCCAAGTTGGGACAATGTGGCTGTGCTGAGAGGCGAAGAAAAAGAGCATTTGAAAACCAAACAGGCTTATAAAAACTTGACCCAGGAGTCTCTGGGAAAAAGCCAGTGAATGGGCCCCCGGTGTGGCGGTGCTCCTCCTCACGTGCGTTCTCCAGGGGTGCGATCTCACATTCGTTTTTAACACACGCCACCGTGTCGCTGATGTCCGCTCGGCGCCGTTGGCCAGCTCGGGCCGGCTGAATGCTGATAGCCCAGAACAAGAGTTTGCCCTGTGGTAACTGTCTCAGTCAAAAAAACAAGGGGGTTGGGAAAAGGGTTTCCAGATTCCTGTTAGAATCAGAATGCAAATTGACAGCTCTTGTTTCGAGAGGAAATGCTGAGAAGCCATCTAGGTTATAGGGCAACCGGAGCTATTCTCTGGAAGAAAATGATCAGCGTATTGATTTATAATAGTCACTTATGACACATGTTTGCGCAAGAAAACATGATTTATTTCAAAAATCCATGTTTTGTCTCGTTGATTTTTATATTTATTTTTGGAAAATGAAATGATTATTCATTTAGTCGGACTAAGCAGTGGGCTACACACAAGTCCGTGGCTCTTAAAATTCAGATAGTGAGTAAAAGTGTTTGTAAACACTTATTATATTAATATTAAATTATAATAATTTGCTGTTACCTCTCTTAACTATTTCAAGGTCATTAATGCTGCTCTGAAATTGTGTTTTAATTTGTTCTCAGACAAACATGCTGATTTATTATTTAAACATAACTTTAGAAGTTTTAGTCAAAAGGCCAATTAAAATCCATAGAGTTGGTAGCATATACAAATAGTACTATCAATAATATATTATTATCAAATATTAATAAATATAATTACGTCTGTTCAGTTTATGGTTTGTGTCACTTCATTGACATAAACCATTAAATAGAAAATAATGTATGCAAATTGCTTTTTAATTTAGTTTACAAGGCAATATAAATGGGAGAAAATACAAAATATAGATTGCCTTAAAAATAGCTGTATGGTAGCCTATATGGAAATAGTGAAGTAATAAATAAACAAATATATTCTACTAATGATACATATTATAACATTTAAATAATAAACCTGTAAATTTCGAACCTGTAATGTTTATCAAATAACACATGGAATGCAATTCAAAGGTTTAGAAATAAATCTCCTTTATATACTCCTCTCAATGACGGCCTACTTGTGAATAAGGCCCCTCACAAAGAGGAGATTAGTCAAGTCCCTCAGGTCCTGGTGCAGCTTCCACATCACTGCCTCTTTTCATGCCTTTACAACTCTGCTTATTGATTCATGTCTCAGGCGCTGAGTTCTTAGCCTATCAGTGCGCTCTCACAGAGTGATGTCATTCACCTGTATCCAATGGCAGACGCAGACCATTTTTAACCCGGGTTTAAGACAGACTATAAATCAGGAATTACCTGACACTGATGCTCACTCATGTTTATTTTTTTTCCCTTTTAAAAACGCTGTGTATGGATGTAAGCTGCGCGGGTCATATTGGCATAAGCTAATACTAATTGTTCTCATATAAGAACACATTATGAATAGATTCCTTGGTTGGAAAGATGCACAAACCTGCATGCAAACAGCGGATTGAGTATTCAAAAATTAAGAACCTAAAACAAGAGTGGAAAGGCATGCATTAGTAAATTAAAGCATTACTAAGGCCATTCTTCTTTTCTGCCACTTTAAGGCGTATACTATATTTCTGATTTGCAAATGATTATTGTTATTTTATGCTAAAATATTTTTAATGCATTTATATTGTAAACAAAACACAAACAAAAGTTTCACTTGCATATAATTCTGAAATGTGTTTGCAGGCATCGATGAAAATGAAATCATTTCGAAAAAAATTATTGTCTGTGCTACAGTATTAGTGTATGATCAGACTGATCAAATGTATTGTTCGTGCTACAGTATTAGTGTATAATCAGACTGATCTAATGTATTGTCCGTGCTACAGTATTAGTGTATGATCAGACTGATCTGACATCTTGTCTGTGCTACAGTATTAGTGTATGATCAGACTGATCTGACATGTTCTCTGTGCTACAGTATTAGTGTATGATCAGACTGATCTGACATGTTCTCTGTGCTACAGTATTAGTGTATGATCAGACTGATCTGACATGTTCTCTGTACTACAGTATTAGTGTATAATCAGACTGATCTAATGTATTGTCTGTGCTACAGTATTAGTGTATGATCAGACTGATCTGACATGTTCTCTGTGCTACAGTATTAGTGTATGATCAGACTGATCTGACATGTTCTCTGTGCTACAGTATTAGTGTATAATCAGACTGATCTGACATGTTCTCTGTGCTACAGTATTAGTGTATGATCAGACTGATCTGACATGTTCTCTGTGCTACAGTATTAGTGTATAATCAGACTGATCTGACATGTTCTCTGTGCTACAGTATTAGTGTATGATCAGACTGATCTGACATGTTCTCTGTGCTACAGTATTAGTGTATGATCAGACTGATCTGACATGTTCTCTGTGCTACAGTATTAGTGTATGATCAGACTGATCTGACATGTTCTCTGTACTACAGTATTAGTGTATAATCAGACTGATCTAATGTATTGTCTGTGCTACAGTATTAGTTTATGATCAGACTGATCTGACATGTTCTCTGTGCTACAGTATTAGTGTATGATCAGACTGATCTGACATGTTCTCTGTGCTACAGTATTAGTGTATGATCAGACTGATCTGACATGTTCTCTGTGCTACAGTATTAGTGTATTATCAGACTGATCTAATGTATTGTCTGTGCTACAGTATTAGTGTATGATCAGACTGATCTGACATCTTGTCTGTGCTACAGTATTAGTGTATAATCAGACTGATCTGACATCTTCTTTGAGCTACAGTATTAGTGTATGATCAGACTGATCTGACATGTTCTCTGTGCTACAGTATTAGTGTATGATCAGACTGATCTGACATGTTCTCTGTGCTACAGTATTAGTGTATGATCAGACTGATCTGACATGTTCTCTGTGCTACAGTATTAGTGTATAATCAGACTGATCTGACATGTTCTCTGTGCTACAGTATTAGTGTATTATCAGACTGATCTGACATGTTCTCTGTGCTACAGTATTAGTGTATGATCAGACTGATCTGACATGTTCTCTGTGCTACAGTATTAGTGTATAATCAGACTAACCTGCAGGCATTTGCCTTTGTTCTCTCATTTCTTTTTTTCACTACAAGCCATTGGAGTTTGTCACTTTCCACCAGCTTCATTTTGTAACGTGTTTCATTCATAAATTGCTCAAGTGAATTATTTGGTAATATTTGGTTTCATTAATCTGCATGTAACATTACAAGTGCATTGGTTAAAATGAATCTGCTAATGGTATATACTTGACAGCATTACAGTCGTGACAGTAAAGCTAGATGCATAAGATGACTGCTGATTGACACAAGGACAGATTCCACTAAATAAGCTTAATCAATCAATGAAAAAACATTTTATCTGATCACTTAATCTTATCGCTTCAGTTGAAATGTATGTCCAGGTGCTGCAGAACATGCTCGAGCACGTTGCTTTCTCTTAGCAAAAGAAGGCACAGGTCTGACCTTGATTAAATGCAGGCAGTTTATTCCGTGTACAGGCTGCTGCTCAGAGAAAGTAATGCGAGTCACTTACGGTTCGCAGAATAATTGAACAATAAAGGAATTGGCGACACTAAACACCCTTTTTTTATCCTCAGAGATGAGAATTTACACCTTTCTGCGTCATGTCATTACAATGGTTCGATCCTCCAGTAGCAACTGTCTGCCTGACATCCCAACATCTGACAGAAACAAAACCATATGATGGTCTATTGTTATCTCTGTGGCTTCATGAAATAGCGGTAGCATGTCTGAATTATTAATATTAGTTTCCATAACTAGCTCTGTAAATAAAATGAGCTTTGATATGTTGAGGAGCAGTGCCTCCTTTGTGGACCTGGAGAAGCCTCCACTGATGTGAATATGCATGCATGCATGTGAAATGGAAGAAGGATCTCATATGGGCTTGGGCAGGGGTCCTTGTCTCAGCTTGTCACGAAAGTCAAAGAAGATACCCATGTGGGCTCTGACACCTATCAATTTCAAGTAATTTCTCATTGTAACCCCTGTTAACATGTAAATTAAGGTCAAATCTGATCTAAACACCACTATAAAATATTATATAAAACAACAACAAAGCCAATATATTGAGCACTGTTTGTTTTTAGAATTACGTTTCCACTCAAAAGGCAACAACAACTTTTAAAAGTACTGCTTGGATTACAGCATTGCCCGTGTCACTTTTTAATGGTGGGCGCTTCAATGTTTGGATCAGATACTTTCCTAATTTTCACACAGACTTTCTTGATTCAGTTCCATGCAAACAAATAGTTGTTTCATATTTTCATGTACCTGTCTGTATATAGGGGAAGGCAAGAGTAATCAATCTTCTTCAGCAAGAGTTGGGCTGAAAGTGTTGCAGCATAGCTGCCCTGGGACTATAAAACAAGGAAATTGAATGTGATATTTGATTGACACTGACAGTTGCACAGCACACCGTGGAGACTTTTTTGACTCACTCCCACACACACACACACAAACACACACACACAGAAAGGCAGCACACCCTCTCAGAGATAAGAGAACTTACTCAGGAAAGTTCTTTTCAAAACCTTTTCCAAAGACCTCTCACACAGCTGTTCCACATCACTGCAAAACTACAGTGTTCAATGTCAGAGACATCCATATTTTTCTAGTTATTATGTAAATATATTTCTCTGTTCCTTAACCCATTCAGTGTTGGAGATGCACCTGAGTTCACACATATAGTGGAATTTCAAAATAAACAATGTGCAGAATTGAACTGAAAGAAACAGGCGGACAGGCTTATTATGTGACTTAGTATTACGAGGTTACTTACAGACATTTTACCCAAACTGTATCACCTATGACAAAACTCATATGAGTAGCACTTACTTTCCATCTTAGAAGGCAGAAATGGCAATAAAGGACATCGACCAGTAGACGCACAGTGGCCCTCTCGGTTGAAAACCTGCCCTGGCTTTAACCCTAGCCTGAGGACTGGTACTGCACCAAAACACACCCAAAGCCCTGCTGCTAGGCAGGAGCTAGGGACAAGCAAAATTGATGTCAAACAAGAGGGCAAGAGCTGTGATTTATAGCTTCAAGAGCCGACCATAAGCTCCTCAGAGGCTTCCACAATTACCCAAATGCCCCGGTTGTTATTTGCTCACCCTTACAAGCGGCGGCCATGTTTGAAGGGTCTGATCCGCACGTCTTTCCGACCGCTCTGTCCACTTAAAGGACCATTAATCATGGCCCAGTTTATAAATCAAAGAGCCCAGCTGACAAAAGTCATTACCGGGTCAGCAGGGGCGGACCAGAAGTGCTTAACCAATTCCCAGGGCCGGATGCGATATATACTTTGCGAGCCCATTCATCATCAGTCTCAGACCGAGGCACGGTGGAGCTCGAAGGGAGAGCGAGTGAATCTTAAACAATGTGTGGAGGTAAGACCTGGAGATATAAAGCTGGGGTCAGTTAAATCCCACACAGCTTTTTTCCCAGGTCTGTAATGGTATCCCAACACTTTTGTACCTGCCTGTTCTACTGATGGGAGCGTTCCGATACAAAGCAGCCTGGAACCCAACGGGGGTTTAGCTGACCAGGCCCGGGTGGTTTTACATTGTAGTGTTTGGCCTGTGGTGCAGTATGATGCACAAAAGGAGATATATATTTTGTCATGCTGATCTGGACAGAAAATTTCCGGAAATAACTGAGAACGAGATTCTTACCACGGTATAACACTGTTCCACAAATAAGAACATAGGATAAAGCCACTGAAGTGCTTAATTGTACATTGAAAAATTGCATTGTGTATTTTTGTCGTGATACATTACGCTGTGTGCGGTAATGCTTCTGAACCCGACGATCCCACTGCCAGCTGTCACTTCTGAGAGGACATCTGACAACATTAAACAAATGACCATTTTACGAAAACAGAACTTGCTATGATTGCTATTAATTCTCCATCATAAGCTTCAGTAGAGCAGAGAATCACCTAACATTAAACCATTATATTATAATTTGCGTTGCGCAAATTTGCATGTCCCTGGGTTAAAAATAGTAATAGAAATGAAAAGGCCACGTCTCACATAAAAACAGTGTTGGTTGAGCCTCGAGATAAATTATTGGTCCAAGGTACAGAGACAAGAGACAAGTCCCATAGTCCGTACCAGTGCTCCTGGATGATGCACAATTGGCTATAATCAAGGACACAACAGCAGAGCCCCACCTGGGAATCCAACCTACAACCATAGAGCTGTGACCCCGAATCCCTAAGCACTATTCTACACTGCTGCCTCCAGGAACGTATCCACTGTGAAATCAGGACTCTGTTCAGGCAGGTGCCTGGAGCCTGCTTGTGCCAGCTGCAGAAAAGATGCAGTTCTCTAGCAGTTACTGCGCAGCTCAGTTGCTGGATGACAAAGTGAAAAAAAGCAGCAGCTGTCTGCATGCACCTGACTGCATGCGCCTGACTGCATGCACCTGACCTCATGCACCTGATGACATGCACCTGACTGCATGCACCTGACCTCATGCACCTGACTGCATGCACCTGACCTCATGCACCTGACTGCATGCACCTGACTACATGCGCCTGACTGCATGCGCCTGACTGCATGCACCTGACCTCATGCACCTGACTACATGCACCTGACTACATGCACCTGACTGCATGCACCTGACTACATGCACCTGACTACATGTGCCTTAAAGAGTTTCAGCCGGCTCTCTCTTCCATTTATATTCAGGACTTTGCAAGGACGTGGTCAATCAACAAATACAACTGGGAATGCAAAAAGGGAGGGAATTCTACGTTGTAAAATACTGTGAGAAAACGAAGGGAAATTATAGTTTTTAATTATATATTTAATTAAAAAAACAGCTTGCCAGAAAACTGGTTTGGTGTTTTCAAATATTCAGGTGAGCCTCTTTCATGTTTAACATTACTGCACCTTCACTTTCCAACACTAAAAGATCTGTAACACTTTTGCTAGTAATATGGGATTCGTCTATGTGAGATTGTTAATGCTCATGACAATTCAGTATGTAAATATGTCATTTATTAATAAAGTTTTAGATTTCTTTCTAAGATATGTTCATACCTAGATTATGGACTGGGCCAGTGGGGTCAGTGCCCCGGGGCCTCGGACTGAAAAAAAAGTAATTTTTTGAATTTCAAGCAACATAATTTTCTCTGTGTCAGCCAGGTATATAAAACATTTCTTGGTCGAAAAAGCCACAGACAGAGGCTTGTTTTCTTGCTTGGTGGGTACGCCGCAGTAATATATTCAGAAACTTTTTTCCTCTTTTTCTAAAACAACAGCCTTTTTAAAGGCTATTTCAACAATCTCTCCTAAGGGCTATTTTTAACAGCCTTTTTAAAGGGTTAGGGTCATTTTTTAATGTGCTTTTGTATCTACTCAAACTGCCTTTTGGTACAAGTAGACTATAAAATACTACCACTTGACTGTATTTTCCAACAACAGTATTTGAAGCGTGTTGTCTTTATTAATATATATTAATTAAATTATTATTTAATAAGTATTGAGATATGCTATAAATATATTCATATAAAAAGCATACTACTTCTGAAATATGGACCACAAATGTTGGAATAGTGGCGCTTCCAAAAGAAAAGCCAAAAAAAAAGGAGGCAAGAGAGGCAGTTTTGCTTCAAAGTGTTCCACTCATTGCCAACTTCTTTCAAAAACCCTCTGATAGTAATAATGATGACAGCCACACTATTTTCAGCTGTGAGGAAGGAACTAGCACTAGTTCAGTTTCCAGTAATGTTGTCACTCCCCCAGAGCCATCTTTTCAAGGTGAATCCTCAACAGTTAATGGTATACAAGAACCATCATTTCCACCTCAGGAAGTTGGGCAGTTCACAAGAATCAAATCAGCAACTAAGCCATTCCTGGTGCTATGAGGTCACTGACCCTGCATTATGGCAAAGCACATTCAGTGACATTGTTAAGTCAGTGCTTATTGAAAGAAGAGGAGACCCCTTCCAAAACCGCAGTGAAAAATATCCAGTTTCAGTCTGAGATAGAGTGTTTGGTAGAAAGACTAGAAGTTTTAACAATGAACTTCTGAATTGTATATTTCCAAATAGGCAGAAGGTTTTTAGACAGTGGCTACTGTACTCACCCTCAACAGGTTGTGTGTACTGTTTTGCATGCAAACTGTTCTCCAGCAAGCTCGATGGCTTTAGTCAGGGGTTTAGTGACTGGAAGCACTCTGAAAAAATAGGGTAACACGAAAAGAGTGCAGAACACAGATCATGCATGCTTGCCTTGCACCAGCTGACAAAGGGCAGTGCTATACAGTATATGCAGATCTCATGCAGCAAGTTTATGGGGAACGTAAATACTGGAGGGACATTTTTAAAGGAGTTGTAGCAGTGATCAAGTTCTTGGGTGAAAGAGGACTTGCGTTTAGGGGAGATGATGAACAGTTTGGGTCAACCCATAACGGTAATTTCCTTGGCATCCTAGAATTGCTATCACAATTTGACCCATTCTTAGCTGAACATATTAAAACGTTTGGCAGAAAAGGATGAAGCACGGTGTCCTATTTGTCAT